>CM060919.1:48336785-49565357 GCA_030737875.1 Allium sativum | reverse complement strand
AATACGCGGGGTGTTACAAAGGCGGAAGCAAGGGGAGGAGGCTATGGATCGAGAAACGGAGATGGAAAGGAGAACACAAGGATTAGAACAAGGAAACGGGGATAGATAGAGAGGCGAGCGGGACCCTGCTGTTAAAAAGGAGAGAGCGGAAGGAAGAGGCTGAGCAACGCAGGCAAGAGGAAGGAAACGCAAGGGACTGGATCCGACGGGAAGCAATTAAATCCACAAGGAGAAAGCTAGGGGAAGAGAGGACGAGGAAGAAAGGGACAAGCGAAAGGAAAAGGAAGGAATAGAGGAGAGGAAGGAAGGGGGTAAGTTACGGATTAGAAGAGCAGCCGGCCGTAGTCGCCATTGAAGAAAAAATGCTACCTTTCTGTTTTTTAAATAAATAACTCATTTATAACATTCTATTTATTTCCTATAAATAAATATTTCCATTTAATCTATTTGTAATGTTTGACAAATATTTTCTTTCCAATTCCATTTGTAAATGTTTTACAAATGTTTCCCTTTTCATTTCTATTTGTAATTGTTTTACAAATATTCCTCTTTCTATTCTATTTGTAAATAGTTTACAAATATTTCTCTTTCTAATTGTTTGACAAATATTTTCCTTTCTGATTCTATTTGTAAATGGTCTACAAATATTTCTCTTTACAATCCTATTTGTAAACGGTTTACAAATATCTCCTTTTCAATTCTATTTATTTAACAAATAAATATTCTTCTTATAATATCGTATTTATTTTCAAAATAAATATTCCTCTTTATAAAATCCTTTGATTTTATAAATAATTCCCTTCTTATAATATCTCTTAATTTTATAAATGTTCTATTTTCAATAAACACTTTGAAAATTCCCTTTTTACTTTCCAGTATTCCTTATGGTATTTAACGTACCATATAACAATGATCGGTATCATTCAAACATATAAAATCATCAACAGATTATATATCACATCATATACACAATATAGGAAAAACAGAAAAATATATGTTGAGGAATCCAGTTGGATTCCTCCGACATGTTTCCCTGCATCACAGATGTTAAACAACATAATACACATCAATTTCATTCCAACATGAAATATACTGATGAACTGAATCAATATTTGATTGTCGACTTTTATATATAACTATATCTACGTTTTCAATCAAATCTATTTAACAGTCCAAACAATCAATACACAACAATCAATCAGCATTGACAAAAATAAAGTACAGTTTATAAAAATATAAACTGAACAAAGTTAGTGAGTTTTACTCACTTTGGACGATCATCGTTAATAACGATAACCATCGCTTGGTTCATACGAACAATTTATTTTGCTATAAATTGTAACGAGCTCAGATTCGCTCCCAGTCAATTCCATGGTGTAGCTACCATCCATACGATCCCAACGCAACTTACGATTCGTCAATCTGATATCGTATGATCAAGTTATACAATTTATAGGTTCAATACATTTTTAATTTAAAATAAACTTAACTATATATATTATTTACTAGATGGGCCTTTACCTTAAATCATGAATATGGGCCTCACCTCAGCCCGTCAGCCCAAGCTCTTAGAAAACCGACACGTAAACTCTTCTCCCCCAAACATAAAACCCGTCCCTGCTCCAGTATTTACACCATCACCGAACAGTTCCCTTCAACTGTAACAACCCTGAATTTTGGGCCAATTTAAAATTTATTTTAAGTGATTTTAAATGAGTTTTGATATTTAAAATAATCTATTTTAAATAATAAGGATCACAAATTTGGTTCAAATCAAAGTTAGAATGAATAAATTAATTTTAATTATAAAAAGAGCTAGAAATAGCGCGGTAGTTTGAAAAGTCAAACTTGAACTTTGACTGACCATACAGGATGCAAAATTTAAACGATTTTAGTGAACCCAAAAATATTAGAATCTATTTAAAAATATCTTTCCAATGAATCCGAAAAATCGAAATTTCATAGCGAAAATCAAAAGGTATTGCCAATTCAATTTTTAGAAAGGTCGGTGGGTAATTTGCATAGGACAAAAATGCTACTTTTTGCATATAAAGGAATTTCGACTCGAAACCACTTCCATTGAGTTCGAAATGACATTTCTGCATTGAAAAACAGTAAACACTTATATGTTTCGAGTTTCAAAAAATATTTGTTTAAAAATGTATTTTTAATATTAAAATACTGGCCTTAAAAATAGTCATTTTTCAAAAAGTCTCAGAATTCAACGAAATAAATTTTGTTAGATTCGTATCAACAAAACAAAGCTAAAAATGATTTTTCGGTAATTTTTGGAATTAATATATAATTATAATTGATTTTTCAATGTAAACGGGCAAATTTTTGACTTTAAAAATTCATTAAAAATTCATACGGGCTCAGAATTGAACGAAATTAATTTTCATAGGTCCACAGCATCAAAACATAGCTAAATATATTTTTTGAGAATTTTTGAAGTTAATTTGTGACCTCGGTGAATTTTCATGTACGATATACATTAAAATATTAATAAAATAATATAATTATTCCAGAAATCATAATAAATTTCGGAATTGGGTCCTGTAACATGTTCCATTGCATTCAGAAGGCCTCAAAACCTTAAGAACGACAGTAAGCAGGCTTAAATCGGGGTTCGGACCAAAACGGGCTTTAACGGGCTAATTAAATTATTAAATAATGATTAGGAAAACCTAATATAATATTATAAAATTCAGAATTACTGTTCATTCGTCTTCCTCTTCGTCATTTCAGCCGCAAGTGAACCCACCTCCCTTCGAAAATTCAAACTCAATTTTCTCTCTCATTTCTTAACGGAATTTGGCGTGTGAGTACTCGTTTCGAAGCTCTCGCCGAGCTCTTCGATTAGGTACCAACCTCAGCCATTCTCGTGCCTCGATCCGCCCGCCCCGTCCCTCCAAAGGTCCGCCGGTCGCAGCCACCCCTGGGCCCCACGCCGCCGCCGCACCTCGCCACCTTCTGGCCGTGCGTAGCTCTCTCGTAGCCGGTCCTTCTCCAACAAACGGCTCGTCGTTTCGTCAACTACAACTCCAGAAAATCGAATTTGAAGTTTTGAACGTTCTAAGGTAGATTTTGTTTCAGATTTCCCCACGCTTTTAAGCGTTACACAGCCAGTTGTAAAAAGCTGATTTTTGATTTTGTGTATGAATTTGTATTCGAATCGTTCCAGATCTGAAATCGTCTTGAATTGGAACATCGAATCTGACCGAACCTGAATCACCTCTCTGACCAAACACTATGAGAATTATATTTTTAAATTTAATTTAATTTATTTAATTATTATTTGCATGATTATTAACAGTAGAATTAATATGACACGATGTTTAAACATATATCTAAACCGTTCATAACATATGATGTGGAATCTAAATTTCCTATAGTGCTATGTGATTAGATCTGAAATTTTATGCTTAAATCTGAATTCATAATTAATTAAAATTAATTACGTGTTATTTATTTAACCATGCCATGTTGATTTTACATATGCTGTGTGAAACCCCATCTTGCAATTTACCTCGATGTTAGTATCGAATCTGATCCTATTGTTGTATTTGGATGTTGTTATGCGATGTGATGAGAATTTACAGTTTACTTGATGTAAATAAGAACGCGACTTGTGATGAAATTTTACATATTCTTTTTTTTTGTAAAATTGAAATAGGGAAAAATTGACATTTATTTTGATGTTAATAATAAGTAATTTACGTTGTATGAAAAATTAACATTTATTTTGGTGTTAATATTAAGTAATTTTCAATGCATGAAAAATTAACATTTTTAATGTTAATTAAATAGTAATTTTACCGCAAGTGTACATTAACCTTTTTTTTATGTTAATATAAAAAGAAATCAAACGTAGGATGAAATTAACATTTTTAATGTTAATATTATAAAAATTCAACCGTATGTACATTAACATTTTTAATGTTAATATTATAAAAATTCAACCGTATGTACATTAACATTTTTAATGTTAATATTATAAAAATTCAGCCGTATGTACATTAACATTTTTAATGTTAATATTATTAAAATTCAACCGTATGATGACATTAACATTTTTAATGTTAATATTATAAATTAAATATTGGACATGTAAAATTTCACATTTTTACTTATGTGAATAAAATAAATTATTAGACATGTAACACATTTTTATTAATGTGAATAAATTCTAATGTGAATAAAATGGTAATCTTAACTGTATGCACAATATACATTCTTATTAATGTAATATATATAAGAATTTACTCCGTAGGTGAAATTTAAATTTTTAGAAATGTAACTAAAGTTTACCTTTTATTTTATGTAAACAAATTGAGAATGTGAAATGTAACTAAAGTTTACATTTTATTTTATTATTAATGTGATATGTAAATAAAGTTTACATTTTTATTAATGTAATATATTCAAGGACTTCACCGTAGGAAAAAGATTACATTTTTATCAATGTAATTAAAGTAGGAATTGGTGTTAAAATTAAATTTACATTTAATTATGTAAAATTAAGGTATGAAATTTGGAATGACATAAATTTACATTTAATTATGTAAATCCAAAGTAGGAATTTGTGTTAACATGAAATTTACATTGAATTATGTAATATTAAAGTGATGGGTAATTAACATTTTGTTTAATGTTAAATATAAGGAATTTACATGGTATGAGAAAGTAACATTATTTTTAAATGTTAATAATAAGAAACTACACCGCATGAGCAATTAACATTATTTTTAATGCTAATTAAATAGTAATTTCACCGCATGTGTAAATTAACATTTTTAATGTTAAAGATAACACCGTATGATGTAATTAACATTTTTAATGTTAATATAATAAAACTTTAACCGTAGGATGTCATTAATATTTTTAATGTTAATATAATAGTATTTACAACGTATGATAAATTAACATTTTTGTGTCAATGTTAAAAATAAGTATTCACATCGAATGAAAATTAACAATTTTGTTAATGATACAAATAAGAATTTACGTTGTATGAGGAATTAATATTATTTTTGATGTTAAAAATAAGTAATTTACAATGCATGAAAAATGGACATTTTTAATGCCAATTAAATAGTAATTTTACCGTAGGATGAAATGGACATTTTTAATGTAAATTAACTACCGTAGGATTTAGTTAACACTATTTAAAATGTTAATATAAAGAAAATTTAACCGTATGATAAAATTAACTTTATTTTTAATGTTAATGATGCGTAATTTAAACGTATGATAAGATTAACATTATATTTAATGTTAATAAAAAGAATTTACATCATAGGATGATTAACATTATTATTAATGTTAATAAAAAGAATTTACATCGTAGGATGATTATCATTATTTTTAATGTTAAAGTAAAAGAATTTCACCGTAGAAGGATTTAACATTATTTTTAATATTTAAATAAAAGAATTTCACCATAAGGTAATTAACATTATTTATAATGTTAGTATATAAGGAATTTGACCGTAAGATGAATTAACATTGTTTTTAATGTTAATATAAAGTGAATTCCACCGTAGTATGAATTAACATTATATTTTGTTTATGTTAAAATAAAGGAAATTCAACCGTAGGTTGAATCAACATAATTTTAATGTTAAATTAAAGAGCAACTTAATCGTAGGTTTGAGCTACGTTATTTTTAATGTAAAGTAATAAAGTAATTTAACATAGGATGAGATTACATTATTTTTAATGTTAATAAAGGATAATTTAACCATAGGGTTAATATACATTTATTTTTACTGCTAATATTAAGAGAATTACTTCGTGGCATAAAATTTACATTATTTTATAATGTTAACATAAAAGAGAATTGACCGTAGGAATGTTACGTGTTTTTTTATGAAATTAAGAAGGAATAACACCATTGGGTGAGTTAACATTATTTTTAATGTTAATAAAGGGTAATTTAACCATAGGATAAGTCAACATTATCTTTAATGTTAAAATTAAGAAAATATGCATCGTAGGATGAGTTAACATTATTCTAAATGTTAATATAAAAAGTGTATATACCATAGGGAAAAATTTACATTATTTTAATGTTAAAATAAAGGAATTCCACCATAGGATGAGTTTACATTTTATTCAATGTAAATAGGTAAGAATGCGACATGTAAATGCAAGTTTACATTTTATTCAATGTAAATAAGTAAGAATGTGGCATGTAATTTCAAGTTTGCATTTTATTAAATGTAAAGAAAATAAAAATGCGATATGTAATGAAAGTTTACATTCTATTCAATGTAAATAGGTAAGAATGCGGCATGTAAATGCAAGTTTACATTTTAATTAATGTAAATAAAAATATGATTTTGAGAATGCGTCGTTAAATAAGAAGTTGACTATTTTTAATTAAAATAAAATGAATTGTTAATAAAAATAATTATTAACAAATAAGAAGGATTTTCAAGATATATATATGTATATGCATACGAGGATTGTTTGGGAAGTCCGAGATATTCTCATCCCAAATTAATCCAGTGGCGTTGAAGATCGAAGTTAGAAGACGACGCATGAAGACCGTAAATCTTCCCTCGAATGGACAACGATCGAGACCCTGAATTGACTTGCTACCAATTCATGGGTCAAGGTCATTGCCCAGACGTACGTGTTGGTTTCACGGATTTGACTTTCGTTCAGACCCAGAGCATAAGTTTAAATGGATGGTGTGTCTGACATCGTACTTCGTTATATATCATATTGTTGATTTTCTGTTAATATATAAATATTGGTGGTGGAGAATTTATTCTCTACTTAACACCCATTTATGTATTGATGGAGAAGCAATGGTATGACATGGAGTGACAGTGTGGCATACTAAGATGCAATGATCAAGGTTTCTTGTTGAAAAGCAGAACCTTGTGGTGACGATCAAAGCACTGCTTGAATAAGCAGAGCTTTGTGTATTACGTGACTTCGCGAGCCTCACACACCGGTTGAGTCAAAAACGGGCGAAGGGAACGCAGGGAAAGCAGCACGTTTCTTTCTAGCTAGAAGTAGTGTCAGGGACCTCCCAGCGCTGATACTTTACTTATGTGGATGATGGAATGTGGCGCGCTTCGGATAGGTCCTATAGGACCGGGAAACGTGTGCTTAGGAATTGCCAATCCGCTAAGCTGTATTTGCGGACCGGCCCTGCCATTTCCAAGGGTTCTCCGCGGGGAATCCTGAGGCACTAGCTAGAGTGTCTCGAATCGGTAAGGAGCTCTGCTCTAGCCTTGACTCATGATGGAAACCAAAATCCAAATACGAACCGACGAATTTGATTGTATTACTAGTACGGAGGCATAGTATATGGTACCTATGCTTCCTAAGATTAATACATTTACTTTGAAATGCTTTCATATACACTAATAATAATATTAGATGCGTATTTGTCGTATTTAGCATGTTTAATCATCATAAGGTAAAACCTTATCCTCTGGTGTGCGTTGCATTGTGTGATGGGACTTGGGTCTTATGGTGATTCCATTTTTCCAAAAGCATTGCGTTGTTTACGATGTATTTAATTATTTGTTATGACACTTTAAATTATGCACGGCAGCCCATTAGAGTAAACCCGTTCCGCGTTAGCGGCGTGGTCTTTGGATTTGCCTTATTTCTAATAGTTATTTTAGTTAAGAATTCTCACACCAGTCCCACGACTGACCCATCGTTTGTTTCACCTTTTTGCAAACTTGGGTGCCCTCTTTTCCGCACGGGCAGCCAAGTAGACAGGTTCATTCTTTGCTTGTAGTCTTTTCTTTGGAGCTGCTTATTTTCTGTCTCTTGGATTTGCTGAAGTAGAGAGGTGATGACTTGGAGCTTGAAGACATTTATCTTTTGTTTCTATGGCATCTTTTCTTTTCTTTTTAGACATCAAATTTATTTCTTTTCTGCAACTTGTTGTAATAGCTTAGATTCTGTGACTGTGGATTTTCTATGATTGATGACATTATATTTTTCCGATGCTATAATGTTATTACTCTATGAATTTCCTTTGCTATATTGTATCTGTGTTCTGTTTTATTGTATTTAAGTTGTATTCCAAAAATGATTACTCCTACTTTCACTCGTGGAAGTTTGGGGTTATCACATCAACCTTCTTCTACACTCATCAAATTCAACAGAACCACCTCCATCGAATCCTCCATCTCGAGTTCTCCTTCCTCCACACAAAAACTCCCAACTCGTGCTCACTTTCGATAATCAACTTGCTGCCCTACCGCCCGTTGCCATCGAGCTTGCAACCACCCACAACACTTTGCACCCCCTTAAACTAAGTGTACGGGTGCGCCTTGCCCTCTGGAGTTTAACCATCACCTCATCTGGTCCTGCGTCGCCACCCAGTTGGAGCTACGGAAAATCCTAGGCCTACTGTGTTGACAACCGAACACAAAAATGGGCATCGAACCCAACAACACTCTCATAGACTTGAAGTAAATCTCAAGGGAAACTCAAATATATAGAATATAAAATTTATAGATTTGATTTTGATTTTCTTTTGATTATACAAGGATCGACATTTTGGTTTGCAGTAAAACTGAACACGCCGGCTCAAAGGAGGATTATATAATGGCAATCAAAATTTTGTGTGGCTGAAAACAATGACTGTGTGGCTCATTTAGGTCCACAAATACTTAGGATATTTTAGTTTTTAATATTCATTTCATCTTCTAAAAATCCGTGTGATTACACACGATACCTAAAAATCATGAAACTGGACATGCAGCTACAGTTCGACATTACGGTCCCAACGAAACTGGTTTCGTCGAATTCCGACTTCGTTTGCTCACACAGCGTATTTTTAACTATCAAAATATCGACTATTTTTCACTTTAAAAATCGGTGCGGCCACATACTGACTCAAAAATCACGAAAACTGAAATCTAACAATAATTTAACATTGCGGATCCAACAAAATTAGTTTCATCGAATTTTGAGGTCGTTTGCAAAACTGGCTATTTTTAAAGCTCTAAATAACCCTTTTAAATATGTAAATATGTATAAAAACAAATTAAATTAAATATTAATAAATTAATATTATCGTATATATTCACAGTGGAATACCATACAGCTCCACTGGGATTTATAACTCGATATTACAAAATTCCCAGTTATATTGATATTCGATTTATATTTAAAAACACTTTTAAATATAAATAAATCATTATAAATTATAAAGGAATTCCATGGTGATTTTTCTAAAATTTGATTTGGACATAAATCAAAATCTATACGACGAAATCCCGATTTTTCTCTTCCACTAGAAAAATATACTTCACCAGCTCCACACGTTTCTTATTTCACAGAAATCCGATTTAAAACGAACCCTGTACATTCAGTTGAAGTTCAAATCGACAAATTGCGAACTGCCGTTCCATTTCGAGCTCGATTATAATTATATTATAATTTATACGTTCAACCATCGTTAGTTAAATATATTCGTTATCGTAATTCAATTCTAAACTGAATTATACATTTCGAATTTCCCAATTCACACCATATCGTCGTTTCAGACAATTCTGATTATTTCAGAATTAAATATATTATTTAATTTATTAGTTTAATTAAATATTCACCATTATTTAATTCAATGACCATTAAATCCTTTTAATCACCATTTAAATAATTAAATAAATTAATTATTATATCGCTGAAAATGCGGGTCATTACAATATATATATATATATATGTTATAAGAAGTAACTTGGATTTTTTTATGGAGATGAATACACAATTTTTTTACAGTAAAATGTCTGTTAGAAAGAATACTAATTACAATTTTTAAATTTTTGACTAGGATGGAAACAACTTGGTAGACCTGGTAAAATTTGAAACGGAGGTTATCTCATATTTAAATGAGTTATACAATTGTGAAAGTGAGAAAAACTTACCTTAAATCTACCCTAGAAAATTGCTAAATGCTCGTGGTAGGAAGATGCTATATAGATCCATCACCGAAGCTGAAGCGCTCGATGTTGTAAACTCCATACATATTGACTCCACTCCTGGCCCTAATGGGTTCGACACTTGCTTCTTCAAGATTCATTAGAATGAACCCAAAAAAAAGTTGGTGTTAGCAATTCAACAAGATTTTCACTCGAGGAAAATTCTGAAGGAAATTAACTATACGGTCTTATGTCTAATTCCAAAAACCAATAAGCCTTTAAAGATAACTAATTATAAACTGATAGTCTGATGGAATGTCCTGTACAAAATTTTAAGCAAAATACTATGTAACGGAATGAAAAAGGTATTACCATAAATGATTGTTGAATGCCAGAGTGCTTTCGTTAAAGGAAGGAACATTTCAGAGAATTCTCTATTGGCTCATGAGTTGATACAAAATTTTAATAAGAAAGAAGCTCATAAATTTTGTTTGAAAGTTGACCTCCACAAAGCATATAATAAAAATAATCGCTCTTTTATCATTCATATGCTTAAGGCTATAGGGTTCCAAAGAAAATAACAAGACTTATCTCAAAATGCATTAACTTTCCCACCTTTGCCATCTTGATTAATGTAGTTTAGATGGGTTTTATAACCAACAATTGAGGTATTGAACAAGGTGATTCTTTTTCTCCGTACTTATTTGCTATTGCTATGGAGTATTTTAACCTACAGATGGAGTTAGCAGAATTTGAAAAGTAGTCAAACTTATTCATAATATTCAACCATCTATTGGTCACTTGTTGTATGCTGATGTTTTGATAATTTGTATCAATTTAAGTAGTAGAGCGACTCAAAAGATCATAAATCTGTTTGGAAATTTGGAAAGATAAGTAGGGCTAAAAATTGAACGAATAAAAAAACTAAATGTTAGTTCAACAAGTTCTGCAGGAGTATGGATACGATTCTTGATATCTGTTAGACACCAATCACTAGAAACGTGCAAAAACCGTTTCTATGAACAGTAACGCCTTTAAGCGTTAGCAATACTGATTCAATGATATTGCAAATTGCAACTACAAAGTTCAACCTCAAGTATGCAAGGGAATGCACCGATACAGTAAATATCCAGAGAAAGAAGCAGTACCGACTATTGTCCGAGTCCAGCGAGCGTTGTTTCCTTGAAACGAAGTTGCTCCCTCTACGGCACGGAAGGATAATGAGAAATCGTTTCCCAAGGATGAAACGGACCGTATTTGTGATGTTTCGCTACAGTCACAAATCGACGACGAACGCAAGAGAGTTTCTGTATATATTTGATGCAGAAATAGAGCGAGGAAGAAGAAAAAGAGGAGAGAAATTAGACTTCAAATTCTTGATTTGATTCGAATTCTGCAGGCCTATATATAGGATGGAAGAGGCATGTTCTTATGAACATGTGCTTCTGTTCGAATTGCCACGGCTATGACTGTTGGAAAGGTTGCGACCCTTTACCAACAGAAATTTCCGTTGGAAATCGCGCGGTCAAATTCAAAAAATAGCGGCTCCGCAGCGCATCGAGCCCATCGGAGGCCCAATTAATCACCAGACCCCAAGAGCCCCAAGGCCAAAGGCCCTTTATCTTTGACCTTTAAATATTAGCATGAATGTTTTATCATGCCATTGTCTCTCCCTCTTCCATCTCCTCTTTCTATTGATATAATACATCAAGCATTAGTATAAGTAGTGGCATAAGGCACAAATTTCCCCGATGTGGGACTTAGTTTGCCTCAACCACTTTACTCATTCTTCCAACAATCCCCCACATGAGTGAGTGGTTGTATAATCTGTTCTGAAACTTTGTGTAACATTTATCATATCGGTAAAAGTAGCTCAGAGGCCTTGAACTTTTCCTAGTGTTTTATCGTTATAACTAACTGGCGAATCAGTAGACTAGAATGTCTTGGAACTGTAAGCCGTTCGTGTAAGTCTATAAAGATAACACATGATAAATGCTCTTTAACCCCTTGGTTCTCTATTTGTGTTCGTTTTTGCTATGAACACCGCCTTGGTTTCATGAGTGCTTGAAGAATTCGACCTTACAATTCTTCTTGAAGCGGCGCCTTCGCACTCACATAGGTGATTCTATTGAGAGTATCCCGTAATACTCCACTTGGTTCTTTATAACACCACAGTATAGACATCATTAAAAGCCTAGCTTATCCTATTCACCGACGGGTTTTTGCACTGAGTTATCATAGGAATGTTTTGTATTTAACAGTGCCGTCAAATTTTATCTTAAACTTAGTTGTCCCTTTGAACCTAGATCTTGGGATCTCCAGTCAACTAGGTGGGGTTTCCGTTTTAGAAAACTTTTAGTTCATAGGTCTTAAGCCCATTCCCATCGATAAGGTTTGAACTTTCTCTCCTGGCAAGCCTTTTGTTAGTGGATCCGCTGTGTTATCCTTTGACCTTACATAGTCTATAGTGATAACTCCATTAGAGAGAAGTTGTCTTATGGTTTTATGTCTACGACGAATATGTCGAGACTTACCATTATATAATGTACTATTCGCCCTTCCTATGGCAGATTGACTATCACAATGTATACATATTGGAGGTACCGGTTTTTCCCAGTTTGGAATATCTTCCAAGAAACTCCTAAGCCAATCTGCTTCTTCTGCGACTTTATCTAGAGCAATGAACTCCGATTCCATTGTCAACCTTGCTATGCAAGTCTGTTTGGATGATTCCAATGAGATTGCTCCATTTCCTAATGTAAACACATATCCACTTGTGGATTTTGTGTCATTTGAGCCAGTTATCCAATTGGCATCACTATATCCTTCTATCACTGAAGGATACTTCTCATATTGTAACACATAGTTTTGTGTGTACTTCAGATATCCTAGTGGTTTGATCCTTTAGGGAGATCCACTAGTTCCCACTTATGGTTTTGTAGAATGGATTCTATTTCACTATTGACGGCTTCTTTCCAATAAGGAGCATCGGGAGATGACATTGCTTGTTGGTAAGTTAGAGGTTCATTTTCTATCATATATGCATAGAAATCAGGTCCAAAGGATTTAGAGGTCCTTTGTCGCTTGCTCCTTCTCGGTTCCTCTATCTCAGTTTCATCATTCATTTCTCTTTGATCAGCATTATCCTCGGGAGTATCTGAATCTCTTGGCCTCTTTTGAACACTAGTTTCAATAGAGGTCTTTAGAGGATAAATGTGTTCAAAGAATCTTGCATTTCGAGACTCGATAATGGTGTTTTCATGAATATCATCAATTTCACATTTGTACACCAAAAATCGATATGCACTACTATTATGAGCATATCCAATGAATATGCAATCTATAGTCTTTGGTCCAATTTTGACCTTTTTCGGCTTTGGTATTTCTACTTTGGCAAGACACCCCCACACTTTCAAGTATTTGTAGGATGGTGGTCTATTTTTCCAAAGTTCATGTGGAGATTTTGATTTTTTCTTTCGCGGTATTTTATTCAAGATGTGATTTGCCGAAAGAATAGCTTCTCCCCAAAAGTTATTTGGCAATCCTGAACCAATTAGTAAGGCATTCATCATTTCTTTAAGAGTTCTGTTTTTTCGTTCGGCTATACTGTTGGATTGAGGTGAATACGGGGCTGTAGTTTGATGTATAATTCCATGCTCAGAACAAAATTCCTCAAATGGAGACTCGTATTCTCCTCCTCTATCACTTCTTAAAGAATTTATTTTCTTATTGAGTTGATTCTCTACTTCTGACTTATACTGTTTAAACATGTCGATTGCTTCGTCCTTACTTCTAAGGAGATATACATTACAGTATCTGGTACAATCATCAATGAATCTGATAAAGTACCTCTTTCCACCTCTAGTTTGACACATTTTCAAATTGCATACATCAGTATGTATTAATTCTAGAGGTTCGGTCTCTCGTTCAACGTGATGAAACGAGGTTCTAGTCATTTTTGCTTCTGCACAAACTTGACATTTATAGTTGTAATCTATATTGCATTTTGGTATGAATTCTAGATTAATTAATTTTTGCAATGTATCAAAATTTACATGCCCTAATCTAGAATGCCATATGTTAGAAGAGTCAACAATATAAGCAGAAGATTCACTTTTATTCATATCATTGTTTGGTACAACAGTGGTTACATTTGCTTTAAACAAGCCATCACACACATATCCTCTTCCAACATACGCTCCGTTCTTTGATATTACAAACTTATCAGCAACAAATGTTAGTTTGAAACCATGCTTGCTGAGCAACGATCCTGAAATCAGGTTCCTGCGGATTTCTGGAACGTGGAGAACGTCATTCAATTTTAGTTTCTTTCCAGAAGTTAACTTCAGTACAATCTTTCCCTTGCCTTCAACCTTTGATGCGGACGAGTTACCCATGAATAGTTGCTCGTTATCAGTGGCAGGCTTGTAGGTTATAAACATCCACTTGTTGGCACATATATGACGAGTGGCTTCTGTGTCTAGAAACCACTCCTTGTTGTTGCCAACAAGGTTGCATTCAGAAACAACTGCACACAAATCCATATCTGTGACATCCTCTGAATTTCCTGCCATATTTGCTTCAGGTTTCTTCTTTTTGGGCGCACGACACACGGCTGCTTTGTGCCCTTTCTTCCCACAATTATGGCAAGATCCTTGAAACTTCTTTTGTTTCTTTGCATTAGGATTCTGCTCGCGCTTTATTTGTCTTTTCATCCTCAACCACGTTGGCTTTTGCCTGCAATGAACTGGTAGCCTTTTTCTCTGATTTCCTGTTGTCTTCTTCGATTCGCAGACGAACAATCAGATCCTCCATGGTCATTTCCTTGCGCTTATGCTTTAAATAGTTTTTGAAATCCTTCCATGACGGAGGCAACTTTTCGATAGCGGCAGCCACTTGGAATGACTCACTTAACACCATCTTTTCGTCGTGAATTTCATGAATGATAACTTGGAGTTCTTGAATCTGACTGACGACTGTTTTGGAATCGACCATTTTGAAGTCTAGAAACTTTCCGATAATGAATTTCTTCATTCCGGCATCTTCAGTCTTGTACTTCTTTTCAAGTGATAACCAAAGAACCTTTGTAGTCTCAACGGTACAGTATACATTATATAAACTGTTATCTAATCTGTTGAGAATGTAATTCTTACAGATGAAGTCAGAATTCTTCCATGCAGTAAAAGCCTCAACTTTGGTGGCGTCTGGCTCTAATTCTTCAACAAACGGTGGATCCTCCGTAATGTATTTGGCCAGGCCCAAGGTTGTTAGGTAGAAAAGCATCTTCTGTTGCCATCATTTGAAATCCTGGCCATTAAACTTCTCTGGTCTCTCGCCATGCGAATATGGGATAGTTGGTGGAACCAGAGGCTGAGCTGGTGGCACAGTCAGTGTCGGCACAAATTTGCTATTGCTGTTTTGCGACATTGTCGTCTGCAAATGAAAGCAACTATTAGCAACTTCGTTTCAAGATTGTTAGAAACCAATCACTAGAAACGTGCAAAAACCGTTTCTATGAACAGTAACGCCTTTAAGCGTTAGCAATACTGATTCAATGATATTGCAAATTGCAACTACAAAGTTCAGCCTCAAGTATGCAAGGGAATGCACCGATACAGTAAATATCCAGAGAAAGAAGCAGTACCGACTATTGTCCGAGTCCAGCGAGCGCTGTTTCCTTGAAACGAAGTTGCTCCCTCTACGGCGCGGAAGTATAATGAGCAATAGTTTCCCAAGGATGAAACGGACCGTATTTGTGATGTTGCGCTACAGTCACAAATCGACGACGAACGCAAAAGAGTTTCTGTATATATTTGATGCAGAACAGAGCGAGGAAGAAGAAAAAGGAGGAGAGAAATTAGACTTCAAATTCTTGATTTGATTTGAATTCTGCAGGCCTATATATAGGTTGGAAGAGGCATGTTCTTATGAACATGTGCTTCTGTTCGAATTGCAACGGCTATGACTGTTGGAAAGGTTGCGACCCTTTACCAACAGAAATTTCCGTTGGCAATCGCGCGGTCAAATTCAAAAAATAGCGGCTCCGCAGCGCAGCGAGCCCATCGGAGGCCTAATTAATCACCAGACCCCAAGAGCCCCAAGGCCCAAGGCCCTTTATCTTTGACCTTTAAATATTAGCATGAATGTTTTATCATGCCATTGTCTCTCCCTCTTCCATCTCCTCTTTCTATTGATATAATACATCAAGCATTAGTATAAGTAGTGGCATAAGGCACAAATTTCCCCTATGTGGGACTTAGTTTGCTTCAACCACTTTACTCATTCATCCAACAATCCCCCACATGAGTGAGTGGTTGTATAATCTGTTCTGAAACTTTGTGTAACATTTATCATATCGGTAAAAGTAGCTCAGAGGCCTTGAACTTTTCCTAGTGTTTTATCGTTATAACTAACTGGCGAATCAGTAGACTAGACTGTCTTTGAACTGTAAGCCGTTCGTGTAAGTCTATAAAGATAACACATGATAAATGCTCTTTAACCCCTTGGTTCTCTATTTGTGTTCGTTTTTGCCATGAACACCGCCTTGGTTTCATGAGTGCTTGAAGAATTCGACCTTACAATTCTTCTTGAAGCGGCGCCTTCGCACTCACATAGGTGATTCGATTGAGAGTATCCCGTAATACTCCACTTGGTTCTTTATAACACCACAGTATAGACATCATTAAAAGCCTAGCTTATCCTATTCTCCGACGGGTTTTTGCACTGAGTTATCACAGGGATGTTTTGTATTTAACAGTGCCGTCAAGTTTTATCTTAAACTTAGTTGTCCCTTTGAACCTAGATCTTGGGATCTCCAGTCAACTAGGTGGGGTTTCCGTTTTAGAAAACTTTTAGTTCATAGGTATTAAGCCCATTCCCATCGATAAGGTTTGAACTTTCTCTCTTGGCAAGTCTTTTGTTAGTGGATCCGCTATGTTATCCTTTGACCTTACATAGTCTATAGTGATAACTCCATTAGAGAGAAGTTGTCTTATGGTTTTATGTCTACGACGAATATGTCGAGACTTACCATTATATAATGTACTATTCGCCCTTCCTATGGCAGATTGACTATCACAATGTATACATATTGGAGGTACCGGTTTTTCCCAGTTTGGAATATCTTCCAAGAAACTCCTAAGCCAATCTGCTTCTTCTGCGACTTTATCTAGAGCAATGAACTCCGATTCCATTGTCAACCTTGCTATGCAAGTCTGTTTGGATGATTCCCATGAGATTGCTCCATTTCCTAATGTAAACACATATCCACTTGTGGATTTTGTGTCATTTGAGCCAGTTATCCAATTGGCATCACTATATCCTTCTATCACTGAAGGATACTTCTCATATTGTAACACATAGTTTTGTGTGTACCTAAGAACCTAGTGGTTTGATCCTTTAGGGAGATCCACTAGTTCCTACGTATGGTTTTGTAGAATGGATTCTATTTCACTATTGACGGCTTCTTTCCAATAAGGAGCATCGGGAGATGACATTGCTTGTTGGTAAGTTAGAGGTTCATTTTCTATCATATATGCATAGAAATCAGGTCCAAAGGATTTAGAGGTCCTTTGTCGCTTGCTCCTTCTCGGTTCCTCTATCTCAGTTTCATCATTCATTTCTCTTTGATCAGCATTATCCTCGGGAGTATCTGAATCTCTTGGCCTCTTTTGAACTCTAGTTTCAATAGAGGTCTTTAGAGGATAAATGTGTTCAAAGAATCTTGCATTTCGAGACTCGATAATGGTGTTTTTATGAATATCATCAATTTCAGATTTGTACACCAAAAATTGATATGCACTACTATTATAAGCATATCCAATGAATATGCAATCTATAGTCTTTGGTCCAATTTTGACCTATTTCGGCTTTGGTATTTCTACTTTGGCAAGACACCCCCACACTTTCAAGTATTTGTAGGAAGGTGGTCTATTTTTCCAAAGTTCATGTGGAGATTTTGATGTTTTCTTTCGCGATATTTTATTCAAGATGTGATTTGCTGAAAGAATAGCTTCTCCCCAAAAGTTATCTGGCAATCCAGAACCAATTAGTAAGGCATTCATCATTTCTTTAAGAGTTCTGTTTTTCCGTTCGGCTATACTGTTGGATTGAGGTGAATACGGGGCTGTAGATTGATGTATAATTCCAAGCTCAGCACAAAATTCCTCAAACGGAGACTCGTATTCTCCTCCTCTATCACTTCTTAAAGATTTTATTTTCTTATTGAGTTGATTCTCAACTTCTGACTTATACTGTTTAAACATGTCGATTGCTTCGTCCTTACTTCTAAGGAGATATACATTACAGTATCTGATACAATCATCAATGAATGTGATAAAGTACCTCTTTCCACCTCTAGTTTGACACATTTTCAAATCGCATACATCAGTATGTATTAATTCTAGAGGTTCGGTCTCTCGTTCAACGTGATGAAACGAGGTTCTAGTCATTTTTGCTTCTGCACAAACTTGACATTTATAGTTGGAATCTATATTGCATTTTGGTATGAATTCTAGATTAATTAATTTTCGCAATGTATCAAAATTTACATGCCCTAATCTAGAATGCCATATGTTAGAAGAGTCAACAATATAAGCAGAAGATTCACTTTTATTCATATCATTGTTTGGTACAACAGTGGTTACATTTGCTTTAAACAAGCCATCACACACATATCCTCTTCCAACATACACTCCGTTCTTTGATATTACAAACTTATCAGCAACAAATGTTAGTTTAAAACCATGCTTGCTGAGCAACGATCCTGAAATCAGGTTCTTGCGGATTTCTGGAACGTGGAGAACGTCATTCAATTTTAGTTTCTTTCCAGAAGTTAACTTCAGTACAATCTTTCCCTTGCCTTCAACCTTTGATGCAGACGAGTTACCCATGAATAGTTGCTTGTTATCAGTGGCAGGCTTGTAGGTTGTAAACATCCACTTGTTGGCACATATATGACGAGTGGCTCCTGTGTCTAGAAACCACTCCTTGTTGTTGCCAACAACGTTGCATTCAGAAACAACTGCACACAAATCCATGTCTGTGACATCCTCTGAATTTCATGCCATATTTGCTTCAGGTTTCTTCTTTTTGGGCGCACGACACACGGCTGCTTTGTGGCCTTTTTTCCCACAATTATGGCAAGATCCTTGAAACTTCTTTTGTTTCTTTGCATTAGGATTCTGCTCGCGCTTTCTTTTATTTGTCTTTTCATCCTCAACCACGTTGGCTTTTGCCTGCAATGAACTGGTTGCCTTTTTCTCTGATTTTCTGTTGTCTTCTTCGATTCGCAGACGAACAATCAGATCCTCCATGGTCATTTCCTTGCGCTTATGCTTTAAATAGTTTTTGAAATCCTTCCATGACGGAGCCAACTTTTCGATAGCGGCAGCCACTTGGAATGACTCACTTAACACCATCTTTTCGTCGTGAATTTCATGAATGATAACTTGGAGTTCTTGAATCTGACTGACGACTGTTTTGGAATCGACCATTTTGAAGTCAAGAAACTTTCCGACAATGAATTTCTTCATTCCGGCATCTTCAGTCTTGTACTTCTTTTCAAGTGATAACCAGAGAACCTTTGCAGTCTCAACGGTACATTATACATTATATAAACTGTTATCTAATCCGTTGAGAATGTAATTCTTACAGATGAAGTCAGAATTCTTCCATGCAGTAAAAGCCTCAACTTTGGTGGCGTCTGGCTCTAATTCTTCAACAAACGGTGGATCCTTCGTAATGTATTTGGCCAGGCCCAAGGTTGTTAGGTAGAAAAGCATCTTCTGTTGCCAGCATTTGAAATCCTGGCCATTAAACTTCTCTGGTCTCTCGCCATGCGAATATGGGACAGTTGGTGGAACCAGAGTCTAAGCCGGTGGCACAGTCAGTGTCGGCACAGATTTGCTATTGCTGTTTTGCGACATTGTCGTCTGCAAATGAAAGCAACTATTAGCAACTTCATTTCAAGATTGTTAGAAACCAATCACTAGAAACGTGCAAAAACCGTTTCTATGAACAGTAACGCCTTTAAGCATTAGCAATACTGATTCAATGATATTGCAAATTGCAACTACAAAGTTCAGCCTCAAGTATGCAAGGGAATGCACCGATACAGTAAATATCCAGAGAAAGAAACAGTACCGACTATTGTCCGAGTCCAGCGAACGCTGTTTTCTTGAAATGAAGTTGCTCCCTCTACGGCGCGGAAGGATAATGAGCAATCGTTTCCCAAGGATGAAACGGACCGTATTTGTGATGTTGCGCTACAGTCACAAATCGACGACGAACGCAAGAGAGTTTCTGTATATATTTGATGCAGAACAGAGCGAGGAAGAAGAAAAAGGAGGAGATAAATTAGACTTTAAATTCTTGATTTGATTCGAATTCTGCAGGCCTATATATAGGCTGGAAGAGGCATGTTCTTATGAACATGTGCTTCTGTTCGAATTGCCACGGCTATGACTGTTGGAAAGGTTGCTACCCTTTACCAACAGAAATTTCCGTTGGCAATCGCGCGGTCAAATTCAAAAAATAGCGGCTCCGCAGCGCAGCGAGCCCATCGGAGGCCCAATTAATCACCAGACCCCAAGAGCCCCAAGGCCCAAGGCCCTTTATCTTTGACCTTTAAATATTAGCATGAATATTTTATCATGCCATTGTCTCTCCCTCTTCCATCTCCTCTTTCTATTGATATAATACATCAAGCATTAGTATAAGTAGTGGCATAAGGCACAAATTTCCCCGATGTGGGACTTAGTTTGCCTCAACCACTTTACTCATTCTTCCAACAATCCCCCACATGAGTGAGTGGTTGTATAATCTGTTCTGAAACTTTGTGTAACATTTATCATATCGGTAAAAGTAGCTCAGAGGCCTTGAACTTTTCCTAGTGTTTTATCGTTATAACTAACCGGCGAATCAGTAGACTAGACTTTCTTTGAACTGTAAGCCGTTCGTGTAAGTCTATAAAGATAACACATGATAAATGCTCTTTAACCCCTTGGTTCTCTATTTGTGTTCATTTTTGCCATGAACACCGCCTTGGTTTCATGAGTGCTTGAAGAATTCGACCTTACAATTCTTCTTGAAGCGGCGCCTTTGCACTCACGTAGGTGATTTTATTGAGAGTATTCCGTAATACTCCACTTGGTTCTTTATAACACCACAGTATAGACATCATTAAAAGCCTAGCTTATCCTATTCTCCGACGGGTTTTTGCACTGAGTTATCATAGGAATGTTTTGTATTTAACAGTGCCGTCAAGTTTTATCTTAAACTTTGTTGTCCCTTTGAACCTAGATCTTGGGATCTCCAGTCAACTAGGTGGGGTTTCCGTTTTAGAAAACTTTTAGTTCATAGGTCTTAAGCCCATTCCCATCGATAAGGTTTGAACTTTCTCTCTTGGCAAGCCTTTTGTTAGTGGATCCGCTACGTTATCCTTTGACCTTACATAGTCTATAGTGATAACTCCATTAGAGAGAAGTTGTCTTATGGTTTTATGTCTACGACGAATACGTCGAGACTTACCATTATATAATGTACTATTCGCCCTTCCTATGGCAGATTGACTATCACAATGTATACATATTTGAGGTACCGGTTTTTCCCAGTTTGGAATATCTTCCAAGAAACTCCTAAGCCAATCTGCTTCTTCTGCGGCTTTATCTAGAGAAATGAACTCCGATTCCATTGTCGACCTTGCTATGCAAGTCTGTTTGGATGATTCCCATGAGATTGCTCCATTTCCTAATGTAAACACATATCCACTTGTGGATTTTGTGTCATTTGAGCCACTTATCCAATTGGCATCACTATATCCTTCTATCACTGAAGGATACTTCTCATATTGTAACACATAGTTTTGTGTGTACTTCAGATATCCAAGTGGTTTGATCCTTTAGGGAGATCCACTAGTTCCCACTTATGGTTTTGTAGAATGGATTCTATTTCACTATTGACGGCTTCTTTCCAATAAGGAGCATCGGGAGATGACATTGCTTGTTGGTGAGTTAGAGGTTCATTTTCTATCATATATGCATAGAAATCAGGTCCAAAGGATTTAGAAGTCCTTTGTCGCTTGCTCCTTCTCGGTTCCTCTATCTCAGTTTCATCATTCATTTCTCTTTGATCAGCATTATCCTCGGGAGTATCTGAATCTCTTGGCCTCTTTTGAACACTAGTTTCAATAGAGGTCTTTAGAGGATAAATGTGTTCAAAGAATCTTGCATTTCGAGACTCGTAATGGTGTTTTCATGAATATCATCAATTTCAGATTTGTACACCAAAAATCGATATGCACTACTATTATGAGCATATCCAATGAATATGCAATCTATAGTCTTTGGTCCAATTTTGACCTTTTTCGGCTTTGGTATTTCTACTTTGGCAAGACACCCCCACACTTTCAAGTATTTGTAGGATGGTGGTCTATTTTTCCAAAGTTCATGTGGAGATTTTGATGTTTTCTTTCGCGGTATTTTATTCAAGATGTGATTTGCCGAAAGAATAGCTTCTCCCCAAAAGTTATCTGGCAATCCATAACCAATTAGTAAGGCATTCATCATTTCTTTAAGAGTTCTGTTTTTCCGTTCGGCTATACTGTTGGATTGAGGTGAATACGGGGCTGTAGTTTGATGTATAATTCCATGCTCAGCACAAAATTCCTCAAACGGAGACTCGTATTCTCCTCCTCTATCACTTCTTAAAGATTTTATTTTCTTATTGAGTTGATTCTCAACTTCTAACTTATACTGTTTAAACATGTCGATTGCTTCGTCCTTACTTCTAAGGAGGTATACATTACAGTATCTGGTACAATCATCAATGAATGTGATAAAGTACCTCTTTCCACCTCTAGTTTGACACATTTTCAAATCGCATACATCGGTATGTATTATTCTAGAGGTTCGGTCTCTCGTTCAATGTGATGAAACGAGGTTCTAGTCATTTTTGCTTCTGCACAAACTTGACATTTATAGTTGGAATCTATATTGCATTTTGGCATGAATTCTAGATTAATTAATTTTCGCAATGTATCAAAATTTACATGCCCTAATCTAGAAAGCAATATGTTAGAAGAGTCAACAATATAAGCAGAAGATTCACTTTTATTCATATCATTGTTTGGTACAACAGTGGTTACATTTGCTTTAAACAAGCCATCACACACATATCCTCTTCCAACATACACTCCGTTCTTTGATATTACAAACTTATCAGCAACAAATGTTAGTTTGAAACCATGCTTGCTGAGCAACGATCCTGAAATCAGGTTCTTGCGGATTTCTGGAACGTGGAGAACGTCATTCAATTTTAGTTTCTTTCCAGAAGTTAACTTCAGTACAATCTTTCCCTTGCCTTCAACCTTTGATGTGGACGAGTTACCCATGAATAGTTGCTCGTTATCAGTGGCAGGCTTGTAGGTTGTAAACATCCACTTGTTGGCACATATATGACGAGTGGCTCCTGTGTCTAGAAACCACTCCTTGTTGTTTCCAACAAGGTTGCATTCAGAAACAACTGCACACAAATCCATATCTGTGACATCCTCTGAATTTCCTGCCATATTTGCTTCAGGTTTCTTCTTTTTGGGCGCACGACACACGGCTGCTTTGTGGCCTTTTTTCCCACAATTATGGCAAGATCCTTGAAACTTCTTTTGTTTCTTTGCATTAGGATTCTGCTCGCACTTTCTTTTATTTGTCTTTTCATCCTCAACCACGTTGGCTTTTGCCTGCAATGAACTGGTAGCCTTTTTCTCTGATTTTCTGTTGTCTTCTTCGATTCACAGACGAACAATCAGATCCTCCATGGTCATTTCCTTGCGCTTATGCTTTAAATAGTTTTTGAAATCCTTCCATGACGGAGGCAACTTTTCGATAGCGGCAGCCACTTGGAATGACTCACTTAACACCATCTTTTCGTCGTGAATTTCATGAATGATAACTTGGAGTTCTTGAATCTGACTGACGACTGTTTTGGAATCGACCATTTTGAAGTCAAGAAACTTTCCGACAATGAATTTCTTCATTCCGGCATCTTCAGTCTTGTACTTCTTTTCAAGTGATAACCAGAGAACCTTTGCAGTCTCAACGGTACATTATACATTATATAAACTGTTATCTAATCCGTTGAGAATGTAATTCTTACAGATGAAGTCAGAATTCTTCCATGCAGTAAAAGCCTCAACTTTGGTGGCGTCTGGCTCTAATTCTTCAACAAACGGTCGATCCTCCGTAATGTATTTGGCCAGGCCCAAGGTTGTTAGGTAGAAAAGCATCTTCGGTTGCCAGCATTTGAAATCATGGCCATTAAACTTCTCTGGTCTCGCGCCATGCGAATATGGGACAGTTGGTGGAACCAGAGGCTGAGCCGGTGGCACAGTCAGTGTCGGCACAGATTTGCTATTGCTGTTTTGCGACATTGTCGTCTGCAAATGAAAGCAACTATTAGCAACTTCGTTTCAAGATTGTTAGAAACCAATCACTAGAAACGTGCAAAAACCGTTTCTATGAACAGTAATGCCTTTAAGCGTTAGCAATACTGATTCAATGATATTGCAAATTGCAACTACAAAGTTCAGCCTCAAGTATGCAAGGGAATGCACCGATACAGTAAATATCCAGAGAAAGAAGCAGTACCGACTATTGTCCGAGTCCAGCGAGCGCTGTTTCCTTGAAACGAAGTTTCTCCCTCTACGGCGTGGAAGGATAATGAGCAATCGTTTCCCAAGGATGAAACGGACCGTATTTGTGATGTTGCGCTACAGTCACAAATCGACGACGAACGAAAGAGAGTTTCTGTATATATTTGATGCAGAACAAAGCGAGGAAGAAGAAAAAGGAGGAGAGAAATTAGACTTCAAATTCTTGATTTGATTCGAATTCTGCAGGCCTATATATAGGTTGGAAGAGGCATGTTCTTATGAACATGTGCTTCTGTTCGAATTGCCACGGCTATGACTGTTGGAAAGGTTGCGACCCTTTACCAACAGAAATTTCCGTTGGCAATCGCGCGGTCAAATTCAAAAAATAGCGGCTCCGCAGCGCAGCGAGCCCATCGGAGGCCCAATTAATCACCAGACCCCAAGAGCCCCAAGGCCCAAGGCCCTTTATCTTTGACCTTTAAATATTAGCATGAATGTTTTATCATGCCATTGTCTCTCCCTCTTCCATCTCCTCTTTCTATTGATATAATACATCAAGCATTAGTATAAGTAGTGGCATAAGGCACAAATTTCCCCGATGTGGGACTTAGTCTGCCTCAACCACTTTACTCATTCTTCCAACAATCCTCCACATGAGTGAGTGGTTGTATAATCTGTTCTGAAACTTTGTGTAACATTTATCATATCGGTAAAAGTAGCTCAGAGGCCTTGAACTTTTCCTAGTGTTTTATCGTTATAACTAACTGTCGAATCAGTAGACTAGACTGTCTTTGAACTGTAAGCCGTTCGTGTAAGTCTATAAAGATAACACATGATAAATGCTCTTTAACCCCTTGGTTCTCTGTTTGTGTTCGTTTTTGCCATGAACACCGCCTTGGTTTCACGAGTGCTTGAAGAATTCGACCTTACAATTCTTCTTGAAGCGGTGCCTTCGCACTCACATAGGTGATTCTATTGAGAGTATCCCGTAATACTCCACTTGGTTCTTTATAACACCACAGTATAGACATCATTAAAAGCCTAACTTATCCTATTCTCCGACGGGTTTTTGCACTGAGTTATCATAGGAATGTTTTGTATTTAACAGTGCCGTCAAGTTTTATCTTAAACTTAGTTGTCCCTTTGAACCTAGATCTTGGGATCTCCAGTCAACTAGGTGGGGTTTCCGTTTTAGAAAACTTTTAGTTCATAGGTCTTAAGCCCATTCCCATCGATAAGGTTTGAACTTTCTCTCTTGGCAAGCCTTTTGTTAGTGTATCCGCTATGTTATCCTTTGACCTTACATAGTCTATAGTGATAACTCCATTAGAGAGAAGTTGTCTTATGGTTTTATGTCTACGACGAATATGTCGAGACTCACCATTATATAATGTACTATTCGCCCTTCCTATGGCAGATTGACTATCACAATGTATACATATTGGAGGTACCGGTTTTTCCCAGTTTGGAATATCTTCCAAGGAACTCCTAAGCCAATCTGCTTCTTTTGCGGCTTTATCTAGAGCAATGAACTCCGATTCCATTGTTGACCTTGCTATGCAAGTCTGTTTGGATGATTCCCATGAGATTGCTCCATTTCCTAATGTAAACACATATCCACTTGTGGATTTTGTGTCATTTGAGCCAGTTATCCAATTGGCATCACTATATCCTTCTATCACTGAAGGATACTTCTCATATTGTAACACATAGTTTTGTGTGTACTTCAGATATCCTAGTGGTTTGATCCTTTAGGGAGATCCACTAGTTCCCACGTATGGTTTTGTAGAATGGATTCTATTTCACTATTGACGGCTTCTTTCCAATAAGGAGCATCGGGAGATGACATTGCTTGTTGGTAAGTTAGAGGTTCATTTTCTATCATATATGCATAGAAATCAGGTCCAAAGGATTTAGAGGTCCTTTGTCGCTTGCTCCTTCTCGGTTCCTCTATCTCAGTTTCATCATTCATTTCTCTTTGATCAGCATTATCCTCGGGTGTATCTGAATCTCTTGGCCTCTTTTGAACACTAGTTTCAATAGAGGTCTTTAGAGGATAAATGTGTTCAAAGAATCTTGCATTTCGAGACTCGATAATGGTGTTTTCATGAATATCATCTATTTCAGATTTGTACACCAAAAATCGATATGCTCTACTATTATGAGCATATCCAATGAATATGCAATCTATAGTCTTTGGTCCAATTTTGACCTTTTTCGGCTTTGGTATTTCTACTTTGGCAAGACACCCCCACACTTTCAAGTATTTGTAGGATGGTGGTCTATTTTTCCAAAGTTCATGCGGAGATTTTGATGTTTTCTTTCGCGGTATTTTATTCAAGATGTGATTTGCCGAAAGAATAGCTTCTCCCCAAAAGTTATCGGGCAATCCAGAACCAATTAGTAAGGCATTCATCATTTGTTTAAGAGTTCTGTTTTTCCGTTCGGCTATACTGTTGGATTGAGGTGAATACAGGGCTGTAGTTTGATGTATAATTCCATGCTCAGCACAAAATTCCTCAAACGGAGACTCGTATTCTCCTCCTCTATCACTTCTTAAAGATTTTATTTTCTTATTGAGTTGATTCTCAACTTCTGACTTATACTGTTTAAACATGTCGATTGCTTCGTCCTTACTTCTAAGGAGATATACATTACAGTATCTGGTACAATCATCAATGAATGTGATAAAGTACCTCTTTCCACCTCTAGTTTGACACATTTTCAAATCACATACATCAGTATGTATTAATTCTAGAGGTTCGGTCTCTCGTTTAACGTGATGAAACGAGGTTCTAGTCATTTTTGCTTCTGCACAAACTTGACATTTATAGTTGGAATCTATATTGCATTTTGGTATGAATTCTAGATTAATTAATTTTCGCAATGTATCAAAATTTACATGCACTAATCTAGAATGCCATATGTTAGAAGAGTCAACAATATAAGCAGAAGATTCACTTTTATTCATATCATTGTTTGGTACAACAGTGGTTACATTTGCTTTAAACAAGCCATCACACATATATCCTCTTCCAACATACACTCCGTTCTTTGATATTACAAACTTATCAGCAACAAATGTTAGTTTGAAACCATGCTTGCTGAGCAACGATCCTGAAATCAGGTTCTTGCGGATTTCTGGAATGTGGAGAACGTCATTCAATTTTAGTTTCTTTCCAGAAGTTAACTTCAGTACAATCTTTCCCTTGTCTTCAACCTTTGATGCGGACGAGTTACCCATGAATAGTTGCTCGTTATCAGTGGCAGGCTTGTAGGTTGTAAACATCCACTTGTTGGCACATATATGACGAGTGGCTCCTGTGTCTAGAAACCACTCCTTGTTGTTGCCAATAAGGTTGCATTCAGAAACAACTGCACACAAATCCATATCTGTGACATCCTCTGAATTTCCTGCCATATTTTCTTCAGGTTTCTTCTTTTTGGGCGCACGACACACGGCTGCTTTGTGGGCTTTCTTCCCACAATTATGGCAAGATCCTTGAAACTTCTTTTGTTTCTTTGCATTAGGATTCTGCTCGCGCTTTCTTTTATATGTCTTTTCATCCTCAACCACGTTGGCTTTTTCCTGCAATGAACTGGTAGCCTTTTTCTCTGATTTTCTGTTGTCTTCTTCGATTCGCAGACGAACAATCAGATCCTCCATTGTCATTTCCTTGCGCTTATGCTTTAAATAGTTTTTGAAATCCTTCCATGACGGAGGCAACTTTTCGATAGCGGCAGCCACTTGGAATGACTCACTTAACATCATCTTTTCGTCGTGAATTTCATGAATGATAACTTGGAGTTCTTTAATCTGACTGACGACTGTTTTGGAATCGACCATTTTGAATTCAAGAAACTTTCCGACAATGAATTTCTTCATTCCGGCACCTTCAGTCTTGTACTTCTTTTCAAGTGATAACCAGAGAACCTTTGCAGTCTCAACGGTATAGTATACATTATATAAACTGTTATCAAATCCGTTGAGAATGTAATTCTTACAGATGAAGTCAAAATTCTTCCATGCAGTAAAAGCCTCAACTTTGGTGGCGTCTGGCTCTAATTCTTCAACAAACGGTGGATCCTCCGTAATGTATTTGGCCAGGCCCAAGGTTGTTAGGTAGAAAAGCATCTGCTGTTGCCAGCGTTTGAAATCCTGGCCATTAAACTTCTCTGGTCTTTCGCCATGCGAATATGGGACAGTTGGTGGAACCAGAGGCTGAGCCGGTGGCACAGTCAGTGTCGGCACAGATTTGCTATTGTTGTTTTGCGACATCGTCGTCTGCAAATGAAAGCAACTATTAGCAACTTCGTTTAAAGATTGTTAGAAACCAATCACTAGAAACGTGCAAAAACCGTTTCTATGAACAGTAACGCCTTTAAGCGTTAGCAATACTGATTCAATGATATTGCAAATTGCAACTACAAAGTTCAGCCTCAAGTATGCAAGGGAATGCACCGATACAGTAAATATCCAGAGAAAGAAGCAGTACCGACTATTGTCCGAGTCCAGCGAGCGCTGTTTCCTTGAAACGAAGTTACTCCCTCTACGGCGCAGAAGGATAATGAGCAATCGTTTCCCAAGGATGAAACGGACCGTATTTGTGATGTTGCACTACAGTCACAAATCGACGACGAACGCAAGAGAGTTTCTGTATATATTTGATGCAGAACAGAGCGAGGAAGAAGAAAAAGGAGGAGAGAAATTATACTTCAAATTCTTGATTTGATTCGAATTCTGCAGGCCTATATATAGGCTGGAAGAGGCATGTTCTTATGAACATGTGCTTCTGTTCGAATTGCCACGGCTATGACTGTTGGAAAGGTTGCGACCCTTTACCAACAGAAATTTCCGTTGGCAATCGCGCGGTCAAATTCTAAAAATAGCGGCTCCGCAGCGCAGCGAGCCCATCGGAGGCCCAATTAATCACCAGACCCCAAGAGCCCCAAGGCCCAAGGCCCTTTATCTTTGACCTTTAAATATTAGCATGAATGTTTTATCATGCCATTGTCTCTCCCTCTTCCATCTCCTCTTTCTATTGATATAATACATCAAGCATTAGTATAAGTAGTGGCATAAGGCACAAATTTCCCCGATGTGGGACTTAGTTTGCCTCAACCACTTTACTCATTCATCCAACAATCCCCCACACGAGTGAGTGGTTGTATAATCTGTTCTGAAACTTTGTGTAACATTTATCACATCGGTAAAAGTAGCTCAGAGGCCTTGAACTTTTCCTAGTGTTTTATCGTTATAACTAACTGGCGAATCAGTAGACTAGACTGTCTTTGAACTGTAAGCCGTTCGTGTAAGTCTATAAAGATAACACATGATAAATGCTCTTTAACCCCTTGGTTCTCTATTTGTGTTCGTTTTTGCCATGAACACCGCCTTGGTTTCATGAGTGCTTGAAGAATTCGACCTTACAATTCTTCTTGAAGCGGCGCCTTCGCACTCACATAGGTGATTCTATTGAGAGTATCCCGTAATACTCCACTTGGTTCTTTATAACACCACAGTATAGACATCATTAAAAGCCTAGCTTATCCTATTCTCCGACGGGTTTTTGCACTGAGTTATCATCGGAATGTTTTGTATCTAACAGTGCCGTCAAGTTTTATCTTAAACTTAGTTGTCCCTTTGAACCTAGATCTTGGGATCTCCAGTCAACTAGGTGGGGTTTCCGTTTGAGAAAACTTTTAGTTCATAGATCTTAAGCCCATTCCCATCGATAAGGTTTGAACTTTCTCTCTTGGCAAGCCTTTTGTTAGTGGATCCTCTATGTTATCCTTTGACCTTACATAGTCTATAGTGATAACTCCATTAGAGAGAAGTTGTCTTATGGTTTTATGTCTACGACGAATATGTCCAGACTTACCATTATATAATGTACTATTCGCCCTTCCTATGTAAGATTGACTATCACAATGTATACATATTGGAGGTACCGGTTTTTCCCAGTTTGGAATATCTTTCAAGAAACTCCTAAGCCAATCTGCTTCTTCTGCGGCTTTATCTAGAGCAATGAACTCCGATTCCATTGTCGACCTTGCTATGCAAGTCTGTTTGGATGATTCCCATGAGATTGCTCCATTTCCTAATGTAAACACATATCCACTTGTGGATTTTGTGTCATTTGAGCCAGTTATCCAATTGGCATCACTATATCCTTCTATCACTGAAGGATACTTCTCATATTGTAACACATAGTTTTGTGTGTACTTCAGATATCCTAGTGGTTTGATCCTTTAGGGAGATCCACTAGTTCCCACGTATGGTTTTGTAGAATGGATTTTATTTCACTATTGACGGCTTCTTTCCAATAAGGAGCATCGGGAGATGACATTGCTTGTTGGTAAGTTAGAGGTTCATTTTCTTTCATATATGCATAGAAATCAGGTCCAAAGGATTTAGAGGTCCTTTGTCGCTTGCTCCTTCTCGGTTCCTCTATCTCAGTTTCATCATTCATTTCTCTTTGATCAGCATTATCCTCGGGAGTATCTGAATCTCTTGGCCTCTTTTGAACACTAGTTTCAATAGAGGTCTTTAGAGGATAAATGTGTTCAAAGAATCTTGCATTTCGAGACTCGATAATGGTGTTTTCATGAATATCATCAATTTCAGATTTGTACACCAAAAATCGATATGCACTATTATTATGAGCATATCCAATGAATATGCATTCTATAGACTTTGGTCCAATTTTGACCTTTTTCGGCTTTGGTATTTCTACTTTGGCAAGACACCCCCACACTTTCAAGTATTTGTAGGATGGTGGTCTATTTTTCCAAAGTTCATGTGGAGATTTTGATGTTTTCTTTCGCGGTATTTTATTCAAGATGTGATTTGCCGAAAGAATAGCTTCTCCCCAAAAGTTATCTGGCAATCCAGAACCAATTAGTAAGGCATTCATCATTTCTTTAAGAGTTCTGTTTTTCCGTTCGGCTATAATGTTGGATTGAGGTGAATACAGGGCTGTAGTTTGATGTATAATTCCATGCTCAGCACAAAATTCCTCAAACGGAGACTCGTATTCTCCTCCTCTATCACTTCTTAAAGATTTTATTTTCTTATTGAGTTGATTCTCAACTTCTGACTTATACTGTTTAAACATGTCGTTTGCTTCGTCCTTACTTCTAAGGAGATATACATTACAGTATCTGGTACAATCATCAATGAATGTGATAAAGTACCTCTTTCCACTCCTAGTTTGACACATTTTCAAATCGCATACATCAGTATGTATTAATTCTAGAGGTTCGGTCTCTCGTTCAACGTGATGAAACGAGGTTCTAGTCATTTTTGCTTCTGCACAAACTTGACATTTATAGTTGGAATCTATATTGCATTTTGGTATGAATTCTAGATTAATTAATTTTCGCAATGTATCAAAATTTACATGCCCTAATATAGAATGCCATATGTTAGAAGAGTCAACAATATAAGCAGAAGATTTACTTTTATTCATATCATTGTTTGGTACAACAGTGGTTACATTTGCTTTAAACAAGCCATCACACACATATCCTCTTCCAACATACACTCCATTCTTTGATATTACAAACTTATCAGCAACAAATGTTAGTTTGAAACCATGCTTGCTGAGCAACGATCCTGAAATCAGGTTCTTGCGGATTTCTGGAACGTGGAGAACGTCATTCAATTTTAGTTTCTTTCCAGAGGTTAACTTCAGTACAATCTTTCCCTTGCCTTCAACCTTTGATGCAGACGAGTTACCCATGAATAGTTGCTCGTTATCAGTGGCAGGCTTGTAGGTTGTAAACATCCACTTGTTGGCATATATATGACGAGTGGCTCCTATGTCTAGAAACCACTCCTTGTTGTTGCCAACAAGGTTACATTCAGAAACAACTGCACACAAATCCATATCTGTGACATCCTCTGAATTCCCTGCCATATTTGCTTCAGGTTTCTTCTTTTTGGGCGCACGACACACGGCTGCTTTGTGGCCTTTCTTCCCACAATTATGGCAAGATCCTTGAAACTTCTTTTGTTTCTTTGCATTAGGATTCTGCTCGCGCTTTCTTTTATTTGTCTTTTCATCCTCAACCAGGTTGGCTTTTGCCTGCAATGAACTGGTAGCCTTTTTCTCTGATTTTCTGTTGTCTTCTTCGATTCGCAGACGAACAATCAGATCCTCCATGGTGATTTCCTTGCGCTTATGCTTTAAATAGTTTTTGAAATCCTTCCATGACGGAGGCAACTTTTCGATAGCGGCAGCCACTTGGAATGACTCACTTAACACCATCTTTTCGTCGTGAATTTCATGAATGATAACTTGGAGTTCTTGAATCTGACTGACGACTGTTTTGGAATCGACCATTTTGAAGTCAAGAAACTTTCCGACAATGAATTTCTTCATTCCGGCATCTTCAGTCTTGTACTTCTTTTCAAGTGATAACCAGAGAACCTTTGCAGTCTTAACGGTACAGTACACATTATATAAACTGTTATCTAATCCGTTGAGAATGTAATTCTTACAGATGAAGTCAGAATTCTTCCATGCAGTAAAAGCCTCAACTTTGGTGGCGTCTGGCTCTAATACTTCAACAAACGGTGGATCCTCCGTAATATATTTGGCCAGGCCCAAGGTTGTTAGGTAGAAAAGCATCTCCTGTTGCCAGCGTTTGAAATCCTGGCCATTAAACTTCTCTGGTCTCTCGCCATGCGAATATGGGACAGTTGGTGGAACCAGAGGCTGAGCCGGTGGCACAGTCAGTGTCGGCACAGATTTGCTATTGCTGTTTTGCGACATTGTCGTCTGCAAATGAAAGCAACTATTAGCAACTTCGTTTCAAGATTGTTAGAAACCAATCACTAGAAACGTGCAAAAACCGTTTCTATGAACAGTAACGCCTTTAAGCGTTAGCAATACTGATTCAATGATATTGCAAATTGCAACTACAAAGTTCAGCCTCAAGTATGCAAGGGAATGCACCGATACAGTAAATATCCAGAGAAAGAAGCAGTACCGACTATTGTCCGAGTCCAGCGAGCGCTGTTTCCTTGAAACGAAGTTGCTCCCTCTACGGCGCGGAAGGATAATGAGCAATCGTTTCCCAAGGATGGAACGGACCGTATTTGTGATGTTGCGCTACAGTCACAAATCGACGACGAACGCAAGAGAGTTTCTGTATATATTTGATGCAGAACAGAGCGAGGAAGAAGAAAAAGGAGGAGAGAAATTAGACTTCAAATTCTTGATTTGATTCGAATTCTGCAGGCCTATATATAGTCTGGAAGAGGCATGTTCTTATGAACATGTGCTTCTGTTCGAATTGCCACGTCTATGACTGTTGGAAAGGTTGCGACCCTTTACCAACAAAAATTTCCGTTGGCAGTCGCGCGGTCAAATTCAAAAAATAGCGGCTCCGCAGCGCAGCGAGCCCATCGGAGGCCCAATTAATCACCAGACCCCAAGAGCCCCAAGGCCCAAGGCCCTTTATCTTTGACCTTTAAATATTAGCATGAATGTTTTATCATGCCATTGTCTCTCCCTCTTCCATCTACTCTTTCTATTGATATAATACATCAAGCATTAGTATAAGTAGTGGCATAAGGCACAAATTTCCCAGATGTGGGACTTAGTTTGCCTCAACCACTTTACTCATTCTTCCAACAATCCCCCACATGAGTGAGTGGTTGTATAATCTGTTCTGAAACTTTGTGTAACATTTATCATATCGGTAAAAGTAGCTCAGAGGCCTTGAACTTTTCCTAGTGTTTTATCGTTATAACTAACTGGCGAATCAGTAGACTAGACTGTCTTTGAACTGTAAGCCATTCGTGTAAGTCTATAAAGATAACACATGATAAATGCTCTTTAACCCCTTGGTTCTCTATTTGTGTTCGTTTTTGCCATGAACACCGCCTTGGTTTCATGAGTGCTTGAAGAATTCGACCTTACAATTCTTCTTGAAGCGGCGCCTTCGCACTCACGTAGGTGATTCTACTGAGAGTATCCCGTAATACTCCACTTGGTTCTTTATAACACCACAGTATAGACATCATTAAAAGCCTAGCTTATCCTATTCTCCGACGTGTTTTTGCACTGAGTTATCATAGGAATGTTTTGTATTTAACAGTGTCGTGTTTTGTATTTAACAGTGCCGTCAAGTTTTATCTTAAACTTAGTTGTCCCTTTGAACCTAGATCTTGGGATCTCCAGTCAACTAGGTGGGGTTTCCGTTTTAGAAAACTTTTAGTTCATAGGTCTTAAGCCCATTCCCATCGATAAGGTTTGAACTTTCTCTCTTGGCAAGCCTTTTGTTAGTGGATCCGCTATGTTATCCTTTGACCTTTCATAGTCTATATTGATAACTCCATTAGAGAGAAGTTGTCTTATGGTTTTATGTCTACGACGAATATGTCGAGACTTACCATTATATAATGTACTATTCACCCTTCCTATGGCAGATTGACTATCACAATGTATACATATTGGAGGTACCGGTTTTTCCCAGTTTGGAATATCTTCCAAGAAACTCCTAAGCCAATCTGCTTCTTCTGCGGCTTTATCTAGAGCAATGAACTCTGATTCCATTGTCGACCTTGCTATGCAAGTCTGTTTGGATGATTCCCATGAGATTGCTCCATTTCCTAATGTAAACACATATCCACTTGTGGATTTTGTGTCATTTGAGACAGTTATCCAATTGGCATCACTATATCCTTCTATCACTGAAGGATACTTCTCATATTGTAACACATAGTTTTGTGTGTACTTCAGATATCCTAGTGGTTTGATCCTTTAGGGAGATCCACTAGTTCCCACGTATGGTTTTGTAGAATGGATTCTATTTCACTATTGACGGCTTCTTTCCAATAAGGAGCATCGGGAGATGACATTGCTTGTTGGTAAGTTAGAGGTTCATTTTCTTTCATATATGCATAGAAATCAGGTCCAAAGGATTTAGAGGTCCTTTGCCGCTTGCTCCTTCTCGGTTCCTCTATCTCAGTTTCATCATTCATTTCTCTTTGATCAGCATTATCCTCGGGAGTATCTGAATCTCTTGGCCTCTTTTGAACACTAGTTTCAATAGAGGTGTTTAGAGGATAAATGTGTTCAAAGAATCTTGCATTTCGAGACTCGATAATGGTGTTTTCATGAATATCATCAATTTCAGATTTGTACACCAAAAATCGATATGCACTACTATTATGAGCATATCCAATGAATATGCAATCTATAGTCTTTGGTCCAATTTTGACCTTTTTCGGCTTTGGTATTTCTACTTTGGCAAGACACCCCCACACTTTCAAGTATTTGTAGGATGGTGGTCTATTTTTCCAAAGTTCATGTGGAGATTTTGATGTTTTCTTTCGCGGTATTTTATTCAAGATGTGATTTGCCGAAAGAATAGCTTCTCCCCAAAAGTTATCTGGCAATCCAGAACCAATTAGTAAGGCATTCATCATTTCTTTAAGAGTTCTGTTTTTCCGTTCGGCTATACTGTTGGATTGAGGTGAATACGGGGCTGTAGTTTGATGTATAATTCCATGCTCAGCACAAAATTCCTCAAATGGAGACTCGTATTCTCCTCCTCTATCACTTCTTAAAGATTTTATTTTCTTATTGAGTTGATTCTCACCTTCTGACTTATACTGTTTAAACATGTCGATTGCTTCGTCCTTACTTCTAAGGAGATATACATTACAGTATCTGGTACAATCATCAATGAATGTGATAAAGTACCTCTTTCCACCTCTAGTTTGACACATTTTCAAATCGCATACATCAATATGTATTAATTCTAGAGGTTCGGTGTCTCGTTCAACGTGATGAAACGAGGTTCTAGTCATTTTTGCTTCTGCACAAACTTGACATTTATAGTTGGAATCTATATTGCATTTTGGTATGAATTCTAGATTAATTAATTTTCGCAATGTATCAAAATTTACATGCCCTAATCTAGAATGCCATATGTTAGAAGAGTCAACAATATAAGCAGAAGATTCACTTTCATTCATATCATTGTTTGGTACAACAGTGGTTACATTTGCTTTAAACAAGCCATCACACACATATCCTCTTCCAACATACACTCCGTTCTTTGAAATTACAAACTTATCAGCAACAAATGTTTGTTTGAAACCATGCTTGCTGAGCAACGATCCTGAAATCAGGTTCTTGCGGATTTCTGGAACGTGGAGAACGTCATTCAGTTTTAGTTTCTTTCCAGATGTTAACTTCAGTACAATCTTTCCCTTGCCTTCAACCTTTGATGCGGACGAGTTACCCATGAATAGTTGCTCGTTATCAGTGGCAGGCTTGTAGGTTGTAAACATCCACCTGTTGGCACATATATGACGAGTGGCTCCTGTGTCTAGAAACCACTCCTTGTTGTTGCCAACAAGGTTGCATTCAGAAACAACTGCACACAAATCCATATCTGTGACATCCTCTGAATTTCCTGCCATATTTGCTTCGGGTTTCTTCTTTTTGGGCGCACAACACATGGCTGCTTTGTGGCCTTTCTTCCCACAATTATGGCAAGATCCTTGAATCTTCTTTTGTTTCTTTGCATTAGGATTCTGCTCGCGCTTTCTTTTATTTGTCTTTTCATCCTCAACCACGTTGGCTTTTGCCTGCAATGAACTGGTTGCCTTTTTCTCTGATTTTCTGTTGTCTTCTTCGATTCGCAGACGAACAATCAGATCCTCCATGGTCATTTCCTTGCGCTTATGCTTTAAATAGTTTTTGAAATCCTTCCATGACGGAGGCAACTTTTCGATAGCGGCAGCCACTTGGAATGACTCACTTAACACCATCTTTTCGTCGTGAATTTCATGAATGATAACTTGGAGTTCTTGAATCTGACTGACGACTGTTTTGGAATCGACCATTTTGAAGTCAAGAAACTTTCCGACAATGAATTTCTTCATTCCGGCATCTTCAGTCTTGTACTTCTTTTCAAGTGATAACCAGAGAACCTTTGCAGTCTCAACGGTACAGTATACATTATATAAAATGTTATCTAATCCGTTGAGAATGTAATTCTTACAGATGAAGTCAGAATTCTTCCATGCAGTAAAAGCCTCAACTTTGGTGGCGTCTGGCTCTAATTCTTCAACAAACGGTGGATCCTCCGTAATGTATTTGGCCAGACCCAAGGTTGTTAGGTAGAAAAGCATCTTCTGTTGCCAGCGTTTGAAATCCTGGCCATTAAACTTCTCTGGTCTCTCGCCATGCGAATATGGGACAGTTGGTGGAACAAGAGGCTGAGCCGGTGGCACAGTCAGTGTCGGCACAAATTTGCTATTGCTGTTTTGCGACATTGTCGTCTGCAAATGAAAGCAACTATTAGCAACTTCGTTTCAAGATTGTTAGAAACCAATCACTAGAAACGTGCAAAAACCGTTTCTATGAACAGTAACGCCTTTAAGCGTTAGCAATACTGATTCAATGATATTGCAAATTGCAACTACAAAGTTCAGCCTCAAGTATGCAAGGGAATGCACCGATACAGTAAATATCCAGAGAAAGAAGCAGTACCGACTATTGTCCGAGTCCAGCGAGCGCTATTTCCTTGAAACGAAGTTGCTCTCTCTACGGCGCGGAAGGATAATGAGCAATCGTTTCCCAAGGATGAAACGGACCGTATTTGTGATGTTGTGCTACAGTCACAAATCGACGACGAACGCAAGAGAGTTTCTGTATATATTTGATGCAGAACAGAGCGAGGAAGAAGAAAAAGGAGGAGAGAAATTAGACTTCAAATTCTTGATTTGATTCGAATTCTGCAGGCCTATATATAGGCTGGAAGAGGCATGTTCTTATGAACATGTGCTTCTGTTCGAATTGCCACGGCTATGACTGTTGGAAAGGTTGCGACCCTTTACCAACAGAAATTTCCGTTGGCAATCGCGCAGTCAAATTCAAAAAATAGCGGCTCCGCAGCGCAGCGAGCCCATCGGAGGCCCAATTAATCACCAGACCCCAAGAGCCCCAAGGCCCAAGGCCCTTTATCTTTGACCTTTAAATATTAGCATGAATGTTTTATCATGCCATTGTCTCTCCCTCTTCCATCTACTCTTTCTATTGATATAATACATCAAGCATTAGTATAAGTAGTGGCATAAGGCACAAATTTCCCAGATGTGGGACTTAGTTTGCCTCAACCACTTTACTCATTCTTCCAACAATCCCCCACATGAGTGAGTGGTTGTATAATCTGTTCTGAAACTTTGTGTAACATTTATCATATCGGTAAAAGTAGCTCAGAGGCCTTGAACTTTTCCTAGTGTTTTATCGTTATAACTAACTGGCGAATCAGTAGACTAGACTGTCTTTGAACTGTAAGCCATTCGTGTAAGTCTATAAAGATAACACATGATAAATGCTCTTTAACCCCTTGGTTCTCTATTTGTGTTCGTTTTTGCCATGAACACCGCCTTGGTTTCATGAGTGCTTGAAGAATTCGACCTTACAATTCTTCTTGAAGCGGCGCCTTCGCACTCACATAGGTGATTCTACTGAGAGTATCCCGTAATACTCCACTTGGTTCTTTATAACACCACAGTATAGACATCATTAAAAGCCTAGCTTATCCTATTCTCCGACGGGTTTTGTATTTAACAGTGCCGTCAAGTTTTATCTTAAACTTGCACTGAGTTATCATAGGAATGTTTTGTATTTAACAGTGTCGTATTTTGTATTTAACAGTGCCGTCAAGTTTTATCTTAAACTTAGTTGTCCCTTTGAACCTAGATCTTGGGATCTCCAGTCAACTAGGTGGGGTTTCCGTTTTAGAAAACTTTTAGTTCATAGGTCTTAAGCCCATTCCCATCGATATGGTTTGAACTTTCTCTCTTGGCAAGCCTTTTGTTAGTGAATCCGCTATGTTATCCTTTGACCTTACATAGTCTATAGTGATAACTCCACTAGAGAGAAGTTATCTTATGGTTTTATGTCTACGACGAATATGTCGAGACTTACCATTATATAATGTACTATTCGCCCTTCCTATGGCAGATTGACTATCACAATGTATACATATTGGAGATACCGGTTTTTCCAAGTTTGGAATATCTTCCAAGAAACTCCTAAGCCAATCTGCTTCTTCTACGGCTTTATCTAGAGCAATGAACTCCGATTCCATTGTCGACCTTGCTATGCAAGTCCGTTTGGATGATTCCCATGAGATTGCTCCATTTCCTAATGTAAACACATATCCACTTGTGGATTTTGTGTCATTTGAGCCAGTTATCCAATTGGCATCACTATATCCTTTTATCACTGAAGGATACTTCTCATATTGTAACACATAGTTTTGTGTGTACTTCAGATATCCTAGTGGTTTGATCCTTTAGGGAGATCCACTAGTTCCCACGTATGGTTTTGTAGAATGGATTCTATTTCACTATTGACGGCTTCTTTCCAATAAGAGCATCGGGAGATGACATTGCTTGTTGGTAAGTTAGAGGTTCATTTTCTATCATATATGCATAGAAATCAGGTCCAAAGGATTTAGAGGTCCTTTGTCGCTTGCTCCTTCTCGGTTCCTCTATCTCAGTTTCATCATTCATTTCTCTTTGATCAGCATTATCCTCGGGAGTATCTGAATCTCTTGGCCTCTTTTGAACACTAGTTTCAATAGAGGTCTTTAGAGGATAAATGTGTTCAAAGAATCTTGCATTTCGAGACTCGATAATGGTGTTTTCATGAATATCATCAATTTCAGATTTGTACACCAAAAATCGATATGCACTACTATTATGAGCATATCCAATGAATATGCAATATATAGTCTTTGGTCCAATTTTAACCTTTTTCGGCTTTGGTATTTCTACTTTGGCAAGACACCCCCACACTTTCAAGTATTTGTAGGATGGTGGTCTATTTTTCCAAAGTTCATGTGGAGATTTTGATGTTTTCTTTCGCGGTATTTTATTCAAGATGTGATTTGCCAAAAGAATAGCTTCTCCCCAAAAGTTATCCGGCAATCCAGAACCAATTAGTAAGGAAATCATCATTTCTTTAAGAGTTCTGTTTTTCCGTTCGGCTATACTGTTGGATTGAGGTGAATACGGGGCTGTAGTTTGATGTATAATTCCATGCTCAGCACAAAATTCCTCAAACGGAGACTCGTATTCTCCTCCTCTATCACTTCTTAAAGATTTTATTTTCTTATTGAGTTGATTCTTAACTTCTGACTTATACCGTTTAAACATGTCGATTGCTTCGTCCTTACTTCTAAGGAGATATACATTACAGTATCTGGTACAATCATCAATGAATGTGATAAAGTACCTCTTTCTACCTCTAGTTTGACACATTTTCAAATCGCATACATTAGTATGTATTAATTCTAGAGGTTCGGTCTCTCGTTCAACGTGATGAAATGAGGTTCTAGTCATTTTTGCTTCTGCACAAACTTGACATTTATAGTTGGAATCTATATTGCATTTTGGTATGAATTCTAGATTAATTAATTTTCGCAATGTATCAAAATTTACATGCCCTAATCTAGAATGCCATATGTTAGAAGAGTCAACAATATAAGCAGAAGATTCACTTTTATTCATATCATTGTTTGGTACAACAGTGGTTACATTTGCTTTAAACAAGCCATCACACACATATCCTCTTCCAACATACACTCTGTTCTTTGATATTACAAACTTATCAGCAACAAATGTTAGTTTGAAACCATGCTTGCTGAGCAACGATCCTGAAATCAGGTTCTTGCAGATTTCTGGAACGTGGAGAACGTCATTCAATTTTAGTTTCTTTCCAGAAGTTAACTTCAGTACAATCTTTCCCTTGCCTTCAACCTTTGATGCGGATGAGTTACCCATGAATAGTTGCTCGTTATCAGTGGCAGGCTTGTAGGTTGTAAACATCCACTTGTTGGCACATATATGACGAGTGGCTCCTGTGTCTAGAAACCACTCCTTGTTGTTGCCAACAAGGTTGCATTCAGAAACAACTGCACACAAATCCATATTTGTGACATCCTCTGAATTTCCTGCCATATTTGCTTCAGGTTTCTTCTTTTTGGGCGCACGACACACGGCTGCTTTATGGCCTTTCTTCCCACAATTATGGCAAGATCCTTGAAACTTCTTTTGTTTCTTTGCATTAGGATTCTGCTCGCGCTTTCTTTTATTTGTCTTTTCATCCTCAACCACGTTGGCTTTTGCCTGCAATGAACTGGTAGCCTTTTTCTCTGATTTTCTGTTGTCTTCTTCGATTCGCAGACGAACAATCACATCCTTCATGGTCATTTCCTTGCGCTTATGCTTTAAATAGTTTTTGAAATCCTTCCATGACGGAGGCAACTTTTCGATAGCGGCAGCCACTTGGAATGACTCACTTAACACCATCTTTTCGTCGTGAATTTCATGAATGATAACTTGGAGTTCTATAATCTGACTGACGACTGTTTCGGAATCGACCATTTTGAATTCAAGAAACTTTCCAACAATGAATTTCTTTATTCCGACATCTTCAGTCTTGTACTTCTTTTCAAGTGATAACCAGAGAACCTTTGCAGTCTCAACGGTACAGTATACATTATATAAACTGTTATCTAATCCGTTGAGAATGTAATTCTTATAGATGAAGTCAGAATTCTTCCATGCAGTAAAAGCCTCAACTTTGGTGGCGTCTGGCTCTAATTCTTCAACAAACGGTGGATCCTCCGTAATGTATTTGGCCAGGCCCAAGGTTGTTAGGTAGAAAAGCATCTTTTGTTGCCAGCGTTTGAAATCCTGGCCATTAAACTTCTCTGGTCTCTCGCCATGCGAATATGGGACAGTTGGTGGAACCAGAGGCTGAGCCGGTGGCACAGTCAGTGTCGGCACAGATTTGCTATTGCTGTTTTGCGACATTGTCGTCTGCAAATGAAAGCAACTATTAGCAACTTCGTTTCAAGATTGTTAGAAACCAATCACTAGAAACGTGCAAAAACCGTTTCTATGAACAGTAACGCATTTAAGCGTTAGCAATACTGATTCAATGATATTGCAAATTGCAACTACAAAGTTCAGCCTCAAGTATGCAAGGGAATGCACCAATACAGTAAATATCCAGAGAAAGAAGCAGTACCGACTATTGTCCGAGTCCAGCGAGCGCTGTTTCCTTGAAACGAAGTTGCTCCCTCTACGGCGCGGAAGGATGATGAGAAATCGTTTCCCAAGGATGAAACGGACCGTATTTGTGATGTTGCGCTACACAAAAAGACATGTGATATCACATCAACAACAAGGATAATGAGCAATCGTTTCCCAAGGATAATGAGCAATCGTTTCCCAAGCAGTACCGGGAATGGGGTGCCGACACTGCTTGATGTTTATGTGAAAAACATGTGATATCACATCAACACTTAATTTTTCCAGTGTGAGTTTGCAAAAGACGTTCTCTTTAATACTCAGAATAGGTCTAACAATCGGAATAATAATTTAAAGGAAATCATTGCGTACTTGCTGCCAAGTCTTGTGAGTAACGATGCTGAAACTGAAGAGCGTTGCGTTAGATTAATAATTTTAGTTTGTGGTGGTGGAAGGAGAGGAATCGTAGAAGATTCAACAAGAAATGTTCAGTTAATGATTTGGTGAGGTTATTTGAAACAGAAGTTGCGATTATTATCAAAACACGAGCAAGGAGAGGAGAAGTTACGTTATCTTCGGAAGCACTGGGATTTAGTAGTGGAGGGCTGGATCGAGTAGCGCAGCAGGAAGATCGTACGGATCCTGGAAATAAGCGACCACCATGGATGCCTCATTGAACTCCATTCTTTCACACATGCTTTGTGTATTTTATGGAAATCTTGAATTAGAAAAAGTAGTTGTATGTACTTTGTTTTTGGGTTTGTTAAGGACAATCCACATTTTATTAAGGGGAGAACCAGTTTTTATTTATTGTATAATTATTATGGGGGGAACAAAATGAATTAGTGTCCCCTTAAACATATAAATTAAAATTCCAATATTAACCCCCTATAATCCTTATTAATATAAACCATAAAATCTAGATCTTAATTAATACTTAAAATTTAATGTTTTACATGAAAATAAAAAATTGATATAGTTAATGCAATGAAGATAAAAAAAATCATTGTCTATCAAAAGGCATCAGATTAGGTAATTAATTTTAATTTCTTATCGGAATTGGTATGGTTAATATGAAAATAAATGCAGAAACAAAATTTTTGATTTAATATGCTATATCGAATTTGTGTAACTGAGATGTTTAGTAATTCACATGTTTGTTACTTGCACTGAATTAAGTAAGTTAGGGTTTAACATAAGTGACGAGTCAGAGGTAGTTGGGTCTCTTTTTCATTTTTTTAAAATAAACTAGAAACCCCTTGACAAAAAAAAAATTAAGCTGAAGTCCCCTTAAAATTATCCTCCCCTTAACCAAATGTGGAGTCCCTTTAATAATCCCCTTGTTTTAAGGGACACTTGGTCTAAAGTCTCTATCAAGTTTCAAAATAGCTAAGATATCCTTGTCAAAAAAGGTATGTACATAAAGTACCTATAATTAAATTCAGTAATAACTGTATAAATTTATGCAATTATATCCAAAAATTGCAAAAATTTCCTCAAATATTCAACGAAAATTTATGGACATTTCTGCAATTATTTTTCAAAAATTTGTGGAAATTTCCGCAATTATTTATCCAAGGAATTGCTGAAATTTCCGTAACTTTTTGAAAAAATTAGAGAAATTTCTGCAATTATTCAACAAATAAATTATTCATTACAAAAATTTATGCGGTTTTTGGTTATAATTGAATAAATATTCAAAACTATTCATTGAATAATTGCATAATCTTGTGCAATTATTCAGTAGTTAAATTATAGGGACCTAATTATAATCTTTTTTGAGAAGGAGTTTTTATGTATAATTTTGATTTTAATGACCTAAGCCTAATATTCACTGTTTTAATGAGTGTGCAGCTGTAACACCCCACTCCCGCTATGATCACTCACCAAGGGAATGCCATAGCATCGGTGGAGTATTTTAGTGAGTATAGAACAGAAAAATTACAACCAGCCAGATATAAATAGTACTTGAAAATTTAAAACATCATCTCATATCAGCGGAAGTAAAACATGTCTGGTTACATCATAAAACCACAGTAAAAGTTAAGTACAATATCCATCATAATAAAGAAGTACATAATCCCACTCTCATACAATAGCCAAAACAAAAGGAAAGATAACAGAATAACTGGAGCTTTACATCTATCCAAGCTCCTCAAGACTGGAACAGCAATCCGATCAAGCTCCACTACTGCTAGGATCCACCACAGGACCTGAGGGTTGGGAAAAAAAGATAAAAACAACGGGGTCAGACATAAGTCTGAGCGAGTCCTATAACTTTAACAATACAATCGTTAAAGTAACCAGAGAAGACATGAACTGATATACGGTAACATATAGGGATGAATGGGTACCCTAAGCAGTTAACTAAACTGGGATAAAGGATAAAGACGCATCTACCCTTCCTAAGGTAAATTACTAAACTGCACCACACCAGTTGTTTCTAACCTAAAGGTTGATCCCACCCATGGACTTATAAAATTTACTAAATAGTACTTGCGTACCCCTAGGTGACCAAGTAGGCGCCACGGGGACCTACAATCCACTAGGTGTACACACTACTCCCCATTCGATCGGCTCCCTAACGTAGATACCCGTGCTGGCCCCACCGTGAGATGTATCATTCCCCAATGTGGCAACCTGATAAAACTAACGGTGCACGGCTTATATCTACACGATGCAACAACGGCTTACCTACCAGCCCAGGCCCACTCACGCATATGAAGCCTGTTGGACTTGCGTTGCCACCGCTAACCCGTTTGCCTCTTACAGTCAAGCCCAGTATGCGTGTCCCGTCCTCGACATGGGTCGAGCCCACAAAGATACGTATGGGTTACTGGTTGAAATGGGCCTCCACAAGCTACCCACCTAAGCTTGTCCCTTTTTCTAGTATATCCCACTTAACCCTTTAATCATGTTTTAATTACATGTTTCATTTCGGTTAAGTATTCTAATCGTGTTTTCTATTGCCACCCAAGGCAACCTCTAGATTTTCTCATGCCACCCAAGGCACCCACTTAACCCCTCATGTCCCTCTACATGCTAATGTGGTTAAGTGTTTCTTAATTAATTAATTAAGAACGTAACCTTTGTAAAGACCTCTCACATTAGACTGTCTTTTATGACTGCTGGTTAAGCCGGTTGGGTCCGGGCAGCCTTATGTCAAAACAGAGTCTAACCTCGTGTCTTTACATTAATTACGTATTTAGTTTGTGCCTAAGACCTCTCACATTGGGCTAACATTTGTAGCAACTGGTTAAGCCGGTTGGGTCCGGGCAGTTTTACGCTACAACTGAGTCCAACCTCGTGTCTTAGTTAATTAATTACACCTAATTAATCACCCTCATAATTTTATATTAATTATCCCTAATTAATCAAGTTTTCTTAACATGGGTAGACCTAACTTAATAGGTAAATTCCCATGGGGTAGACCTAACTCAATAGGTAAATTCCCAACACATAGTATGGGTACACCTAACTAAATAGGCAAATTCCCATACTATGTTCATTTAGTTTATTATATTAATTTCACACAATCTTACTAACTTATGCATTTAATTACCCCCATCGTTCCCACGTAATTTCGTTCTCATGACATAACACATAAAAAGTGTCAACTTGCATATGAATGAACATGTTTCAAAGGTGCCATCTTGCATATTAACAAACACATAACTTGCATATGCACTTGCATAACATGTCACATAACTTGCATATAATATGTCACATAACTTACATATTCACTTGCATAACAAACTTGCATATTAACTCATAGACTTGCATAATGTGTCATCATGAACTTGCATATTAACAAACATGTAACTTGCATATTTACATACATGTAACTTGCATATTAACAAACATGTAACTTGCATATTAATAAACATGTAACTTGCATATTTACATACATGTAACTTGCATATTAACCAACATGTAACTTGCATATTAACAAACATGTAACTTGCATATTAATAAACATGTAACTTGCATATTTACATACATGTAACTTGCATATTAACCAACATGTAACTTGCATATTAACAAACATAACATACATCATATTAAACTTGCATAAACTTACATACTCAACATGCATAAACATACATACTCAACATGCATAAACATAAGATTAATGCTAACATCATATCATATGATTCAAAGCTCATTACCCCACATACAAAACCATAAATCTCATCACATCTCATCTAATTAGTTTACCAAAAGATCATCAAAGTGATAGAAACTCACAACTAGCAATTTTTGCACACCAAATGAAGAAGATTAAGATGCTAAGAAGGGATTAGAGGTTGATTAGAGAGTGATTAGCATGCAACCCTCTTCATTGATTTGTGGAGGCCATGATCAAGTTGCATTTTGCCATAGTTTAGTTACTAGGTTTAATTATGAATGAATTAGGGTAGGGTTAGGGTGTTATTTATAGGATTAGGTTGCATTTTAGACCCTTAGATTAACCCTAGATTAATTTAGGACCATCAGATCCGTCAGATCCAAGAAGCTTCCAGAACTAGCCCACCAAGCCAGCCCAAGAACCCAAACTGGTGCACCCAGTTTCACTGGGCGTCACCCCCCTGTCGACAGGCAAGTCGACAGGCAAGTCGACACCCCTGTCGACAGGCCTGTCGACAGCCCTGTCGACATGGGTAGGGCGGGAACCTTCCCGCCTGGCCCCGCCTGCTCTAATTTAAAATCTGAATTTAAATTATAAATCTGTTTTTAGTTTCAAATTTTCTGCAAACTTCATCGGGCCATAACTGGGCCATACGGACTCCGATTTTCGAAAACTCGGACTCTATTTCGCGTATTTTCCGAGACGAACGCAATGACGCAGCCCGTTTCCCCTGGCTCTCCCATCTGAGGTTAATTATACTTTAATTACTAACTATTAGTGTTAATTGAAATTCGGGGTGTTACATTCTCCCCTAGTTAAAGGATTTCGTCCTCGAAATCTCTAAGTTAAGAAGAACGTATCCTACCAACCAAACAACCATCTACTAAACCATCAACCACAAGCAACCATTATCCTTAGAAACTTCTAATGATGTATGAACATATGCGGAAAGTGTGTGTATATGTCCGTATACTAATGCAAAATCAGGCGGTCTACTGATTCAGTCGACCTCCTTAATGCAAACCATGATAGTGCCATGCATCCAATATGTATGCGAAACCCTATTGACACATACAAATTTCTACATGTGTGCACAACCATACACAAAAATGCATCATCCATATGATAACACAGCCATGATACATCCATCAATTCTAACTACCACATCCATTTATGCAATATGCAACATGAAGTGTCTGAGCCGATCTAGTGCCTAATGTGTGTGTATATGCATCCACGAGCAACCATTAGCAACCAATTTCATCCACATGCATCCATCAACCATAACATGTTTCAAACACATGTTTCAACCATAGGCTTACCCTATCTAAAGGTCAAGTAGTACTAACGAGAGGACATACTAAAGATATGATAAGTACTAGACAAGCAATAAAGGAGAAGTTAAAAGACATACTCTCAAAAAGAAATGGATATAAAGAACGCATCTTCGCTTCCGTCTCCCAAGTAGCATTGCTTTCGTCATCTCCCCATTGCACTTTAACTAGCTGAACTTCTCTGTTCCTCAACTTCCTAGTCTCTGACCCAAGGATGCGAGTAGGAGCTCGTCGAATCATCGCGTTACGCTCTACCTCTACATCTCTAAGCAAGCTCGGCTCTACCACCTCTGCGGTCTCATGTAAGCACTTCCTCAGATGTGATACATGGAATACATCATGAACACCACTAAGTCTGTCGGGCAACTCCACCCTATATGCCATCCGTCCAATCCTTTCCTTAATAGGAAACGGCCCAACAAATCTTGGTGCTAACTTCCCAACGGACCCAAAGCGAACCACATTTCTCAATGGAGATACTTTGACAAAAACCATATCCCCAACCTCAAACTCAAGTTCCGTCCTTCTCCGATCCGCATAAGATTTCTGTCTATCTTGTGCTGCCTTCATCCGTCTTCGAATCAAATCAATCTTCTCTGAAGTCTCTCTAACCATATCTGGCCCAAGCAAGATCTTATCCGTAGATTCCCACCAACATGTAGGAGATCGACAAGGCCTTCCATAAAGAGCTTCGAAAGGAGCCATACCAATACTGGACTGAAAGCTGTTATTATATGCGAACTCCACCAAAGGAAGATGTTCTTCCCATGTACCTCCAAAATCCAAGATACAAAGCCTCAAGAGATCTTCTAAGATACGGTTCACCCTCTCGGTCTGACCGTCCGTCTGAGGATGATATGCGGTGCTCAAACACAACTGAGTCCCTACCGCCTCTTGCAAACTTCTCCAAAACTCACTAGTGAAAATAGGATCTCGATCACTCACAATGCTGGATGGTACGCCATGCAATCTAACAATCTCTCTCACATAGACCGCAGCAAGCCATGGAGCGGTCCTCTTACTCTTCACGGGTATAAAATGGGCACTCTTGGTAAGTCTGTCTACCACAACCCAAATTCCCGTATTGCCCTTCCTCGATCTCGGTAACCCATCGATGAAATCCATCGAGACACTATCCCACTTCCATTGCGGAACTTCCAATGGGTGTAGCAACCCACCGGGTTTCCTTTGCTCCGCTTTAACTTGTTGGCATACTAAGCATCTAGCCACATACTCGGCCACATCTTTCTTCATACCGGCCCAGAAGAAAACTCTCTTCATGTCTTGGTACATTTTGTCTCCACCGGGATGAATAGTCATTCTTGAACGATGTGCATCATCCAAAATAGCCTTCTTCAAGCCCTCATCTTGCGGTACACAAAGTCTACCGTCTCTATGCAACCATTCCTTATCATCTATGGTGTATCTACCCAAATGGCTGGACGATTCCCCCCTCAAAAGCTTCTCTACCAACTCAACCAACTGTGGGTCGTCTCGCTGAGCCTCGCCAATCCGTCTTAAAAGAGTAGGTCTAACCTCCAAGGATGCCAACAAACCAGGTACAAAATCAACAGAAGGTCTGAAGTCAAACAAAGAAAGAAACTCCAAGCTTCGTCGTTCCACGAACAATGGACTCAAAGATAGCCTTTTTCTACTTAAGGCGTCTGCCACCACGTTACCCTTGCCAGGAGTATACGCTATCTCGAAATCATAGGATGCTAAGAATTCCATCCACCTTTGTTGTCTTAAGTTTAAATCCTTCTGAGAGAATAAGTACTTCAATGATTTATGGTCGGTGAACAACTCGAATCTCTCACCAAGAAGATAATGGCGCCAAGACTTAAGTGCGAAAACAATCGCGGCCAACTCTAGATCATGGGTAGGGTAATTCTTCTCATGCACTCTCAATTGTCTCCCTCCATAGGCTATTACCCTTCCCTCCTGCATCAAGACTGCGCCTAATCCTGTTCCACAAGCATCGGTATAAACAACAAACGGCTTACTCCCATCTGGGAGCACTAAAACTGGAGCGGTGGTCAAAGCTCTCTTTAACCGTTGGAAAGCATCATCACAATCTACGTCCCATAAGAAAACCAGATTCTTCTTCGTCAAGCGGGTTAATGGGGCTGATATCTTCGCGAAGTCTTTGATGAACTTCCTATAATATCCTGCCAACCCCAAGAAACTTCTTACTTCGGTAGCATTTCTAGGAACTTTCCAATCCTGGATAGATACTATCTTTGCGGGATCCACAGCTATCCCTTCCTTAGAGACCACATGCCCTAAGAATCGCACTTCTCTTCTCCAAAAATGACATTTAGAGAATTTAGCTTTAAGACTATGTGCTCGAAGAGTCTCCAACACTTCCTTGAGATGTAAGGCATGCTCTTCTTCACTCTTGGAAAAGACCAAGATGTCATCCACAAAAACTACTACAAACTTATTCAGATACTCTCTGAACACTCTACTCATGAGATCAACAAAGTATGCAGGGGCGTTTGTCAACCCAAATGGCATCACTAGCCACTCATAAAAACCATCCGGAGTCCGGAAAGCAGTCTTCTCTATACTTTCCTCCGCCACTCTTAACTGATGAAACCCTGTAGCTAAATCCATTTGTGAAAACACTGAGGCGCCAACCAACTGATCAAAGAGATCATCTATTCTCGGTAATGGGTGTCTATTCTTCTTCGTGAGCTTATTAAGTTCTCTATAATCCACACAAAGTCTGAGGGACCCATCCGCCTTCGTGGCAAACACTACTGGAGCTCCCCACTCCGATATACTTCGCCTTATGAACCCCTTCTCAAGCAACTCCCCTACTTGCTTATGAAGTTCTCTTCTCTCACGAGGAGCCATGTGGCGCACTGGCAAAGACACTGGTTTGGCATTATCCACCAAATAAATTCGGAAATCAATCTCCTGCTTCGGAGGTAAGCCCTTCACCTCCTCAAACACATCCGGATATTCCCGGACCACTCTAACAGATTGCAAACTCTCGACCGAAGCTTCAAGCGATTCAAGATAACTTAGCATAACAGAATCCCTGGGATTACAAGAGATCTCGAGAGTGTTACCCAAGCGGGTCATGAGCCTAACAATTCTCCTTTCGCAATCAAGAACGGCACCATTACTGGATAACCAGTCCATGCCCAAAATCAGCCCATAGCCCGTGAAGCCCAATACAAAAGCATCACATCTAAACTCAACGCTAAGTATAGAAATCTTCAAACCCAAACATATCATAGACAGATATATAGAGCCCCCAATTGGGTTTGAAACAACCAAGGGATCATCAACTAGACTGGTGTTTAAGTGCAGTGACTCAACTAACGATGATGAGATAAAAGAATGCGATGCGCCAGAGTCAAACAAAGTACGAACTGGATGATCAAACAGAAAAACCAGACTTTCAACGGAAATAGTTCTACCTCTCTGCTGAATCGGTGGAACTGAGAGAACCTGAACTTGCCCCCCTGACTGAGGTGGTGCTATAAGAGCTTGCACCTGACCTCCTGAGGTAGACCCCGTCTTCTGCCCCTTCTTTGGGCAGTTTTTCACAAGATGCCCTGCTTCACCACAATGAAAGCAACCGGTCTTCTTCTTTTTGCGACAATCCTTACTGAGGTGTCCTGGTGTTCCACAATTGAAGCACTTCTTCTTCGTCTTCTTTTTGTCACCATTGCCTTTTCCGCCCTTGTCTTGTTGTTGTTGTTGCGGTTTCTTCTGATCCCCCTTTTTCTCTGGTGCCTTAGAATTCTTATCATCCTCATGCATAAGTGCCATGTAGACAAGTTTCTCAAAAGTGGCCCCCATAGGAATGTGAGTCATAGCTATTCCTTGCAATGGTTCGTTCAAGCCTCTAACGAACCTCAAAGCCTTCTTCTCCGGTGTATTCACCAACTCTATGCCAAACCTTGCTAATTGATTGAATTTGTTGACATATTCTTTCACTGTGAGATTCCCTTGCTTCAAATTCAAGAACTTCTCCATAAACAGATTCTCTTCCGCCCTTGAGAGAAACTTAGCCCCAAACCTTTGCTTAAAATCTGCCCAAGAGTCAACCGGGCGTTCTCCATTAGTGACCTCCCACCAGAATGAGGCCTCTCCCTTCATTAACCAAGCCGCCAACTTGACTTTCTTTCCTTCTTCCACTTCAAAGATATCTAGCAACTCTTCCACTTCCTTAAGCCAATCTCTAGCCTCTACGAAAGTCTCTGAACCTAGAAAAGGTTTTCCTCCTATAGCCTTGAACTCCTTGCAAACCTTAGCAAAATTATCCACTCTAGGCTGAGGAGGAGGAGCGGTTGTCTCTGGTGTAGTAGCATTGGCTGGACCCGCAGCCGCGGCCCTAGCCTCTTGCAACCTCCTATACCATAGTGGTATAACTAAACCCTCCGGGATGTTAAGATCTTCAGCCATGCTGAAACGAAAGAGGAAAGATTCAAAAAGGAGATTCCGAAAGACAAAGTTATGGCTATTGGGGATTATGCTTTTCCTTTTTCAAAAACTTTTTCTCTTAAAAGACATGTTTTTGAAAATACTTTCTTCGAAAATACTCTTAAAAAATAGTTTTTCTCAAAAAATTTATCTGTTCCGGTAACCTTAAGCTCTGATACCACGTGTAACACCCCACTCCCGCTATGATCACTCACCAAGGGAATGCCATAGCATTGGTGGAGTATTTTAGTGAGTATAGAACAGAAAAATTACAACCAGCCAGATATAAATAGTACTTGAAAATTTAAAACATCATCTCATATCAGCGGAAGTAAAACATGTCTGGTTACATCATAAAACCACAGTAAAAGTTAAGTACAATATCCATCATAATAAAGAAGTACATAATCCCACTCTCATACAATAGCCAAAACAAAAGGAAAGATAACAGAATAACTGGAGCTTTACATCTATCCAAGCTCCTCAAGACTGGAACAGCAATCCGATCAAGCTCCACTACTGCTAGGATCCACCACAGGACCTGAGGGTTGGGAAAAAAAGATAAAAACAACGGGGTCAGACATAAGTCTGAGCGAGTCCTATAACTTTAACAATACAATCGTTAAAGTAACCAGAGAAGACATGAACTGATATACGGTAACATATAGGGATGAATGGGTACCCTAAGCAGTTAACTAAACTGGGATAAAGGATAAAGACGCATCTACCCTTCCTAAGGTAAATTACTAAACTGCACCACACCAGTTGTTTCTAACCTAAAGGTTGATCCCACCCATGGACTTATAAAATTTACTAAATAGTACTTGCGTACCCCTAGGTGACCAAGTAGGCGCCACGGGGCCCTACAATCCACTAGGTGTACACACTACTCCCCATTCGATCGGCTCCCTAACGTAGATACCCGTGCTGGCCCCACCGTGGGATGTATCATTCCCCAATGTGGCAACCTGATAAAACTAACGGTGCACGGCTTATATCTACACGATGCAACAACGGCTTACCTACCAGCCCGGGCCCACTCACGCATATGAAGCCCGTTGGACTTGCGTTGCCACCGCTAACCCGTTTGCCTCTTACAGTCAAGCCCAGTATGCGTGTCCCGTCCTCGACATGGGTCGAGCCCACAAAGATACGTATGGGTTACTGGTTGAAATGGGCCTCCACAAGCTACCCACCTAAGCTTGTCCCTTTTTCTAGTATATCCCACTTAACCCTTTAATCATGTTTTAATTACATGTTTCATTTCGGTTAAGTATTCTAATCGTGTTTTCTATTGCCACCCAAGGCAACCTCTAGATTTTCTCATGCCACCCAAGGCACCCACTTAACCCCTCATGTCCCTCTACATGCTAATGTGGTTAAGTGTTTCTTAATTAATTAATTAAGAACGTAACCTTTGTAAAGACCTCTCACATTAGACTGTCTTTTATGACTGCTGGTTAAGCCGGTTGGGTCCGGGCAGCCTTATGTCAAAACAGAGTCTAACCTCGTGTCTTTACATTAATTACGTATTTAGTTTGTGCCTAAGACCTCTCACATTGGGCTAACATTTGTAGCAACTGGTTAAGCCGGTTGGGTCCGGGCAGTTTTACGCTACAACTGAGTCCAACCTCGTGTCTTAGTTAATTAATTACACCTAATTAATCACCCTCATAATTTTATATTAATTATCCCTAATTAATCAAGTTTTCTTAACATGGGTAGACCTAACTTAATAGGTAAATTCCCATGGGGTAGACCTAACTCAATAGGTAAATTCCCAACACATAGTATGGGTACACCTAACTAAATAGGCAAATTCCCATACTATGTTCATTTAGTTTATTATATTAATTTCACACAATCTTACTAACTTATGCATTTAATTACCCCCATCGTTCCCACGTAATTTCGTTCTCATGACATAACACATAAAAAGTGTCAACTTGCATATGAATGAACATGTTTCAAAGGTGCCATCTTGCATATTAACAAACACATAACTTGCATATGCACTTGCATAACATGTCACATAACTTGCATATAATATGTCACATAACTTACATATTCACTTGCATAACAAACTTGCATATTAACTCATAGACTTGCATAATGTGTCATCATGAACTTGCATATTAACAAACATGTAACTTGCATATTTACATACATGTAACTTGCATATTAACAAACATGTAACTTGCATATTAATAAACATGTAACTTGCATATTTACATACATGTAACTTGCATATTAACCAACATGTAACTTGCATATTAACAAACATGTAACTTGCATATTAATAAACATGTAACTTGCATATTTACATACATGTAACTTGCATATTAACCAACATGTAACTTGCATATTAACAAACATAACATACATCATATTAAACTTGCATAAACTTACATACTCAACATGCATAAACATACATACTCAACATGCATAAACATAAGATTAATGCTAACATCATATCATATGATTCAAAGCTCATTACCCCACATACAAAACCATAAATCTCATCACATCTCATCTAATTAGTTTACCAAAAGATCATCAAAGTGATAGAAACTCACAACTAGCAATTTTTGCACACCAAATGAAGAAGATTAAGATGCTAAGAAGGGATTAGAGGTTGATTAGAGAGTGATTAGCATGCAACCCTCTTCATTGATTTGTGGAGGCCATGATCAAGTTGCATTTTGCCATAGTTTAGTTACTAGGTTTAATTATGAATGAATTAGGGTAGGGTTAGGGTGTTATTTATAGGATTAGGTTGCATTTTAGACCCTTAGATTAACCCTAGATTAATTTAGGACCATCAGATCCGTCAGATCCAAGAAGCTTCCAGAACTAGCCCACCAAGCCAGCCCAAGAACCCAAACTGGTGCACCCAGTTTCACTGGGCGTCACCCCCCTGTCGACAGGCAAGTCGACAGGCAAGTCGACACCCCTGTCGACAGGCCTGTCGACAGCCCTGTCGACATGGGTAGGGCGGGAACCTTCCCGCCTGGCCCCGCCTGCTCTAATTTAAAATCTGAATTTAAATTATAAATCTGTTTTTAGTTTCAAATTTTCTGCAAACTTCATCGGGCCATAACTGGGCCATACGGACTCCGATTTTCGAAAACTCGGACTCTATTTCGCGTATTTTCCGAGACGAACGCAATGACGCAGCCCGTTTCCCCTGGCTCTCCCATCTGAGGTTAATTATACTTTAATTACTAACTATTAGTGTTAATTGAAATTCGGGGTGTTACAGCAGCTGTAAACCTGAGTTGTCGATTTATGTATTGGTAGATCCTCTTTTTGAGTTTAAATTCCTTAATAAAGACATACCCATTTTCTCTCTCTCTCTCTCTCTCTATATATATATATATATATATGTATGTATATGTATATGTATATGTATATGTATATGTATATGTATATGTATATATATATATATATGTATATGTATATGCATATAAATATATCCACTCTTGATCGAGGAATGATAGCCCCTATTTAGCAACCCACCTAGCTCTGAAGCATATCCCATGTTTTGGTCATTACCAAGTTGTCAAATCACAATCTGCCTTTTGCAAAGCAACTATTCCCTCTTTGAATGTCACATTGCCATTTCTGATAACACATTAATAGATTTTCACATAAATACACCCCCCTCCCGTGTTTGTACACCATCAGCAAGTATACATTTGTAAAAGCCAATGTATACGAATTAGAAATGCAATGTCAAACACTCATCTATACACATTGTCCACTAATTGGACAAATCGAAGAAATAACTTCTGCTACATCTATTTTGGAATTACCATTAGGATTAATAGTGGATAGCTTTTGCATTTCAAAAGCTCCATATGTGATTTCGCCTTCTTCAATTCGTCTTCCATTTTCAAACACTTATGTTGGTTTGAAGTGGTTTCACATAACATATCTCACCTTGGTCTCTTCGAAAACCCACAATGATAGTTTTCAGTAAACTTACCTTCAGTTCTTTTGGGAATAAGCAAACAATATGCATAAGAGGGGAGTTCATTTCCTAACCGTTTAGAAAATGATTTACTTAGCATTTGTTATAGGAGAAGAAACGAGATTTATACGTACAATATAGCCTTTATGATGGTAATAATACCATATAACTCACTTTCTTCTCTATTTATTTTCAAAAGTTATGCTTTAGTTAAGATTTTGTAGTTGGTTATTTAACTATCAAACAAACAAATAGATCGATCACATATTTAATTTCTCATGGAAACCACTAAGCCTCGTTTAATTAATCTTTCATTTAATAATTCTCTTTATATACTTGGGAAACATTCCCATATATTTATCTCATTGGTACAAGTATATTCACAAACGTTTCAGGAAGGGTTCCTTATTTTCAAATCATATTAATGGGTCACCCATTAATATTCAAAATATGGTCTGATAAGTCCTTATCTAAAAATATATAAATATAATATAATTTATAAACTTCCTTTATATAACTCCTATATAAAATATTACTTTGTAAGTAGAATTATTTATAAAAGGATTTAATAATTATAAACACTATCAAATAAATACTTGAATCGTCAAAGGTAAATAAATGAATTAATTTTAAAACATTCACTAATATAATATTAATGGATTACTAAGCCTTACAAATAGAATAATTTATTGATTTTAAAAATAAACTAATCTAGGAATCTTTAAAAATCATTAGTAAATAATGATTAAATTTTAAGGCATCATAAACAAATAATGAAATATAAACTTTTTAACATTATAAATTAGAATAATAATTAGTTATTCTTAAAGAATAATTAATAAAATAATTGATTTAATTTTAAATAAATAATTAATAATTTCAAGATATCATTAATGATAAATAATAATTAATTTGTAAAATCCTATTAACAAATTAAATAATTATTTAACTTTAAAACATTTATCTGTTAAAATTTAGTTAACTTAAAACAGATATGGAGCATAATGTTTGATATCTGATCATGGATTCTAGTTTACTTGATCTTTACGCCTCTGTCCCAAATAATCCATACTAAACAATAGGTAATAACAACCCCTTGAAGTATACAATGAAACCCTAAATCCTAGTCTACACAATGGTTATATCGATATCTTAATGAATTCATAGTGGACTGTAAGTATAAGTCATATTTTAAAAACCTTTACTCAAACAAGGCATCAGATTGTCATAGTACTTAATAAGTAACCATTTATTCAGTTTATTTCCACTTTATGACCGACTTTTTTATAAGCAACTTCTGTGAAGATAAATTTTACAATTGGCTGTTACTGATTAATAAATCACTTAATCAAATTAACATATCAATTATCAACATATGATTGAATATCCAGATCTATAAAATAACAAAACGAGGATTTATTCTGCTAATTAAACAATCAATTAAGTTAATTAGTGGAATGATGTTTTAATCTACTAAACACATGTGTCTAAATTACCTAATTCAACCTTGTTTAACATAATGATGTTTATTCGGTCAAGCGGATAACATACAAAAGTTATAGTAAATCCAACTACGTTATTAATTTAAATGTCATAATTAATTTCTAACCATTTAATATACCAAAAAAATTTACTTCGTCAAAACTACCATTAAGTTGTTTCACAACATTTACTTTTCGATACGAAGTCAACTCAAAAATTGCATATCAAACGGACCAATATGAGCAAGTTAGGACGTTCCAAACGTAGGTCATATTTATATAATTTATTTAATATTTATAAGTAAGTTTCTCTCACAAACAACATTGGGCCATAGCCCATCTCGCTTCAGATCCACCAAAAGGAAGAGCCTATGTACCTCTATCAAATTAAGTGCTACGGGAAGGACCTAAGTGGAAAAAAAAAACTCGACCAAAACCTTCTCTATAATTCCAATGCCCTTCACTATAATTACATTACATGCGTACCCTTAATCGAATATAGTGGAGCTAGGCATGCATTAATCGCGTAAGGCATTCTATTTCAACTTAGAAAATTATTGAGTTTCCCAGTATTTCAAAAAAAAGGAAAAAAGATAGAATGTACCATCACATGATGTCTCTTAAGAAATGTAACAGTGTCAGATGAGCTGACCCATCCAATAGTACAAAGCGAACTCCATTGACATATAAAACTACATTTTCGATCATCCTTTGTGACGACCACCCAAAACTCATGCACTTAACATGAGGAATAATGCGCTGAAGGAGGTGCTAGGAAGCTATGACGATCGTCAAGGTAAGATAACACATCCCGAACCTATCGTATAACTCACAACACAAACATAAAGTATAATAGAACATATACAACATGCAGAAATAGTGGAGCATCATATAACAAACTTTTAAACTTCCATAACATCTTGAAAGATCATCCATACATCACTAGATATATCATCAAAGTCTGTACATGAAGCCTCGCTACAACACTCATCATACAACGAAAACAAAGATACTAGGTAATAGTAAAGTAATACGCCAGCCTCCTGCTCGCCCTCGCACAACAACATCGTCCTTACTAATCACCTATCACCTAGTCTACCTATCCATAACACCATGGATGAACAGCCTAAGGTAATAAGAGGAAACATAAAACATTGAGTCATATAACAGTCTTAGTGAGCGATAAAACAGTTATATAACATCATCAATGAAGTATATGAGAACATGTAGATTTACCAACAAATCTACCAAACAATAGATAAGAACCTAGACATGCCTTCCCCACATCTGACAGTGATAGCCTTTACAAACAAGCAATTGAGAGACAACAATTCAATCATGGCAACCAGGAGTAACCGTACATATAGCAAAATAACGATCATTCAATAGCAATCATCTCAACTAGTAATATCTCACGTAAACCATCCTAATTGAGATCAACATCCTTCTGGCACAATCCCCAAAGGCCTAAACCAATATCAGACAAGCACCCAAGAAACATCCCTCCACGTCCGACAATCTTCGTGAGATGGTACAAGCAAGACAACCAAACATTCAAGACCTGGCTATCACCGCCTTTCCTGCTTCGAAACCATCGCTAATCATATGACGGGTTTTTGCCATATGTCAATGGCTAACCGTAAACCCAAGTTCTAGCAAAAACTCCACATGCCTTCACAACTCATATGTTTGTCTTTCCAATCTCGACAATTAGGCCCTTCACAACTGCCTAAGGTACTTGATCATACGCTTGGTCTTTTATTGTACCCCTTCTTTAAGCCCACCAGAACTTACAATAATGATAATCTCTCGGCCTTCATATCTCTAGTCGTCATTATCGGCGATTATTCATAAGCTCAAGTCTTCCGCAAGTAATCATTATCCGCAACTCGAAATACTTGAGTTGCCTTCACATTCGTTGCATTATAATGAAAAAACCATAACACTTCGAACATTCCCACCTGGATATACTTAGAAGTCCAAAACATCATCGAACCAAACAACATCAATATAAAGTTCTTTACATTCGGGTCGTTCTCCTTTAGGTCGTGACTGACCCATTACCCACGACTCAACCCATAACCAGTGACCTGACTCCCCCTGAGCCACCTCTAACCTTTCCATGACCTGCTTCCCGGGCCGTACCACGAACAACAACCTGTTTCATCTCCAAGCCATTCCCAATTCTTTCTGAAATCCAATGACCTGACTAGGTTGTTTACGCAACATAACAACCTGACAAGGTCGTCACACCTATCTATCCCTGACCTACCCAACATCCAACGACCTGACCCATTGGGTCTTCCAACGACCTGCCAACTTCACATAGTTTGACTCTACTTCCTACTCCTCCATTCGAACAACCCACGACTTGGTGCTTCGAATGACCCAACTACATTTCTTGGAGAACAAGACACATGACCTAACTCCCAAAAACGACCCGATCTGAGAGAAAACGATCTAACTTCCAGATTTTACCAAAACAGCTTCAAACTTGACAAACCCATCTCCAAACGACAACGTCGATTCAACCAATTCATTCAATTCAGCCATAAACACTTCATGAATCCATCAACAATATCGAAATGACAATTATCACCAATAATCATATAAAATTCACCAAAATCATGATAAATGAAAAATAATGGATCTAACTTGCATAAACGTATGAATTACATAAGAATTACCGGTTTCAAGTTTCTAGATTAGATCATATGGTGATTCATTTGAAAATATAATTACCATAATGTAGATCTAGTTGAAAACGACTTGAAAATGATGACTTTATGATCAAACAACTCATATACTTGATTAAATCTATGTGAGAGGTGCATATCTCTCACAAATCTTCAAAACAACACAAAATCAATGGTTACTCAATCTGAACAGTGAATAACACTCTTCAAACTCTTCGATTTGATGAGATCTCTCTTCACCTTATGTAGATCTAGCTTCAAACGATGTAGATCTTCGATTCTCTTATGTAGATCTAGAATTTTAATAGTGGAAGATGTATTTAATTGAGAAAGATTGATCATAAGCTTAACCAAATGAGAGAATGAAGAAAAGTAACCCTCTCTCCATACCTCTAGCCCCGTATTTATAGCCTCCTACCAGCCCACTAATGGGCCCCCTAAAATCATCCCCTCAATGACTCAAAACATGAACAACAAATTGTGAAACACAAAAATAGCGATTCCTCCCAAACCGCTTTACTAAATCTTTAATGTGACCACTCTATGGAATTGGCAACACCATTTCCTTTTCAATGAGGCTGACCTCACCCTATACAAAACTGACAGGGGCAAAATAGTCACACAAAAAATTGGTAAAAATTATGGACATGTCTTACATCCCCATAAACAACTTATCAAAATATGAGAATGATCGAACCCTCAGGGAACTAAATAAAAATATTTTACGATCCTTCGATACATAAAATGCGGGCTGTTATATTCTCCACTCCTTTAGGAATTTCGCCCCCGAAATCCTAACAAGCACAAGCAACCATAACAATTCTACATATTGACCATCTATGAACAACCAATTCTACCAATCAAACTAGCAGCTATGAATCATGCATCCATAGCCTTATCCTAGCATGTGAAATTCTAACAACAACAACAATAACACAAGTTACAATGGTGTATGAGTAACACGACACTATGGGTCTTACATACGAAAAGTTCTGGATGGGTCGCCTTCATCTTCTCTTCCGTCACCCATGTACAATCATCAGCATCCTCACTCCATTGTATCTTGACAAACTTAACCATCTTCCTCCTAAGCTGTTTCATGTCATTCCCCATAACACGAAGCGGCTTATGAGGTTTTGTAACTAAGGTTTCAATTTCTAGTTCTTCATACTGCTTTGGAGATACCATCACATTCAAATCATGCACACACTTCCATAGAAATGATACATGGAAAACATTATGCACACTCGACATCTTCTTGGCTAACTCCAACCTATATGCAAGCTTTCCAATTTGCTCGACTGTCGAAAACAGTCCAACAAACCTTGGAGATAACTTTCCTTACTTCCGAATTGAACAACATGCTTTAATGAAGAAATCTTCATGAAAACCATATCACCAACGTCGAATTCCAAATCCTTTCGGCGCTTATCAGCATAGCTCTTCTGACGATCTTGGGTTGCCTTCATTCATTGGTAAACGATCTCGATACAATTCGATGTCTCTCTAATCATCTCAGGCTCAAATATCAACTTATCTCCAGTTTATAACCCACATGCTGGAGGATTACGTAGTCTTCCATACAACGCTTCGTATGGTGCCATTCCAATGCTTGACTGGTTGCTGTTATTATAAGCAAACTCAACTAGATGTAGATGGTCTTCCCATGATTCCCTAAAGTCCAATACACAAGCTCTTAGGAGATCTTCCAAAACTCGATTAACTCTCTCGGTTTGACCATCATTATGGTGATGATAAGCTGTACTTAAACACAACTCGGTTCCCAAAGTCGACTCTTCCAAACTCATGAACAATGGATCTCGATCACTTACTATGATCTTTGGGATACCATGGAATCGAACTATCCATTTTATATAAAGCTCAGCCAACTTCAATGCCATGCTAGTCATTCTGACAGGAATAAACCTTGCACTTTTGGTCAACCGATCCACGATGACCCAAATTCCTTCATTTCCTGCCCTGGTTCTAGGTAGTTCATCGATAAAATCCATAGATATCTACTCCCACTTCCATGTAGGAACTTCTAATGGCTGAAGAAATCCACTCGGGTTCTTCTGTTCATCTTTCACCAACTGACAGTTCATGCATTTGGATTTTTTTTCCAATATCCCTCTTCATCACTTCCCATTAGTAGGCTCGCTTCATGTCCTGATACATCTTATTACCACCAGGATGAATCGTCAACTTCGAGTTATGACATTCCCACATAGCCTTATCTCTCAATCCGTGCTTTTGAAGCCAACCTTCGATCGACCTCGAATTCCCTATCCTCTGGTTTCAACTTCTGGATAATCTCGCCAAGCTTTGCGTCTCGCTTTTGGCTTTCGCCAATCCTTCAGATAAGAGTAGGTCTCAACGATAAGCTTGCCAACATTTCAGGTTTTAATTCACACCTTGGCCTGAAATCAAATCCTGCTCAGTACTCGTGGCTTTTCCATTCTGAAAACATTTCTCCCAAACATGCGTATCTTCGAATCAACACATCTGCCACTGCGTTACCTTTACCATGAGTATAGGCTGTACCAAAATCATACGATGTCAAAAAATATAACGACCGTTGCTGCTAAAGATTCAAATCCTTTTTGGAGAAAAGATACTTCAACGACTTGTGATCCGTAAACAACTCAAATCGAACTCCCAACAAGAAATGTCTCCACATCTTCAGAGCAAACATGATCACTGACAACTCCAAATCATGAGTTGGGTAATTCCTCTCGTACGGCTTCAACTATCGATTTGCGTGGGACACAACTTTATCCTTCTACATCAGCACAGCTGCAAATTCAGTACCACATGCATCGGTGTATACTACCATCTCTTCATTCCCACTCAGGATGATCAAAACAGGAGCGCTTGTCAATTTCTCTTTCAGGATTCCAAAAACTTGCTCACACTTTGCATTCCATGTAAACACTTGGTTCGTCTTCGTCAATCCTGTTAATGGTGCAGCTATCTTGGAGAAATCCTTTATAAAACGAAGATAATATCCCGCCACCCCAAGGAAACTTCTCACGTCCGCTGCATTCTTAGGTCTATCTGAGTCCTCGATTGCTGCTACTTTAGCGGGGTCTACCGCTATCCCATTTCCAGAAACAGCATAGCCTAAGAACCTCACTTCAATCTTCCAGAAGTGACACTTCGAAAACTTAGCTCTCAGCTGGTGCTTTCGCAAGATTTCCAAAACAACTCTCAAGTGCGTCTTATGCTCTTCGTCATCCAGAGAATAAACCAGAATATCATCCACCAACACAAGCACGAACTTGTTCAACTGATCTCTGAAAACCATATTCATAAGATCCACAAAATAGGCCGGAGCGTTAGTCAATCCAAATGGCATCACCAACCATTCGAAGAAACCGGATGGTGTCCTAAAAGCAGTCTTCGGCACAATATCTTTTGCTACCCTCAACTAGTGAAATCCCGTTACCAAATCCATCAAAGCAAAAACTATGGCTTCGTGAAACTTATCGAACAAACCATCAATCCTCGGCAACGGATACTTGTTCTTCTTGTTCAGCTCAAGATAGCCCACACACAATCTCAATGAGCCATCTGCCTTAGTTACAAACACAACTGGTGCACCCCATTCGGAAACACTTCTCCTAATGAATCCTTTTCCCAAAATGTCTCATACTTGCACCTCTAACTCTCACTGGTCCTTAGGCACCATCCTCCTAAGAGGCATAACGATCCGTCTAGCACCCTCGACCAAATCGATTTTAAACACAATCTCATGACGTGCCGGAAAACCTTTGACATGGTCAAAGACATCCACAAACTCACTTGCGATCAGCACCAAAGACAAGTCTTCCTGTGGAATCACAAGCGAATATAAATAGCTAATGAAGACCCCGTCTTCGAGCTTACATCGAATCAAAACCTTTTGCCCTTCCACTTCCCCGGCTCTCACCTCAAGCTTCTTGCAATTCACTCTTGATGCATACCTCTTGAATCAATACATGCCCAAGATAATCCCAAACCCAGTGAAGTTCAAAACAAAGCAATCACACACAAAAGAGCAACCATGACTCGACAAGAATGGACCACGAAAAATCATACAAAGATTAGATGAACCCCCAACTGGAATAGTCACAACGAAAGATCTATCACAAATCTCGGGTTCCAAATCCAAGCGACACACAAGCTCATTACAAATGAATGAATTCGATGCTCAAGTATCAAACAACACATGAACTGAAACACCTCTAACTAATAGAGTACATTGGAAAACGACACCCTTTCACTTCTCCTTTACGGTAGGAGTTCTTGAAGAAGACGGTACAACTTCCAAAGAATAAGCCTTTACAATATGCTTTCCCTTAGACGGTTCTGAACAGTCCTTCTTGAGATGCCCAGGCTTGCCACAGTTGTGACACTTCCTTTCAAACTTTGGATTCTTACACTCATTAGCAAAATGAACTTTCTGTTGGCGGTTCAAGCAAACCACCTCACTCTTAGGTTTCTTCTTGCCATCCTTTCCTTTCTGCTGTTGCTGCTTCCTCTTCTTAATATTATTACCACCCTACTATGGTTTTGGAACTTCCTTTGCAGCGACAACAGTTTCTTCTTTTGGAAACAAGCTTTTAGGTCTTATAGTTTTTTCCACAATCTTCTCATATGGACCGTCAAGATGATCCACTAGTGGTCTCCTTATATAGGTATCCAAACCCATAACAAACTTCTTGCTCTTCTGGTAAGAAGAATCAACATACAAACGAGAATATTTCGACAAGGCCTCAAAATCATGAACATAATCTAGCACTGATCAACCATTATGTTTCAGCTCCACGAACTTCTCAAGTAGAACCGACTTCTGAGCCGTTGAGATAAACTTCATCTCAAACTTAACTTGGAATTTCTCCATGAAATACGATCTTCGGGATTCTCAAGAGTGACAGAGTTCTACCAGTACATAGCTCTACCTACGAACTGTCTCGATGCAAGCTTCCTCTTTGTTGCATCATCATTGCCCAAGTTTCCAAAAATACGAATACAAGTATATAGACATCTCCGAACCTCTTCAGGTGGATCTATACCTTTAAATGGCTTCCCTCCTAGAGATGTAAAGTCTTTACATAGCTTCGCAAAATCCATCGCTCTAGGCATCTGAACCTCAATATCTATCGCGGCTGTCTTTGGAGCGGGAGCCCTCCTCGTGGTCACTGCCATCATGACCTCAAACATAGCTGGGTAGTCTAGTGTATTGCCATTTCCCCCTCCAGGTATAGTCACCTTCCTAGCAGCGTGACTTGATGGTCGATGACTCATTCTAAATCTGCAATATAAAATGATTAGCCACTTCTGAGAAAATCTGCTAATGGAGTTCAAACGCTACTAAACTATACACTATCATATAGTATACATCCATCAGAAATCTACAAGTACGTTTCTTATACGTGACTACGTCCTCGAACTTTGGTTAAAATCGATAACCAGAGCTCTGATAGCAAATATGATGACTGCCCACAACTCCTGCATTTAACAAGAGGAATAATGCGCTGAAAGATGTGCCAACAACTATGAACAATCATCAAGGTAAGATAACACAAGCGGAACCTGTCGTATAACTCACAACACAAGGATAAATTATAATAGAACATATACAACAGGAAGAAACAATGGAGCATCATATAACAAACTTTTAAAATTCCATAACATCCTGAAAGATCATCCATACATCACTGGATATATCATCAAAGTCTGTACATGAAGTCTCACTACAACACTCATCATACAATAGAAACAAAGATACTAGGTAATAGTAAAATAATATGCCAACCTCCTGCTTGCCCTCACACAGCAATACCGTCCTCACTAATAACCTATCACCTAGTTTGCTTATCCATAACACTATGGATTAACAGCCCAAGGTACTAAGTGGAAACATAAAACCTTGAGTTAGACAACAGTCTTAGTGAGCAATAAAACAACTATCTAACATCATCAATGAAGTATACGAGAATAAGTAGATTTACCAACCAATCTACCAAAAAACAGAGAAGAACAGAGTTCTTCCTTCCCGCATCTGACAGTGATAGCCTTTACAAACAAGCAATTGCGAGACAACAATTGAACAATGGCAATCAGGAGTAACCATTCAAATAGAAAAACAATCATAATTCAATAGCAATCATCTCAACTAGTTATACCTCATGTAAACCATCCTTATCGAGATGAACATTATTAAAAAACAGGCCCCAAAAGCCTAAACCAATATCAGACAAGCACCTAGGAAACATCTCCCTCGACGTAAGAAAATTTATGTGAGATGGTACAAAAAAGACAACCAAACATCCGAGACCTGGCTAATACTGCCTTTCTTGCTTTGAAACCATCGTTAAACGTATGATGGCCACCTGCCATATGTCAAGGGAAAATGATAAACCCTAGTTCTAGAAAAAACTCCATATGCCTTCACAACTTGTATGTTTGTCTTTCTAATCTCGACAACTAGGCGCTTCACGATTGCCCAAGGTACTCGACCATACACCTGGTCTTTTATTGTACCCCTTCTTTGAGCCTGCTAGAACTTACGACAACGATAATCTCTCGGCCTTTGTATCTCTAGTCGTCATTACCTCAACTATCCATAAGCTCAAGTACCCATCAAGCAACCATTATCCACAACTCGACACACTTGAGTTGTCTTCACATTCGTTGCATTATAATGAACACACCATAACACTTCGAACATTCCTACCTGGATATACTTCGATGTCCAAAACATCATCGAACCAAACAACATCAACATAAGGTTCTCTACATTTGGGTCGTTCTCCTTTAGGTCGTGACCAACCTATAACCTATGACCTGACCCATAACCAACGTCCTGCCTCCCCTGAGCAACCTCCAACCTTTCCACAACCTACTTCTCAGGCCGTACCACGAACGAACGACCGATTTCATCTCCAAGCCATTTCCAATTCCTTATGAAATCCAACGACCTAACTAGGTCGTTCTTGCGACCTAATGACCTGACTGGGTCATCATATCCATCTAACATTGACTTAGTCAGCATCCAAAAATCCGCCCCATTAGATCATCCAACAACCTGCCAACTTTGCAGAGTCCGATAACACTTCCTGCTCCTCCATTCAAACGACCCACGACCTGGTGCTTGGAACGACCCAACTCCGTTTGTTGGAGAACAAGACACATGGCCTAACTCCGAAAAACGACTCGATCTAAGAGAAAACGAGCTAATTCCCAGATCTTACCGAATCACCTTCAAACTTGAATAAATCATCGCCAAACGACAACATCGATTCAACCAATTCATCCAATTCAACCATAAACATTTGAAGAATAAATCAAAAACATCAAAATGACAATTATCACCAATGGTCATATAAAATTCACCAAAATTGTGATAAATAAAAAATAATGGATCTAACTTGCGTAAACATATGAATCAATATAAGAATTACCGGTTTTAAGTTGCTATATTAGATCCTATGGCGATTCATATGAAAATATACTTACCATGATGTAGATCTAGTTGAAAACGACTAGAAAATGATGAAATTATGATCGAACAACTCATATACTTGATTGAAGTCATGTGATAGATGCATATCACTCATCAAATCTTGAAAAAAACACAAAATCACAAATTACTCAATCTGAACAGCGAAAAATGCTCTTTAAACTCTTCGATTTGGTGAGATCGCTCTTTGCTTTACATAGATCTAGCTTCAAACGATGTGGATCTTCAATTCTCTTTTGTAGATCTTCGATTCTCTTATGTAGATCTAGAATTTTAATGGTGGTAAGGTGTATTAATTGAGAAAGGAGGATAACGAGCTCAACCAAATGCGATATTAAAGAAAAGTAACCCTCTCTCCATACCTATAACCCCCTATTTATAGCCTCCCACCAGCCCACTAATTGGCCTCCTCAAATCAGCACATCAATGGCTCAAAACCCAAAAAAAATTGTGAAATACAAAAACACCTTCCAAACTGCTTAACCAAATCTTTAATGTGACCACTCTACGGAATTGGAAACACTATTTCCTTTCCAATGAGACCGATCGCAGCAGCTGATTCGATCCCATTCCAAAGTTATACCTTATACAAAACTGATAGGGGCAAAATGGTCACAAACAAAATTGGTAAAAATTATGGACATGACACACATCCCCATAAACAACATATCAGAATATGAGAATGATCCAACCCTCAGGGAATTAAATAAAAATACTTTACAATCCTCCGATACATAAAATACAGGTCGTTACATCCTTCTTCAATATTCATCTTCCCTTTATTCATGTACCCGTCCTTCAATATTGAAGCTCACAAATATGCTTTTGGCTTAACATTCAGGACACATACACATAGTGCAATACCCCTACAGTTTCCTGATTTCTGTCGCACATCTTAGTTCCTCTTTTTTTTCCGTTAACTCCCATTGTCCATAAATTTATTTACAATTGAGAGGCTTAAGCTGAAATACAAACGGGGTGCTATGAAATAGGATGTTCTACAAAACGATTAATTAAAAATGGATGAAAAAGAAACAAAATCGTTAAAATAGCGTATTCTGAGAGTTGAACACTAGATAGTAACATTATTACAATTATTTAAGGGGAATTAAATAATGAAACAACACTTACTTTTTGAAAAAGTTGCCCAACCAATACAATATGTATATACAATTTTTGTAAAGCTTCACCTACCTTCTACTGTCTCTTCCTCCACATGCATCATTGTTGTCCTAACCGAATATCTTGGTTACCTCCCTTGGGTTGTGACTGAATCTCCTTGTGCTCCTTTTTTTTGCATTTTTGAATTTATGTCTTTGACATCCAGGCCACGTGCTGCCACAACTGTAGCAACAAGGACAGGTGTTGCACTAGTTCAAAAATGAAATAAGATGGAGACTAGCTCTGTTTGATATTTGTCCCATGAATTGTTGTTGCTTCACACTAATCAAAGTGTTCTAGCTACTAATCACACTTCTTTTCTTTATGGCACTAAGAACGGAAGGTTTAGTTTAATGTTAGATGACGGGAAAACGAAGGAGATAAGGTAGCAGAGTCTTCAAATAATACGTGAGAGTGTTGTTTGTGAATTTGTGCATGCGTGCAGGACCGACCTAGTACATAGTTGGGAGAGACTTTTGATTAGGGCAGCAAACTTAACAGGGGCAACAAAACATGAGATATAAAAAAATAAGGAATAGACATTTGCTCCTTCAATACTCCACCGCCTAAATCGCAATTGCCGCGTACGCAACTGGAATCTTTGATATTTCTCTCTCTCTCCCTCAGCAATCTGTAGCTACCTGCCAACCTGTAACGCAACTCCTACTAACCTGAAAACTCAGCTCAAAGCATTAAACCTAAATTCAATTTCAAATCTTATTTCCATATCAAAAGTTGGAATCTCTGCCCAAACTAATGTGAGTATCAGTGTATTAACACAACTTGTCTTTTTTTCCTTTTATGATTTTCTATCTTTTAGACTATTGTTGTGTTCATCTATTACTAATGTTATTGCTATGTGGAAGCTTAAATTGAGTTGCTAAATGCAAATATTGAATCAGATGTTATGTTTTTCTATTGCTAAATGCAAATGTTAAAATGAGTGAGTTGAATATCATTTTGTAATGGATGCTAAATTTTATAAAGAATTTATATTTTGCTTTTTAACACGTTTTTTCGATTGAGCTAAGGGACAACAAAACAAACATAAGTACTTGTTTGACTAGGGCATTGAAAACCTGCCGGCTCTGCATGCATGCATGCTTGCTCATTTTTCACTTGGCAGAGGAAAATGAGGCAACAGTTGAAAAACGAGAGAATAATGAGTTGGTTTTCGTTTGCAGCAAAACGCACTAAGAACAGAAAGACAAAAAAAATTGATTGAACAGCCGCGAAAAGATTAGCAAAGATTTGTGTCAAAGATCGTCTTCCGAGGTCACACTAATCATGTTCTCATACACGTTGATAAAAATAAAAGTATGATGTGTATAACAATGTGACATGATCACAAAACAATTATAAAAATAAAATAAATAAGTTAGTTTATTATGTAAAATTTTAAAAATGCTGATATTTGATGATAAAAAATTTTAACAAATGAAAATTAATTTATTTTTCAAATTAAAAATTATGAATAATTTACAGGTATTAAAAATATGCTATCAAAAATCTTGTTAAAATTTGATATATACAATTTAAATTCAAATCCTAATATTTAATAAAATTAGATATCTAAATTTGACGACTCAAAAATAGATGCTGTTAAAAGATAAGTAGATAGAGTTGATAAATTTTTTGTTGCATAGAAATCTACCTAACCTCAATTACAGAAACTTTGGATATATTTCCAAAATGATATGCTCATCCAAGAGTTGAATATAATATAAAATAACAGAACAAAGTGTCGGTTCACATATGAAGATACGGCTCATGCTCTTTTGTAAAGAGGAAACAAAATCTTTATAAACTAAAGCGCCCCTTTTTCTATTTTTGGTCTTTGTGTTGTAACCTTTATTTTAAACTTTTATAATCCTATAAATTTTTCCTATTCAAATGAGCTCACACATGTTTTTGGGAAAAACGTTAAGAAAAGCTAGCGTTAGATATAAAGCTTAGTGTTAATAATAATTACTCCAAAACAATATATAGTGAGACCAACTAGTATTTCCCTTATTAGGTTTCCACTAACTTTTTTAAACACAAAGAGTATGCAAATGGTTCTCAACTATGTCCATGTCCCTTATACAGTCCCCATTTAGTGTTGCACACTCGATGCAGTCCATTTAGGGGTTCCCAAAATACCAGTGAGCATCCCAACTTAGCTTTAAGTACCTTTTGTTAACTTCCTAATGTGTGCATTTGAGCGAGCCTCCATACTCAAATTCAACAGCCCTTCCAACATTGTATCGTTGTCTAACGTTGGATCCTACTCTCGTCCCAACCTAGTTTCTCCTCATGTCCTAGCCACTTATTTTTAAAGTATTGTTTCTATTTCTTTTTAGTCGTCGAATGTAGTATGCTTTACACTTTCCTTAATAAAAATTTCTTAACACATTTTAGCGAAGTATGATTCCTTTATATTTTGCGCAGTACTTCTACTTATAAGAGCATTCCAGTGAAAGTCGGTTGAAAAACAACTGGCCCCATTATGCGTAGTTAATGCTCTGCTAATACCTCATCATATCCCCGCTGTTAACCTGCTTTGTGACCAGGCAACCCCAAGTTCAAGTGATCGACAATCGCTCGGATGAAGTGAAAAAGCATAGATAAAATTGGGTATTTCCATGCACGAAGCCAACTGGGTCGGATCTCAGAATATGGACCTGATCGAGTCAAGCCAATTCTGCCTCGTAAGCTCGGCATCAAGTAAATTCAAGCCACCGAGTTAGGTCGAACTCAACCCGATCCCACCTCATCTCACATGAAGGCTTGGCATTCTAAGCTCTTGGCATGCCAGCCGGTTCAGGTTGAATAAAGGGAACCAATCCCATACTGGAAAGACTGAACACACGAATCATTGACATCATTCGCTCAGGTAGGATGAAGAATGCATCAAGTTTGAATTGAAGATGCAGTTTTGGGTTGAAGATGGAAGATACCCCCTCATTTGTTACAGGAGGGGATCGAATCGAATGAGACTACACCCAACCCACGTATGGTTGAGAATTGATAACCGAATGCCCTCGGTTTGAATCGCACGGAACCCGATCCGACCCCATTCTCACAGAACCGCATGAAGCAACAATATCATGTAAAACCGTGACCTATTCTTTAGCCTACGAAAGCGGTAGCAATATATCCACTACCATTTCAAGGTCCTCTTATGTCCTGCCACGTGAAATTCGACCCATGGCCTTCCTATGCCCATAAATACATAGAAACACAGCAATTTCAGGGACTTTGGCCCTATGGAAGCTCTATATATTTCGGCCATGGCTGCCAACAACTGAGAACCATCTTCTTCTTCAATAAAATCAATGAATTCAATGAGAATTATTCATTTTATTCACGTGATAGAGAGGTCTACATTCATTGTAATTGTAATTACTGAATGAAATGAGAAACTATAAAGTGGATGTAGGCACATTAAGACTGAACCACAATAAATCTCGTGTGTCTTGTTGCTTTTATGTGCTTCTAGCTTATAATTTTTCTTTATTCTCTACAAAACCTGATCAATTGGGTGTTAGTGTCATTTTTCCGTCTAACATTTTGGTGCTTTCACCGAGAATGGACTGATTCTCAATCATGGATCTTCTCATCTACTAATGGATGTCATATTTCAGTAAGGGGAGATCCGTATCTGACTTCAGCCAATTTCATGCCACAGATTAATACTTCCTGAGTATTGAGATCTTTATGGATCTATAAGGAAACATCAATAATGGAACAAATAAAAAGACTCCATAATCCGTAGACCACATGAAGATCAGATCGAAATTATTGAACTGATAAGATGGGTTAATGGCTCGGATTCCATAATGGTCATGTCTTCAACCACGTTGTTGGTAGCTGTAATCCTTTGTATGAAGAAGCTTTGCTCGCAACCTTCGGGTCAGATGTCTACCCAGTCAAACAACAAGATGGAATGAACACACTCTGGTTTGAGTAAGCCACCGGTTTTGATGGAACCCAGAAGCCAATCCCAGCTCAGAGAATTACTAGGATGATTGCAACAGATTGAGGTCCTCGGGTTGGAATTCCCGGTCAGACCCGCACCTCTCAATTTTCTGAAATCGAAGACCGTCCCTGATCCGACAGTAACTACATCCCCGATTTGACCCAAACCCACTTTTCCGATCCGACAATAGGTCCGAACCGGGACCCGAAGAACAACAGCGAACCGAAATTCCGACCCATTCCGATACCGTCATTTTTGGAAAAAATACATTTTTTTGATCGTTTCATAGAAGTTTGATCGCCACTGGGACTGTGAGGCCCCAAACCTCGCCAGTGCTGCACCTGGACCCGCTGATGGCTCTCCTTCGGCTCGACACATGGCTTGCCTTCGGCTCGACTCGTCATACATTTTGGCCAACAATGGTCATCAAGTCTTATCAATCGAGATTTGGCGGATAGTCTGAGAATTTCAACAGAAAAATGGCAACGACTGGGATTCTTCCAAGAGCCATGCCTATTATTTACTGATGTTACTCAAGTGAGGATTTCCTGAGCAGATTCAACATGCTATCTATGATAGTATACAAGGGATAGATTGGTTCCTGATAGCCTCTTTTTCTAGGGCTCTGTTGGTGTATACACTTCACTAGTGTAACTAATGTTGTTCCTGAACGAGTTGTGACCACTTGGTTTACATGAATTAAACCCGTACAACCGGCTCGAATGACATTGATATGGAACAGTTCGGGTGCTATTCCAAGGATGACTAGTATGATCTAAGTGACGATAATTCTCAATGACGGGATACCGGAAAGCGACTAAGAATCCTAACACTACAAGACTACACTTCACTTGTATGACGTGGTGAAAGACATATGTCCTGCGGTTCACTCCCTAAAGAACTTAGCAAACCTTGGCTATACCTCTCTGCTATCAACCACATTGACGACAATTGATTTCCGCCGAATAAGGGTTAAATCAATATGCTTTGGTGCCTAGAATCAAGTACCAATCGAACCACCATAGGCCATGAGTGGACCTATGGGTCCTTACCCAGATAATAAAAAATTGACTACTCATCAACCACCATGCAACCAGCCCTACCAGACTTTAGAGCTTACATCGCATCTTGGTGTATATTGTTAAAATTCCCAACTGAAGCTAGAGTGGGAATGGTCCATTGTGACCAAATTACTGGAAGAGTCTGTTATTTGGATAAATAAAAGATGCTATATGATGGATATGGCGTGGAACCCAAGAATGCTTCCCCTTCTGCAAAGGAGGCGTCGACATAGCAAGTAATGGAAAATGGCATACATGCATCGATTTTTTAGATTTGAATAAAGCTTGTCCGAAAGACAACTTTCCGTTACCCAGAATTGATCAACTAGTGGATTCAACGACTGCACATGAACTTCTTTCTTTTATGAACGTGAACTCCTATTACAACCAGATTCCTATGCATGTGCCTGATCAGGAACATTATTGAGCCGCAATGAATTAAACATGTTCGAAGCTTGGCAGGGAAGGTGGCAACACTGAATAGATTTATTTCCAGAGCTACCGACAAATGCATCTCTTTCTTTGATTTGATAAGTGAACAGGAAGTTAGCGGCAATAAAGAATAACTACACAAAGATTGACAAGCTCTCTTACAACCTATTGATCGCTTCAAGGAAACTCCTCCATTATTTCCAAGCTCTCCTGACTGTGCTATACACTGATTAGCCACTATGATAGGTCCGACAGCGACCTGAGGCTTCTGATTGATTTCTCAAATAGAACTTCAAGCTGAGCCAATTTAATCTCAATTTCCATCCAAGAAAATCCATACGGGGGCAACTGGAGATTCGTCTCTTGATTCGATCATCTACGCAAAAGCTAATACATCATAAATCTTGCATGATCGAATTTTCATCTGAAGCACGACCAATTATTGTTGTCCTACCCCAAGCTCAACAAGTCAAGAATATGCAACACTTAAGTAAAGATGTTGATTGATTTTCTGCATATCAGCTCTTATCCTTAACGTAGGATCGAAGACGACCGTGGATGGGCGAGGCATTTCTACCATACCAACCCCCGTATCCAACTTCCTAACATTGAAGGAGCTAAGCCTCTATGAGCATGGATTTCTCGCTCTCCTATTGATTATCATCCTGGCATTGGCAATATGAGGCGCAACCATCAATGGTCGTGACCGATTATTTGGCCCTTATTCCTTTCCCTTGACACAAGAGGCAAGTGGGAACTAGATCAAGTCTTCACCTAGCAGCGATAGGGCAAAGAAAAATGGACCTGTAAAGAACACGCAATGTCATTTTCACTCAAAATGATATTCATTCCTTTAACAGGATTATCCTTTAACCATGTTTCTTATCTTTGCGTTCTTTATGAGTTATCGATGTGACTAACTCCTTTGAATTTATATGGGAATGATGTAGGCATCCAGAATCTGCTACCAATCACTTCAAACATTCTCTGTAGAGTTACAGAGCATTGTCACAATGAGCCCAACTGAATCGCATGTTTACAAGGCCAAGCCCTCTATCCGAGGAAAGAACAGCTTAAGGTGGCTATGACATCCATTCCTTGGATCATACTTAGTAGACCTCAAGACAATTGTGCATTGATCCTTGCATTGCAAGGTCAGAATCTAACTCCAGATGGGCGGGGTTCGACCGTCTATATGGCTCAATCCTATGCTCGACGCCACCAGATTACATGAATCCAAATAAAGGAGTCAGCACTGCCTTTAAGCTGCTTACTTTTCAATCATGCATTTTGTTTTTACATGTTTCCTGAGTTATTGACGTGAATAACTCATGCGATATGAATGATGAAAGTACCCGAAGTTTGGTGTCAATTAGTCCTCCTACAGATTGATTGGAGGAACGTAAGCCTTTCGTGAACACGAATCGATTTTTTACCTTTTTACACTTCGCTTGACACCCACAACTCTAATTCTCAGTGCTTGGATAGGAGTATAAATACAGGACAAGTGTGATAAGCATGCCAAGATTAAAGACCACTCAATCCCCAACTCTAACCCTAACTTACGAAAGGAGAGTATAAAGGACGAATAACGACGCCCATCACATAGACTCCACCTTCAATTCGATGGTACAAGAGAGACCTGATTGACATAGATGGCCACCTTCACCAATGAATCAAAGATTGAGAGGTAACGTCTAGGCATGTATGACTCGACCACTTGACTGATAAGATCCATTCGCCAAAGTGAAGCATGAAGTACGGATTAAATTCGAGATCGAGAACGACATTCGTAAGTGGAATCCCACTCTTGGAAATAGAGTGTAGAAGGAAAGCCGAGGAGAATGGCATGACCGTTCCCCTAACCAACCTAGACACTCTTGATTCAAGAGTGAGTATAAAGATAGGCATGATTGGTGCACCACAATTAGAGAACACCTTAAATACACTCTAACCTAGCCATACGACTAGAGAGTATAAAAGCACTAAAATCAAGTGCTAGAAGTTTGCTCCTACCCCACTGAATAATTGGAGGCAAAACTGAAAGATGAACCCGAACTCTAACCTGGGTATACGACAGGAGAGTATAATGGCGCTGAGACCAAGTGCCGAAGGAAATGGGTTCCTACCCTACTGAAGAATTGGGAAAAAGATTGGTAGCTGAGCCCATACTTCCCACAGAAGGATTAGGGGCAATATAATGTTGATCCTAATCAATGCCGAACAAGCCCTAACCAGATACTTTATTCAAGATTGATTGGGGGCATACACATACATCACCCCCTATGATAGCTGCAATATGATATGCTGGTTATTTGCAGGAATTTTGATTTTATAGGGATGCTGTGTTGAAGCCCTTATTTGATTGTGATGTGACTTATTATCTATTACTTAGTTTAGTAATAGTTAGATTACGAATACATTTGATTGAAATATGTAATAAACATGCAAGTTTGTCACATTGCAGGAACATTGCCTTATTTATAGAGTGCAAGCTTGTACAAGATAATAGGACAAAGAACGCGAGGGAAACACTTACAACAACCACAACAGGCTAGTGGAAAACAAGTAAAGAGCCACGTCCAAAAGGATGATGTTGAGGCCTAATGCTAAACTTCTTATGCGACTTAAGGCAACGACCAAAAGGAAGCCTTAAGAGTGGATTGTGCAATGACGTGTCATACAACTTAAGGCAATGATCGAAATAAGGCACTAAAAGTGATATATCAAATAAACATACACACCCACATGTGATTGACCATAGCCCAAGTGCAACAACGAGTGCCGCCTTGCAAGTACATTGAATGGAAAATGAAATGGCTCAGTCACTTGGATAACGCAGTCACTGAAGTTTTGAAAGCAATGCATCTTTTCCATGCATACATGTCCAGATTTGAAAGGGGTGTGATCCAACTACCTATATTTTGCTGCTACCCACAAACTTGGGGCATAATTATTGAAAGTATTTGCAAATGGCATAACTTACTTATATGTATCTAACTTATTCTTTGATCCTGACAGGTCGCTTGACGACTATGAAACAGATGCAAAGTGAACGTCCATTTGCTAGTCCCAACTGACTTCCTGACTGGATGGCTCACATAAGACTAGACATGGATTGACTATCCTGTCTCACACACTTATGGGATATGATGCAATCACTTTGTCTATGGCCTCTCACTTGACGCAGGGGACAAGAAAGAGCACTCGATGCGACTACAGTTTGACTTTTATCCACCTAACTCCAATCTCAGAGCTTGGATGGGAGACTAGAGAGTAGTATGGGCTAAGTACTAACAATCATTTTGCATCCAACTCTAACTCACGACTTGATGAGCATGTATGAATTCAGAGAAGACACTGATTTGATGCTCACCACTCAACAAAAACCCCCATGGATGGGGACACGGGATGCAATCTTCAAGCAGCATGGTCCAACTACCCAATTACTTCATGCACGTTTACAATCCCCGGAGTTCCACAGGATCCCAGACTATAGCCAAAAGAATGACTCCCCAAGATTAACCCGCATATATCTAGGCAACGGATCACTGTACAAAATTAAAGGACAAAAGCCTGATTGACAGCTATTGCATATGAGAAGCCAAAAAGTCAGAGACTGGCTTCCACCCACTTCAAGATTTCATGATGGGGCCACCAGTGCTGAGTTGGACAATAGGAAACAACTTCCTAGAGGCAGTGGTCAGATTGCCAATGTTATTCGATGCTTCATTGGAGGCGACACATCTCAAGACGACGTGAACGAAGTCAATCATAACTCTTTTACACAAGACCTCATTAATTTCAGCAATCACCCGCACTTCAAGTTACCATTTCTGGATCTTGACTTACATTGTTGCTATACAATTTTGGTGGAATGCATTCGAATCGATCAACCGCTGGAACGCATTGGTAAACTGCTTCATTGAGTAGTCTAAGGTCCACATATTTTGACTCAAGAATATCATGTTACTCACTTCAATCAAACAGAGGTCCAGCGAGACCCTAGATTCATTTTTTAAAAGATTCAACGACGTAGTGGCATCAGTAGATCGACCTGAACTGTCTATGGTGTGACGGCAGTAGTATCCGACATTTTGGGTAACACGGAGTTCAAAATCTCTCTATAATGATATTCACCTGGAGGCCTCGGTGGATTCTACCCTCAAACAGACATATTCTTGCAACAAGAGGAGGCTAACATTGAAACAGACGATCTTGACGTGGTTATGAAAAAGGATAGAGGACCATTCAACCCTAAAAACAATAAGAGCAAAGGAAGATCTCTGAAAGAAAACAACAAGAATGTGCAATTATGGAATGGACCAATTTTGCTGATCAAGTCTACATTCTATTTGTTAAGCCCAATGGAACCGAGCATGAGAAATAGACTCAACAAGGTTATGATGGCTATTTCAGATTATGATGAAGCATGAACAAAGCGGCTCGATTAACTCCATGAAGACATTCATTCGCTTGCATTTTGATAAGCTTACTCAACTCCACGACTGATTCAATGAGAGTAATAAGTTCGCTGAAGCCCAATGAGGCGATCACTTTTTGACTAAAATGAAGGGATGAAACCAAAGCGAATGTGATTTGACCATTCGTTTATTCCAACTCTCACTGACTAGAGAAAGAGTGCAGAATGACTTGGGTTGTCTAATATTGTTAAACCTGCAACTCTAATCCGATGAAACAACAGAAAGTATAAAGGCTTAAAGATCGGATGTCTGATTGACTTGGCCGAACCCCCACTGATGCTGGGGGTATAAGCATAGATTTCGCTTGTCCTTTACTGACGTTGGTAGCACGAGCATTGACTTGAAGTCTGACTTTGGAAACGAACCTAAATCGGTGTGTGATTTACAACATGTACACTATATCTTCGGAGTATGACATGATTTGTCTTGCCCATTCAAGCGATCCAAGTTACAGGTTAAATATGACTTCAAAGACTCAACTACATTAATCGAAGGGTGTAACAAACTTCTCTACTGACTTATGATTGTACTGATCATACTAGACACTGGCCTGCATGTTTTCAACATCATCTCATACTGACTCGTACATGATCATGGGATTATGAAATGATCCAGAGCGATAGTGCATTCCTTTAAATATGATTTGATGCAACCACGGATGTCTAGTTCTTTGGTAATACGATCCGGAGTGACCACGAGTTCTCGACTTCTCATTGTTACGATCCAGTGCAATCATGGATTCTCATATTACTATCCCGAAGTCAGGATTGTCAAAAACAAAGTACAAATGACATATTAATATGCTGATTCTGAGGTGTTCTCTCCAGATTGCTAGCTCAAAGCCCAAGGATTCTTATACTACCACATGATGACTACTTCATACATTGACTGGTATGTAAAGGAAAGTCTGAATCGACCATGCATTTGACTTGCATATGAAGGCGACTTGGCAACGACCTATGTGTAAAAACATACTTGAGAGCCAAAGATCCAGCATAACTTTTGATGATGGAATTTGACCTCTTAATTCAACAAGGTCTAAACGAATACATGATCATCTTGATAACTCCGGCCATAGAATTCGGCCCATGGAGCACCCATGGAAGCGGTGTGATGTTTGATAAGCCGTCTATACAGTGAAGAGTCGAGATATCAAAATTACTCGAGAGGACACAACAATTTGATAAGAGCCTTCTCAATAATGGATGACGTTCCAGAAAGATTCATCTCAACCTATTCGAAGCACATCTCATCTACAATAAGACTTACTTTCAGGGGTATTATGACCAGACTACCCCTAGCTCAAGTGAACGATATTGATCGACAGTTGCTTGGATGAAGCGACAAAGCATAGATAAAATTGGGCATTTGCATGCATGAAGTCAATCGAGTCGGATCTCAGAATCTGGACCGGATCGGGTCAAGACAAATCTGCCTTGCAAGCTCAGCATCAAGCCAATTCAAGCCACCAGGTCGTGTCGAACTCGTCCGATCCCACCTCATCTCACATGAAGGATTGGAGTTTCAAGCTCCTAGCAAGCCAACCGGTTCGGGTCGAACAAAGGGACCCGATCCCATACTGGAAAGACCGAACACACAAATTATTGACATCAATGGCTCAAGTAGGATGAAGAATGCATTAGGTTCGAATTGAAGATACGGTTTCGGGTCAAAGATGGGAGATACCCCCTCATTTGTTATAGGAGGCAATCGGATCGAACGAGACTACATCCGACCCGTGTGTGTTCGAGAAATGATAACCGAATGGCCTCGGTTCGGATCGCACGGAACCCAATTCGACCCCATTCTCACTGAACCGCATGAAGCAACAATACCGTGTTAAACTGTGACCTATTCTTTAGCCTACGAAAGCGGAAGCACTATCTTCACTACCATTTCGAGATCCACTCATGGACTGCCATGTGGCATTTAACCCATAGCCTTCCTATGCCTATAAACACATGGAAACACAACAATTTCAAGGACTTTTGGCCCTATGGAAGCTCTATACATTTCAGCTATGGCTTCCAACAACTGAGAACCAACTTCTTCTTGAATAAAATCAATGAATTCATAGAGAATTATTCATTATATTTGAGTGACCGAGAGCCTATATTCGTTGTAATTGTAGTTCCTAAATGAATTAATAAACTATGAAGTGGAAGTAGGCTCGTTAATGCTGAACCACTATAAATCTCGTGTCTTATTGCTTTTTTGTATTTTTAGCTTATAATTCTTCTTTGTTCTCTACAAAACCTGATCAATTGGGTGTTAGTGCCATTTTTTTGGTGTAACACCCATTATATCGTGTAGTGGATTTATACGGGTACACTATTTACAAATAGCCTATGTAATAACATTTCTGTTTTAAGCTGCTATATTCTGATATTCCCGATATATCCCACTATTTCAGCTATATTCCGATATTTTCGCTATATGTTCTATAAAAGAAATGAATTCAAGAATAACATTATACATTATAAATTTAGTTTTTTAATACAATTTTTTCATACATATTTTCCAAAATAGGAAATACTATTATATTCTAATAAATTTAATCAATCTAAATAAAAATATACATTTATTTACATATATTTGCTTATGATTTTGTTTAAAATTAAAATTGTACTAATTATATTAAGTTGAATGTTAATTTTCCATTTATTTATCATTTATATATTCATATAAGCATTAAACACAAGTTTTATATGATATTTTAGGCTCATCCGCTATATCCTGCTATTTCATTGCTTTATCCCCGCTACAAATTTTTGCACCTCCATCACATTAGATCAACTGAGCGCTTTAACTATACAGCCTTCAACATAAGTTCATTTGCGCTCTTTTGGGTAGTTTTGGAAATCCCAAATGTTGCCAAACTAAACCAAGGGGTAGCTTCTGAAATAGACCTTAGTCAGTTTATTTGAAGCACGTTAAGATTAGCCCGCTTTAAATAAGCCAAATATTTTTTTTTTTTTGCCTCAATAGCCTTGTGCCGAGGCATACTTTTTTTCCTTTCTTAACCGGCTTAAAATAAGCCGGCCAAGACATTTTTTAAAGATTTCCTTAGCTAGCTTAAAATAAATCGTTTAAGATGCTGCATGTTGTTTCTCCATTGGAGGGAGTTGGGGGCCAACCAAGTTTGATTTAACCTCAACAAAACCTCCTCTCCCCGGTTGGGAATTCCCTAAATAGCCAATGCTATGAGGTTGTATCTGATAATTAAAACATTCCCAACAACACTTTTACATATGTCGATATCTCAATTGTTCTTAATGTACTTTATATTATGTGCAGTATCCCTTTTAATGAATAATTTGGATCTTATTCTACTTTTCCAAACCCCTATTTGAGTATTTTGTACATCATATTTTAGTCTCTTGCATCCTATGAAGGACCCACTTAAACCCATAGCTGTATTTAACAAATTCTCTATTTATTTATTTTATAAATAATTTGGATAATATTTCCTAAAACATGTAAACTTTTGTTCTAACGTACTTCGAATTTAATTGGCCTTTCTTGTGTGGAACATATGGATAAAGACAAACTTTGAAAATAATTTAGGTAGAAGGACACCAAGTTTCAATTTTACGTTGAAGGAAAAACTTTGTAAACAATTAAACAAATGGACAATTCTAAGTAAGATTATCATTTTATGCAGTGTAAAATGAAATATAGTGCTAGTTATCACAAGCGTTTTTTATATAACATGAAAATTGATTATAATGCTAGTTATATTTAGCATATTCCTTCAGCCTACTTTATTTTAAAGTTTCTTTTTTAGTCTAAAAAAGAAACTTGTTGTCTTTTAATCTAAATATTTTTCAATGTTTATCCTTCTCCCTAATACCCCCCTTTTTAAGGTTTTTTTTTCTTGTGTATTTTAAATTACCTTTAGAAATTCATATGAAATTATATAGGCTTATAAAAATTATCAAACTAAAAACTCACCTTAGAAATAATTATTTTAAACATGATATAAATTTTTTGCTATTTTTTAAAATTATTATAGTATTAGAAACACATCTAAACATTTCATGCTTATTCATTTTCCCTCAGAAAATCCATCAAACCTTTATATTTATAAATGAAATTCATATGACTGCCATCGTACTTAAAAACATATAATCTTAAACCAAAGCATATACATCGGAGGCCAGTTTAGAAAGGTTAAGTAGCGCATACGCTGATGTATTAAATTCTTACCTTTTGTCTTCTTACTCTCTTTTAACTTGCATTCCCTTATCCTCTCCTTGTTTGGATTTCTTAAGAAACTACCATTATTAAAATATTTTTCTAAGCCTTGCAAAGAAAAAAAGCTTTGCAAAAAATATATTTTTCTATCAGTTTATTTTGGTTGAAATAAAATGTATAGAAAAGAGTAATGTTCATTGTCCCACAAGAAGTTGGGTTTATGCCCTCGTATCCAATTTTTTTTCCTTTACCCTTTTTATTTAACCCATCATATACTTTTAATTAGCTTATTAATTTTAGTGTGAATTTAAGGTTGAGTCTTCTTATCTTAAAGATTTTTTGCCCCAAAATTCAGTTAAGGCTTAATGGAGATTTACCCTCCATCCCATGCTTAGCCGATGCACATCGATGAATTTTCACTCCATGCATACATAAAACGTACTATTGATATATAATACGGTAAAAAACTATAGTATCATATACGTACATATATAGCTACTTTAGTATAACTCGGTACATAACACATACACTACACTAAGATAAATAGTTCTTGAAATCTATCTTAACGTTATCCTCCATTTCCTACATGCAGTCCCCTCGATTTGTGCTTCAATGAACATTCACTACCTTTATTACCTTATACTGAAGCTGCTTCTCATCTCGATCCACTATATGAACGTCTACACTCGTAAGTCATAACTAGTATTGTTAATTGATATTCTATTGCCCTTTGATCTACTACGTCAGATTCACAATGTATTACTGCAAACACGATACGTGAAACACATTGTGAACCCTATGAAAATACTGCGCAGATCTACCCTGTACACCACCTTCCCAATCCTACTATGATTGCAAATAGTCCTATATATTTAAGTGCTAACTTTCCAACTTTTGCGAAATGCATCACACATCTCATTGGAGAAACCTTCACAAACGACTAATTGCAAACTACAAACTCTATTCCTTTTTTCTTATGTCAACATAACTATTTTGCTTAGCTAGCATTGCAATCATCCTAGCTCGGATTAGTTTTACTTTCTTGGTAGCATCCCTTACCATGTCTGATCCTAATGCAACTCTATCCCTCGTTTCCACCCAACATGCAAGCGACTTACATGGACTTCCATACAACGACTTAAATGGAGCCATCCTAATTGTGCTTTAATAGTTGTTATTACATGAGAGCTCTATTAGATGTAATCACTCTTTGCAAAATCCACCAAAGTTCAAAATGCAATCTCTCACAAAATCATATAGAATCTTTTTTGAACCACATTGTTTGTCCATTGGTCTATGAATGGTATGCAATACTCATGCATAGTTCTATACCTGATACCTTTCGCAAAATTTGCAAAAACACGCTAGTGAACAACGAATTTGATTACTTATAATAGTCCTAAGAACCCTGTGATATCTCACAAACAACTTCACATTAATCTCTGCTAACTTCAGCATAATCTTCTTACTCTTCAATGGAATGATATGGGAGAACTTAGTTTATCTGCTATAACTCAAATGACTTCTATTTATGTCCTTGTCCTTGGTAATCCATTTATGAAATCCATATATCCTAAATCTCATTTCCATGTTGGAACCTTTAATGACCTTAGAAGCCCACTCGGCTTTTGATATTTTTCATCTACTACACATGAGATATCTTGTTACATACTCTTCGACATTTTTATTTATTCTTTTCCAAAAGAAAATCCTCTTTATATCTCTGTATAACTTTGTACCTTTAGAATGTATTGTAAACTTTGAAAGCTGACATTCTCCAAAACTTCCTTTATTGGCATTTATGCACTTGAAATATACAACCTTCCAATTTTCTGATGCCATCCTTTTTTATCGAAACTAGATCCCTTCAGTCCCTATGACTTGACTCTAGAGTCCAATCCCTTCACTACGTATGAACAAAACTTATCACACTCCAACAGTTCAGCTATCCTTTCTACCAGTGTAGGTCAAACATCTAAGCATGTTATTATTCTGACTGCAATGCATAAACTGACAGTAGATCATTATTGCACCTCATATGAAGTAATTTTTATCATGCATTTCATTCATCTAACATAGTCAAAACACAACTTTGTTGTCTTTGGCTTAAGACATTATCAACTTTGTTGCCATCTCTGGGGTATACTCGATTCCAAAGTTATATGATGCTAGAAGTTCTAACCCCCTCTGCTGCCTCGTGTTCTCCTCTTATCGAGGGAACAAATACCTCAAAGAATTAATGGTCAGTATACAACTCAAACCTCTCCTTGAAGAGAGATGTCTCCAAATCTTCAGTGTGAAGACAATTATCACCAACTCTAAAATTGGTTACCGAACTTAATATGATCGTTACTACCTAAATGCATAAAAGATTACTCTACCTTTTGCACCAGTAATACACCTCACCCAAACTAAATGCATTAGTATACATAGTCATACTCCTATTTACTTTAGGTATTACGAACACCAATGCATTTTTCAATATACACATAAGGCCATCTCCAACGCGGGATCAGTTGAAAAGCAACCGACCCCCAACGCTTGGCTAATAGCTAGATCCAGGGTTGCTTCAGCAAACCTAGAGGTTGTTGGAGCAACCAAATGGTTGCTCCAACAACTTGACCCCTGGTCGGCTTTGACGATGTCAGCTAGGGTAAGCCGGTTTCTACAAAGCCGACCATGGGGGGAGGAATTAATATAATATCCCCCCATAGCCGGGTTTAGTCAAATCGGTTATTTTTTTGTTATTTTATTTTATGGCCATTGTATTTTGTAATGTTGTAATGAGACCTTTGCTCACAAGTTACCGTTTGATTAAAAGCTCTATATAAAGAAAACCTTTATACATCATAACACATTACATTCGTACACCAAAACACACTTCTCTTCCTTCTTCATTTTCCATTCAATTTATTTGCAATGTCAAACCATGGCAAAGGGAAGAAGGGTGCCTCGAATTCTGCACAAAAGCAACATAATGATCATTCCGACAACAATCAGTTTCTTATCCATTCGTCGTTCCAGCAGAATCAAAATTCCAGTAATGGTAACTCCTCGAATGTTCCAAACTGTTATTGTCCTCAACAAAACCCGAATTTCTATCATTCCCAACAAAACTCCAATCATTACCAGAGTACTCAAAATTCTGGTTCCGCACAGAATGCATATTTTCAGCAAAACTATAGTTATCATCGCTACGCTTCTCCAAGCAGCCAACAAAGGATAGTCTCGCCTGAAACTTCTCCAAATCTGTCAAGAAATTTGAATTGTTTGTTTGAAGATAACAACGGCTTGAACGAAGAAACATAAGTTGATGATATTGAAAATCCAGATGTTATTGCAACACACAATTGAGAAGATCAAATAAAATAGTGAAATGGTCTCCAGAAGAACAAGCAGAACTAGCTTTTTGTTTGGTGGAGTGCTCCATAGACAATGTAAAAGGGACTAGTCAGACTGATAATTCATTTTGGAGTTCTGTTTCGAGATTATTTAACGGTCGTAGTCCCGGAAACCCACCGAGAATAGTTGACTCTTTGAAACAGTCCTGGAAGAGAATCAACGCTAACTGTCAAAGTTGGAATCAGATTATGGCTGGACTACAAAGTAGACAACAAAGCGGCGCCAACGATATTGACTTGGTAATTTTTATTTACATAAATTATTATTATATTGTTTTAATGTATAATTATAACAACTTACATTTGTTCAACGCACACAGATAAAGAATGGGAATGAAGCTTATATGGTAGATCACAAAAACCAACCATTCAATTTGCAAAATTGTTACGTCATTCTATGTAGTGAAGAAAAATGCAGCAACATATGCCAAGAGCATTCTGCAGCGCGATTTATGCGAAGAAGGCCAATGGAGGAATCAAGCTCGGGAAGTCCTGATCCTCAAGAAAATACCCCCATTTTCTACAAGTTCCAGTGGTAGGCCTGCTAGTAAATATAAAGGTAAGAAAAAAAACAGTCGCAGATTATAGTTCGTACTATGAACGACTACATAGTCGAATGGTAGCTTGTAAAGAATCTAATCGACTTTTAGCGGAAGTGAAGGAAGCTAAGAGATCTAAAAAAGCCCAGGAAAAGCAGCGAAGACATGAAGAACTTCAAATATCAAGAGAGCGTGATTTGGATGTTTGGAAGCGTGAATTAACTCGACTCAAACGAATTGACGATAGGGCACTTATGATTGTCAACTTGGATACATTAAACCCAATGCAACGATTATTAATGGAGAAAGAACTAGAAGCATGCCGCAAAAGATGCATGAGATATGACATATTTATGTTTTGATCATTTCATTGTAGTTGTTTGTTGCTATGTCGTTAACTGGTTTCTAATTATTAAGTACCATTATTGTAGGAGTCATTAAGGTAAGTGTCTTTAGTTAGGTACTAGATGTCAGTGTTGTAAAAGTTCCTCAGTTAAATTTGCCTTTTTAATTGTTACTAGCAATCTTGCAAGTATGAACATGTAATAATAGAACATTAACGTAATATTTCATAACTCTAGCAATAAACGATACATAAAAGCATTAAAGCATACATATAACTAAACAAACAAAAGTAATTTAACTTGAACCTTCAGATACGGTAAACCACTTCCTATTGATTGCCGGTATGCTCCCAATAATGTTCGAATAATTCGTCCCTTAGTTGTAGATGTGCCTGGGGATCTCTAAGGTCCTGGATACGCTGCATGTACTTGGAAAAAGTATTCGCGTCCTTTTACGGCTTACCTGTAAACGCCACTCCTATATCCGGATAGTTTTTAAGTTGTAGTTCAAATCCTCCCCTTTCTTCTTCAACTATCATATTATGTAGTATTATACAACAGTACATAATATCTGATATAACTTCTTGTTCATGATAGTGCACCTCATTTCTTAAAATATGAAACCGTCCCTGCAGAACTCCAAATGTTCTTTCTACGTCTTTTCTTAGACTCTCTTGTTGTTGCATAAATTTCACCTCTTTGGCATTGATTGGTTTTTTAAATGCCTTCACAAGTGTTTTCCATTTCGGATATATTCCATCAACCAAATAATAACCAACCGAATGGTTGTTATCACCAATTTTGTAGTTGCATGGCAGTGGCAGATCGTTGTACAAATCATTAAACAAGTATGATTGACGAAAGACATTAATATCGTTTAATGATCCAGGAACACCAAAAAAAAGCGTGCCATATGTACAAATCGAAAGAAGCTACCGCTCCTAACACCAGCGTAGCCTTTTTTGTGTAGCCTCTATATTGGCCTTGTAGTGCTACTAGACAGTTTTTCCATGCCTAATGCATACAATCTGAGCTTCCCAACATACCGAGGAAACCACGTTGATCTCCCATTTTTAATAGTCGTTCAACGTCGCGTGCGGTGGGGGATCGTAGATATTCTTCACCGAAGACACGAACAACTGTTTTGCAGAATTCTTTCAAGCACAAAACCGATGTTGATTCACTAATTCATAATTTATCATCTAATGAATCAGCTGAACTTCTGTACGAAATCATACGAAGTACCGCAGTTACTTTTTGTAGCGGTGAAACTCCTAGTTCGTTGATAGCATTTCTTCTGTGGGTAAAAAATATATTGGATTCAGAAACCTTGTTCATAACTCTATCAAGCACTGTCCTCGACATATGAAATCTACGACGAAAGTAAACATCGCCATATACTGGGTTTGGCACAAAGTAGTCCTTCATCAATTGATTGTGCCCCCCGCATAGTCACGTCCGTATCGTATATCTCTTCTACCCACTTGGGTTCCTCCTTGGGTTGATCTGGAGCTCTCTGCAATATCACGTTGCATTGCGTTTAGAGTTTCTCGTTGATACATTAGCTGTTGTTTGTTGTAGTTCTCTTAGACTTCGTCTGAAATAGAAGACAAAGATGATGAGGAATTTGTGAGGCACCATAATCACTTTAAAGCATTCATGGTGTTAACACTGATTTCTAAGCAATGAAAAATGGTTGAGTTGGAAGGACTGCACTACGATTACTTTAAAGCATTCATGTGGGCCCATCAAATTAAAATTGGAAGAAGTATACATTATGTGTGTTTTGGCTAATTTATTATCTCTCAAAAAGTCATGGGTGAAGAAAAAGTATTCAAGGAAAGGGGGGCCTACGGAGGGTGGTTGAAAAAGTGTTAATGTTTGGTATAAGATGAAACATTGATTTTTTTATTTTGCCAGTGTATAGTGTAGACTTGTTCAACATGAAACATGGCTGAACTTTAGCTTTCTTTCACTTTATTACAAAGTGTTGTTGTATCACTATCATAAAGGTAACATGGTTCTCTAGAGATTAGACAATTACTTACTGGAAATTGAAATGAATCCTTTCACATGAAGTATGACCTTTAAATGTCCAAAGTTATATAGTGAGCATTGTTGTCTACTGTCAGTGTATATTGTAGATTCCTTCAGCATGAAATATGGCTTCGCTGACACGACCTGAACTTCCCCGGTCTCCGAAGAGAAGAGAAAGAATGGATTGTCTGAGAACATGACAAATCAGAACACAAACAGAAGAACATTTCATTTCTTATTACAACAATTTGCATTAGAATACAGAATATACTAGAGTATGAATAAATTTATACATTAGAAAAATATTAGGGATTTACAATTACAATGCAGCAGAAAAATAATACATAACAAAACTGAAAGTAATACACGAATACAGAGCTTTCCGAGTATAGTTCCAGCTGTACATCCAAGATCCTGTGAATATAATATCTGCAGAAACCTAACTACTAGATGCTCGTGTGGAAAAAGGGGCACCCAGAGTTTAGGTTAAAACAATAACTCCAGGTCAGTCACGTGACTAGTGTGAGAACTAAAACAATTATTAAATCTTTACTTTAAAATAAAGTAAATCATGGGACCATGCCGTATAACATAGAATGGGTTTCCTTCCAAGAATACCATTGCATAAAACCAACAGTGTAATGCTTTTTGAAAAAATGAAGCTGTTATAAGACTCAGGTCCCATCACACAATGCAATGCAAGCCGGAGGATAGAGTTTTACCTTATAATAGCCCAACATGCTTGGTACCTTTAAAACAAATAATTTTGATACTATTATGAGTGTAAAGTGTATAAAACAACTTCAAATATAAATGTATCAATCATATATGGCATAACATCCCATGTTACTATGTCGCCATATATGTTTACAATTAAAACCGCACAATGTAGTATTGGAAGTTTGGTTTCCATCTGTGAACCAAGGAAAGGGATCGTCCTTACCGCTTCCAGACAATCTAGCCCATGTCTCAGGTCAGCGCTCGAGCGACCCTTGGATCGTCAGGGTCGGTCCACAAAGAGTGGATTGAAATGCCTGAACAATACGTTTCCCAACCCTATGGGGGCGTAAAACTGGTCAGTATATCGACCAAACCATCCATCGGCCCTGTAGTGACAGATATAACCGAGGCACGTCGCTTTCCATCATCCACATAAGTAAACTGTCTGGGCTCCATACAATGACACCACTCCTAGCTAGAAAGAAACACATACCCTCCCTGAAGTGCTCTCCCATTTCTGGTTCACACCGGGGTGTGAGGCTCGCGAATTAACGCTATACACAAAGTTATGCTATATTAAAGCGTGCTTTGTTCATCATCTACAAGACTTTGATTTTCAACAGAAGCCTTGATCATTTGCATCTCAGCGTGCCACACAGGAAATTAATGCCATCTGACTGATATCTATCGATATAACCTCTAAGCTCGTACGTCTCTAAGAAGGGTGCTAAGCAAGAGAATAAATTCTCCACCACAAAATAGATATATATTTAATCGAGATCAATCAACACAGAATAAAATCCAATGTCAGACATACAACCATTTACAAGTTCGTTTTGGGTCTGAACGAAACCGGAGGCACCTTATTCCTTATCCCATATGTCCAATACAGGAGAGAGGTCCTTGCATATCCGATCGATCTCCAAGTACGTCTGGACAATCACCACTTATTACCTCGTCTTGGATGTACAACCCAATCAAGACATCAGTAATCATCCAAACGATATGAAGACCTTCGGTCTTCAACCACTGTCTTCATCGTCGACTTATCATCGAATCAGTTATTCAGAATGGGTATAAACCCGACCTTTCCGAATAACTCGCGTATATTATAAACAAGTGCTACAAAAACACAACATACGCCTCATTCCAATTCTGAATATTCTTTTATTTAAATATTCATATCCTTTAGGAAAGGTTCCCATTAATTTTATCAAAGATAAATTCTTTATATTTATTATTTAGTCTTCCATTGGATATCAATTCAAACCAAATTAAGGTTTATCCAAACTAGTCGGGATTAGCGAACTTTACTGAGTAATCATTCATTATATTTCCTAATCTCAACATATTCGTCCCATGAAGCAAAACTGGTAATACTTCATATCTAACACCACTATGTCATCGGAAAAATTAATTACCATTTCACGTTCAAATCTAATTAAAAGATTTAACTATCGCTTGGAGCAAAACTGGTGGTACTCCATTCCCGATCATTTCATGAATTCGATAAATTTAATTATTCCATTCACAATCCAATCTGATTAAAGATTCATTAAAACTCTAACTCAGGTTTAATCTCCAAAAATCATTACTTAATGATTACTCAAAGTAAAGAAATTAATCTTATCTTTAACTGGGTTAAAGAACTAATGTTATTTAAAACACAGTTCACGATAAACCCTAAAATCACATTCCATTGATTATGGAATCTTCACGGAAAACAGATCAATATATACAATTGATATAAACTTCCATATCCAACCGATAATATAAATGGAATAACGGCAAAGCCTTTTAAATTCCATATGTAGTAACAGTCTTCCTTCACAGAAGTTCACTTCGATTATTATCCAATCGAATTCCATTCCATTCCAATTTATTGTATTAAATTGGAAAACTTTACTTTGGAAATTTTCCATTAAATCTTAATAAAAAGATTTATAAATTCCAAACCACATTTCATTGTAAATCGGGTTAAAAAACGAATGTCGTTAAAAACACAGTTCACAATAAACCCAATTCACATCCCATTTTATTCAAATTAAATGTTAATTAACTAGAAACTCTAATAATCTTAATTAAAAGATTTATTCTTTTCACAGGGGTTTAAGAACAGTGTTAATGAAGACCCCATTCACGCCAAACCCAAAATCGAATTCAGTATTAAATACAAGGCTCTGAATAGAAATTATATCGGCTTATATCAATATCAAATTCTGAAACCAACAAATATCATATTGGAAATAACGATATAAATATATCTTTCAAATTTTCATAACAATATCTTTCAAATCTCTTATATTCATTGGAAATCTCTTTTTGATACGAACCTAATGGTTCTGGTTTTAGGAGAATCCGAAGGTCGGATCTCCCGTAATGTAAATTCGAAGTCAATGGTCGAAATTCGCGAACTTCCGCGGCGTGGCGCGTTCTATTCAGGCCATTAAATATATAATATATATTATATATATTTCGTTGATGTCCATTTAAAACGTATTTTATAAATCGTTTATAAATTCATTTTAAAACGATTTTAACTTCATTTTTAATTTTAAATCAAAATTGAAATTTCCTTATCATTATAATATATATAAATGATAATATTTTCAAATTATTAGATTTTGAAATCAATTTCTTTTCGATGTTCATTATAAAAATGAATAAAATCTATATAAATATCATTCACGTCAAAATGGCGTTAATCTCCTAAATCGGACATCAAAATTATATTTTGATCCATAACTGAATATTATTTTAAAATATTTGTTATTTTAAAATGTTCATTATTTGACAATTTAAAATATTTGTTAATTTAAAATATTCGTTCTTTCCGAATTGGAATCAGACACAGTCAATTACCATATAATTTTATTTATATGGATTTCATACACACTTGTACACTACAATAATCAAACACAGTCAACCATCATCCGGAGTGCATTACACAACCGCATAAGCGTTAAATATAAATTATTAACGCTTACAACAGTCTGTCAACCCATCGATTGACATACAACTAAATAATTGGGATTAGTGTACATTAAATATCATCCCAATACCCGTGTGGGGTTTCAATCAACACACACATATTTTATTTATGCAGTTGGGCGATGTGTAAAATATATCGTCCCAATCAATGTCAGTCAAATGTGTGTACATAAACAAATCCTCCAATTTGTAAATGAATATTTATTTTCATTTATGTGCACGTTAAAAATTATATTTTTAACTATAAAGTATTTACTTCAACACATGAATATTTTATACAGTTCATTTATACAATAAAAATGATATTTTTATTTTTCTAATATTTTTAGAAAATTTCGGCAGCATAAATGCGCGATACTAGAACCGGAATAAGGTCTAGTGTGAAGATCCGTAACTTCCCCGGTGAGGAAAGCGCGGATAGTTCGAGAACAAGCCACAAAATAGAACACATACGGAAGAACATTTCATTGTATATTACAACAATGCATCAGATTACAAGAATATACAGAGTATAAATGAATATACATTACACAGAAATATCAGAGATTTAAATTACATTTAAATACATAGCAGCGGAAAATAATACAATACACAACTAGAAGAGATATACGGATACAAAGCTTTCCGGATATCGTTCCAGCTGTAAACCAGGATCCTGTGAATATAAATCTACAAAACCAAAACTACTAGCTGCCCGTGTCAAAATAGGGGCACCCAGAGTTTAGGTTAAAACAATAAACTCCAGATCAGTCATGGGATTGGTGTGAGAACTAAAACAGTTATTAATCTTTATTTTTAAAGTTAGGTAAATCAAGGGACCACGCCGTATAACACGGAACGGGTTTCCTCCCAAGAACACCAGTGCATAAAACAACAGCGCAATGCTAAATAAAGAAAAATGAAGCTATTATAAGACCCAGGTCCTATCACACAATGCAACACAAGCCGGGGGATAGGGTTTTCCCTTATAATAGCCAAAGCATGCTTGATACGTTTAAAAACAGATTATTTGATACTACTATATGTGCATAGTGTATAAAACAACTTCAAATCATAAGTATCAATCATAGACGGCATGGGTACCATATATCAATTCGCCATACTAGGCTCTACAAATAAAAACGCAAATGTCACGTATTTGGAAATTGGATTTCCATCTATGAACCGAGGCAAAAGATAGTCCTCAACCGATTCGAGACGCTCTAGCTCGCCCCTCAGGATCAGAGCTCAAGTGTCCCTTGGATCGTCAGGGCCGGTCGACCAATGTGGATTAAAATGCCTGAACATGCGTTTCCCCGCCCTTTGGGGCGTAAATGAGCCAACGAATGGCTCCATCGGACCCGGATCGTCCGATCTAACCGAGGCGCCTCGCAACAGCAACAACCACACAGGTGAAAAGTATATAAATGTCAGGGCTAGTAGGTCACTGACACCACCCTAGCTAGAAAGAAACGCATGCCCTCCCTGATGTCCTCTCCCGTTTCTGGTTCACAACCGGGGTGTGACGCTCGCGAATTCACGTTACACAAAGCTGTGCCACACAGGCTGTGCTTTGATCATCACCACAAGACTTTGCTTTTCAACAGAAGCCTCGATCAATTGCCACTTAGGCGTGCCACACAGGCCATTCACTCCATGCGTTTGATATCCATCAATATATAACCCTGAGCTCGTACGTCTCAGAGAAGGGCGTTAAGCAAGAGAATAAATTCTCCGCCGCCAAACAGATATACATTTAATAGAAATCAATCACATAGACTAAAATCCAATGTTAGACACACAATCCATTTACAAGTCCGTTCTGAGTCTGAACAAAACCGGAGGCACCTAGTACCCCACATATCCATCGATCTCCAAGTACGTCTAGACGATCACCAACTGTTTCCATCTTCTTGGGTGTACAGCCCAATCAAGATCATCAGTAATCACCCAAAAGACATGAAGACTTCCGGTCTTCGACCACCGTCTTCATCTTCGACTTATCGTCGTATCAGTTATCCAGAATGGGATAAACCCAGTCTTTCCGAATAACTCGCGTATATTTTAAATAAGTGTTACACAAACACAACATACGCCTCATTCCAATTCATCAGTCACTAACCGTAAATTAACCAGAGAATAATTCCCCAAATATTAACCCCGAAGGCCGAAACCAACATCAGATCAATATCCAGAAAACCATTCTGCTTAGCTAACCGACAGTTAGTTTCTAAATTTCACATTCATATGGAAAGGTTCCCATTAATTTTATCGATGATAAATTCCTTGAATTTATTCTTTAATCTACTTTTGAATATCAATTTAACCTAGTCGGGATTAGCGAACCTTACCGAAGTAATCATTTATTTTATCTCCCAATCCCAACCTATTCATCCATGAAGTAAAACTGGTAATACTTCATATCTAACACCTCAGTGTTATCGGTAAATTCAATTACCATTTCCCGTTCAAATCTAATTAAAAATTTAACTATCGCCTGGAGCAAAACTGGTGATACTCCATTCTCGATCTTTTCAATCTAATTAAAGATTCATTAAAACTCCCCTTAGTTTTAATCGTTAACTGGGTTAAAGAATTAGTGTCATTTAAAACACGGTTCACGATAAATCCAAAACCACATTCCATTAATTATCGGGTTAAAGAACGAGTGTTATTTAAAACACTGTCCACGATAAACCCAAAAATCAATATCAATTCAATTTCAATTGAATATTATTTAATTGGTACACTCATTAAATCTAAATAAAAAGATTTAATCTTTTCTCAACTGAGTTCAAGAACAGTGTTAGTCAAGACACCATTCACGACAAATCCAAATCACATTTGATATTAAATACAAGGCTCTGAATAGAAAATATCCCGGCTTATATTCAATATCTAATTCTACGACCAACAGATATCGTATTGGAAATAACGATATATGTATATCTATATCTTTCAAATTTCCATAACAACATCTGTATAATCACGAAATCCAACATCGAAATATTCCGAAGACAATTTCGATTCAAATCCATTCCAATGCAATCATTGGAAATTCTGGTTATTTTCAAAACCATTTCAAATTCAATTTATTTGTTTAAAAACAAATCGAATTATAATTCTAGTTCAAAACTAGTTCATTTCGATAAAAATCTATTTTTATCCTTTCAAATATGGAGTTTTTCATCCTAATTCTTCACAAATTATTTCTTATGATTTTACAAAAATTATTACTATTTTTAATAATTTTATCAAGGCCAGTACAGTCGATTTCCATCAACGGCCATCGAACTGCACTTATAGCGACCTTTTCCAAATTTGATTTGGACATAATTCCAAATCCAACCGTTAGATTTCTAATTTCTAATGTTCGTTAGAAATCTCTTTTCGATACGAACCCAACGGTTCCGGTTTTAGGAGAATCCGACGGTCGGATCTCCCGCAACATCAATTCGAAGTCAATGGTCGAAATTCACGAACTACCGCGGCGCGGCGCGTTCTATTCAGGCCATTATATTATATATATTATATATATAATATATACTTCGTCGATTTCCTTTCAAAACGTATTTTATAAATCGTTTTGAATTCGTATTCAAAACAATTTCAAATTCTTTTCAAATTCAAACCAAAATTGAATTTTTCCTTATAAATTCGATTTAAATTCATTTCAAATTGATTTCAATTCAAATTGATTTCTAATTCAATTTCAGTTCGTTTTCAGTTCAATTCAATTTCAATTCGAATTCATTTCTATTCAATTTCAATACGTTTTAATTCAATTCAAAATGATTTTGAACTTCCATCTCAAATTCAAATCAAAATTGAATTCTCTAATATAGATTCGTTTTAAATTCATTTCCAATCGTTTTCAATTCTATTTCAATTTAATTCGAATTTCAATTCACTTCAATCTAATTCGAATTTCAATTCACTTCAATCTAATTTGAATTTCAATTCACTTCAATCTAATTCGAATTTCAATTCACTTCAATCTAATTCGAATTTCAATTCATTTCAAAATATCAGATTTTGAAATCACTTCCTTTTCTATATTCATTTTAGAAACGAATATAATCGATATAAATATCGTTCATGTCAAAATGGCGTCAATCTAATCAACACGGCTTTTATTCAACACATGAGTATATATTTCTATTCTTTATTTTCCAAATTAGAATGAGGCCCAATCAATTACCATATAATGTGAATTATATGGATTTTCTACAACACATGTATATAATTGCAACGATAAATAATCAATCATCATCCAAAGTGCATTCTACACTGTATAAGCATTAAATATAAATATTCGACGCTTATACAGCTTGTCAATCAATCGATTGACATACAACTAAACAATCGGGATTAGTACATCAAATCTCATCCCAATACCCGTGTTGGGTTTCAATCAATCAACCACAGTTTTTATTTGTGCAGTTGGGCGATGTGTGAAATTTATCATCCCAATCAATATCAGTCAACGTGTGAATATAAACAAATCATCTGATTTGTTTATAAATATTCATTTCATTTTATATACACGTTAAAAATTCTATTTTTAACTATACAATATTTATTTTCTATATAAATATTTTATTTCATTTCACATCACATCACACAATCAATTTTCACAACAACATGCAATCAATCAAACAAGCCGTCCATGGTCTGTGGACGACGGGTGTCGGGTGCTACTAAACACCGTCTGCATCCTAGTATATAATTTAACTAGAAAACAAAATTAAAAGGTGAGAAGTTCTCACTGATTTGCTAATCCAACATCACGACTCTTCAAAGGTAGAAATCTTCGTCGTTTCTTCTTTCGTCACTTTCTCTGCCCGTATTCTCTACATATGTAAAACTCACATTTTTACTTCGCTATTCAATATATAAAAATCGAATTTTTACTTTGCTATTCAATATATAAAAATCGAATTTTTACTTCGATATTCAATATATAAAAATCGAATTTTTACTTCGCTATTCAATATATAAAAATCGAATTTTTACTTTGCTATTCAATATATAAAAATCGAATTTTTACTTTGCTATTCAATATATAAAAATCGAATTTTTACTTCGCTATTCAATATAGAAAAATCATTTTTTTACTTTGCTATTCAATATAGAAAAATCATTTTTTTTACTTTGCTATTCAATATATAAAAATCTACATAGATAAAAATTCCATTTTTAAATTGCTACTATATAGATAAAAATTTCGCCCTTTTCAAATATAAAGATTATATTTTTATCACTCTACAATATAAAAGATTATATTTTTATCACTCTACAATATAAAAGATTATATTTTTATCTCTCTACAATATATTTATACAACGAAAAATCCTAACTCTACACAGATAAAAATCATGACTTCCTACGAATAAAAATTTAATCTTTATCCCAATATGTATTTTATAAATATAATCTTTATTCATCATCAATGAATAAAATCTATTACCTAATAAATAAATAAAACAAATAAAAATAAAAATAAAACAACAAAAAAAACTTACAGGGGGTTTAACGAGGGAGGGGGTCCACAGCTAGCGGAGGCGGTCGGAGAAGGGCTCAGGGGGGGGGGGGTGCGGCTATGGGTGGTGGCGATTGGGGAGGAGGCCAAGGTAGGCGGCGCGCCAGATCGTGTGGTGGGGGGGGGGTAGACGCGGTGAGGGGAGAAGAAGAAGAGGGGCTCACGGTGTTGGCCGCGCCTGTGGCGCGGTGGAGGGCAGCGCCTCCGGCGGTGGCGTGCTGGAGGTCGATGGGCTGCACCGCCCTTTCTCTTTTTTTTTCCTGATTCGATTTCGATTGAAAATCCAAGGGGAGGGGGCAACGGTTTTGAAGGGGAGGAGAGAGGAAGAATTTTTATTTTATTTTATTTTAATTATTTAATTTCAAAAAGGTTGAATTTTCATACGACCTCTAAACGAGGCCAACCGCCTGTCGTCAATAGCGTTTTACCCCCGTTCCGAACACAATGAGATATGTATCGCAAGCTGATTTGATCATTTCGATCATTTTCCATTAAAATCAACATATAACTCTATATATTGAATTTGAACGCGCATTTCAATTTACTGGGGTCATATACTAACTCTATAAATCCCAAAAAAATATTATCTAGCTTCGTATTGACGATACGGTCCTAACAAAACTAGTTTCGTCGAATTCTGAGACCGTTGGAAAAATGGCCATTTTCCAGTCAATTAAAATCAACTAAAATGGTCAAAACACGTTTTCCTTTGCCACGCTTACATATTGATTCGGAAAATTATGTAATTTGGAATCTAGCAATAACTTTACATCACAGACCCAACAAAAGTGGTTTCGTCGAAATCCGAGGTCGTTTGCAAAATTTCCATTTTTAAGGGCCTGAATTCCATAGCGACTATTCAGAATTTTCAACTGGTCATATCTTTTGATTCCCGCAATGAAATTTCGATTTTTTGGGTTCGTTGGAAAGATATTATCAGTTAGATCCTATTATTTTTGGTTTCACTAAAATCCGGTTTATTTTGCACCCGGTACATTCATTTGAAAATTGAAATCGAATTATCGAACTACCGCGCCATTTTCAATTCCTTTTATAATAATATATAAATATTTATATTCTAACGACGACGTATATAATATATACGTTCGAATTCTATTCAAAATAAATTTTCTCGTCGATATTATTTAAAATAATCTATTTTAAATAATCAAAATTCGCTAAAATTGCCAAAACAAAAATTTAAACTGGCCCTGATTTTCGGGTTATTACAATCTCCCCCACTTAAAACTTTTCGTCCCCGAAAAGGAACAAAGTCGAAAGTGATTTGATTAATCAACTCTACGTTCGATCTGGCTTCCATTCTCCAACTTTTCAGTTTCTGAGAATTTTCAAATTCTTCAAAAATTTGACTAACATCCTAAATTTTCGAAAAATTTCGCCATAATCTCCCCTGCACCGGGAGCCACGGGAAAATCCCAAAATTGCCATACAGGCCTTCTGATCTCAAAAAGAAAAAGAAAAAGCCAAGCGGCTAGCCGATAGGCTCATAAAATCATCATCACCCAAACAAAACAGTAAATTATAGTAAACATGTACCTATTTGTCGGGCAAACAAATTTTATTCTCTGCTCTAGCCTCCTTGCTATGACCTGTTCAATGTAAGTACAAGTATATGCAAGCAAATGCGACTAATTTTCAATACAATTCAATATTTGATACAATTTGGCTATATGGTTCAAAAATTATCAAACAATTAAACAAACAACACAAACATCAATCAATTAGTGAATTATCATTTCAAATTTATAACTTTGATACATAGTCAAAAATCAGATTTTTGATGCCAAATCACAACAATAGGCCCTATCTAATTTTGGTTCTCACACCAGTCAATAGGAAATATAGAGAAATCTCACTTTCGAAACTCGAAAATAAATACTGGCGACGGTGCCCCATCACCAGAATTGTTTCCGGGCACTAGAGTATGATTCTATAACTATCCAGTATATTAAAACTTCGAATACACGTTTGCAAGACATATATGCAAAATATTTATATATTGGATTGTCCAAATCAATATAAATGAATAATCAAATACGAATAATTGATTTAAATTTTCAAAACAAAATTTGTTTTCACTTTAAAAATATACTCCTCACACTCGTTCTAGGATACTACTGATCCCATCTCTAACGATTTATTCCCATTGGATATTACTAATCCAATATCTGATGAATTCTTTCGTATGGTTCTAATGTGCCTTGTTCTCTGAGCTTTGTAAACCAAAGCTCTAATACCAACTGTGAAGACCCGTAACTTCCCTGGTGAGGAAAGCGCGGATAGTTCGAGAACAAGCCACAAAATAGAACGCAGACGGAAGAACATTTCATTGTATATTACAACAATGCATCAGATTACAAGAATATACAGAGTATAAATGAATATACATTACACAGAAATATCAGTGATTTAAATTACATTTAAATACATAGCAGCGGAAAATAATGCAATACACAACTAGAAGAGATATACGGATACAAAGCTTTCTGGATATCGTTCCAGCTGTAAACCAGGATCCTGTGAATATAAATCTGCAAAACCCAGACTACTAGCTGCCCGTGTCAAAATAGGGGCACCCAGAGTTTAAGTTAAAACAATAAACTCCAGATCAGTCATCGGACTGGTGTGAAAACTAAAACAGTTATTAATCTTTATTTTTAAAGTTAGGTAAATCAAGGGACCACGCCGTATAACACGGAATGGGTTTCCTCCCAAGAACACCAGTGCATAAAACAACAGCGCAATGCTAAATAAAGAAAAATGAAGCTATCATAAGACCCAGGTCCAATCACACAATGCAACGCAAGCCGGGGGATAGGGTTTTCCCTTATAATAGCCAAAGCAGGATTGATACGTTTAAAAACAGATTATTTGATACTAGTATAAGTGCATAGTGTATAAAACAACTTCAAATCATAAGTATCAATCATAGACGGCATGGGTACCATATATCATGTCGCCATACTAGGCTCTACAAATAAAACTGCAAATGTCACGTATTTGGAAATTGGATTTCCATCTATGAATCGAGGCAAAAGATAGTCCTCAACAGATTCGAGACGCTCTAGCCCGCCCCTCAGGATCAGAGCTCGAGTGACCCTTGGATCGTCAGGGCCGGTCCACCGATATGGATTAAAATGCCTGAACATGCGTTTCCCCACCCTTTGGGGCATAAATGATCCAACGAATTGCTCCATCGGACCCGGATCGTCTGATCTAACCGAGGCGCCTCGCAACAGCAACAACCACACAGGTGAAAAGTATATAAATGTCAGGGCTGGTAGGTCACTGACACCACCCTAGCTAGAAAGAAACGCATGCCCTCCCTGATGTCCTCTCCCGTTTCTGGTTCACAACCGGGTTGTTACGCTCGCGAATTCACGTTACACAAAGCTGTGCCACACAGGCTGTGCTTTGATCATCACCACAAGACTTTTCTTTTCAACAGAAGTCTCGATCAATTGCCACTTAGGCGTGCCACATAGGCCATTCACTCCATGCGTTTGATATCCATCAATATATAACCCCTGAGCTCGTACGTCTCAGAGAAGGGCGTTAAGCAAGAGAATAAATTCTCCGCCGCCAAACAGATATACATTTAATAGAAATCAATCACACAGACGAAAATCCAATGTCAGATACACAGTCCATTTATAAGTCCGTTTTGGGTCTGAACGAAACCGGAGGCACCTAGTACCCCGCATATCCATCGATCTCCAAGTACGTCTGGACGATCACCAACTGTTTCCATCTTCTTGGGTGTACAGCCCAATCAAGATCATCAGTAATCACTCAAATGACGTGAAGACTTCCAGTCTTCGACCACCGTCTTCATCTTCGACTTATCGTCGTATTAGTTATCCAGAATGGGATAAACCCGGTCTTTTCGAATAACTCGCGTATATTTTAAATAAGTGTTACACAAACACAACATACGCCTCATTCCAATTCATCAGTCACTAACCGTAAATTAACCAGAGAATAATTCCCTAAATATTAACCCCGAAGGCCGAAACCAATATCAGATCGATATCCAGAAAACCATTCTGCTTAGCTAACCGACAGTTAGTTTCTAAATTACACATTCATAGGGAAAGGTTCCCATTAATTTTATCAAAGATAAATTCCTTGAATTTATTCTTTAATCTAATTTTGAATATCAATTTAAACTAGTCGGGATTAGCGCTTACCGAAGTAATCATTTATTTTATTTCCCAATCCCAACCTATTCATCCCATGAAGTAAAACTGGTAATACTTCATATCTAACACCTCAGTGTTATCGGTAAATTCAATTACCATTTCCCATTCAAATCTAATTAAAGATTTAACTATCGCCTGGAGCAAAACTGGTGATACTCCATTCTCGATCTTTTCAATCTAATTAAAGATTCATTAAAACTCCCCTTAGTTTTAATCATTAACTGGGTTAAAGAGTTAGTGTCATTTAAAACACGGTTCATGATAAACCCAAAACCACATTCCATTAGTTATCGGGTTAAAGAACGAGTGTTATTTAAAACATTGTCCACGATAAACCTAAAAATCAATATCAATTCAATTTCAATTAAATATTATTTAATCGGTACAATTCATTAAATATAAATAAAAAGATTTAATCTTTTCTCAACTGGGTTCAAGAACAGTGTTAGTCAAGACACCATTCACGACAAACCCAAATCACATTTGATATTAAATACAAGGCTCTGAATAGAAAATATCCCGACTTATATTCAATATCAAATTCTACGACCAACAGATATCGTATTGGAAATAACGATATATATATCTATATCTTTCAAATTTCCATAACAACATCTGTATAATCACGAAATCCAACATCGAAATATTCCGAAGACAATTTCGATTCAAACCCATTCCAATGCAATCATTAGAAATTCTGGTTATTTTCAAAACCATTTCAAATTCAATTTATTTATTTATAAACAAATCGAATTGTAATTCTAGTTCAAAACTAGTTAATTTCGATAAAAATCTATTTTTATCCTTTCAAATATGGAATTTTTCATCCCAATTCTTCACAAATTATTTCTTATGATTTTACACAAATTATTACTATTTTTAATAATTTTATCAAGGCACGTACAGTCAATTTCCATCAACGGCCATCGAACTGCACTTATAGCGACCGTTTCCAAATTTGATTTGGACATAATTCCAAATCCAACCGTTAGATTTCTAATTTCTAATTTTCGTTAGAAAGCTCTTTTTAATACGAACCCAACGGTTCCGGTTTTAGGAGAATCCGACGGTCGGATCTCCCGCAACGTCAATTCGAAGTCAATGGTCGAAATTCACGAACTGCCGCGACGCGGCGAGTTCTATTCAGGCCATTATATTATATATATATATATATTATATATATAATATATACTTCGTCGATTTCCTTTTAAAACGTATTTTATAAATCGTTTTGAATTCGTTTTCAAAACAATTTCAACTTCTTTTCAAATTCAAACCAAAATTGAATTTTTCCTTATAAATTCGATTTAAATTCATTTCAAATTGATTTCAATTCAAATTGATATCTAATTCAATTTCAGTTCGTTTTCAGTTTAATTCGATTTCAATTCGAATTCATTTCTATTCAATTTCAATACGTTTTAAATTCAATTCAAAACGATTTTTAACTTCCATCTCAAATTCAAATCAAAATTGAATTCTCTAATATAGATTCGTTTTAAATTCATTTCCAATCGATTTCAATTCTATTTCAATTTAATTCGAATTTCAATTCACTTCAATCTAATTCGAATTTCAATTCACTTCAATCTAATTCGAATTTCAATTCACTTCAATCTAATTCGAATTTCAATTCACTTCAATCTAATTTGAATTTCAATTCACTTCAAAATATCAGATTTTGAAATCACTTCCTTTTCTATATTCATTTTAGAAACGAATATAATCGATATAAATATCGTTCACGTCAAAATGGCTTCAATCTAATCAACACGGCTTTTATTCAACACATGAATATATATTTCTATTCTTTATTTTCCAAATTAGAATGAGGCCCAATCAATTAACATATAATGTGAATTATATGGATTTTCTACAACACATGTATATAATAGCAACGATAAATAATCAATCATCATCCAAAGTGCATTCTACACTGTATAAGCATTAAATATAAATATTCGACGCTTATACAGCTTGTCAATCAATCGATTGACATACAACTAAACAATCGGGATTAGTGTACATCAAATCTCATCCCAACACCCGTGTGGGGTTTCAATCAATCAACCACAGTTTTTATTTGTGCAGTTGGGCGATGTATGAAATTTATCATCCCAATCAATATCAGTCAAATGTGTGAATATAAGCAAATCATCTGATTTGTTTATAAATATTCATTTCATTTTATATACACGTTAAAAATTCTATTTTTAACTATACAATATTTATTTTCTATATAAATATTTTATTTCATTTCACATCACATCACACAATCAATTTTCACAACAACATGCAATCAATCAAACAAGCCATCCATGGTCTGTGGACGATGGGTGTCGGGTGCTACTAAACACCGTCTGCATCCTAGTATATAATTTAACTAGAAAACAAAATTAAAAGGTGAGAAGTTCTCACTGATTTGCTAATCCAACATCATGACTCTTCAAATGTAGAAATCTTCGTCGTTTCTTCTTTGTCACTTTCTCTGCCCATATTCTTTATATATGTAAAAATCGCATTTTTACTTCGCTATTCAATATATAAAAATCGAATTTTTACTTTTCTATTCAATATATAAAAATCGAATTTTTACTTCGCTATTCAATATGTAAAAATCGAATTTTTACTTTGCTATTCAATATATAAAATCGAATTTTTACTTTTCTATTCAATATATAAAAATCGAATTTTTACTTTGCTATTCAATATATAAAAATCAAATTTTTACTTCGCTATTCAATATAGAAAAATCATTTTTTTACTTTGCTATTCAATATAGAAAAATCATTTTTTTTACTTTGCTATTCAATATATAAAAATCTATATAGATAAAAATTCCATTTTTAAATTGCTACTATATAGATAAAAATTTCGCCCTTTTCAAATATAAAGATTATATTTTTATCACTCTACAATATAAAAAATTATATTTTTATCACTCTACAATATAAAAGATTATATTTTTATCACTCTACAATATATTTATACAACGAAAAATCCTATCTCTACACGGATAAAAATCATGACTTCCTACGAATAAAAATTCAATCTTTATCCCAATATGTATTTTATAAATATAATCTTTATTCATCATCAGTAAATAAAAATCTATTACCTAATAAATAAATAAAACAAATAAAAATAAAACAACAAAAAAAACTTACAGGGGGTTTAAAGGGGAGGGGGGTCGACAGCTAGCGGAGGCGGTCGGAGAAGGGCTCATGGGGGGTGCGGCTATGGGTGGTGGCGATTGGGAAGGCGGCCAAGGCAGGCGGCGCGCCAAATCGTGTGGGAGGGGGGCGGGCAGACGCGGTGAGGGGAGAAGAAGAAGAGGGGGCTCGCGGTGTTGGCTGCGCCTGTGGCGCGGTGGAGGGCAGCGCCTCCGGCGGTGGCGCGCTGGAGGTCGATGGGCGGCTCCGCCCTTTCTCTTTTTTTTCCTGATTCGATTTCGATTGAAAATATAAGGGGGGCAACGGTTTTGAAGGGGAGGAGAGAGGAAGAATTTTTTATTTTATTTTATTTTAATTATTTAATTTCAAAAAGGTTGACTTTTCATACGACCTCTAAACGAGGCCAACTGCCTGTCGTCAATAGCGTTTTACCCCCATTCCGAACACAATGGGATATGTATCGCAAGCTGATTTGATCGTTTCGATCAGTTTCCGTTAAAATCAACATATAACTCTATATATTGAATTTGAACGCGCATTTCAATTTACTGAGGTCACATACTAACTCTATTAATCCCAAAAAAATATTTTCTAGCTTTGTATTGACGATACGGTCGTAACAAAACTAGTTTCGTCGAATTCTGAGACCGTTGAAAAAATGGCCATTTTCCAGTTGATTAAAATCAACTGAAATGGTCAAAACACGTTTTCCTTTGCCACGCTCACATATTGATTAGAAAAATTATGAAATTTGGAATCTAGCAAAAACTTTACATCACGGACCCAACAAAAGTGGTTTCGTTGAAATCCGAGGTCGTTTGCAAAATTTCCATTTTTAAGGGCCTGAATTCCATAGCGACTATTCAGAATTTTCAACTGGTCATATCTTTTGATTCCCGCTATGAAATTTCGATTTTTCTGGTTTGTTGGAAAGATATTATCAATTAGATCCTATTATTTTTGGTTTCACTAAAATCCGGTTTATTTTGCACCCGGTACATTCATTTGAAAATTGAAATCGAATTATCTAACTACCGCGCCATTTTCAATTCCTTTTATAATTATAAATAAATATTTATATTCTAACGACGATGTATATAATATATACGTTCGAATTCTATTCAAAATAAATTTTCTGGTCGATATTATTTAAAATAATCTATTTTAAATAATCAAAATTTGCTAAAATTGCCAAAACCAAAATTTTAAACTGGCCCAGATTTTCGGGTTATTACAATTAGCCTTATCCCTCGCCTAATAATGGCTCATGCCATATGCAAACCAAATTCTAATCAATTCATTTCATTTCCCAAACCAAATTAAACCAATAATCCAATCAACCAAACAACCAAACAAACATGGTTTCAAACAAAGGTGTCAGGTGCTACAAAGCACCGTCTGCATTCTAGTATATATATTTAACTAGAAAATAAATTAGAGTGAGAAGTTCTCACCTTTGGGATCCACTCCTCCATTCTCTATTTCTGAATGGTTAAGATTTGGATTTGTTTTCCACAAGTTCCATCGCAATCTGTTTCATACGATCTTTATATTAGAAATCAAATTTTTATTCTGTTACTATATAGATAAAAATCACATTTCTAAAATGAAGTTATTTAAATAAAAAATAATATTTTTAAACTGCTACTTCATATATAAAAATCATATTTTTATACCGCTCTCTTCATAATAAAAATTATATTTTTACTTCGCTACAAGATAATAAAAATCACATTTTTAAAACGAGGTTATTTAAATAAAAAATCATATTTTTATCAAAGACCATTTGCATAAAAATCATAATTTTATATTACTAAAAATCATAATTTTATAACGCTTTTCATGTTAAAAAAATCAGATTTTTACATGCTAAAAAAATCGTATCTTTATATTTTAAAAAATCAAATCTTTATATACTTTTAAAAAAAATCAAATCTTTATATATTTTTAAAAATCAAATCTTTATAAAAATACAAATCAAATCTTTATATATTTTTAAAAATCAAATCTTTATAAAATAAAAATCAAACCTTTTTAAAAATAAAATCCATTCTTTTCTATATAAAAATCTATTCTTTCCAATATAAAAATCTATTCTTTCTAAATATAAAAATCTAATCTTTCTAAATATAAAAATATAATATTTCTAAATATAAAAAAATCTTATCTTTCTAAATATTAAAATCTAATCTTTCTAAATATAAAAATCTTCTTCCTATATAAAAGTCATCATTTTATATTTCAGTATTATATAAAATAAATAATTAAAAGAAACTGAAATAAAAGTAAATTTTATTAACCTTTCTTACGTAGGGGGGTGGGGGGGTGAGGGGGTTCGCTGCCGTCGATTGAAGGGGGAGCTGCTCGCTGGTGGTCATCGCTAGAGGTGGTGGTGCGCCAGTGGATAGCGGCGCAGGCAGGGGTAGATGTAGCGGCTTGGTGTTGTGGTGCTCAGCGGTTTAGAAGGGGTAAAAGGAGGAGGAAAGAGGCGCATCGAGGGGGGAGAGGGGCATCCCCGTCGATCTGTTCGGTGGATGGAGTGGGACGTCAGAGGTTGAAGGGAGCGACAAGGAAAGGCGATGGGTTTTTTCTGAAAAGGGGAAAGTAACTTGATCGAAGAAAATGAAAGGAGGTGGGTTAACTGAAAAGTATTTTATATTTTATTTTAATTTAATTGTCAAAAAGATTGACTTTTTATTCTAACTCCAAAGGAGACCCAATGACTATCGCTCCTAGCTAATTACCCCCATTCCGGACACAATGGGATATGTCCTATAAGCCCATTCGACTGTTTTGATTAGTTTCTATTAAAATTAAAATATAAATCGATATATTTAATTTTAAACGTACATTTCAACTTACCGAGGACACACACTGACTCCAAAAATTCCAAAAAAATAAATCTAGCTATGTCTTGACGATATGGTCCTAATTAAACTAGTTTCGTCGAATTTGGAGACCATTTGAAAAAGGATCATTTTCCAGTCGATTAAATTCAAACTGAATTGGCCAAACACGTTTAAATTCACCACGCTCACATATTGATTCCAAAAATTATGAAAATTGGAATCCAGCAATAATTTGACATTCTGGATCCAATAAAAGTTATTTTGTCGAAAATGGAGGTTGTTTGCAAAATCACTATTTTTATGGGCTATATATTATATAAAGTGAATATTAGGATCACATCCCTATTTTGAAACTTAATTAGGCTCACTTCCAGTGATAAACTTATTATAAATTAGGTCCCTATTTTTCAAAAGTAGTGAAAAAAATAAAAAAAATGAAAAAAAACGAAAATTATTATTTAAATAAATTATGCATTCGACAAAAAAATTGCCGAAAAAAATAAAAAAGTCCACTAAAAATAAAAACAGTAAAAAACGTTGAAAATATGCAGTTACGTGCATAATATTATGCAACAATTCCTATTTCTGTCATATATATGTGCATAATTTCCACGGTTGCATCTCCTTTTGATTTTTCTGCACATATATGTGTAACTATTGCACCATTCTTGCATAAAAACATGCATTATTTCGTAACACTGCAACTCAGTTCATTTTTTACCTTTATGCAATAATGGCATATATGTATGCAAGTATTGGCAATATTTGCATACATATATGCAACTATTTTTTTTCTTGTCGTGGACTTCTGGGATTATTTCTAGATTTTAGAATTTTTTTTTTAGAAGGGCCGCACTTTTTTCTGGAGAAAAAAACGAAGGAAGCAAAGTAAAAAGGAGGAGCAGGCGGAACTACAAAAGAGGAAGCGGATCCACTAAAATAGCATGCGGCAATTCAAAAGTAGGGGGCGGAAACGTATGTGAAACTATGACCAGGTTTTTTTTTTATTTTGAAACTTAATAGGGACCTCTAAAAAACGCACCCTTATATAAATTCCATTGCAACTATTCTGAATTTTCAACTGGACACTACTTTTTTTCTGTTATGAAATCTGCATTTTTCACATTCATTGGAAAGATATTTTCAAACAGACTCAAATATTTCTGGCTTTACTGAAATCCGGTTTATTTTGAATCTTGTACATTCAATTGAAATTTGAAATTGAATTTTCAAACTACCGCACTATTTTCAATTCCTTTTATAATTAAAATGAATATTTATATTCTAACTTCGATTTAAATAATTTTTTACATTTTAATTCTATTCAAAAAAAATTCTAGTCGTTATTATTTAAAATAAACCATTTTAAATATTCAAAATTAATTAAAATAGCCAAAATAAAAATTTTAAATTGGTTCCGATTTTCCAGATTGTTACATTCACTTTACCTTTCTATTACTTTATCGCGTTTCTCCAAAGATTGGAGCAGTCCTTATTGGAAATTGCAACGAATCCTTTTACAAATGTAACCTTACAGTGTTGAATTGCAATGAATCCCTAGAAATCAGTAGTATTTGGTTTTTCTTGGAATGATGTTTTTTTATTATACTTTGAATTTGATGTTGTTATGTTCTGTTGTTCTAGTTCCTGTAACTGTAGTTTGGAATGTATTAACGTTTGTTATTGCCCTCTTCTCATTTAGAAATGAAAAATTCTTAAATGTTTCACATTTGGAAACATTTTTAAATTATCAACTTTATGGCCAAATAAGTAGTCTGATCTAGTTAGTACATAGTCTGACCCAGATAGTGTTTCATAATCTGGAAGCATTAAATTATCAACTCCATATTCTACGTACAAACATTAAAATAAATATACGTTCAAACAACAATAAAATCATAATACCATAAGCATATTCACTTCCATAACGGGTCAGCCAACTGTAGCGGAATTTATACGCTTTGTAGCCAACAACTTCCTCATCATATTCGAAAAGGTAAAGAGAATCATATGTTGCTTGATTTGTTTTAAATATGTTTTCGTCTTCAACAGTTTCGATAATCTTTGTGTACCGATCAAAAGCATTTGCAAAACTATGATTAGCCATTTGGATTTCAACTGATGTTCGTCTAGTCGGCCGGGAACGATGGTTGTTGTATAGCCTCGTGATCACTGCCCATCTTTCTTTATATGTTAAACCCCCCTGCACTTTGCATTAGTAACTCATCTCTTTTATCAACCTCAATATAGGCCTTTACGAGAACCAGCAAATCCTTAGAAGAAAATTCACGAGTTGTAGAATTCAATGCTTGAACATTGTTACTTGGTTGTTGATTTACTGGAGACGAACGCGTAGCTGTAACCGCTCGATGCTGAACCGCTCCAGGAACCTCTTCAATTTGTGTATCAAGAAATAATCCAACTTCGTTATCGTTGACTACGTTCCGTTCGTACTTATTAAAAATCCTTCCCATTCGTTCGTCACTTATTTCTGAATTGTCCATGTAACCTATGCAACAATAGAATAACTAGAGTTACTAGAAGTACGAAGTTTGTTGATAATAACCATTACCTTTAAGCAAACAAGGAAATAAATTTCTCACTTGAGACTGGAACGGTGCTGCTTGAAGAGATAAAAGGTATAGGATGGATTATCAAATATGCAGTACTTATAAGGCTAATGTACTACCAATAGCTACAAGTCAACATAATAGACTACTCATTACTGAGTTCTAGTGATATTATGTCAGATTCCCTACAGTGACCATTCAAATCATTGATGTACAAAAAGCAGATGCCCTACAGTATTATATTAGACGAAATAGTGTCCGACTACGGTCGTAACATTGAGCAGTTATGTCATTATTTATTTTACTGCTGACAAAAGCTTTGAAAATCACATAACGTAATTATAGTGGCTCTGGTGACTGTTCACATCATTACCAACCTTGCAGCTATATATATACGCTAACTTACTCACAACTTACCTTAGTAAACCAACTTTGTTCCCATTCTTATACCACCGCCTTCTATTAGCACTCATTGAAAATGCCTTTTTGGTCATCAGCAACAGATTTTGAGGAACAGGAATACGAAGAGAGGAGGCTACAGGAGCTTGAAGACGAATTCCGATTTCTAAACCAAATAAGACCTCGAACTGAACCACCGTACGAATAGGTGAATGTTCAACTTCCACATGAAACGCAAGTACCACCTGTTCAAGTACCACATGAAAAGTCAGTCGATCAATCAACACAATAAGTAGAGTTCTATCAAGTACCACTTTATGAATATGTAGTTGATTCCTATCAAGTTCGTTGCTACTGCAGGTATGCGGTTGAAGTTGTGGTTCGAGCAGAGGGCAACAATATAGGTCGGCGCATGCAGCAATGTCCATCCTATCCAAATGGTTGCAATTACATGGATTGCATAGACCAACCTTTGTGTCCCTGGGGGATAGCAGATGCAAACAAACTCGAACGAGAGATTAGATGTCTCCAAAGTTATATTAACCAGTTGCGATTGAACGTCATGAGACTCCCTTGAGACTAAACGTAAAATGTAGTTTACTTAAAGTTACTATTTCCTACTTCATGCTTTGATGTTTTCGTTCGCATATACTATAATAAGTTGTTGTATCTTTTCAAACTGTTGTATATTTATGCTAATTGTTGGATCTATTGGTATGCAAAGCGTGAATTTTGAGTTATATTTTGCATTCCATAACTAAGAAGCTTACAAGAACAAAAAATACAACATTAAGAAATGCAAACTACAATCATAAGAACTACAACAATTGAAAACACAAACATCAAATTCAAAATACAGTAAAGAACATTAACGTAGTTTCCAAAGACACCTACCACGAACGCTAGAAAAATCCAGCTTTAGTTGGCTTACCAACATTCTTGTTCAAGCGTCTTATTTCGGCTTGCACTTCAAGTGCATACTGAACTCCACATTCGCACAACGGAGGGTCAATCCACTGCTTAAAGTAACAACAATTAATTTCATCGGGAAAAACCTTGTGATCCTCGTAGGTGTAACACCCCATAATTTTAAAATGGGAAAAAAGAGATAATTAAAGAATAATTAATTATTAAATGAAGAATTAGGTGAAATGGTTACGCCATTGCGTTCCTCTTAAAATTCTGCTTGAGATAGAGTCCAAGTTTGCGTAAAACGGATATCGTATGAAGAAGATATGGATGAACGAAGTTAGGCAGAAAAACCGGAAGTTGACCAGAATGCACTGGCGCACTTCACAAGTGCTCCAGTACAAAAATGAACTGGCGTACCTGCCGATTGCGCCCATACCGATCCAACACAGAATTCTGGAGAGTTCTGTGATGATATGTCTTCTTCTGAGTGGCCGGATGATGTGCATTTGAGCTAGGTGGTTCTGATGGTCTCCTAGTTCATCTAAGGGCTTTAAAACACTCTCTACACCTATAAATACATAGCAAGATCCAACCCTAATAACAAAGAGGAATGACGCCTCCATGCTCCAAAAACCTAAAGTGACCTAGCCTCCACCCTAATCAATCAATTCAAGCGAGAAGATAAAGATAACAAATCAACGCCTACATCAACAGAAAGCTAATCAACTCCAGAAATCAGATCCTAGAATCGCTCTTCTATTTCTTAAATAATGATTTGTGAGTACATTTATTTTCAGATATGAAATTTAATGATGATCTTGACATGGTTATAAATCTGAATTGGAGATTATGCATACTCCTGTTTATCAGATCTGTTTTCTGCGTACATCTATTTTATTGTAACTATTCTATATCTCTTCCTTCCTTCTGTTCTATAGCCAGGCTACCACGTTCCTGAGCCAAATCTCATAAGAGATTGACACGCGAACGCTAAATTTGATGAAAATATTGAATGATGCATAATTGGACATAACTGATTTGTGACTAAATTGAGAACACACCATAAGTTGTAATTTAAGATCTAGATTCAGGCATACTATATATGATGGTTTATGATTTGGAAGAAGGAGAATTATTGTATGACAACATATGACTTGTAATTTAGGAACATAATGCATGTTATAATTCAAGATCTGATTTTGAGGACATAATACATGTTGTAATTTAAGATCTAGATTTGGGGGCATATTTTATATGACAATCTATGACTTGCAAGAAAAAGGATATATGATTTAGGCGTAAAATATCTATATTAAAATAGGATAACTATTAATTGTGAATACGCCTAAATGGGGATTTTGGATATTCGACATACGCTGAAATCAAAGGCTATAATTTGGCATAATTCATATTGTATATCATGATTTGGGGTTTTTGGAGAATATTCTGTGCTATGTAAATTTAACTAGAAATTTGGGGCATATGTTATATTGTGAATTATGACCATAATTTGAGCATGTAAGATTAGGCTTAATTTTATGATTAAGCGAGGTATGTCAATGGAATTTTAAGGGACAATTAAATTTGTTAAATAGTCTAATCTGCTAAATCTGTTGAAACTGAATATGGTAGTTTGGGGTATGAAAATTTGTAGGCTTGATCTAAAATTTAGCAAAAAATGATAATAGAACTTTGGAAAATCTGCTGTAGCTTGTAAAGAAGTTAATTTGTTGAATTGGCATAATTAGTCTGATATTGGCATAATCTGTGAATGAATACTTAGCTAAAATAAGAATGCTGAGACACGAGGTTAGACTCTGTTTGCGGTAGAAGCCTGCCCGGACCCAACCGGCTTAACCAGCAACCGCAAACTGTCAGTCTAATGTGAGAGGTCAAAGGCACAAAGATGCTTAGACCCGTGGTTAAGTCTGGCTTGTGGCAGAAGTCTGCCCGGAACCGCCCGACACATCCAGCGGCCACAAGCTACCGACCTAATGTGAGAGGTCTGTGCATTAATATTTAATTAATGCAAATCTAAGATAAATAGGATGCCTAAAACATATTGGGTGGATAAGGTTAAATCAACTAGACTGACGAATCTAGTAAACCCGTTGGAAGATCTGTAGGCCCAATACAAGGTTAGGTGAAATAATCTGTAAGTCTATTAATCTGTATATCAGATCCGTTAGTCTGAAAACTTGTTAATCTGTATATCTGATCCATTAGTCTGAAGACTCGTAAATCTGTATATCTGGTCCGTTAATCTGAAAAATTGTTAACCTGTATGTCTGATCTGAGAACTAGTTAATCTGGACTTTGTACATCTGAAATCCATAAACAAGTTAATCTAAAATCTGTTAGTCTAGGGACACAAGGTTAGGAGGGGTAACTACTTGTGTCATCAATTGTTTGGGACCCATATTAGTCAGTAACCCTTTCTGGAATCAAAATTATGACCCAACACTAGGTAGGGGTCCAGGGCACGCTTACTAAACAAATTGTAAGAGGTTCACTCTGATAATGGCGAGGGGTGTTAATGGCGCATTCCAACCGGGTCATATGTGTGCATGGATCCGGTCTGCTCTGAGGATGTAAGACACCGTGACATCTGTAAACAGGTCTGTGTCTATAGGTTACCACTTTAGGGAGTGATAAACCCTTCTGTGGGGCCGACATAGGGTATTTATGTATTAGGGAGCCGATCGCTTGAGGTAGAATTTAGGGAACACTTAGTTCTGTCTGTTTCTGTTGGGGTACCGTCTATTTCTGTTGGGTGGTAACACCTGTCTGTTTCTGTGTGGTACCGTTTGTTGGGGTGGTAAAAGCCAATTACTAGTGTACACCTAATTCTAACATTCTGTTTCTGTAGGGAATATTCTGTTTCCGTCTCTGATTCCGTTTCTACTTCTGTTTCTCTAACCGCCTGTCTCTGTTTAGGTGGTAAAGGCCCATTACTAGCATTCTGTTTCTGAACGTTTGTCTCTGTTAGGTTGGTAAAGGCCCATTTCTAGCATCATGTTTCTGGAAAGATCATTCTGTTTTTTGTTTAGTCATTAGGACAACACCTAATTCTGTTATATTAGTATTAGTGCAAAGAAGTGAAAACTAAGTAAGAAGCTTAGCTTAGCCTATATCATTATGTTTCTTCTGTTAACCTGCTATTCCTGTTACGGTTATCTCTCATCCAGTTTTATTTACATGTCATGATACTATTATCTGTTTATATGCCAAAAGTCACTGGACTCACCAGACTTATGTCGGACCCAGTTTGTTTCACCTCTTTTCTTTCTGTTCCCCCCAAGGTGCTCAGGGTGGTAACATAGGAGCTAGATTCAGATTCTCTCTCCTTGAAGTGTTTGAAGTATTGCTTGGCTTTGACTCTATCTTTTCATGGCAGTTTATGTTGGGGATTATGGCTTTGAAAATTATGCATTCTGAAGGCTTTTGTACAAGACTGATATTTATGTACTTGAAATCCAATATTGTGGTTTTGAAAGATGTAACCAATCTTATTTCTGTTTTCTGCTATGATAAAGTTATAAAATTTTCAAGTACTACTTTATCTGTCTTGTAAATTTCTGTTCTGTTTACTTATAACGTTCCACCGAAGTTAAGGCATTCCCTTTGCGAGTGACCTTAATGGAAGTGGGGTGTTACACTTGGTATCCGAGCTGAAGGTTACCAGATTTGATAAAAGTTTTTGAAAACTATTTTCAAAAAGGTTTTAAAAAGGAAGTATTTTCAAAAGGAAAGTTTATTTTGAAAAACATAGTCCCCAAAGCCATATATCTATCTTTTGATTTTCTGTTTAATCCTTGTTTCTTTTTTTCTGAGTCTCCAGGGCTCCTGGCTTTCTGGGAGGTAACCTCATCGCGACATGGTTCCGTAGGCATGATGTGACTACGGCGCCTGTCGAAGGGAAAAGTAGTGCCTAACTTCCATTTGTAGCCGCAGTAATTTCACCTACGGCTAATCCTCTTACAAGCTTCGTAGGGTTTTCCGCGCGATGGGGGAAACTTTAGAGAAAGACTTGTTAACATGTAAGAAGACTGGTTGTTTTCAGTGCAGTGAGACAGGATATCTGATAAAGGATTTCCCCAGAAGGCAAGGGCAGAGGGTAGAATCTTCTGGAAGGTAGGTGAATGTTCTCGTAGTTGGTGGACAGGATAGAGGTGGAAATTTTTTCGTAGAAAGTTTAGTTTCCTTATCTGATCATTCTGGCATTTTAATTACGTAGTTGAGTCTCTGCACTTTAATACTAGTCTTGTTTCTGATCCCGCCATAGTCTCAAATCACATCAGGGTTACGACTCATCTGTTTGTGATAGGTTGGGGTTTGAGGGTAACTGTGTTAAGTTGACTGTGATGCATACATTCTGGTTTTTATGGGATATGGTGGGGTTTTATCATGCTTAGTTTCCTAAGAATCATTTGATAATCTGATCTGTACCAGTAGTCTGTCAGTATCTGAATATTTCTGAAAAGGATAGGAGTTTTTACTCGAAGCGTGAAGTATATTTCTAGTTTTGACATTGTTTAGTGGGAGTAATTATCTGAGTGTCAATCTGATGTTGATTTCGGTCTTCGGGGTTGATACTTAGGGATTTATTTTCATAACTGATGTCTAATGGGAACAAAACTTTTATTTTTATTGTACTTGCTTCTATCACTCGGTTGTATCCTATCGATCGAGTCTTCGACCTTTAGGCAGAAACTAATGGTTGTAAACATGTGTTTGAGACATGTTATGTTTGATGATTGCAAGTGGATGCAAGTGGTTGCTAGTGGATGCATATACACACACTAAGCACTAGATCGACTCAATAACGCTATCATACTGCATATGGATGTGTGTGCATTTATCAATTTTTGTGGATGCAAAATGATTGAATCATCACATGGATGTTGCATTTGGATGAATGGTTATGCACTCATATAGAAATGAAGCGTATCAAATAGGATTTATTGCATACATAATTGGACTCATGGCATGAACATAATTCGCATTAAGGAGGTCAACTGAATCAGAGGACCATCTGATCTTTGCATTAGATAAGAGACATATACACACACTTTTGCATATGTACATACAACATTAGAAGTTTTCTAAGGACAATGGATTCTTGTGGATGATGGTTGAGTAGATGGGTGATTAGATGGTAGGACACATTCTTCTTAACTTGAAGATTTCAAGGACGAAATCCTTTAAGTAGGGGGGATGTAACACCCCGTTATTTTAAAATAGGACATAAGAGATAATTAAAGAATAATTAATTGTTAAATGAAAAATTAGATGAAATGGGTTACGCCATTGCGTTCCTCTCGGAATTCTGCTTGAGATAGAGTCTGAGTTTGCGTAAAACGGATATTGTATGAAGAAGATATGGACGAACGAATTTAGGCAGAAAAATCGGAAGTTGACTAGAATGCACTGGCGCACTTCACAAGTGCGCCAGTACAAAAATTCACTGGCGCACCTGCCAAGTGCACCCATACCGATCCAGCACAGAATTCTGGAGTGTTCTGTGATGATGTGTCATCTTCTGAGTGGCCGGATGATGTGCATTTGAGCTGGGTGGTTCTGATGGTCTCCTAGTTCATCTAAGGGCTCTAAAACACTCTCTACACCTATAAATACATAGCAAGACCCAACCCTAATTCATTAACAAAGAGGAATAGCGCCTCCATGCTCCTAAAACCTAAAGTGACCTAGCCTCCACCCTAATCAATCAATTCAAGTGAGAAGATAAAGATAACAAATCAACGCCTACATCAACGGAAAGCTAATCAACCCCAGAAATCAGATCCCAGAATCGTTCTTCTCTTTCTTAAATCACGATTGGTGAGTACAGTTATTTTCAGATATGAAATTTAATGATGATCTTGACATGGTTATAAATCTGAATTGGAGATTAAGCATATTCCTGTTTATCAGATCTATTTTCTGTGTAGATCTAACTTATTGTAACTATTCTGTATCTCTTCCTTCCTTCTGTTCTATAGCCATGCTACCACGAGCCTGAGCCAAATCTCATAAGAGATTGACACGCGAACGCTAAATTTGGGGAAAATATTGAATGATGCATAATTGGACATAACTGATTTGTGACCAAATTGAGAACACAACATAAGTTGTAATTTCAGATTTAGATATAGGAATACTATATATGAAAGTTTATGATTTGGAAGAAGGAGAATTATTGTATGACAACCTATGACTTGTAATTTGGGAACATAATGCATGATATAATTCAAGATCTGATTTTGAGGACATAATACATGTTGTAATTTAAGATCTAGATTTGGGGGCATATTTTATATGATGATCTATGACTTGGAAGAAAAAAGGATATATGATTTAGGCGTAAAAGATCTATATTAAAATAGGATAACTATTAATTGTGAATACGCCAAAATGTGGATTTTGGATATTTGACATACGCTGAAATCAAAGGCTATAATTTTGCATAATTCATATTGTATATCATGATTTGGGGTTTTTGGAGAATATTCTGTACTATGTAAATTTAACTAGAAATTTGGGGCATATGTTATATTGTGAATTATGACCATAATTTGAGCACATAAGATTAGGCTTAATTTTATGATTAAGCGAGGTATGTTAATGGAATTTTAATGGACGATTAAATTTATTAAATTGTCTAATCTGCTAAATCTGTTGAAACTGAATACAGTAGTTTAGGGTATGAAAATCTGTAGGCTCGATATAAAAATGAGCAAAACATGATAATAGAACTTTGGAAAATCTGCTGTAACTTGTAAAGAAGTTAATTCGTTGAATTAGCATAATTAGTCTGATATTGGCATAATTTGTGAATGAATACTTAGCCAAAATAAGAATGCTGTGACACGAGGTTAGACTCTGTTTGCGGTAGAAGCCTTCCCGGACCCAACCGGCTTAACCAGCAACCGCAAATTGTCATACTGATTAGTCATACTGAGTAGTCATATCAGTTCGGTCCCATATTTAACTTTAGCTACAGTGGACACCACATGCACCTGAGTTACACACGTCCATTAAAAATATTTTGTATTGGTTACAAATCAACTGTACGAGTATTAAAAATAAAACGAAAAGTTACAAGGTACAAAAGAAAGATACAGAAAGATAACAACTACAATACAACCATTACAAGATGATACCGCAAACAAGCTTCTTACACACATTCAACTTACATATCAAATCACAGTCTAACAAATAAGATAACAATAAGATCGTACATAAGGGGGTATCAAAATGTAATAATTTTGTAGTACAACAAACTAATAAGATAACGTATGATTACAACCAACGACACTACCATACTACATAAAACGAATCTAACGTGCATCAAAGAACCACGAATAATCCTTAAGAGGTGCTGTTGGTCTACTATCGACAGTGTCATTATCATCATCATCTACTCATCAAGTCGGATGATATCGCTCGTCATCCTCAGCTGTTAGCTCATTAATATGAGCCATCAACTGATCAACTGCGTTCTTGTTCTCTCCATACATCGTATCGCGAAGGCCAATATGCATAAGATATAGTTCCTAGTAAGGAAGAACAACGAGATCTGGAAACTGTGTAACAATAGGCCGTGAAATATCAACGTACATATCCAGATTGGATGTGCCAAGAATGCCCACAATCCAACCGTAACTCGTCGACATAGTCGAATGAGGTGGTTGGGCATGCTAACGCGGCCGAGGAGCCTGACGAGTCTAGTCCGAATGAGGAGACTGGCGAGGCTGGTGTGAATGAACGGACGGATAAGGCTACCGAGGAGGCAGATGACGATGAGGCACATGCAAAGTAATGGTACTCTGAGACATGTCGCGTAATACAGATGGAGCATCAACCGAAGTGTAGGCGGAAGGACCAACTAAATCAACTGCGGCAGCATAAACAAACGTTGTTGTATTAGGTGTATAAAACGATCCCCAAAAATAAATATAATCTCTACAAGTAATGATAAATCTACCAGCTGGCCACCACTCACCAGCATATTATTGTAAATCAACATTGGAATAAACCCATAAATGACCTGTATCAGGGTGGGGATTATCTGGAACAACGTCAACATCGAATAACTGTCGCCAATATCTCTCCCCCAAGTACCAATAACATCTTAAAGCGGGTGGTGGCGATACCAATGGAAATCGTCTACCTGACAGAAGCATGCTGCCAAGAAAGGGGAAGCGACAAACGGACGCCACAAAACTGAATCTCGTATGGTCCTCATCTGTAACACACCGTATTTTCTGTGAATATTAAAGTAACGAATTAAAGAACACTTAATTTTAAAAGCAGGAATTAAGCGAAATAGGTTACGCCGTTGCGTTCGTCTCGGAATTCTGCTTGATATAGAGTCTGAGTTTACATAAATAGACACTGTACGCAGAAGTTAACAGCCTTAGAAGTTTGTATACGTGTAGGGGAGAATATATATATATATATATATATTGGTTTCAGTACTTCAGAAATAGGTCCAGAAATTCAAAAATGGGTTCGAAATTCAAAATCAGGCAAAAACAGGTTGGGCTGGAAAATTCCCGCCAGAGGGTGTCGATCCCCCTATAGGGGTGCCGACATAGGTGTAGACCTCCCCCCCAGAACTGGGTGAAATACTTCATTTTGTATCTGGCTGACGAGGCAGTGACGAATTTCTGAGTCGTAGGGCTACGTAGTGACTTCTGATTGGCCTGATGATGCATTCTCTAGGACTGTATGGTTTGGATGGACCCTATGTTGATCAAAAGGCTCTTAATAATCCTAGACATCTATATATACACTCATAACCCAACCCTAATTCTATTGCTCAAAGGCTATGGCGCCATCATGCTGTTCATCCCCAAACTAGCCTAGCCGTCATTCTTCAACCTAAATTCAAGAAGAAAATTAGAGAGCCTCAAATCAAATTAGAAGATTAGTTTTGCTAAAACAACAACGATTCAATTATCTTTTCTTAATCCTAGCAATGTAAGTTCACATTATTTTCAGATTTGAATACCTGATTGTAATCTTGACATGTAATAAAATGAATCGAAGTCTATGCCTGATTTTAAGATAATCTTTTCAGATTTATCCCTATCCTTCTATTGAACCTATGTCTTTATATGCCTTAGAGGTTATTTTTATTGATCGAATCAGGCATATCTTTGTTGTACATCAGTTTTATAATCCTCTTTGGTTCGTGATGTTATTTTTATGCCTGCGATAATGATGGTATCAGTTTGTTGAAGAATCTATCTTTATTGGATCTAAATCTTTTGTATTAGGTCTATTGTTACATGCCTATTTTTATGCGTATTCTTATTTTATGCTCCTTCCCTCTCTCTTCCCCTATTTCCTTTTTCTTTTATGAACCTGGGTTACCTTCGAACCTAGGCTGAAACCGTGAAATACGAACGATTAGAATAAGGGGAATATTTTGGGTAAATATTGGGCATAATGTATTCGCTGAAATAATTGGGCATAACATATTCGGTGAAATTATTGGACATAATTTGTAACCTGTGATTTGGGTCATAAATGTTATTGTTGTGAACCTGGGAAAAATTGAAATATTAAACCAAGATTGTGCGGAAACTGTAAATTGGAATATTAAATCTAGTTTGGGCAAAACTATTGGTTGGGATGCCAAACATAATGTATGTTGCGATTTTGGGGCATGACTAATATTGCAAATTAGGGACGACTGGGTTTAACTTATTTTGAGTAATAACTTGTAATTGAATTTGTTGGGCATAACTTGGGAATTGGAACATGACTAGTTTGGTGAAATTGGGATAATAAGCATATAAAATCTAAACTTGGACATATATAGTATATATGTAAGTTGACTAAAGATGAATGTGCCTAACCCGAGGTTAGATTGAGTTACGGTGTAAGACTGCTCGGAACCTCCCGGCACATCCAACGACCGCAACAATATAGATGTAATGTGAGAGCTTAGCGCATTAAGCCCAAAACCCGAGGTTAGAATGAGTTTGCGGTAGAAGTCTGCCTGGAACCACCCGGCACATCCAACAACCGAAAACAACAGTTATAATGTGAGAGGTTGAGGCATCAATGAATGAATTATTGCTAATGAATGGACACGCAAAGAATGGTAGGGTTAAGTTAACACAAGAGGGCAACACTTAACCAATATAACATGATGTGTGATAGGCCAACGCTTAACCAATGTAACATGACAAGTGGTAGGGTTAATTAACACAAGAGGACAACGCTTAACCAATGTAAATGACAAGTGGTAGGGTTAAGTTAACACAAGAGGTCAACACTTAACCAATATAACATGATGAACGAGTGGTGTTAAGCTAATGGGAAACACTTAACCAATATAATACGATGAACGAATGGGGTTAAGCTAAGGGGAAACACTTAACCAATATAATATGATGAATGAACAGGGTTAAGTTAATAGAAAACACTTAACCAATTACAACATGATGAATGAGAAGGGTTAAGTTAATAAGAAACACTTAACCAACATGACATGATGTGTGGATAGGTTAAGTTAACTTGAATGGATGGATAACACTTAGCCAATTTGGGGGGGGGGGGGTATACGAATATACCCTAGGAAACCCTAGTAACGGGGACCCATTTCAGCAGTAACCCACATAGATGTATCACGGTACCCTGAACTAGGCAGGGTGGGGCACGATTACTGGGCTGGTTATAAGTGGTCAATATAGCAGCAGGGGGAACGTTAGTGTAGGTTTCGATGGATTACGGGCATGCACGTACTCCGAAGTGGAAAAAAACAGGCACTGGGTACCAGTAGTTATACACTGTGCATCTTGAATCGTGTCGGATTGCTATCATAGGGATTGATACACCTTATGGTGGGACCAATACAGTGTATCTACATGCAAGAGAGGCTGATTAACACAGACATAAGGAGAATGAATACAATTAGGGAGCCGATCGATGGGTTAGTAAGGGTACATCTAACATCTTAATGGAATTTAGGCTGATTGAGGTAAGATCCTCATACTAGATGTACTCCTGAAGGCTACCACAATTGCTGGTTGGGATCACCTTATTAGACACTAGTAGTGGATACAGATCCTTTTTTACAGGATACTAGTTGGGACACTAGTAGGGAATACAAATCATACTATAAAAGACACTAGTTAGGATCCTAGTTGGGTGGTGCAGAGAAAACAGGAAATTAGAGAAAGAACCAAAGCGCATTCACTGTATCTTACCTTGTCATATCTAACGATCATCATTTGTTGTCTTGCTATGCTTATTATCATGGTTATGACTGGTATCCAGTTTATTTATGTCATGATGCTTTTACCTATTTACATGCTGAAAGTCACTGGACTTACCAGGCTTTATGTCTGACTCTGTTTTGATTCACTCTCTTTTCTTCTGTCCCCCCTAGGTTCTCAAGGAGGGAATATTACCACTTAGCTCAGTTTTCTTTCCAAGCTCGAAGATAGACGATGTATTGCTTTTGGCTTTCCTTTCCACAGCTATGGCTGGCTCACCCTTTATTGGGGAATATCATTGTCATTTCATGCTTCTTTATTTTGTTAAATATGACAGATGCTTTGTTGGTGCTGGAAAAAAAAATCTTTGTACAAGCTGTTTTACCAAGTTGTTGTTTTATCAATAAAGTTTTATTTATTGTCCATTGTTTAAATTTTGTCTGTTTTGTAATTTATCTGTTCTATACCCTTATGACGCTCCATTGAAGTTAATGCATTCCATTTGTGAGTGACCTTAACGGAGGTGGGATGTTACACGTGGTATCCGAGCAAAAGGTTACCAAAACAGATAAAAGATTTTTCAAAAGCATATGTTAAAAGGGGTGTTCTCTAAAACATGTTTTAAAGAATCTTTTTTCAAGAGAAAAGCATTGTTTTTAAAAGGCATATTCCCCAAAGCCATATGCACTATCTTTCGATTCTCTATTTGAACCTCTTCTTCCTTTCTTTTCGCCATAGTTTCGTAGGCATACGACACATGTCGAGGGCGAAGTAGTGCACAACCTCCATCTGTAGCCGCAGTTGTTTCACCTGCGGCTAATTTTTTTTCAATCCTTGTAGGTTGCCGTGCAATGGAGGTTGTTTCGAGAAACTAGTCATAATGCTACACAAGGATAATAAGGATGAAAATAAGGGAGTTTGGGCTAAGGAGCACATGCCTAAGGATAAGAAGCTTGTTGATATGGATTAATCCACGCAGAAGGAGAAAGGTGAAAAGAAAGAGGCTAAAGTGGAAGGACCACAAACAAGGGATTGGAATATAAGAAGGGTGGAAGAAATAATAGATCCCACGACAAGAGGAAGTGTCTTTTCAGTGGTACAGCGGGTCATTTAATTGTAGAAAGAAGAAGACAAGTGGTTGTTTTCAGTATGGTGAAGCAGGGCATCTTATCAAGGGTTGCCCGAAGGACAAGGACAAGGGGGCAAAGGACATAATCTTCTAGAGGGCTATTGCATGCTCTCACTGCTAGTGTACCTAAGAGAGGTTGGAACGTTTTTGTTGAAAGTTTAGTTTTTCTTTTCAATCATCCTATTAGAACTTTGTTTGGTTCTGGCGCTTCACATTCTTTTATATCTGCTTCCATAGTTGAGTCTTAGCACCTTAGTACTTGTATAGTAGAAGATCCCGTTATTCTCTCAAATCCAATTGGTGGTTTGGATCATTTGTCTTTGGTTTGCAAGGATTTGAGAATAGCTATATTAAGTACTGATTTTAAGTGTAATGCTTATGTTTTTGGTTTCATGGGCTATGGGTTGATTCTAGGCATGGATTGGTTAGCTAGTAATTGTGAAAGGAGGGTAGTTAGACTTTTGACTTGCCTTGGGAATACCCAAGAGATTTCGTGCGATCCTAAGGGATCAGTTCGGCTTAGCTACCTAGAATCACCTGATGCCTCTATTGACGATTTGCAATCCGGTGGAGTAGTCCATGAGTATGCAGATCTTTTTGATTAGGTTAGGGGTTTTTCCCCTAAAACGCGAGATAGACTTCCGCATATATCTAGTTGACAATGCAAAGCCAGTGCATTACCTGTACGACACATGAATCCCAAGGAAAGGAAGGGCTTAGCGAGCAAGTTAAAGAGTTGCTTGAGAAGGGGTTTATTAGGCGAAGTATTTCTGAATGGGGTGCTCTAGTAGTATTATCTACTAAGGCGGATGGTTCACTTCGCCTATGCGTGGATTATAGAGAATTAAACAAGCTGACTAAAGAAAAATAGGCTTCCAAGAATGGATGATTTGTTTGACCAGCTTGTAGGTGCATCTGTTTTCTCCCAATTAGATTTTGCTACAGAGTTTCATCATCTAAGAGTAGCGGAGGACAGTATATACAATACTGCTTTTAGGACCCCTGACGGTTTCTTTGAGTGCTTGTCATGCCTTTCGGTTTGACGAACGCACCCGCTTATTTTGTTGACGTGATGAGTAGGGTGTTTAGGGAGTTCCTCAATAAGTTTGTAGTAGTCCTCGTGGACGATATCTTGATTTTCTCAAAGAACGAGGAAGAACATTCTTTGCATTTAAGAGAAGTCATGGATACACTTCGACCACATCAACTTAAGGCAAAGTTCTCCAAAATGTCATTTTTGGAGAGAAGAAGTAAGGTTTCTAGGACATGTGGTGTCCAAAAAAGGGATAGCAGTAGATCCCGCAAAGTTAGTTACGGTGCAAGACTGGAAGGTCCCAAGGAATGCAATAGAAGTAAGAAGCTTTCTTGGACTAGCGGGCTAATATAGGAAGTTCATTAAGAACTTTGCGAGGGTATTAGCCCCACTTACTGGATTAACGAAGAAGAATCTAACCTTTGCTCGGGATATTGATTGTGATGTCGCTCTCCAACGATCGAAGAGGGGTATTACAACGGCCCAGTTTTGGCTTTTACCTTACGGTAGTAAAAGGTTTACAGTATACACGGATGCATGTGGCATGGGACTAGGCGCCATTTTGATGTAAGAAGGAAGGGTAAGGTAATAGCGGATGCCTTAAGAAGAAAAAGGTTGATTTCAAGTCCTCTTTATGTGAAAAGGAAAAGTTCAGAATATATATATTAACCTTTGATTTTAAAACCTTCGGTTAAGTTAGTAGTTGGCTTCACTAGGAGTAAGACCTACGCTTTTGGATCAAATTGGGACCTCACAAAGAAAATACTCTCAGATAGTTGACGCAATGGATAAGTTAAGTAGAGAAGAGACCCCTAATCTCCTTAACAACTACACCAGGTAACCTGGTTAGCATCTGTTTATTTTCAAGAGATAGGTCTTCCACATGGAATACCCTCTAGTGAATTTTGGAAGACCTTTTTAGCACGACACAGCAAAAGTTGTAATGCCGAGTATATTAGAAGGAGAAGGGGTGGAACGAGAGGCGATAGTGAAATGAGTTCCAACTCATATTTTGGAAACAAAAATTAGGAAGCTACGCAATCGTGAAGTTAATGCAGTCAGAACACAATGGGGTGAAGCCTAAGAAGATGCAACTTAGAAGGCTGAAGACTAGATACGCGAATCATACCCTTTTTAAGGGTATACCCTTGATCTCTCTTTTTCTGTAAAGTTTATTTGCATGCTAGTCTTTATCTTTTATGTATATCCTCTCGGTCCTATCCTCGATCCTTAGGTAGAAGCCAATGGATGTAAACATGTGTTTGAGACATGTTATGTTTGGTGGATGCAAGTAAATGTAAGTATTTGCTAGTGGTTGCTCGTGGATGCATATACACACACATTAGGCACTAGATCGGCTCAGTCACTTTCATATTGCATATACATATATGTATTTGTATATGGATTGAAACTTGATGTGTTATCGTATGGATGTTGCATTTGTATGAATGATGGTGCACTCATATAGAAGTTATAAAGTACTATAGGAATAACTGCATACATGTTGGACTCATGGCACTAACATAATTCGCATTAAGGAGGTCAACTGAATCAGTGGACTGCCTGATCTTTTGCATTAGTATTGGGACATGTATACACACCCTTGCGTATGTTCATATAGCATTAGAAATCTTTTAAGGACATTGGATGCTTATGGATGACGAATGAGTAGATGGATGATGGATGTTAGGATACATTCTTCTTAACTTAAAGATTTCGGGGATAAAATCCTTTAAAGGAGGGGAGAATGTAAAACACCGTATTTTCTGTGAATATTAAAGTAACGAATTAAAGAATATTTAAATTTAAAAGTGGGAATTAAGTGAAACGGGTTATGCCATTGCATTCGTCTCGGAATTCTGCTTGAAATAGAGTCCGAGTTTGCGTAAATCGGACACTTATGAAGAAGTTATAATCCTTAGAAGTTTGTATACATGTTGGGGAGAGTGTGTATATATATATATACATACATATATATACATACATACATATATATATATTAGGTTCAGTACTTCAGAAATAGGTCCAGAAAGTCGAAAATAGGTTCGAAATTCAAAATCAGCCAAAAACAGGTTGGGCGGGAAAATTCCTGCCAGAGGGTGTCGACCCCCCTAATAGGGGTGTCGGCATAGGTGTCGACCCCCCAAATCTAGGTGAAATACTTCGTTTTGTATCTAGCTGACGAGGCAGTGACGAATTTCTGAGTCGTAAGGCTACGTGGAGACTTCTGATTGGCTTGATGACGCATTCTCTTGGACTGGATGGTTTGGATGGACCCTATGTTGATCGAAAGGCTCTTAATAATCCTACACATCTATATATACACTCATATCCCAACCCTAATTCAATTGTCAAAGGTTATGGCACCATCATGCTGTTCATTCCCAAACTAGCCTTGCCGTCATTCTTCAACCTAAATTCAAGAAGAAAATTAGAGAGCCTCATATCAAATTAGAAGATTAGTTTTGCTACAAAAACAACAATTCAATTATCTTTTCTTAATCCTAGCAATGTAAGTTCACGTTATTTTCAGATATGAATACCTGATTGTAAAATTGACATGTAATCAAATGAATCAAAGTCTATGCCTGATTGTAAGATAATATTTTTAGATTTATCCCTATCCTTCTATTGAATCTATGTATTTATATGCCTTAGAGGTTATTTTTATTGATTGAATCAGGCCTATCTTTGTTGTACATCAGGTTTATAATCCTCTTTGGTTCATGATGTTATTCTTATGCCTGCAATAATGATTGTATCAGTTTATTGAAGAATCTATCTTTGTTGGATCTAAATCTCTTGTATTAGGTCTATTGTTACATGCCAATTTTTATGCCTATTCTTATTTTATGCTCCTTCCCTCTCTCTTCCCCTATTTCCTTTTTCTTTTATGAACCTTTGTTACCATCGAATCAAGGCTGAAATTGCGAAATACGAACGATTGGAATACGGGGAATATTTTGGGTAAATATTGGGCATAACGTATTCGGTGAAATAATTGGGCGTAACATATTCGGTGAAATTGTTGGACATAATTTGTAAGTTGTGATTTAGGGTATAAATGTTATTGTTGCAAACTTGGTGTAAATTTAAATATTAAATCTAGATTGTACAGAAATTGTAAATTGGAATATTAAATCTAGATTAGACATAACTATTGGTTGGGACGCCAAGCATAATGTATGTTGCGATTTTGGGGCATGATTATTGTAACACCCCACCTTCGCTAGGGTCACTCACAAAGGGAATGCACTAGTTTTGGAGAGGTATTATCGAGATAACATCACAGAATTATCACAAGACAGAACATAAATAAATAATTAAGTAAACAGTGGAAGAATTTCTGAGCAAAACAGAACTTCATTTCATTCCAAAATAAACCATGTCTTTTACAAACATTTCAAGTAACTTCATTACAACTGTCTTGTAATAATAGCCAAAGAAGCAATAACTTAAAAACAGAAAAACAGCTTATTCCCCAAGTGCAGTAAAATGAAGCAGCCATAGCAAACCGTACATGCTGAGCCAAAGCAAGTGCTATCCAGGCTAAGAGCTAGTTTTTCCTCCCTGAGAACCTGGGGGGGGGGGGGGGAACGAAAGAAAAAGAGGCGAAAGGAAAAGGGTCAGTCATAAAGACTGAGTAAGTTCTAGTGACTTTCAGTGTAGAAACGGTTAAAACAACATGTCATGTATGAACTGGAATTAACTTGAGAATGGTGTCAAGGTGGACAAGATAGACTAAGGTGATCATGATAAGTCAAGACAAGTCAAATAAAGCATCACATGTTCAAGGTTCGTTGCATTGACTGTACTAGTATACTAAGCCCATGTCACTAGTTAATCATGAAATAAATCCCATGGCCCAATATCATGAAATGACCCTGAAACGGGGTCTGACCCAAGTACGGGGTCCTACGGAACGATTATCTAGTCGATCGGCTCCCTACAAGTTCTAGCTCGTCAAGTGTCTGTGTCATACGGCTAATCACGAATGTCGTCACTTGTGCTGGGTCCACCTTCGGGTGTATCAGCCCTAGGATGTCAACCCCTGACACGATTCAAGATGCACAGATAAATCTACGGATACCCAGTGCCTGCCCCGGAATACGTGCACGACCTTAGTCCACCGAACCTGCACTGGCATACCCCACTTCCGTCGTTCACCTCTTACAATCAGTCCAGTAATCGTGCCCCACCCGGCCTAGCCCCAGGGTACCATGATACATCTAGAGGGTTACTGCTGAAAAGGGTCGTGTTTAGGGTTTCGCCTAACAGATTAGGTCATGTAATTCGTGACCTAACCCGCCTAACCAATTAAGTCATGTAATTCGTGACTTAATCCTTTTCCAGTCTAGTCATGTCAAGATGGTTAAGTATGTCATTTAAATTCGTGACTTAACCCGCTTACGTGTCATGTCAAGTTGGCTAAGTGTTGTCGTTTCAAGTTCATGACTTAGCCCTACAAATCGTGTTCAAGTTGGTTAAGTTGTCTTTTCATGTTCATGACTTAACCCTAATTGGCATTAATGGATTCGTTAATGCACCGAACCACTCACATTGGATCCTATTGTTCGTAGCCACTGGATTTGCCGGGCGGTTCCGGGCAGGTTTACGCTACGAACTCAACCCAACCTCGGGTTTCAAGCGCGATGTGACCAACTACCCACATTGGATCCTATTGTTTGTAGCAACTGGATTTGTCGGGCGGTTCCGGGCAGGTTTACACTACAAACTCAACCCAACCTCGAGTTGGCCACTTTCTTGTTTTCTAAAGTCATGCCCATGTTCTTATCAGATTCATGCTATTTTCATAGCATGTTCATATGTCAATTTCGTGCCCAACTAAGGCATGTTTCAAGTCAAGTTATGGCATGTTAAAGTCGAGTTTTCGTGCCATATTTCATGTTCTACTTATGCCAAATTTCACGGTTTATGATTATAATCAATTCAAGTTTTGCCTATTCTACCCAATCATATCCCCAACGTATATAAACGTACTTCGTTCACAAACATAAACAATTCAAGAGATAAAGGGGAATAACACCAAACATGTGATAGGCATACGTGACAATTCCAACATCACTTGCATAATAAACAGGCTATAACATACCACATGGTTTCAATGCTAGCATGATGATAACTTGGCATAGTAATGGTTCCAACTTAGTTCAACATGATGAATTCAACTTTACATCCTAGGCATAATAATCATTGCGGGCGTAATAATAATTTTATTACAAACATGAAACATTAAAGCCATGGTAATTCTAATAGGCATAGTGGATTCCAATTTAGTATTTTTAAACATAATGATTCTCATCTAGCATTATAAACATAACGATTCCAACTTTTCATCATGACCTCGCAATTCCCAATTTGTCATTAGCATGATAGGTATATTAACATCACACGCATAGTTTCATTAATATCATAGACATGGTTTAATTAGCATCATAGGCATGGTTTAATCAACATGAGGATTTCAATGAACATAATGATTCCATGGACATGTATTTGTTAAACTTGCAATAAAATTAAGCCCAAGTGATTCATAACAACATCAACATCATGATAAGTTTAACTTGCAACATTAACATAGCAATATTCCCAAATTTTGATTCAAATATAAACAATATAAACATGGATTAATAATAGTTCCTAAATCCGGTTTCAATTCATAGCATGTCCATGTTATTTCAGCGTTTTTGCCTAAAAAGTGACATAGAACTTACAATATGAAGCAAGCAATCCAAATCAAAACTTTAAATCAAATAGCCCCAAATCCGTTGTCTAAAGCGTCGTAGTTGTTGTAGCTTCTAGTTGTAGCCTTCAAGAATCATCCTTCGTCTTCTTTAATTTTTGTTCTTTGTATTTTTAATTTAGAGTTCTAGGTTTAATGGCGGCTGCCTGAGTGCTAAAATGAAATTGTATGATTTAGGCTAGGTCTTAGGGTCTTTAAATAGTTGTAGGAAACTCATTTAGGCCATTAGATTAACCCCAGAGTCAATCCGGACCATCAAAACACATACCGGGCTTCAAAAATGGGTTCTGGGCCAACCAGGCCGACCAGGTCGACCTGTACAGGGGGGTCGACTCTAGGGTCGACTCTAGGGTCGACCTGGCCTGGGGAGGTCGACTCTAGGGTCGACTCGATTCTGTCTGCCAGAAAGTCTGCTGAAACTTGTTTTGGCCATATCTTGGTCACACGGACTCCGATTTTCGAAAACTCAGACTCTATTTCGCGTATTTTTTCGAGAGGAACGCAATGGTGAAGTCCATTTTACCTAATTCCTGATTCTTAAATTAATTATCCTTATTTTACTATCTTTTCCGTTACACACACCGTTACCGAACTAATTTTTCTTCTCTTCCAAATATTAATTAATTCTTCTTATGCATCACCATTATTTACCTATCTAAACATATTTTTATATATTTTATTTCATTTTTAATTATACCTTGATTTCTTGTTTTCACATGTTGTTAAAATTCGGCTTGTTACATTCTCCCCTCCTTAAAGGATTTCGTCCTCGAAATCTTCAAGTTAAGAAGAATGTGTCCTACCATCCATCATCCATCTACTCAAAACATCATCCACAAGCAACCATGGTCCTTAAAAGACTTCTAATGTTTTATGAACACATGCAAAGACTGTGTGTATATGTTCCTTATCTAATGCTAATGATCAGGCCTGATTGATTTTCTAAATGCAAAATATGTTTAGTGAAATGAATCCAATATGTATGCAAAATTTTCCTATTATAATTCATGATTTCTACATGAGTGCACAAACATTCAATCATATGCAAAAACCAAATGATAGAACAACCAAGTTTCCAAAATAAACACTCATGCATATGCAAGTATGAAACTGTGACTGAGCCGATCTAGTGCCTAATGTGTATTCGTGCATGCACGAGCAACCACTTGCGACCACTTGCAACCATTACGCAATCATAACATGTTTCAATTACATGTTTACATCCAAAAAGATTCTACCTATGGTTCTCAAGATAGGATCGAGGAGAGAAACAAGATAAAACAAAGCATCTAGAAAAAGAAGTTAAAGATGTACCCCCAGAAGGTCCGGTCTGCTTCTTAGGGAAGTCCTTGCTGATGTGTCCAATCTCCCCACAATGAAAACATTCACCTTGCTTTCTCTTCCTCTTTCTACAATCCTTGGCTATGCGCCCTTCCGTACCACAGAAATTGCATTTCCTTTTATCACGTGAGTTGTCGTTCTTGTCTCCCTTCTCGGAGTCTACCTTCTTATTCTGAGAATCGTTGGGCTTGACCACTTTCTTGCCCTTCTTATCTTCCTCATACAGTTGGGCCATATCCACCAAGCTTTCAAAGGTCGCCCCCATGGGCACATGAGTCATGGCCAAACCATGTAGTGGCTCCTTCAAGCCCCGTGCAAAACGTAGCGCCTTTTTCTGAGGAGTGTTGACTAACTCCAATCCGAAGCGAGCAAGCTGATTGAAACGGTTCACGTATTCTTTAACTGTCATATTTCCTTGTTTAAGGGCCAGAAACCGTTCCATTTGGAGACTCTCCTCTGCTGATGATAAGAACTTAAGCCCAAATCTCCCTCTAAAGTCCGCCCAAGTCTCAATGGGCCTAGTAGCGTTGGTGACTTCCCACCAATAAGAAGCTTCCTCTTTCATGAGCCACGCCGCCAACTGTACTTTCCTATTGTCCTCTACCTCAAAGATAACAAATAAGTCTTCGGTTTCCTTCAACCAATTTCGTGCCTCAACAAAAGTCTCAGTTCCTAGGAAATCCTTTCCGCCCATGGCCTTAAAGTCCTTGCATATCTTTGAAAAAGCGGTTTCTCACGGAGGTTGAGGAGGATGAGGAGGAGGATTGGCTGGGCCTGCCACAATAGCCCGAGCCTCGAGGAAACGACGGAACCAAGTGGGTATATTGACACCCTTAGGAAGATTAAGATCGTCGGCCATGATAAGCTGAAAACGAAAAAGGAAAAGATTCAAACGAGGAAACAAAGATTGTGCTAATGGCTTTTTGGGGAATAGCCTTTTAAAATAAACCAACTTTTCTTGAAAAGTGCTTCTTTGTAAATGGTTTCGAAAAAAAAATTCAAAAGGTTTTCAAAACTTTTTCCCAGTCTTGGCAACCTTCTGCTCTAATACCAAGTGTAACACCCCACCTCCGCTAGGGTCACTCACAAAGGGAATGCACTAGCTTTGGAGAGGTATTATCGAGATAACATCACAGAATTATTACAAGACGGAACATAAATAAATAATTAAGTAAACAGCGGAAGAATTTCTGAGCAAAACAGAACTTCATTTCATTCCAAAATAAACCATGCCTTTTACAAACATTTCAAGTAACTTCATTACAACTGTCTGGTAATAATAGCCAAAGAAGCAATAACTTAAAAACAGAAAAACAACTTATTCCCCAAGTGCAGTAAAATGAAGCAGCCATAGCAAACCGTACATGCTGAGCCAAAGCAAGTGCTATCCAGGCTAAGAGCTAGTGTTTCCTCCCTGAGAACCTGGGGGGGGGGGGAGGGGGGGAACGAAAGGAAAAGAGGCGAAAGGAAAAGGGTCAGTCATAAAGACTGAGTAAGTTCTAGTGACTTTCAGTGTAGAAACGGTTAAAACAACATGTCATGTATGAACTGGAATTAACTTGAGAATGGTGTCAAGGTGGACAAGATAGACTAAGGTGATCATGATAAGTCAAGACAAGTCAAATAAAGCATCACATGTTCAAGGTTCGTTGCATTGACTGTACTAGTATACTAAGCCCATGTCACTAGTTAATCATGAAATAAATCCCATAGCCCAATATCATGAAATGACCCTGAAACGGGGTCTGACCCAAGTACGGGGTCCTACGGAACGATTATCTAGTCGATCGACTCCCTACAAGTTCTAGCTCGTCAAGTGTCTGTGTCATACGGCTAATCACGATTGTAGTCACCTATGCTGGGTCCACCTTCGGGTGTATCAGTCCTAGGGTGTCAACCCCTGACACGATTCAAGATGCACAGATAAATCTACGGATACCCAGTGCCTACCCCGGAATACGTGCACGATCGTAGTCCACCGAACCTACACTGGCATACCCCACTGCCTTCGTTCACCTCTTACAATCAGCCCAGTAATCATGCCCCACCCGGCCTAGCCCCAGGGTACCTTGATACATCTAGAGGGTTACTGCTGAAAAGGGTCGTGTCTAGGGTTTCGCCTAACAGATTAGGTCATGTAATTCGTGACCTAACCCGCCTAACCAATTAAGTTATGTAATTCGTGACTTAATCCTTTTCCAGTCTAGTCATGTCAAGATGGTTAAGTATGTCATTTAAATTCGTGACTTAACCCGCTTACGTGTCATGTCAAGTTGGCTAAGTGTTGTCATTTCAAGTTCATGACTTAGCCTTACAAATCGTGTTCAAGTTGGTTAAGTTGTCTTTTCATGTTCATGACTTAACCCTAATTGGCATTAATTGATTCGTTAATGCACCGAACCACTCACATTGGATCCTATTGTTCGTAGCCACTGGATTTGCCGGGCGGTTCCGGGCAGGTTTACGCTACGAACTCAACCCAACCTCGGGTTTCAAGCGCGATGTGACCAACTACCCACATTGGATCCTATTATTTGTAGCAACTGGATTTGTCGTGCGGTTCCGGGCAGGTTTACACTACAAACTCAACACAACCTCGAGTTGGCCACTTTCTTGTTTTCTAAAGTCATGCCCATGTTCTTATCAGATTCGTGCAATTTTCATAGCGTGCTCATATGTCAATTTCGTGCCCAACTAAGGCATGTTTCAAGTCAAGTTATGGCATGTTCAAGTCGAGTTTTCGTGCCATATTTCATGTTCTACTTATGCCAAATTTCACGGTTTATGATTATAATCAATTCAAGTTTTGCCTATTCAACCCAATCATATCCCCAACGTATATAAACGTACTTCATTCACAAGCATAAACAATTCAAGAGATAAAGGGGAATAACACCAAACATGTGATAGGCATACGTGACAATTCCAACATCACTTGCATAATAAACAGGCTATAACATATCACATGGTTTCAATACTAGCATGATGATAACTTGGCATAGTAATGGTTCCAACTTAGTTCAACATGATGAATTCAACTTTACATCCTAGGCATAATAATCATTGCGGGCATAATAATAATTTTATTACAAACATGAAACATTAAAGCCATGGTAATTCTAATAGGCATAGTGGATTCCAATTTAGTTATTTTAAACATAATGATTCTCATCTAGCATTATAAACATAATGATTCCAACTTTTCATCATGACCTCGCAATTCCCAATTTGTCATTAGCATGATAGGTATATTAACATCACAGGCATAGTTTCATTAATATCATAGACATGGTTTAATTAGCATCATAGGCATGGTTTAATTAACATGAGGATTTCAATGAACATAATGACTCCATGGACATGTATTTGTTAAACTTGCAATAAAATTAAGCCCAAGTGATTCATAACAACATCAACATCATGATTAGTTTAACTTGCAACATTAACATAGCAATATTCCCAAATTTTGATTCAAAGTTAAACAATATAAACATGGATTAATAATAGTTCCTAAATCCGGTTTCAATTCATAGCATGTCCATGTTATTTCAGCGTTTTTGCCTAAAAAGTGACATAGAACTTACAATATGAAGCAAGCAATCAAAATCAAAACTTTAAATCAAATAGCCCCAAATCCATTGTCTAAAGCGTCGTAGTTGTTGTAGCTTCTAGTTGTAGCCTTCAAGAATCATCCTTCGTCTTCTTTAATTTTTGTTCTTTGTATTTTTAATTTAGAGTTCTAGGTTTAATGGCAGCTGTCTGAGTGCTAAAATGAAATTGTATGATTTAGGCTAGGTCTTAGGGTCTTTAAATAGTTGTAGGCAACTCATTTAGGCCATTAGATCAACCCAGAGTCAATCCGGACCATCAAAACACATACCGGGCTTCAAACATGGGTTCTGGGCCAAACCAGGCTGACCAGGTCGACCTGTAAAGGGGGGTCGACTCTAGGGTCGACTCTAGGGTCGACCTGGCCTGGGGAGGTCGACTCTAGGGTCGACTCTAGGGTCGACTCGGTTCTGTCTGCCAGAAAGTCTGCTGAAACTTGTTTTGGCCATATCTTGGTCATACTGACTCCGATTTTCGAAAACTCGGACTCTATTTCGCGTATTTTTTCGAGAGGAACGCAATGGTGAAGTCCATTTTACCTAATTCCTGATTCTTAAGTTAATTATCCTTATTTTACTATCTTTTCCGTTACACACACCGTTACCGAACTAATTTTTCTTCTCTTCCAAATATTAATTAATTCTTCTTATGCATCACCATTATTTACCTATCTAAACATATTTTTATATATTTTATTTCATTTTTAATTATACCTTGATTTCTTGTTTTCACATGTTGTTAAAATTCGGGTTGTTACAATTATTATTGCAAATTTGGGTAGATTGGTTGTAACCTATTTCGAATAATAACTTCAAATCGAATTTGTTGGGCATAACTTGGGAATTGGAACATGACTAGTTCAGTGAATTTGGGATAATTTGCATATAAAATCTAGACTTGGACGTGTATAGTATATATGTAAATTGATTAAAGATGAACGTGCCTAACCCGAGGTTAGATTGAGTTGCGGTGTAAGACTGCCTGGAACCGCCCAGCACATCCAGCGACAACAACAATATAGATCTAATGTGAGAGGTTAGCGCACTAAGCCCAAAACCCGAGATTAGAATGAGCTTGCGGTAGAAGTCTGCTCGGAACAACCCGACACATCCAGCAACCACCAACAACAGTTCTAATGTGAGGGGTTGAGGCATCAATGAATGAATTAATGCTAATGAACGGACATGCTAAGAATGGTAGGGTTAAGTTAACACAAGAGGCAAACACTTAACCAATATAACATGATGTGTGATAGGCCAACGCTTAACCAATGTAACATGACAAGTGGTAGGGTTAAGTAACACAAGAGGACAACACTTAACCAATGTAAATGACAAGTGGTAGGGTTAAGTTAACTCAAGAGGTCAACACTTAACCAATATAACATGATGAACGAATGGGGTTAAGCTAATGGGAAACACTTAACCAATATAATACGATGAACGAATGGGGTTAAGCTAAGGGGAAACACTTAACCAATATAATATGATGAATGAACAGGGTTAAGATAATAGAAAACACTTAACCAATTACAACATGATGAATGAGAAGGGTTAAGTTAATAAGAAACACTTAACCAACATGACATGATGTGTGGATGGGTTAAGTTAACTTGAATGGATGGATAACACTTAGCCAATTTGGGGGGGTATACGAATAGACCCTAGGAAACCCTAGTAACGGGGACCCATTTCAGCAGTAACCCACATAAATGTATCACTATACCCTGAACTAGGCAGGGTGAGAAACGATTACTGGGCTAATTATAAGGGGTCAAACTAGCGGCAGGGGTACGTTAGTGTAGGTTCCGACGGATTACGGGCGTGCACGTACTCTGAAGTGGAAAAAGCAGGCACTGGGTACCAGTAGTTATACACTGTGCATCTTAAATCGTGTCGGGTTGCTATAATAGGGATTGATACACCTTATGATGGGACCAGCACAGGGTATCTACATGCAAGAGAGGGCCGATTGACACAGACACAAGGAAAATTAATACAAGTAGGGAGCTGATCGATAGGGTAGTAAGGGTACATCTAACATCTTCATGCAATTAGGCTGATTGAGGTAAGATCCTCATACTAGATGTATACCTGAAGGCTACCACAATTGCGGGGTTGGATCACCTTAATATATAACATAGGATACTAGTTGGGACACTAGTAGGGGATACAGATCCTTTTTCACAAGATACTAGTTGGGACACTAGTAGGGAATACAGATCATTCTATAAAAGACACTAGTTAGGATGCTAGTTGGGTCGTGTAGAGAAAATAGGAAATCAGAGAAAGAACCGAAGCGCAATCAGTGTATCTTAACTTGTCATATCTAACGATCATCATTTTTTGTCTTGCTATGCTTATTATCATGGTTATGACTGGTATCCAGTTTATTCATGTCATGATGCTTTTACTATTTACACGCTGAGTGTCACCAGGCTTTATGTCTGGCTCTGTTTTATTTCTCTTTCTTTTCTTCCGTTCCCCCCAGGTTCACAACGAGGGAATATTACCACTTAGCTCAGATTTCTTTCCAAGCTCGAAGATAGACGATGTATTGCTTTGGACTCTCCTTTCCACATCTAGGCTGGCTCATGCTTTATTGGGGAATATCATTGTCATTTCATACTTCTTTATTTTGTTAAACAAGATAGATGCTTTGTTGTGATGGGTATTGGTGTTTTGGTGCTGGAAAACAATCTTTGTACAAGCTGTTTTACCATGTTGTTGTTTTATCAATAAAGTAAAGTTTTATTTATTTTCCACTATTTAAATTTTATCTGTTTTGTAATTTATTTGTTCTATACACTTATGACGCTCCACTGAAGTTAATGCATTCCCTTTGTGTGTGACCTTAACAAAGGTGGGGTGTTGCATCATCTTTATCTGCTTACGAGCCACTGCAAATACATGATGGGCATCACCTCTGGGTACAACCCGTCAGTTTTCGGGCGCCCAAGCTTTCACTCGAGGGTAGAAATGTGATAGTGCAGGATACAATGTCGTAAAGGCCATGTTATGAAAGTACTCAAAATAACAATACTGTAGAACCTCCCAAAAACCTGTAATCGATGACCCACGATCCCTAATAGTGCACTGCTGGTCCAAACCCCTGTACAAATGAGCTACAATCGGCGTACCCCAATCATATGTAATAGGAGTACTGTGGAATGACATTCCCGCAACAACAGCTACATACCCACATGGCAATGTGTTTGATGAATTGGTAAAGAATAAATTACCCATCATATATAATATAAACAGTCTAAGAATCTCTAAGTGGTGAACTGTAGGCCGAGGTACCACTAATTTCGTTATGGCTTGCTTCGTGAATGAGGATCTGATATGATGATTGTTTGTTAAGCCTCCCTCTCGTAAGTCCAAATGTGGGAATATACTAGCCAATAGGTCATACTGCTGATATAACTCATCTTAAGGTAAAGTTGCACCCTCACCAATAGGTATGTCAGTAAGCATGGTAAAATATAGTGGCATAAACCCATCTCTCCCAAACTAAAGTGAAATGTATGTGTAGTTTTCCACCAACACACGACTAATGCACCACATAACTGAACATCATCATTGTATAGGTTTTCAATACCTAATATGCAAATTAAAAATATTAAAATCAAGTAAATATATTACATTTTCTAACATACGTATTATGTAAGTGGGTTCATCAAAATTACGTACTCAAGAAATCTCCAAATCCAATACTTCGAAGGTATCCCGCAATAATACCGTCTGTGTCGTACGCATGAATCATCCTATAAAAATGGATGATACTAACCCATGATCCTCGTGTACGATCACTACGAGCCTATAAACATAGAAAAGAATTAATATTTTTTGTATGACATAGTTCTTTTTCAACTACCGACTAGTAAACTAACTAGTTTAAGAAGTTATACCTCTAACAACGACTTCAAGGAATCAGTAAGGTGCCTTTCGCCTTCGGGTAGTTCGCGAAAATCAACCAACGCTTTGTCTATAGTCAAATTAACATTGATGTGCGGATCCAATGTAGCATAAACATCGGCTCTAGCAACCCATCTTCTCCGAATGGACCTTGAACGACCTGATCGCTTGGACAGGTGTCTTCAACCGGTTCATTCTCCTCTTCTACATTGTTGTGGGCGGCATTACTACTCCAGAACAAAAAATATCTTTGCCTAATCTTCTCATTATTATTTTTTATGCGTTTGATCTTGCGGCGGCAGAAGGAAAGAAGGAAAGTGGGTGGAGGGTGAGTGCGAGGAGAACGAAGGGTTTGAGATGAAGCAATCACGTTTGGGCACCCGAAACTTTGGCTAAGTGTTAAAAACGGTAAAACCGACTACCCTTAGCAGGTTTTCCCAAAACCGGCTAAGGGTTTTAACCCTTGCCGCGTTGGGGGTTGCTCGGGTCAGCCCCCTCGAATTTACCACGATCACCCCCTTGTTGAGGATGCTCTAAGTCCTTGGAAGGTCATCGCACACTTTTGCACCTAAATAAACTGCTTACCCCTATCATCAATGCAATTATGCTAGATAAATCCTTAAGAATCTCTTGTAATGACCTTCTGATCCTATAAAACTTCTTACCTTTATTAGAGTCTCGGATCTCTTCCATCCATTTACTGCCTTTACCTTTTCTGGATCTATAGCTAACCCTTCTTCCAAAACCATGTGGCATAATAACTTCACTTTCCTTCTCCGAAAATGACACTTTATCTTGTTTGTTTGGTCTATAAAGAACGACAATGCACCGGGTGGCCCAAAAAACATCTAAGCAAAGTAAATGAATTGCTTTAATCCATAAATCTCAAATGATGGAACCCTATAGCTATGTCCAAATGCAAAGTACTTTAGCTCCACTCAATTGATAAAACTGATCATGAGTTCTTGATAAAGGGTATTTATGTTTTACTGTTCTTTCATTCACCTTTTGATGGTCTATGCATAGTCTCAACGAACTATTTGACTTCTTCATAAATATTCGTGTTTCTCCTTAAGGTAAACTACTTAGCTTTACGAAACTTTTACGCTCCAACACTTCTAATTGCTTCTTCAGCTCTTCTATCTCTTTCAGATGTATTTTACTAGGAAGTTAACTAAAATTTTCACCCTAATGGCAAGTCAATGTGGAACTCTACTAACCTCCATAGTGGTAATCCGGAAATTAATTCAAACACATTTCGAAATTTCTTTACTACTCATACTTATCTGAGTTTTACTTCCTCCAAAGACAAAGCAAATAGATTGCATATTTGCGTATCTTTACTTTCCTCTAGGACCACATAAGCTCTATCTCTGTGACTTAGACGAGTAAGTGTAATAATCCTCCTAATGTAGTACACCCTAACATTATATTTCTGTAACTTGTCCATCCTTTGATTAACCTAGAAGCCTTCGAGATCAAACAAGTAGGGATCACAAGAAACTTTTACCTACCTACTTCATAGATTAGCCTGTCTCAACCCTAAGCTAACATGCCCTCCTACAAGATCACCTACATGTATAGAAGTGACTAAACAGTTAACTCCTAACCATGAAACAAATCTGTAACTATAAATGAATATGTAGCACCAGTATCGAATAATACGCTAATTAAAATATCACAAATGAAATCCATATCCTCCATGACTTTCCCCTTGCCTTTTTCTTTGGTTGATGGTCCTTTAGTTCTTCTAAAGCATAAACCAATGCTTTAAGATAATCTAAGCAGTCTTTCTTTAGATGTCATAACAATCTATGTTTTTAATGTTTGAATATATAAATGGTTTATTTGAAATAATTGATAATTAATTGACGATTCCAAATATGATTTTTCACATACGGTCGAATCAAGACTCAAGACAACTTCCATTGAGTTTAGATGGTTTCTTTAATGAATAAAAAGTTTAGGGATCACTTTATTGGAAGATCTGACATTCTGATGGTCAAAACAGTGTCGAAATGTGAGAAACTATCAGTTTATAGTGTAGTTTTGGATTAGAATGATACTTGAACCATTAGAACTATAACACTATAAGAAAAACCGAGATTAGTGACAGATTTTTAGCAGCGGAAAATTCCGTCGCTAATTAGCGTCGGATTTCCGTGGGCTTTGTAAGAGAAAATATTTTGGATTTTATATGTCATCTTATTATAAATTATTACCGTCGAATACTAATTCTGTCGCTAAATCAATGGAAATTGCATCTCTTTACCGTCATATAATATTTGATGCTAAATTCCGTTGCTAATAGAGTCGGATTACCATCGACAAAATTTTGAAGCTATTTTCCTGTAGTTTTCCAAGAGATTTGAAACGAACTTTTATGTTTTTTATTTATTAAATGTTTTAAATTTGTGTTATTAATTAGTAATTAAATAGTAAATTTAAATTGTAAATAATTAATGTTAATAATACATTAGTAATTAATAATAAATAATAACTATTAAAAGTAAATAAAATTCAATAGTTAATGCTAATTTTTTTGAAAATTAATGCTGATTAATTATTAATTACTATATAATATAAATAAGAGGTAATAGTAATTAATAAAATACATTGTTGTTTGATGTTTATTAAATTTGTTTTGATAATCAATGATTATTTAATAGTCTTTAATACAATTAATTAAATTAATATCAAGTAATTATTAATGCATATTTGCTTTTAAGAAATTGATTGGTACGTATTATTTGATAAATAATTAGTAGTTAAGAAAAACAAAATGGTCAAAGTTTAAAAATAAGAAGTTAAATAAATATTAAAGAATTTTGAAATTGGAAAATTCATGTCAATAATTAATGTTAATAATACACTTACATTATGTAGTTAAATTTTACATAATTAATGTTAATAATACACTTACATGATGTAGTTAAATTTTAAACCTTGCAAACTTTTTGGTGCTATAAGTTTATTATATTCACATTATTTATGAAACAATAAATAGGTATTTATAGTTTTTATTTGTGTTAACAAGATTTCTTCATTTACATCATTTACAAAATAGTAAGTGTTGACAATAAAGTTTTGTAAAATATTCAAAATTTGAAATTTTATAAATATTAAAGGGTTCCGAAATTCAAAGAATACAAACATTACCATACTAATTATTATTTCCATCATTTACAAGCTTTCACATGTAATTATGTTCTCTCACACATAGTAAGTGTTGAATATGTTTTCAGTTATGTTGAATCAGTTAATAATTACACATTGAACATTATGTATTTTTAAAAAACTGATCATTTTTGTTGAACATATCTTGAATAATCGATGGTCCCGAGTTGGTTTTTACTGTATAATCATTAAAATTACTATTATAATAATAAATTAGTAATTAATTGATTGTCGTGAGTCAATCTTACCTTAAATCTGTTCTACTTCGTCTGTCTTTATCTCCGTACACTTCAAAACCGATGTTTCTCTTCCACTTCACCAACTCCTCTCTCACCAGCTTCGCTCTTTAACCTAAATACGTCTACTTCTTCTAAAAGTCATGGAACACCTAATGCAAACAATATTTAATAATTAAAACGTAGTATTTATTATAATATTTTATAATCATATTGTTATTCAATACGAATTGTTTAATATTTCATAATTAAAATTTTAATATTTTAAATATTCTTTTTTAAAAAATTGAAATTTTCATCAAGTACAAAAATAAAAAGCTATTTGTTAAGTAAAAAATTTAGAAAAATTAAAATTTCAAAATAAATAATAATAATAACTTATTATTAATACCTTATGTGTGATAATTTATAATTAACTTTCAGTAATTAATATCTAATGATTAATGTTAGTTATATGATAATTAATAATTAATGAATATAGTAAACAAAAATGGTTGATCCTAGCGTATGCAAATAGTAAACATTTTAATGTTTAATAATTGATGTTAGTTATATGATAATATATAATTACTATATATATATATATATAATACTAAACATTTAATAGTTGATACTGCACCATAACGAAGAAGCAACGAGTAATAATAAATGAACTACTATAAAATGAACTATTATAAAGTAACACCGATCCACATCTTTGTGTAGTCACAATTTTAACCCGTTAGATCCAAACAATCAACGTTTTACAAGCCTCCACCTCATCAATCTACTTCGCTGTCTCCCAACCAATAATACTCCAAATCCCTAACTCCTATCATTACACCCTTCGCTCCATCGTTTAGTTACTAAGCCAAAACTTTTTCCAAATCTGAAAACCCTAAAATTAAAATACCAAGCTCCGCTCCCTAATCCGACTTCGTCACTGACTTCGGCAACCACGACTTCGTCAATCCGACTTCTTCACTGACTTCGGCAACCACGGCAGCTTCAACTCGGCAAGGTGCCACCGGCGACACCTGTTCAACAACGGTAAGGGGAGATCGACGATAGGCTTCAGCGCGACAAAGGGACAGGTACGAACTATGAAGCTTTGAATTTGTAAGTTCAATTCGATTTCGATTTCCTCCCTCAACATTTATTTGCAATTTAAATTATGCTGTAAAAAATTGCAATTATAGATAACGGTTCAGTATGTATTCTAGATCTTACGAGAAAATTAATCTAAAGCTATAAGTTTAATCTTATGGGCAAATTATAGACTATTGTTAAGTATATATATTTGGTTTGGTTACTTATACAATTTAATCTGAAGTTGTAAGAACAATGGACATCTTCTCTTTCTTACTTATTTCTTTATATGAATCAGCACTGGATTCAAAATAGAATTGATATTGACTCTTTAAAAACTATTCGCTTAAACTTTGATGTGCGTTGCTAAATGGGTCTGGGGTTGGAAGTTAAGTGGGGTTTTAGAGGTATATGTTGACCATAGTCCATTTATGTAAGTGATAATTGTAAGTAGAGTGAGTAATCAGACGACATTAGACGATATTGATACACACTTAACACGGTTGAAAATAGAATAGTACCAATGATGTGATAAAATATATAATATGCCATGCATTATTTTGAGGTATATGAGCTACTGGTGTTTCTCTTTTGTGCATTGTTTATATGCGTCTTTCTTTGTTTGAATGTGTCTTTCTTTGACTCATGAATACCACATGTAAAGACAATTCCATAATGTAATCACCTGAGTGTTTCTCTAGTAAATCACATTGGCAAATATCAGACATGCTGGTACAGAAAAAGGATTAGACAACAAATTTGCATTTTGGTGTTGCCTTGAGTATTTGTCTCAAATTATATGAGAACTGTATCAACAAAAGATGTCATCCCTGTGGACACATATATTTATTTTGCACCCTTTTCATTTTAATACATGCCTACTTATAGGATTTAATTAGTTTGAGATTTCTGTGTATTTGAAGGGATTGGGCATTCCATCTGTTTAGTATTTGCGTTCCATTCATCTGTAGTAGCTGCCAAAAATTTTCTAGTCTTACTACATTTTTCCACTGCTGTACTCTGGTTTTTCTTCAATTCGTTAAACTCTTGACTGTCAAAATAATGCAAGTTAGAATTACCTTGTTATGCAATCTAATGGCTGTTGTTATTTGATAAAAATGAGGCTTAGCTGATCCAGTACGCATGAAAAATATTGACGATATCCTTTCTTTTATATATAAAAATCATTTTTGAGAAAAATGATGTTTATTGAGAACAATAAAACCATACCCGTCACACATTTTAGTGTCATATGCAAAATTTGCCTGCTGATTGTATTTTCTTCCCAAAGACAATTCCATCTGTTTTAATATTCCTGAGTATGCTTTGTAATGCCTGAGTTGGTGTTTAGTTTTATTTTAAGATAGTATGTTTACAATTCATAACTTGGATTATTTCAAAATCCATTTTATGCAAACTGTTCTGTCAAGTAGCAGAAATTTCCAAACCCATTATACCACATATGCCATATCTCAATGACTGTTGCACACATATAATATGTAGCATGTTATACTTGTATTTAAACTGCTGTACCTCGCTTAAAATCCCATGTTGCATCGTCACCAACTCGAATTACTAACACATACATGTACAGTCCTGTCATTGCCATCGAGTTGCTGCTCTGTGAGTTGCTGAAGGTGTATACTATACAGTTGTGCATGTATAAATTACTTCATAGGGGAAGCGGTCTTAATTAATATGCTGTGCAGTCTAACATTTGATTATTTACATTGTGCTTTGTCACTTGGGTAAAATAGTGCAGTGTGTCTTCTAAAGTATTAGTGCGGTTTAGGTACCATCTTACTGGTTTCCTATTTGAATGAGTTTGGACAAATGAGTTTTAGCAACTATCTAAATCCATTAACTAGTTTATGCTTCTATATATTTGGTTCATACATTTTCAAATTAAAATCACATGATTTATATATATATATATATATATATATATATATATATTTATACTTGCTGATAAGGATTTAAATATTAGTATTTTTACCTTGCGTCCAAATGAATTTGTTGTCATGTTTTACATTGCTTATGTATGTGCATCCATATCATTGACATTGTGTCAGACCCTTCCTTGCTTTCACAGTGGTCTCGACCCTTCCTTGCTTTCAACTGCACCTTACATTGCTCTCAACTTTTGTGTTTATGACTTGGAAGGGTGTTTTACACATCATTGCCAATTTTTGTCATTAGGAAGCTCGTTAAAGAGAGCTCTCAAGGGAAATATAATTCTTATAAGCATCATTTCCAACTTTTGTGTTTATGACTTGTAAGCTTGTTTTATGCATCATGCTTAACTCCTTTTTTACCAAAATTTTCAAATCCCATGTAAGTACACAAACATACTCTGTTATAGTCATGCTTTCCAAATGACTATATGTACATGCAAAGGAGGACGAAAGAGTTTATTAGGAATCAAAGTGCCAAATAATATTTAGGTTAGGACATGAACCAAGCCTAGTATAATGGGCAAAGTTCCCAAGCTTTGTTAACTGCGGATTTTATTTTTTTCATGCTTATAAACCAAACTTCAGAATTAAATGGTTTGGTATTTCCTGTAGACGTATATTTCTATATATAATAAATTTGATTCTTTGATGAATATTAAACTGTACTATAGTTATCCAATACTCTACTTGTGGTTTATTTACGATTTTGTTTATGAACTTATAATCACATGGTAAACTGAACATGATTTTCTACATAAACTTACAATCAGGTGGTAAGCCAAACATGTTGTGTGAAGCAAGTAAACTAAATATTTCAACCTGTAAAATTCAGTGTAATTGAAACTCCATATACTTCTACATTTTTAATGGAAATTATATGAAAAAGTATATTATATGTAAACTCCATGTAGCATACAGTACCTTAAGCTATAGATGTAGATTAGCATGGATTTGCTTGTTGTAACATAGTATGCCTCTAAATTTCTTTACATCATTGTAGCTCTTTCCGCTGTTGGATATAGTCCGACAACCGCTATGCTCTCGATGAATTATGAAGGGTCCGGCACATATTTATGATCCATATTTTGCATTCAAAACTATGGCCATTGGTGCGATTTACTTGTATCTCTATGCTAAGGCGCTCTCTCGACGAATTACGATGGGTCTGGCATAGATATATGATATTTTGCATGAATTGAGTTGATGCTATTTGTGTATCACCCCACGTCCATTAATGTCACTCACAAAGGGAATGCATTAACTTCTATGGAGCATTTTAAGTAAGTATAGAACATAAACTTAACAACAAGACAGATATAAATAGTACTCAAAGATTTAAAACTTTATTTCATTGCAGCGGAAAACATATATGTTTGATTACATCATCAAAAACTAGAATCAAAGTACATAGTATCCATCTTGACTACCAAAAGTACATAAATTGAAAGACATAATCCCCAATACAAAATAGCCACAAATAAAAGAGAAGATGAACTTTACTTCAGCGATCGAAGCAATCTTCTAAAAGCAGAGAAATAGCAGTCCAAAATCAAGCTCCACTAGTGCTAGTACCAACCTAAGCACCGGGGGGGGGGGGGGGGGGAGGAGGAAACAAAGGGGGTCAGAAATAAAGTCCGGCGAGTGCGATAATTTTAACAATATAATTAACAAAGTTACTAGGCTAAGGCATACGTTGGAAAATAGGGAAATGAACATGAACCACTGAATATGGCAGAGTAAACAAGGAAACAAGATGAACAACGATATCGTTAAAGCGCTCCTAAACCACTATAAGATAATTACAAAACTAAACAAACACTATAGGATAATTGCTATACTGCACCACCACTAGTCACCCTAAGGTTGATCCCGCCTACAGACTTAATAATGATATTGGTAGTTTCGTGCACCCCTAGCTGCCTTCATAGGTGCCGCTTGCCCGTTTCTCCACTAGGTGTACCCACTACCCCAAGCGATCGGCTCCCTAACTCGTAGATACCCGTGCTGGTCCCACAGTGGGGTGTATCACTCCCCAAAGTGGCAACCCGATACCACAAATAATGCACGGCTTATACCTACACGTTGCAAAAACATCTTACCTACCAGCCCGGGTCCACACACGTATATGAACCCGTTGGACTTGCGTTGCCACCGCTAACCCGGTTTGGCCTCTTACAGTCAAGCCCAGTATGCGTGTCCCATCCTCGACTTGGGTCGAGCCCACAAAGATACGTAGGGTTACATGTTGAAATGCGCCCCCATTACTTGACACAAGCTATCACCCTAAGCTTGGTCCCCTCTAGTACATCCCACTTAACCCACTTCTTTTTCATGATTCAATTACATGTTTCAATTTTGGTTAAGTGTTTCTAATCGTATTTCCAAATGCCACCCAAGGCACCTACGAGATGCCACATGCCACCCAAGGCACCCACTTAACCCCCTCATGTCCCATTACATGTTTATCTGGTTAAGTGTTTCTTAATTCATTAAGACCGTAACCTCACAAAGACCTCTCACATTAGACTGGCATTTTTGGCAGCTGGATTTGCCGGGCGGGTCCGGGCAGTCTTACACCAAAAAAGAGCCTAACCTCGTGTCTTTACAATTGTTACATATTCAATTTATGCCTAAGACCTCTCACATTAGACTGGCATTTGTGGCAGCTGGATTTGACGGGCGGGTCCGGACAGTCTTACACCACAAAAGAGCCTAACCTCGTGTCTTAGACGATTAATTACTCCTAATTAATCACTGCCCAATTTGAATTACTTTCCCTATTCAAATTATTAATCAATTCCAAATTTAACGAAGTCCATAATTGACTCAATTATGTCCATCCATTTATGGTATGTAAAATCATACCAATTTTCATCTCAAATTTATTTTATGCCTTTTAAGGCATTTATGCCAATTAAATCTTTTAATATTATCCCCTATTACCCCACGTTGTATGTTTGTTCGTTTAACGTAAAATATACGTTAAACTCGAATAGTCTAACTCATGGAATAAAGAGAAAACATCACAATATACACATATTAAAACATAGATCTAAACATAGGGGTGAACTTGCATGTGTGAATGATGTTCTACATCTAAAACTTGCATAGGCCAAGGTTTCAACTTGCATAAACAACATATATCATGGATCCAAATCTAAAGGTGTGAACTTGTTGAGATAATGGTCACAAACTTGCATAAATCATGTATGTCATAGATCTACATCTAAAGGTGTAAACTTGCATAGGCAATAACACTAAACTTGCATAACATGATTCATATCCCAAACTCATATATTTATATAAACTTGCATATGTGATTTATGCATCATAACAATGGTGTAAACTTGCATCTAACATGTAAATTATCATGTAGAATTTATCATATAACTCACACATGTCATAACCTAACTTTAGATCTAAAATTGATGTCATGAAACATGTAAGGTTATACTAACTTGCCTATGATTCTTGTCTAAATCAATATCTAAACTTGCATACAAACTTGTGATCTATCATATGAATCAAAATAACCAAACTAGCATATGTACAACATGATGATTCAACTAGACATAAGCCAATCATAGAATTACAACATGGGTGACAACATCATAACTTTACATCGTAAATGATAGCATCATAACATAACATCACATAAATTACAAGACAATACTACAAAATAACTACAACATGCAGTCAATAATTCACATCATATCAAAATTATCTGCATCATAACTCAATCCAATTAATTTACTAATTATTTTATTAAAACTATCGAACTCACAACTCAAAATCGGTCTTGAGTTCTGAATTTTGATTTCTAAAGTTGTATTATCTTTTCTTTGAAGAAGATTCATTGTTAGGGTTGAATAGAATTGATTTGTTGTTCTTTCTCTCTAATTGGTTGCGGCTACTCTAGGGTTCAAGATGACAGCATGACGACCATAGCAGTTTTAATTCTGATTTAGGTTTTGAGTCTATGGTTCTTTTTATAGAGTTTTGAATTAATTTAAGCCGTCGGATGATCTTAGGGTTAATCAAAACCATTCAGTCGGGATAGGGTGACACCTCAGCCCTAATGACTCAGCAAGGAGTCAGAAAGGACTCGCAACATGGGTCAGACTGAACCAGAAAGCTCTGCTGGCCTGCTGCCTTGGCCTGGGCGCACTTGGCAGGTGCGCCAGTGCAAATTTGTACTGGCGCACTTCCCAAGTGTGCTAGTGCAATTTTTTTTTGCCACCAAACTTCGCCTGTCCATAACTCCTTCATCTGGTACCCGTTTCCCACAAATTCAGACTTTATTTCAACCAGAATTCCGAGACGAACACAATGGCTCAACCCCATTCTCTTAATTCTCACGTCTGAGATTAATTATTCTTTATTTAATTCGATTATTCAAAAATCCTGGGTGTTACATTCTCCCCTCCTTAAAGGATTTCGCCCCCAAAATCTCCATGTTAAGGAGAGTGCATATCGTACCATCCAAACAACCATCTACTCAACCATCAAACACGGGCATCCATTGTCCTTGTAAAATTTCTAATGCTTTATGAACATATACAAGAAGTGTGTGTATATGTTCCTTATCTAATGCAAAATCAGGCGGTCCACTGATTCAGTTGACCTCCTTAATGCAAACCATGATAGTGCCATGCGTCCATTATGTATGCGAAAGAACCTTATCGATACATAATATTTCTACATGTGTGTACAACCATTCACCAAAATGCAACATCCATATGATGGTATAATCATTATACATCCATTACTTAAATATGTACACACATTTATATGCAATATGCAATATGATGTGACTGAGCCGATCTAGTGCCTAAAGTGTGTGTATATGCATCTACGAGCAACCACGAGCAAACACTTTCATCCACAAGCATCCATCATACATAACATGTCTCAAACACATGTTTCAACCATAGGACTACCCTATCGAAAGGCCAAAGATACTAGCGAGAGGACATACTAAAGATAAGATAAGTACAAGGTATGAGATAAAGGAGAAATTAAAAGACATACCCTCGAAAAGAAAAGGTTACAATGAACGCATCTTCGCTTCCGTCTCCCAAGTAGCGTTGCTCTCATCATCTCCCCATTGCACTTTGACTAGCTTGACCTCTATTCCTCAACTTCTTAATCTCCGACCCAAGAATGCACGTAGGAGCTCGTCGAATCATCGCATCACGCTCTATCTCCACCTCTCTAAGCAAGCTCGGCTCTACCACTTCCGCGGTCTCGTGCAAGCACTTCCTCAAATGTGATACATGGAATACATCGTGTACGCCACTAAGTCTCTTGGGCAACTCCACTTTATACGCCATCTGCCCAATCCTCTCCTTAATAGGAAACGACCCTATGTGTAACACCCCACGTCCGTTAGTGTCACTCACAAAGGGAATGCACTAAGTTTTGTGGAGCATTATGGGTAAAAGATGCAGATAAATTACAAGACAGACAAACATTTAACAGCGGAAAATAAAACTTTGCTTTATTGACAAAACAGTTTGTACAAGCTTCCTTTACAATATCAGAGTATCATCTATCTTTACAAAATAAAGAAGCATAAAAATACATTTTATATTCCCCAAGTTTAGCAAGAGCCAGCCATAGCATCTGAAAAGAGAATCCAAGCAACCTTCGACAAATCTTCAAGCTGGGAAAGAGTGGTAGTCCAACTTAACCTGAGCTAAACTATTCCCTCCTTTACTACCTAGGGGGAGGGGGGAAACGGAAGAAAAGAAGACGAAAGAAAAACAGAGTCAGACATAAAGCCTGAGTAAGTTCAGTAACTTCTAGCATGTGAACATGGAAAACAAAACGACATGAATTAACTGAATACAAGATTTCACCATGATGATAGGGTCAACAAGATTAGACAAGGTAGTCACAAGATATGCTAAGATAAACTGGATACGCTCTAATACTTTCGCTGCTTCGCTATTTCCTTGTTATACCGGTTTCTATATCTCTGCACTGCCTAACTAGTGTCCTAACTAGTAATGTTAACGTGATCCCAATCCCTGTATTTTCCATCGCCTTCAGGCATCCATTTATTAGTTATTCCCTAGGTCTAGTCTAGGGTTTACGCTATCTTCTGAACGCTTCTCGGATTTAGTAATTATGCCACCTAGGTCTAACTAGGAATTATGCAACTTGTCGAACGATGCCCTTTAGTCTAGGATACACTACCTAGAGTGGTATATGTTCCTAGACTTTTCCCACGCATGTACCGCGAATCATTATCGCTTGTCTTATGATCGAATGTACTATCGTACCCCATATTAATCTCTGTACCCCTTTGTACTAGTTCCCAACTGGTATCCCATAGTCCGGGTGTAGTGATCCTTTTTAATGATCGGCTCCTACCCGCATAGTTACATGTGTCCTACGGCCCCCGATGTCGTAGCAACCTATGCTGGTCCCACCATGGGGTGTATCAAGTCCCATGGTGGCGGCCCGACACAATCGTAGAATGCATAGGTATACTACTGGTGCCCAGTGCCTTATTTTTCTGTGCCGAAGTGTGTGCACGCCCACACTCCGTTAGAACCTACACTGCTGCACCACTGCCGTCGATTTGACCTCTTACAGTCAGCCAATAATCGTGCCCCACCCTGCCTAGTACAGGGCATCCTGATACACCTTGTAGGGTTACTGCTGAAAAGGGTCCCCCGCTGCTAGGTTTTCTATCTCTTGCCAACATGCTAAGTTGGTTAAGTGTTCTGTATAAACCTAACCCCCAATCGGTCTGTATAGTTTAGCATGTCCAATTTGATTATGTATTAATTTAATTTACTTAACCCCACCTTCCCACGAAGCCTCGGGCTTCGTAACCTAATTCGTTGGAGTCTTCTTTAAAATCTGAAGCTCCTTCTCGTGTTCTACTAAGAATTACTACTTAGTTTTGTTAACTAAGATTTACCACTTAGTTTCCAGAATCCTCAACTAAGTTTTATTACTTAGTCCCACTTAGTTTTCTTTCTCATCAAGTTGGATTGGTTAAGTGTCTTTAGTTGATTCAGGCTAACTTAACCCTCTTCCCTTATCCTGTTAAACTGGTTAAGTGTTATCAGTAATCCACGTTGACTTATCCCCATCCCAACCCTAGTTATATTGGTTAAGTATTTCTTATTACTTAACCCTACCATCTCACCCTGTATTGGTTAAGTGTTCCTTTTGACTTAGCCATCCCATTCTTGTTCTAGCTTTAATAAATTAAAGTTGCAACCTCTCACATTAGACAGATATCGCTGCGGTTACTGGATGTGCCGGCTGGTTCCGGGCAGGTTTACACCGCAATTCAGTCTAACCTCGGGTTAGGCATATTCATGTTTTCTATGTTCAAAGGGTTTTCTGATTAATTTCCAAATCTGGTTTTGAAAACAACCATCCCGTCCTTCGGATCAGTTAGGGATAGCCAGGGAGGACAGGAAACTTGTATTTTCCAAACCCAAGCCTAGACACTATCCTCTCTGTCACCCTAGAACCTTCTGGTCTATGTGTTATAAAAAGGGATGTTATCAAAATATTTTTCTTTTGTTTATAAATTGTTAACAATTTATTTCAAAAGCCCATTTCCCCTTTTTAGACAAATTTGGCCTATATTTATTTGTCAAGCCTACTAGTATACTTATATTCTAGGCCCAAGTCCTAACCCAACATGCAGTTTAGGCCATTTCCTATTTCATTGCCGAAACTAGATTAAATATCCTAGTTTATAATTTATGGCCAAAACTTAACCAAGTTACATATTTTGTGGTAAATGAACAATTTACCATTTATGACGAATTCTATAAGTAAATTACTCCTAATTTACTTATTTCATTACTATTCTTTTAATGTACATTGTCACATTTATTATTATGGCCCATTCTCTCTTATTTATCATATTTATACTTTTTGGTATGTAAATTATACCAAATTTAGTGTCGCTAACCATAGTTTATTCTAAACATGACAATTGCTCACAATTATGAATAAATTCAAAATTGTGCTAATATACTTATTCCAAATCAACCTTAATTAACCCAATCTTGGTTTAACATCCTAATTCACAATTTATGGCAAAACTAGAATTATTTTTCTAGTTTACATTTTATGCCTAAAATTTAGCTTACTTGCTAACGCTAAATTTAATAAGTCAAAATCACATATTCCCTAATCCATGTCAAATTTCCCCGTTTTCATTTTAATATGCATGTCATAATACATATTCCAAATTATGCCAATTTCCAAGTTTACAATTACGTTCATATTCATTTCCATGTTTTTCACCAAATCGCATTCCCACCGTTCGAATAATCGTGATTCAACCTAGATTATAAATGAATCTAGATTCGTAGATAAAAAGGGAATGAATCAAAATGACAAGAAGGAATAATTGGCATAAAAAGGTTTGGATAACAATGTAGGTTCAAGAATATGGGTAGACCTAACTAAATAGGTAAATTCCCACTGTCTTAAAACCAAAAAAATGGGCAAAATAGATTCAAGAACGTGGGTAGACCTAACTTAATAGGTAAATTCCCACTGTCTTAAAACCAAAGAAAAACCAAGGAACAGGTAGAATAAATAATTGGGTTTAAACCCAACTTCTCAATCACAAAACTAAAGCAATATTTTCCTAATCATAAATCATGGGTATCAAAATCACAGTTGTCCTCATTATGTCATAAGTAATAGTTTATGTCCAAATCAAAGGTATAGGCCTAGTCAAGGAAATAATCCTTGTAGTCACAGCCACAGTCATAGGAAATGTCCATAGTCATATGCGATGTTCATAGTCCAAAAGGGAAAATAATTCCCATAGTCATAAGTCATTGTCATGGGCGATGTTTATATGTCCCAAAATCAAAGGCTTATGTCATAGTCCAAAGGCATATGCTTTCAAAGGCCACAGTTCTATAGTCATAGTCACGGTTACAGTCTTATTTGTCCTCGAATCATAACAGTTCTTAATTCAGTCCAAGAGTATAAACACAGATTCGAAGAGAGAGAGAGAGATTTGGCATATTCCTTTATTCCTTTAATTTCATGTCACAAATAAAACAAAATATTCAGATCTAGAAATAACCAACTTATAGAAAATAGATCTAGAAAAGAAGGAAAGCGTGGCTATGATTCGTGCGTCGTTGCTTGAAACTTGTTTGAGCTAGCCTTTGAATTCTTCACTTGAAACTTTGATTTGAATCTCTCCTTAAAAGTCTTTTAGCAGCATCTCCTCGTCTTGAATCATATTTTATTTTAATTATTTAAGAAAATTTAGAGGAGGGGAAGAAGCCATGAATCTTAGCAGCATAAGGATAGAAGAGAATTGGTGCAAAGAGAATGAAGACTAGGGCTGTTTATATAGCTGCTCAAGACCTTATCGTACACGCAGCGCTGAGTCAGCATTGAACCCGGTAAAGAAAATAGTCCAGGTACATAGATGAATCTAGCCAAACCTTATCATACATGCAGTGCTGAGTCAGCATTGGGTCCCACAAGCTATTTTGGCGTAGAAATTTGAATTTCAAATGAATTGTTTTGGCGTAGAAGTTTGATTTTCGAACTTTTGAATTTCTGGAATTTATTTAACTGTTTTATTCACATGAAATATTCTTATATGTATACAATTCCTCTAACGACCATTTTACGCGTATATATATATGCACAACTTTCATTTTATTTTCAAAATTCAAATGATGTTGCCATATTTCATTGACTGTAGCCTTATCTTGAATTTTATCTTTCGTATACATATATTTTTGCATATATATATTTATATTCTCATATGTATATATATATTCTTTATTTCCTTATATGTACGTTCTTATCCTTTCAAATTTTGAATTTGTATACGTACATATATTTGCATGTTCAGTTGGCCCTCTCTAAAACAAAGATAAAAAATTATGCCGCCGCCGGGGTTCGAACCCCCGACCTCCATGCTACAAATCCAATGCCTTAACCAACTGAGCTACAGAGGCTTTTGTTAATAAGTCTTAGAACAATAATAATTATTGTTCTCTCATTACTTCTCTTTTTCATGTTAGTTACAATACTTAAATTAAACAACTGCATGGATCTTTTTCTTTTAATTTTTCTTTTAAAAAAATAATTATACTTTAATTTGTGAATCTTAATGTCACAAAATTACGGGGTGTTACATTCTCCCCCACTTAAAAGGATTTCGTTCCCGAAATCTTCAAGTTAGGAAGAATGTGTCCTACCATCCAATCACCCATCTACTCAACCATTCAATCACAGGCATTCATTGTCCTTAAAAGATTTCTAATGCTTTCATGTTCATATGCATAGTGTGTGTGTATATGTCTCTATCTAATGCAAAATCAGGCGGTCTACTGATTCAGTTGACCTCCTTAATGCAAATCATGTTAGTGCCATGCGTCCAATCATGTATGCAAGCATCCCTGGTCATGTAAATACTACATGCGTGCACAACCATTCATCCATATGCAACGTCCATATGATATCATATCAAGTTCAACTTACAAACAAATGCATATATGTAAATGCTATATGAAAGCGTTCGAACTTGATCTAGTGTCTAATACGTATGCATATGCATCCACGAGCGACCATTTGTAACCACTTGCAACCATTCAACCATAACATGTTTCAAATACATGATTACATCCATTGGCTTCTACCTAAAGATCGCAGATTCGATCTAGAGGATATTCTTTGGAAAGAGAGAAACAACTATGCGTAAAGCTCCTAAACAGAGAAATCAAGGATGCACCCTTAAGGAAAAAGGGCATGTTGCTAGTATCTAGCCTTCTTGAGCTTTACTCCACTGTATCTTAACCAATTTAATTTCGCGATTGTGAAGTTTCCGACCTCCAATTCCAAAATAAACAGATGTCAATCATGGTACCAACTATACGTACTAAGATGATTAGAGGTTTCCCTCTTATCCGTCATGCCATAACTATAAGAGTCGAAAGGTCACTACGTGCTCTTTAGAGTACCTGCCACAACTATTCCTCTCTCACGTAAACCATCCTAGTCGAACTCGACATTCCTCAAGTACAAGCCCCAAAGGCCTAAACCAATATCAGACAAACACCCAAGGAATATCTCCTCCGAATTTAGACGATCCTCGTGAGATGATATAAGCAAACTCGATAGCTATTCTCAAACCCCTACTATCCAAAAATAAACGGGTCGAACCACCCACTGGGTTTGAGACTGATTGGGATCTTCTTACTATACAAGTACTAAGGTGCAGAGACTTAACTATGGAAGCAAATATGAACAGATGCGAAGCGCTAAAACCGAAGGAAAGAGTATGAACAGAAAACTAGATTCTTTCCAACAGAAACTTTTACCACCTATCTCCTAGGTATGCTTAGCATGTACTTGTCCTTCTAAAAATCTTGTCCCTCGTCCTTGCCCTTGTCTTTAATTATATGCCCTATCATACTCTAGTAAGGATACTTCCTCTTTTATAATTTCTTCCTCCTTCGTGAGCTAACCTATCTCCATGCATTCCACATCCTAGGGTTTTGTCCCTTTTTCCAAACTCCTCATCCCTTTCCATGTATTGCTATGTTGGCAAATCTCTCGAAAACTGCTTCCATCATACAGAAAAACCTTATAAACTTGAAAGAAGACTGGCCGTAAGTGGAACGAATACGGCTATAGATGGAGGACGGGCACTACTTTGCCCTTCGATAAGGTTACCTCCTAGAAAGCCAGGAGCCCCAGAGACTCAAGAAAGAAGGAGACAAGAATTTAAACAGAGGAAGAGAAGACAGTGCGTAGGCTTTGGGGAATATGCCTTTAAAACAAAACTTTTCTTTTGAAAATGCTTCTTTAAAAACTGTTTTGAAAAATAATTTTTCAAATCTTTTATCTGATCCGGTAACCTTCAGCTCTGATACCACGTGTAACACCCCACGTCCGTTAGTGTCACTCACAAAGGGAATGCACTAAGTTTTGTGGAGCATTATGGGTAAAAGATGCAGATAAATTACAAGACAGACAAACATTTAACAGCGGAAAATAAAACTTTGTTTTATTGACAAAACAGTTTGTACAAGCTTCCTTTACAATATCAGAGTATCATCTGTCTTTACAAAATAAAGAAGCATAAAAATACATTTTATATTCCCCAAGTTTAGCAAGAGCCAGCCATAGCATCTGAAAAGAGAAGCCAAGCAACCTTCGACAAATCTTCAAGCTGGGAAAGAGTGGCAGTCCAACTTAACCTGAGCTAAACTATTCCCTCCTTTACTACCTGGGGGGAGGGGGGAAACGGAAGAAAAGAAGACGAAAGAAAAACAGAGTCAGACATAAAGCCTGAGTAAGTTCAGTAACTTCTAGCATGTGAACATGGAAAACAAAACGACATGAATTAACTGAATACAAGATTTCACCATGACGATAGGGTCAACAAGATTAGACAAGGTAGTCACAAGATATGCTAAGATAAACTGGATACGCTCTAATACTTTCGCTGCTTCGCTATTTCCTTGTTATACCGGTTTCTATATCTCTGCACTGCCTAACTAGTGTCCTAACTAGTAATGTTAACGTGATCCCAATCCTTGTATTTTCCATCGCCTTCAGGCATCCATTTATTAGTTATTCCCTAGGTCTAGTCTAGGGTTTACGCTATCTTCTGAACGCTTCTCGGATTTAGTAATTATGCCACCTAGGTCTAACTAGGAATTATGCAACTTGTCGAACGATGCCCTTTAGTCTAGGATACACTACCTAGAGTGGTATATGTTCCTAGACTTTTCCCACGCATGTACCGCGAATCATTATCGCTTGTCTTATGATCGAATGTACTATCGTACCCCATATTAATCTCTGTACCCCTTTGTACTAGTTCCCAACTGGTATCCCATAGTCCGGGTGTAGTGATCCTTTTTAATGATCGGCTCCTACCCGCATAGTTACATGTGTCCTACGGCCCCCGATGTCGTAGCAACCTATGCTGGTCCCACCATGGGGTGTATCAAGTCCCATGGTGGCGGCTCGACACAATCGTAGAATGCATAGGTATACTACTGGTGCCCAGTGCCTTATTTTTCTGTGCCGAAGTGTGTGCACGCCCGCACTCCGTTAGAACCTACACTGCTGCACCACCGCCGTCGATTTGACCTCTTACAATCAGCCAGTAATCGTGCCCCACCCTGCCTAGTACAGGGTATCCTGATACACCTTGTAGGGTTACTGCTGAAAAGGGTCCCCCGCTGCTAGGTTTTCTAACTCTTGCCAACATGCTAAGTTGGTTAAGTGTTCTGTATAAACCTAACCCCCAATCGGTCTGTATAGTTTAGCATGTCCAATTTGAATAAGTATTAATTTAATTTACTTAACCCCACCTTCCCACGAAGCCTCGGGCTTCGTAACCTAATTCGTTGGAGTCTTCTTTAAAATCTGATGCTCCTTCTCGTGTTCTACTAAGAATTACTACTTAGTTTTGTTAACTAAGATTTACCACTTAGTTTCCAGAATCCTCAACTAAGTTTTATTACTTAGTCCCACTTAGTTTTCTTTCTCATCAAGTTGGATTGGTTAAGTGTCTTTAGTTGATTCAGGCTAACTTAACCCTCTTCCCTTATCCTGTTAAACTGGTTAAGTGTTATAAGTAATCCACGTTGACTTAACCCCATCCCAACCCTAGTTATATTGGTTAAGTATTTCTTATTACTTAACCCTACCATCTCACCCTGTATTGGTTAAGTGTTCCTTTTGACTTAGCCATCCCATTCTTGTTCTAGCTTTAATAAATTAAAGTTGCAACCTCTCACATTAGACAGATATCGCTGCGGTTACTGGATGTGCCGGTTGGTTCCGGGCAGGTTTACACCGCAATTCAGTCTAACCTCGGGTTAGGCATATTCATGTTTTCTAAGTTCAAAGGGTTTTCTGATTAATTTCCAAATCTGGTTTTGAAAACAACCATCCCGTCCTTCAGATCAGTTAGGGATAGCCAGGGAGGGCAGGAAACTTGTATTTTCCAAACCCAAGCCTAGACGCTATCCTCTCTGTCACCCTCGAACCTTCTGGTCTATGTGTTATAAAAAGGGATGTTATCAAAATATTTTTCTTTTGTTTATAAATTGTTAACAATTTATTTCAAAAGCCCATTTCCCCTTTTTAGACAAATTTGGCCTATATTTATTTGTCAAGCCTACTAGTATACTTATATTCTAGGCCCAAGTCCTAACCCAACATGCAGTTTAGGCCATTTCCTATTTCATTGCCGAAACTAGATTAAATATCCTAGTTTATAATTTATGGCCAAAACTTAACCAAGTTACATATTTTGTGGTAAATGAACAATTTACCATTTATGACGAATTCTATAAGTAAATTACTCCTAATTTACTTATTTCATTACTATTCTTTTAATGTACATTGTCACATTTATTATTATGGCCCATTCTCTCTTATTTATCATATTTATACTTTTTGGTATGTAAATTATACCAAATTTAGTGTCGCTAACCATAGTTTATTCTAAACATGACAATTGCTCACAATTATGAATAAATTCAAAATTGTGCTAATATACTTATTCCAAATCAACCTTAATTAACCCAATCTTGGTTTAACATCCTAATTCACAATTTATGGCAAAACTAGAATTATTTTTCTAGTTTACATTTTATGCCTAAAATTTAGCTTACTTGTTAACGCTAAATTTAATAAGTCAAAATCACATATTCCCTAATCCATGTCAAATTTCCCCGTTTTCATTTTAATATGCATGTCATAATACATATTCCAAATTATGCCAATTTCCAAGTTTACAATTACGTTCATATTCATTTCCATGTTTTTCCCCAAATCGCATTCCCACCGTTCGAATAATTGTGATTCAACCTAGATTATAAATAAATCTAGATTCGTAGATAAAAAGGGAATGAATCAAAATGACAAGAAGGAATAATTGGCATAAAAAGGTTTGGATAACAATGTAGGTTCAAGAATATGGGTAGACCTAACTAAATAGGTAAATTCCCACTGTCTTAAAACCAAAAAAATGGGCAAAATAGATTCAAGAACGTGGGTAGACCTAACTTAATAGGTAAATTCCCACTGTCTTAAAACCAAAGAAAAACCAAGGAACAGGTAGAATAAATAATTGGGTTTAAACCCAACTTCTCAATCACAAAACTAAAGCAATATTTTCCTAATCATAAATCATGGGTATCAAAATCACAGTTGTCCTCATTATGTCATAAGTAATAGTTTATGTCCAAATCAAAGGTATAGGCCTAGTCAAGGAAATAATCCTTGTAGTCACAGCCACAGTCATAGGAAATGTCCATAGTCATATGCGATGTTCATAGTCCAAAAGGGAAAATAATTCCCATAGTCATAAGTCATTGTCATGGGCGATGTTTATATGTCCCAAAATCAAAGGCTTATGTCATAGTCCAAAGGCATATGCTTTCAAAGGCCACAGTTCTATAGTCATAGTCACGGTTACAGTCTTATTTGTCCTCGAATCATAACAGTTCTTAATTCAGTCCAAGAGTATAAACACAGATTCGAAGAGAGAGAGAGAGAGAGAGAGATTTGGCATATTCCTTTATTCCTTTAATTTCATGTCACAAATAAAACAAAATATTCAGATCTAGAAATAACCAACTTACAGAAAATAGATCTAGAAAAGAAGGAAAGCGTGGCTATGATTCGTGCGTCGTTGCTTGAAACTTGTTTGAGCTAGCCTTTGAATTCTTCACTTGAAACTTTGATTTGAATCTCCCCTTAAAAGTCTTTTAGCAGCATCTCCTCATCTTGAATCATATTTTATTTTAATTATTTAAGAAAATTTAAAGGAGGGGAAGAAGCCATGAATCTTAGCAGCATAAGGATAGAAGAGAATTGGTGCAAAGAGAATGAAGACTAGGGCTGTTTATATAGCTGCTCAAGACCTTATCGTACACGCAGCGCTGAGTCAGCATTGAACCCGGTAAAGAAAATAGTCCAGGTACATAGATGAATCTAGCCAAACCTTATCATACACGCAGTGCTGAGTCAGCATTGGGTCCCACAAGCTATTTTGGCGTAGAAATTTGAATTTCAAATGAATTGTTTTGGCGTAGAAGTTTGATTTTCGAACTTTTGAATTTCTGGAATTTATTTAACTGTTTTATTCACATGAAATATTCTTATATGTATACAATTCCTCTAACGACCATTTTACGCGTATATATATGCACAACTTTCATTTTATTTTCAAAATTCAAATGATGTTGCCATATTTCATTGACTGTAGCCTTATCTTGAATTTTATCTTTCGTATACATATATTTTTGCATATATATATTTATATTCTCATATGTATATATATATTCTTTATTTACTTATATGTACGTTCTTATCCTTTCAAATTTTGAATTTGTATACGTACATATATTTGCATGTTCAGTTGGCGCTCTCTAAAACAAAGATAAAAAATTATGCCGCCGCCGGGGTTCGAACCCCCGACCTCCATGCTACAAATCCAATGCCTTAACCAACTGAGCTACAGAGGCTTTTGTTAATAAGTCTTAGAACAATAATAATTATTGTTCTCTCATTACTTCTCTTTTTCATGTTAGTTACAATACTTAAATTAAACAACTGCATGGATCTTTTTCTTTTAATTTTTCTTTTAAAAAAATAATTGTACTTTAATTTGTGAATCTTAATGTCACAAAATTACGGGGTGTTACACTATGAACCTTGTTGCTAACTTCCCAATGGACCCAAAGCGAATGACGTTCCATAATGGAGCCACCTTAACAAAGACCATGTCCCCAATATCAAACTCAAGATCTGTCCTGCTCTTGTCAGCATAAGATTTTTGCCTATCTTGCGTCGTCTTCATCCTCCTTCGAATCAAATCAATCTTTTCAGAAGTCTGTCTAATCATATCGGGTCCAAGTAAGACCTTATCTATAGACTCCCACCAACATGTAGGCGAACGACACGACCGTCCATAAAGAGCCTCGAACGGTGCCATGCCAATGCTAGATTGAAAGCTGTTATTATATGCGAACTCCACCAACGGAAGATGTTCCTCCCATTTACCTCCGAAATCTAAGACACACAAACTCAATAAGTCCTCTAGAGTACGATTCACCCTCTAAGTTTGGCCGTCCATCTGAGGATGATATGCGGTGCTCAAACATAACTGAGTCCCTACCGCCTCTTGCAAGCTCTTCCAAAACTCGCAAGTGAAGATAGGATCGCGGTCGCTCACTATGCTAGAAGGAACACCTTGCAGACGAACTATTTATCGAATGTATACGGAGCCTAACCATGGTGCAGTCCTCTTACTCTTTACGGGAATGAAATGGGCGCTCTTAGTAAGTCTGTCTACCACGACCCAAATCCCCGTATTACCCTTCCTCGATCTTGGTAATCCGTCAACAAAGTCCATCGAAACACTTTCCCACTTCCATTGTGGGACCTCCAACGGGTGAAGCAATCCACCGGGCCTCTTTTGCTCTGCTTTTACTTGTTGGCACACCAAGCATCTAGTAACAAGTCTACCACGTCCTTCTTCATACCGGCCCAAAAGTAAACTTGTCTCATGTCCATGTACATCTTGTCCCCGCCAGGATGGATGGTCATCTTCGAACGATGTGCATCATCAAGAATGGTCTTCCTCAAGTTCTCGTCCTATGGTACACAAATTCTACCGTCCCTACGTAACCAACCCTTATCATCTAGGTTATACCTACAGAGATGGCTCGATGACTCCCCTCTTTTGAGTTTTTCTACTAACTCAACCAACTGTGGGTCGTCTCGCTATGCCTCGCCAATCCGTCCCAAAAAAGTAGGTCTGACCTCTAAGGATGCTAGCAAACCGGATACAAAGTCAACGGAAGGTTTAAAGTCAAATGTAGAGATGAACTCTAAGCTTCGCCGCTCAACAAACAACGGACTCAAGGACAACCTTTTTCTACTTAATGCGTCTGCCACCACGTTACCCTTGCCAGGGGTATATGCTATCTCGAAGTCGTAGGATGCTAAGAATTCCATCCACCTTTGCTGCTGTAAGTTCAAGTCCTTCTGAGAGAATAAGTATTTTAGCGATTTGTGGTCAGTGAATAATTCGAATTTTTCGCCAAGAAGATAATGACGCCAAGACTTAAGCGCGAAGACAATAGCGGCCAACTCTAGGTCATGTGTTGGGTAATTTCTCTCATGTACTCTCAGTTGTCTTCCACCATAGGCTATTACCCTTCCCTCTTGCATTAAGACTGCGCCTAGTCCTGTCCCACAAGCATCGGTATAAACGGTAAATGGCTTACTCCCATCTGGCATCACTAAGGCTGGGGCTGTGGCCAAAGCTCTCTTTAAACATTGGAACGCAACATCACAATCAACGTCCCACATGAAAACTAAGTTCTTCTTCGTCAAGCGTGTTAATGGGGCTGATATTTGTGCGAAGTCTTTGATAAACTTCCTATAGTAGCCAGCCAACCCTAAGAAACTCCTCACCTCGGTAGCATTTTTAGGAACCTTCCGATCTTGGATGGCCACTATCTTCGTGGGATCCACCGCTATCCCTTCTTTGGAAACCACGTGCCCTAAGAATCGCACTTCCTTCCTCCAAAAGTGACATTTAGAAAATTTAGCTTTAAGGCTACATGCTCGAAGAGTCTCCAACACTTCCCTAAGATGTAGGGCATGCTCTTCCTCACTTTTAGAAAAGATCAAGATGTCGTCCCCAAAGAATACCACGAATCTATTAAGGTACTCCCTAAACACCCTACTCCTCAAGTCAACAAAGTATGCGGGGGCGTTTGTCAAACCGAAGGGCATCACAAGCCACTCGAAGAAACCGTCTGGAGTCCTAAAGGCAGCCTTGTCTATGCTTTCCTCAGCCACTCTCAACTGATGGAAACTAGTGGCTAAGTCCAACTGCGAAAACACTGAGGCGCCAACTAACTGATCGAAGAGATCGTCAATCCTCAGCAGTGGGTGTCTATTCTTCTTAATGAGCTTATTAAGTTCTCTATAGTCCACACAAAGTCTAAGGGACCCATCCGCCTTCGTGGAAAACACTATTGGAGCACCCCACTCCGATATACTACGTCTGATGAACCCTTTCTCAAGCAATTCTTTCACTTGCTTACTGAGTTCTCTTCTCTCTCTTGGAGCCATGTGGCGCACTGGCAATGCAACCAGCTTTGCATTATCTATTAGATATATTCCAAAGTCTATTTCACATTTTGGGGGTAAACCCCTCACCTCATCGAAGACATCAACATATTCACGGACTATACGAACAGAATGTAAATCATCATCGGATGCGTCAAGGGATTCTAGGTAGCTAAGCATTACTAGACCTCTAAGGTCACAAGAGATATCAAGGGTCTTTCCAAAACGAACTACCCTTCTTTCACAATCTAGGATGGCCCCATATCTAGTTAGCCAATCCATACCTAGAATTAAACCGAAGCCCATGAAGCCAAGAAGAAAAGCGTTGCACTAAAACTCAATGCCCAAGATAAAACTCTCAAATCTTGACAAACCACCGATAGGATTTGAGACTACTAAGGGATCATTAACCAGACTAGTATCAAGGTGCAGTGTTTCAACTAATGATGTAGAAATAAACAAATGTGATGCGCCAAAATCGAATAAAGTACAAACAGGATGATCAAACAGAAAAACTAAACTTTCAACGGAAATTGCTATACCTCGTTCTTGCAGCGGTGGGACCACGAGAGCCTGAACTTGTCCCCTTGCCTGCCGTGGCGCCATAAGAGCCTGCACCTGTCCTCCCGAGGTAGACCCTGCCCTCTGTCTTTTCTTTGGGAAGTCCTTAATAAGATGTCTCGCCTCGCCATAGTGGAAACAACCAGTCTTCTTTTTCTTCCTACAATCTTTGCTTAGATGGCCGGGTGTCCCACAGTTAACGCATCTTTTCTTTCCCTTAGCATTGTTGCCTTTGCCAACTTTCTTGTTCTATTGTTGCTATTGCGGTTTCTTTTGATCCCCTTTCTTCTCGGGTGCCTTATTAGCATTGGTGCCCTTCTCCTCTTCATGCATGAGCGCCATGTCAACTAGTCTCTCGAAGGTAGCCCCCATGGGAATGTGGGTCATAACTAACCCATGAAGCGGCTCGTTTAAACCGTTAACAAATCTTAGAGCCTTCTTTTCTGGAGTATTCACCAGGTCCAAGCCAAATCTTGCCAATTGGTTGAATTTGTTGACGTACTCTTTTACTGATAGATTCCCTTGCTTCAGCGCCAAAAACCTTTCCATGTACAGATTCTCTTCAGCCCGTGAGAGAAACTTCGCCTCAAACCTCTGCCTAAAATCTGGCGATGTATCGATTGGGCGTCCCCATTAGTGACCTCCCACCAAAACGAGGCCTCATCCTTCATTAGACAGGCAGCTAGCTGGACTTTTCTTCCATCATCCACTTCAAAGATTCTAAACAGTTCTTCCACCTCCTTTAGCCAGTTACGAGCTTCAACAAATGTCTCCGTCCCGTGAAAAGGTTTTCCACCCATTGCTCTAAAGTCCTTACATATCTTAGCAAAAGTATCGACGCGAGGAGGAGGGGGATGAGGAGGAGGAGGAGCATTTGTTGGACCTACGGTGGCGGCCCTAGCCTCGAGATATTGACGAAACCAACCGAGTACATGAAAACCCTCTGGTATCTCAGATGCTTCAGACATGCTGAGACGAATAAGGAAAGATTCAATATAAAAGAACCGAGGGAAAGATATATGGCTCTTGGGGTTATGCTTTCTAAAATAAGCTTTTCTCTTGAAAATACTTTCCTTAAAACATACTTTTAAAGGTACTTCTTTATAAAAATTGTTTTGCAAAAATAGTTTTTCAAAATTCATATCTGTTCTAGTAACCTGCCTCTGATACCACGTGTAACACCCCACATCCATTAATGTCACTCACTAAGGGAATGCATTAACTTCTATGGAGCGTTTTAAGTAAGTATAGAACCGAATCTTAACAACAAGACAGATATAAATAGTACTCAAAGATTTAAAACTTTATTTCATTGCAGCGGAAAACACATATGTTTGATTATATCATCAAAAACCAGAGTCAAAGTACATAATATCCATCTTGACTACCAAAAGTACATGAATTGAAAGACATAATCCCCATTACAAAATAGCCATAAATAAAAGAGAAGCTGAACTTTACTTCAGCAATCGAAGCAATCTTCTAAAAGAAGAGAAACAGCAGACCAAAATCAAGCTCCACTGGTGCTAGTTCCAACCAAAGCAACTTGTGGGGGGGGGGGGGGAGGAGAAGGAAGAAAAGAGGAGGAAACAAATGGGGTCAGACATAAAGTCTGGCGAATGCGATAACTTTAACAATATAATTAACAAAGTAACTAGGCTACGACATAAGTTGGAAAGTAAGGAAATGACCATGAACCATTGAATATGGCAGAGTAAACAAGGAAACAAGATGAACAACGATATCGTTAAAAAGCCGCTAAACCACTATAAGATAATTACTAAACTACACCAACACTATAGGATAATTGCTATACTACACCACCACTAGTCACCCTAAGGTTGATCCCGCCTATAGACTTAATAATGATATTGGTAGTTTCGTGCACCCCTAGCTGCGTTCATAGGTGCCGCCTGCCCCTATCTCCACTAGGTGTACACACTACCCCCAAGCGATCGGCTCCCTAACTCGTAGATTCCCGTGCTGGCCCCATAGTGGGGTGTATCACTCCCCAAAGTGGCAACCCGATACCACAAATAATGCACGACTTATACCTACACGATGCAACAACGTCTTACCTACCAGCCCGGGTCCACACACGCATATGAACCCGTCGGACTTGCGTTGCCACCGCTAACCCGGTTTGGCCTCTTACAGTCAAGCCCAGTAGGCGTGTCCCGTCCTCGACTTGGGACAAGCCCACAAAGATACGTATGGGTTACTGGTTGAAATGTGCCCCCATTACTTGACACAAGCTATCCACCTATGCTTGGTCCCCTCTAATACATCCCACTTAACCCACTTCTTATTCATGATTCAATTACATGTTTCAATTTTGGTTAAGTGTTTCTAATTGTATTTCCAAATGCCACCCAAGGCACCTAATAGATGCCACATGCTACCCAAGGCACCCACTTAACCCCCTCATGTCCCACTACATGTTTATCTGGTTAAGTGTTTCTTAATTCATTAAGACTGTAACCTCATAAAGACCTCTCACATTAGACTGGCATTTTTGGAAGCTGGATTTGCCGGTCAGGTTCGGGCAGTCTTACACCACAAAAGAGCCTAACCTCGTGTCTTTACAATTGTTACATATTTAATTTATGCCTAAGACCTCTTACATTAGACTGGCAATTGTGGCAGCCGGATTTGCCGGGCGGGTCCGGGCAGTCTTACACCACGAAAGAGCCTAACCTCGTGTCTTAGACGATTAATTACGCCTAATTAATCACTCTCCAATTTGAATTACTTTCCCTATTCAAATTATCAATCAATTCCAAATTTAACGATGTCCATAATTGACTCAATTATGTCCATCCATTTATGGTATGTAAAATCATACCAATTTTCATCTCAAATTTATTTTATGCCTTTTAAGGCATTTATGCCAATTAAATCTTTTAATATTATCCCATTTTACCCCCACATTGTACGTTTGTTCGTTTAATGTAAAATATACGTTAGACTCGAATAATCTAACTCATGGAATAAAGTGAAAACATCACAATATACACAAATTAAAACATAGATCTAAACATAGGGGTGAACTTGCTTGTGTGAATGATGTTCTACATCTAAAACTTGCATAGGCCAAGGTTACAACTTGCATAAACAACATATGTCATGGATCCAAATCTAAAGGTGTGAACTTGTTGAGATAATGGTCACAAACTTGCATAAATCATGTATGTCATAGATCTACATCTAAAGGTGTAAACTTGCATAGGCAATAACCCTAAACTTGCATAACTTGATTCATATCCCAAACTCATATATTTATATAAACTTGCATGCGTGATTTATGCATCATAACAATGGTGTAAACTTGCATCTAACATGTAAATTATCATGTAGAATTTATCATATAACTCACACATGTCATAAACTAACTTTAGATCTAAAATTGATGTCACGAAACATTTAAGGTTATACTAACTTGCCTATGATTCTTGTGTAAATCAATATCTAAACTTGCATACAAACTTGTGATCTATCATATGAATCAACATAACCAAAGTAGCATATGAACAACATGTTGATTCAACTAGACATAAGCCATTCATAGAATTACAACATGGGTGATAGCATCATAACTTTACATCGTAAATGATAGCATCATAACATAACATCATAGAAATTACAATACAATACTACAACATAATTACAACATGCAGTCAATAATTCACATCATATCCAAATTATCCGCATCATAACTCAATCCAATTAATTTACTAATTATTTTATTAAAACTATCGAACTCACAACTCAAAAGCGGTCTTGAGTTCTGAATTCTGATTTCTGAAGTTGTATTAGCTTTCCTTTGAAGAAGATTCGTTGTTAGGGTTGAATAGAACTGATTTGATTTTCTGTTCTTCCTTTCTAATTAGTGGCGACTACTCCAGGGTTCAAGATGACAGCATGACGGCCATAGTTTCAGTTTTAATTCCGATTTAGGGTTTGAGTCTATGGGTCTTTTTATAGAGTTTTGAATTAATTTAAGCCGTTAGATGATCTTAGAGTTAATCAAAACCATTCAGTCGGGATAGGGTGACACCTCAGCCCTAATGACTCAGCAAAGAGTCAGAAAGGACTCAGCAACATGGGTCAGACTGAACCAAAAAGCTGTGCAGGCCTGCTGCCTCGGCCTGGGAGCACTTGGCAGGTGCGCCAGTGCAAATTTGTATTGATGCACTTCCCAAGAGCGCCAGTGCATTTTTTTTTGTTTTTCCGCCAAACTTCATTCATCCATAACTACTTTATCCGGTACCCGTTTCCCGCAAATTCGGACTCTATTTCAACCAGAATTCCGAAACGAACACAATGGCGCAACCCCATTCCCTTAATTCTCATGTCTGAGATTAATTATTCTTTATTTTAGTTAATTCGATTAATAAAAAATCTGGGGTATTACAGTTTGTCCATAAAAGGTATGTCCACTATGAATCCGATTTCGTTTTATGCATTTAATATGTATGTTATCACGGAGTACATATTGTTATGTATGACATGAGTAACCGGAACAATCATTGCTTTTCTTCTCAAATCTGCTTTCGCTTTCATCACACAGTACACTCGTCTGCAGTTGTCTTCTACATGTATATTTTGTAGGCTAATTATTTGCTTTATTTTCTTCAATAGGTTTTAATTTTGATTGATTGCTGTTTTTATTTTGGCAAATACACATAAGAACTTGGGACCGAAAAAGGAAGACAAACAACTTTATATGTTGGCGGTACGAAAGCACAAAATGAAAGAGCTATTGTATTTGATATTCTTTTAGAAGTAAGATCCCGAGTCAAAAAGCAACTTCTTTGGATGGTAATAGAGAAGTCTCTTGTAATTTTAGGTGTAACTATAGGTAGTTAACGGCCAAACTACTTTTGTTTAAATGTATATGACTAGTGTATGCTTGGACGTATTAAAAAGTTCAAGACATACACAGTTGTCAAAGTTGAATGTAAATAAATCATAACTGCAAATTTATCTTTGTATTTTTGGATATGCTATTTATTTCAGTGTTCATAGTTAATTGATAATGTAACACCCCACCTCCGCTAGGGTCACTCACAAAGGGAATGCACTAGGTTCGGTGAAGCATTATCGAGGTAAACATGCACAGAAATATTACAAGACAGAACATATATAAAATAGCGGAAGTAAAACCAATTTCATTACCTTATAAAATAAGGCCTAAAGCCTTTTACATCAGAATACATCAAAACCTGTCTTGCAATAGTAAAGAAGCATAAAACCTTTTCATAAATTATTCCCCAAAATAAAGCGGTGAAGCAGCCATAGCCGAAAGAAGTCCAAGCCATATATGATGACCTTCGAGCAGAAGAGGTCCGAACTAAACAACAGTGTTTCCTCCCTGAAAAACGGGGGGGGGGGGGGGGAAGACAAAGAGGCAAAACAACACGGGGTCAGTCATAAAGACTGGTAAGTCCTATCTACTTCCAGTATAAAAACAGGTAAAGGTAACATGACAAGCATAAACTGAAAGTAAACATAAAGATGACGACAAGATAAATAAGCTAAACCAAGATACCCGGATGAACTACTATAGCAAGATAAACTAAGGTATCATGATAAACTACGGTGTCATGATAAATCAAGGTATCACATCATCAGGTTTCTATCAAGTATACTATCCCAAGGTATCTATCAATTATAACATCCCACGGTATCTATCATGTATAACATCCCAAGGTATTTATCATGTATAATTGCTCTGCACCTCTCGTACAAGTATCCAAACCCGCGTCATGTGCTAACTATGAATGTCCCTTGCCCAATGTCATGTAATGGTCCATGTCAACCTCATATATAGCATATGTAGGTTTTCCCAACTCGTACGTTTCTTTCCATGTATAAGTTCAGTCCTTTGCCGTAGGCCGTACGGGCTTTCCCATGTAAACCTATACCACCTCAACGTAGTACCGTTTTATCCTTGAAGTTGTTTTGGACTGCTACCCTTGATCTGGTTATGTTTCCTTACCATGAACTATCGCGTGTTCACTTAGGATTTATGCCACCTAGGACCACTAGGGATTATGCTACATAATGAACGTTTCTGTGTCTCGGTTTGGGTTCAAGCCACCTAGGGCCACTAGGGATTATGCCACCCGTCAACCACGCCCTTTATCCCACGTATGTATCGTGAATCGTTTTGCATGTCTAGACGCACATGTATCTCAATGTGCCATCCGAGTTCCGTGCCAGGGCAAACAAGAAATAAGGAACTCGGTCGGGAGCTTTAAGTCATCTGCCGATGCAGATATCAAGGTATGTTTTTGTATCCGTGGCTATGGTCCCACGTGACCCCTCCCTCAACTACTGAAAGGCAATCCAAGAAAAATCATGTATGAGAACTACATCCCGGCCCCACTATAGCCCCACTTTCCTATTGGCCAACCTCACACATAACTCGATAGCAAGTATATGGTCTGTTAGGAGTTCTCTGCCTTTCCGTACGTTCACGATTGACTAAAGATGGTAGGTAGTCAACGACGCGCTATCCAGGGCAAAAATCAAGTATCGTCGACTCCGTGCTAATTCATCCCCGTCTTTAGGTTGCTCGCACAACAACCAAGGCATACCCTTGGCTCTTCTACCGCACACCTTAACCTCTGTGAGGCCAGGTTTCATGGACCATCTGCCACCTCACAGAGGGATACCAAGAGTACCCTCACATCCCCCGAAGCTACTACTTCGTCACCCAGTTCGCTGGAGCTTTTTATCTAAGTCAGATAAAATGCTCCTCCTCGTATACTAAGCGATGACCTACCGTATCAGGTTACTCATCTATTTATGAACTAGTCCCATGTCCTTGGCTAAGAATTATTACTTAGTTATTCTTAACTAAGGTTTACCACTTAGCTTCTTTCCCCGTTATCCTTGATTAACTACAATTTTCTACTTAGTTCCTCTAACTAGGGTTTTGTCTATTGGGTTAAGTGTTGTAATTCAAGTTCATGACTCAACCCGCCTACGAATCATGTCATGATGGGCTAAGTATTTAAGTCCAAGGCTTAGCCCCACAAGTTGGTTAAGTATACAAAGAAGCACATGACTTAACCCTATCAAGTCAAATTGGTTAAGTATTTGTTTGTCTTAACCCTATCAGATTATCGTGTTAGATTGATTAAGCATAGATTATCTTAATCCCATCAGATTATCGAGTCGGATTGGTTAAATATGGGCTAGCTTAACCCCATCCACTAATCGTATTACAATGGTTAAGTATATTTAAAAGGTCTTGTGACTTAACCCTATCAGGTCCGCATATTAGATTGGTTAAGTATAGGTTACTTAAACTCATCAAACCACCATGTATAATTTGTTAAGTATTAGTTACTTAACCCCATTAAATTATCATGTTAAGTTGGTTAAGTATTGGTTACTTAACCCCATCACCTTACCATGTTAGATTAGTTAAGTGTAGGTTACTTAACCCCGTCTAATCACCGTGTTTAGATTAGTTAAGTGTGGATTACTTAACCGCATCGAATTTACCATGTTAGATTAGTTAAGTATGGATTACTTAACCCCATCTAAGTACCGTGTTTGGATTAGTTAAGTGTAAATTACTTAACCCCATCCCCTAATTGTCTTATATGGTTAAGTGTCATTAAGAAATCAAGTGCGGCTTGACTTAACCTACCCATTCATGTCATATCGGTTAAGTGTCATTAGTCAAATTTACTTAACCTTATCATGTAGCATTAATTAAATTAATGCACTTTTAGCCTCTCACATTAGACCTTGTTGTAGTTACTAGTTAAGCCGGGCGGGTCCGGGTAGATTTACACCACAACCTAGTCTAACCTCGGGTTTTAAGTGCTATGTGACCAACTACTCACATAGGGTCCTATTGTTTTTAGCCACTAGTTAAGCCGGGCGGGTCCGGGTAGATTTATGCTACAAACTAAACCAAACCTCGAGTTGGCCACTTTCATGTTTGGTCTAGTGTCGTATTACACTTACAACCCATACGTGTCTAGTTTCAAGTCCCATGTTTACCCCCACATGTCATGTCCACATTTTGGTGTATCATGAGTGTCATATTTTCATGAAATCCCATGTCAAATTATCACGTCATAATCACGCTCGTCTAACCTACCCCAAATCGTGTTTCCAACCCAAGTAAAAGCGAGTCAACACAGTAAGGATACTATGCTACATATTGGCCTCAAAACATGCATGATGTCAAAAAGGGATTGGCCACCAACATGCATGGTATCATAAGGGGTTTGGCCTCAAAATATGCATAGCATCATAAGGGAATTTGGCCACAAACATGCATAGTATCATAAGGGAATTTGGCCACAAACATGCATAGTATCATAAGGGAATTTAGCCACAAACATGCATGATAACATAAGGGGTTTGGGTTCATTTACATGCATAAGCCCCAAAGTCAAGACTTTGCCAATGTTTCACAAGTCAAATGGTTCCCAAAGGTTCATGCTAACATTCCGTAGATAAAGATTCAAACTTGCAAGATAAACTAGGTTAAACATAGCATGAGTGGCATGATTAAGTCGCTAAAACTTAGCCCAAGGTCATAGATCATTGAAAAGGGGCAAAATTGGGTTCACATAGGCTAGCATACTTATGTTTCATCGCATTTTATTCCATGTCACATTAGAACCACCGTTAGAATCTACAAGTAGCTAGAACTTACATAGCGAGGCTTAGGGAAGGATCATGCATCGTCTTGACGAAGAAAGGTGGCTCCTTTGTTGAAGAATCGTCATGAAATTTGCATAGCAACGTTGATCCACTCCCTTGATTTGATGTAGAAGGCTTGCACCTTTTGATTTGAATCCGATTTGAATGCATAGTCTCTAGGAATTGGAGACGGAGACCATGATCACTTGGCATTTGGGCAGCATTTCATGGCATGAGTGATTTGTGAGGGTTTAGGGTAGGCTTAGGGGTCTTTTTTAGATATTAGGAGTAGTTTAGGCCCTTAGATTAACCCTAGGATAGATCTGAGCCTTTAAAATCCGTCACAAGCCTCCAAACATGTCTTGAGGAACAAGTCAGGTGCACCTAGGCCAAACTGGCCGACCACCCAAGTCGACAGGGGTGTTGACTGGGCAATCGACACCACCTAGGGTGTGTCGACTCCCTAGTCGACTCCCCAGTCAACTTGGGGGTGGTGGGAATTTTTCCTGCCTATTCTGCTTGGCTGAATTTGAATTTTGAATTCAAATTTGAACTGTTTTTGAACTTGAAATTTTCTGAAAACTTTGATGGGCCATAACTTGGTCATACGGACTCCGATTTTCGAAAACTCGGACTCTATTTCGCTTATTTTTCCAAGGCGAACGTAATGGCGCAACCTGTTTCTCCTGATTCAAATTTTATAATTAATTTCTGCCTTGATTCTTGTCTTAGGATGTTGTAAAAATCCAGGTTGTTACATTCTCCCCAACTTAAAGGATTTCGTCCCCGAAATCTCGAAGTTAGGAAGAACGTATCCTACCATCCATCATCCATCTACTCAAAACATCATCCACAGGAAACCATGGTCCTTAAAAGACTCCCAATGCTTTGTGAAAACATGCAGAAAGTGTGTGTATATGTTCCTTAGCTAATGCTAATGATCAGGCCTGAATGATCTTTCTAATGCAAAATATGTTTAGTGCCATGAGTCCAACATGTATGCAAATAGTCCTAGTCATATAAACACTATATGTGTGCACAACCATTCATCCACATGCTACATCCACATGGTAACACATTAAATTTCATCCATAAACAAGTATAAATACTCGTGCATATGCAACACGAAATGTGAGTGCGTCGATCTAGTATCTAATGTGTATTCGCGCATCCACGAGCAACCACTTGCAACCATTTGCAACCATATCAATCATAAAATGTTTCAAATACATGGTTACATCCATAGCGTTCTACCTAAGGTTCCCAAGATAGGATCGAGAAGATAAACAAGACAAACTCCTTACGGGGTTTGCCACAGAAACAGGATTGAGAGGATATCCACCAAGCGATAGCATGTAAGCAAGCTCTACAGGAGAACCAGGGATCAACGATATACTCTTAAAAAGAGACATGATGCGCGCGTCTAAGCCGCATTTCCATGAGTTGAATTCCATTGTGCCTTGACCGCCTTTGACTTCATGATTTCGTAGCTCCTTGATTCCTATTTCCAAGGTGTGAGTTGGAACTCATTTCACTGTCGCCTCTCGTTTCACTTTCACTTATTCTTTCCCTAGTATGCTCGGCTCAAACATATCTACGTACACATCCAAGCTCTCTAAAATTCACTAGTGAATTATGGATCTCGTTTACCAATGCCAATCCATGTTATCACGTGCACTTACTAGGGTGATTCCTATAACTCATGCTTAAGCGGGTTGAACCATCCGCCTTATTGGCGAACGTTACTCGACCGGATCAGAGATTTCCGATAAATGCACCAAGAGATTCTAGGTAACTAACCATGACAGAACTCATAAGGTTACACGAGACTTCGAGGGTATTACCAAGGCAAGTTAAGAGTTTAACTACCCTCCTTTCAAAACCGAGAATAGCATCCCTTACTGGATAACCACTTCATCCCTAGAATCCATCCATAGCTCGACAATGGAAGCATTGCTTCTAATCTCAACACTTGGCATTTACACTCTCAATTCCAAACGAGTCATGAATAAATGGACCGACTCTCCAACCAGATTTTGGGACAAAAGTGGGATCTTCTACCAGGCAAGTACTAAGGGGCAGAGACTTATCTATCGAAGCAGACTTAAATGATGTGATGATCAATACAAAGTCTGGACGGGATGATAGAAAATAAAGGCTAAGCCTTTAACAGAAACGGTACCATTCCTCTTAGGTACGCTAGAAAGAAGAGCATACAATTGCCCTCTCACTGATCTTGTCCTTATCTTCCTTTGTGGATCCAGCCTAACAAGTTGCTTATTCTTAAGCTTGTGTCCTTTATCCTTGCTCTTATTATCCCTTCTTATAACTTCGGTAACAGGTCTCTCGAGAACTTCCTCCATCGCACGGGAAAACACTTACGTAGCTAGACAAGGATTAGTCGCAGTTAAAACTACTGTGACTACAGATGGAGGAAAGAAAGGAAAAGAGGTTCAATCAAGGAAACAAAGGATAGTGCTAATGGCTTTTGGGGAATAGCCTTTAAAAACTTTTCATGAAAAATGCTTCTTTGTAAACAGTTTTTCAAATAGTTTTCAGAAGGTTTTTAAAAACTTTTGCCCAGTCTGGTAACCTTCTACTCTGATACCCAATGTAACACCCCACCTCTGCTAGGGTCACTCACAAAGGGAATGCACTAGGTTTGGTGAAGCATTATCGAGGTAAACATGCACAAACATATTACAAGATAGAACATATATAAAATAGCGGAAGTAAAACAAATTTCATTACCTTATAAAATAAGGCCTAAAGCCTTTTACATCAGAATACATCAAAATCTGTCTTGCAATAGTAAAGAAGCATAAAACCTTTTCATAAATTATTCCCCAAAATAAAGCGGTGAAGCAGCCATAGCCGAAAGAAGTCCAAGCCATATATGATGACCTTCGAGCAGAAGAGGTCCGAACTAAACAACAGTGTTTCCTCCCTGAAAACCTAGGGGGGGAACGGAAGACCAAGAGGCGAAACAAAACGGGGTCAGTCATAAAGACTGGTAAGTCCTATCTACTTCCAGTATAAACAAAGGTAAATGTAACATGACATGCATAAACTGAAAGTAAACATAAGGATGACGACAAGATAGATAAGCTAAACTAAGATACCCGGATGAACTACTGCAGCAAGATAAACTAAGGTATCATGACAAACTATGGTGTCAAGATAAATCAAGGTATCACATCGTCAAGTTTCTATCAAGTATACTATCCCAAGGTATCTATCATGTATAACATCCCACGGTATCTATCATGTATAACATCCCAAGGTATTTATCATGTATATTTGCTCCGCACCTCTCGTACTAGTATCCCAACCCGCGTCATGTGTTAGCTATGAATGTCCCTTGCCCAATGTCATGTAATGGTCCATGTCAACCTAATATATAGCATATGTAGGTTTTCCCAACTCGTATGTTTCTTTCCATGTATAAGTTCAGTCCTTTGCCGTAGGCCGTACGGGCTTTCCCATGTAAACCTATACCACCTCAACGTAGTACCATTTTATCCTTGAAGTTGTTTTGGACTGCTACCCTTGATCTGGTTATGTTTCCTTACCATGAACTATCGCGTGTTCACTTAGGATTTATGCCACCTAGGACCACTAGGGATTATGCTACCTAATGAACGTTTCCATGTCTCAGTTTGGGTTCAAGCCACCTAGGGCCACTAGGGATTATGCCACCCGTCAACCACGCATTTTATCCCACGTATGTATCGTGAATCGTTTTCCATGTCTAGATGCACATGTATCTCAATGTGCCATCCGAGTTCCGTGCCAGGGCAAATCAAGAAATACGGAACTCGGTCGGGAGCTTTAAGTCATCTGCCGATCCAGATATCAAGGTCTGTTTTTGTATCCGTGGCTATGGTCCCACGTGACCCCTCCCTCAACTACTGAAAGGCAATCCAAGAAAAATCATGTATGAGAACTACATCCCGGCCCCACTATAGCCCCACTTTCCTATTGGCCAACCTCACCCATAACTCGATAGCAAGTATATGGTCTGTTGGGAGTTCTCTGCCTTTCCGTACATACACGATTGACTAAAGATGGTAGGTAGTCGGCGACGCGCTATCTAGGGAAAAAATCAAGTATCGTCGACTCCACGCTAATCCATCCCCGTCTTTAGGTTGCTCGCATAACAACCAAGGCATACCCTTGGCTCTTTTACCGCAGACCTTAACCTCTGTGAGGCCAGGTTTCATGGACCATCTGCCACCTCACAGAGGGATACCAAGAGTACCCTCACGTCCCCCGAAGCTACCGCTTCGTCACCCAGTTCGCTGGAGCTTTTTATCCAAGTCAGATAAGTTGCTCCTCCTCGTATACTAAGCGATGACCTACCGTATCAGGTTACTCATCTATTTATGAACTAGTCCCATGTCCTTGGCTAAGAATTATTACTTAGTTATTCTTAACTAAGGTTTACCACTTATCTTCTTTTCCCGTTATCCTTGATTAACTACGATTTTCTACTTAGTTCCTCTAACTAGGGTTTTGTCTATTGGGTTAAGTGTTGTTATTCAAGTTCATGACTCAACCGGCCTACGAATCATGCCAAGATGGGCTAATTATTTAAGTCCAAGGCTTAGCCCCACAAGTTGGTTAAGTATACCAAGAAGCTCATGACTTAACCCTATCAAGTCAAATAGGTTAAGTATTTGTTTGTCTTAACCCTATCAGATTATCGTGTTAGATTGATTAAGCATAGATTATCTTAATCCCATAATATTCTCGAGTCGGATTGGCTAAGTATGGGCTAGCTTAACCCCATCCACTAATCGTATTACAATGGTTAAGTATATTTAAAAGGTCTTGTGACTTAACCCTATCAGGTCCGCATATTAGAATGGTTAAGTATAGGTTACTTAACCTCATCAAACCACCATGTATAATTGGTTAAGTATAAGTTACTTAACCCATTAAATTATCATGTTAAGTTGGTTAAGTATTGGTTACTTAACCCCATTACCTTACCATGTTAGATTAGTTAAGTCTAGGTTACTTAACCCCATCTAATCACCGTGTTTAGATTAGTTAAGTGTGGATTACTTAACCCCATCGAATTTACCATGTTAGATTAGTTAAGTATGGATTATTTAACCCCATCTAAGTACCGTGTTTAGATTAGTTAAGTGTAAATTACTTAACCCCATCCCCTAATTGTCTTATATGATTAAGTGTCATTAAGAAATCAAGTCCGGTTTGACTTAGCCTACCCATTCATGTCATATCGGTTAAGTGTCATTAGTCAAATTTACTTAACCTTATCATGTAGCATTAGTTAAATTAATGCACTTTTAACCTCTCACATTAGACCTTGTTTTGGTTACTAGTTAAGTCGGGCGGGTCCGGGTAGATTTACACCACAACCTAGTCTAACCTCGGGTTTTAAGTGCTATGTGACCAACTACTCACATTGGGTCCTATTGTTTGTAGCCACTAGTTAAGCCGGGCGGGTCCGGGTAGATTAATGCTACAAACTCAACCCAACCTCGAGTTGGCCACTTTCATGTTTGGTCTAGTGTCGCATTACACTTACAATCCATACGTGTCTAGTTTCAAGTCCCATGTTTACCCCACATGTCATGTCCACATTTAGGTGTATCATGAGTGTCATATTTTCATGAAATCCCATGTCAAATTATCACATCATAATCACGCTCGTCTAACCTACCACAAATCGTGTTTCCAACCCAAGTAAAAGCGAGTCAACATAGTAAGGATACTATGCTACATATTGGCCTCAAAACATGCACGATGTCAAAAAGGGAATGGCCACCAACATGCATGGTATCATAAGGGGTTTGGCCTCAAAATATGCATAGCATCATAAGGGAATTTGGCCACAAACATGCATAGTATCATAAGGGAATTTGGCCAAAAACATGCATGATAACATAAGGGGTTTGGGTTCATTTACATGCATAAGCCCCAAAGTCAAGTCTTGGCCAATGTTTCACAAGTCAAATGGTTCCTAAAGGTTCATGCTAACATTCCATAGATAAAGATTCAAACTTGCAAGATAAACTAGGTTAAACATAGCATGAGTGGCATGATTAAGTCGCTAAAACTTAGCCCAAGGTCAAAGATCATTGAAAAGGGGCAAAATTAGGTTCACATAGGCTAGCATACTTATGTTTCATCGCATTTTATTCCATATCACATTAGAACCGCCGTTAGAATCTACAAGTAGCTAGAACTTAGAGGCTTAGGGAAGGATCATGCATCGTCTTGACGAAGAAAGGTGGCTCCTTTGTTGAAGAATCGTCATGAAATTTGCGTAGCAACGTTGATCCACTCCCTTGATTTGATGTAGAAAGCTTGCACCTTTTGATTTGAATCTGATTTGAATGCATAGTCTCTAGGAATTGGAGATGGAGGCCATGATCACTTGGCATTTGGGCAGCACTTCGTGGCATGAGTGATTTGTGAGGGTTTAGGGTAGGCTTAGGGGTCTTTTTATAGAGATTAGGAGTAGTTTAGGCCCTTAGATTAACCCTAGGATAGATCTGAGCCTTTAAAATCCGTCACAAGCCTCCAAACATGTCTTGAGGAACAAGTTAGGTGCACCCAGGCCAAACTGGCCGACGACCCAAGTAGACAGGGGTGTCGACTGGGCAGTCGACACCACCTGGGGTGTGTCAACTCCCAAGTCGACTCCCCAGTCGACTTGGGGGTGGCGGGAATTTTTCCCGCTTATTCTGCTTTGCTGAATTTGAATTCTGAATTCAAATTTGAACTGTTTTTGAACTTGAAATTTTCTGAAAACTTTGACGGGCCATAACTTGGTCATACGGACTCCGATTTTCGAAAACTCGGACTCTAATTCGCGTATTTTTCCGAGACAAACGCAATGGCTCAACCCGTTTCTCCTGATTCAAATTTTATAATTAAATTCTGCCTTGATTCTTGTCTTAGCATGTTGTAAAAATCCGGGTTGTTACAGATAATATTATTTCAATAAATATACATGTATGTATTTATTTGTTTGTATGTGTCTGTGTATGTGTGTCTCTCTCTCTCTCTCTCTATATATATATATATATATATATTTGCAGATTAGAAGGGGAACAATGACGGAATACTAACAGATGATGCTAGTTTAAATATTTACATAAATTAAAATCCATCGCTAATCCCTTGGCAATTAATAAGGGTTTACCAACACCTTTGATAAGTATTAATTTATTATAAATTACTTATTTGTCGGTAAATAGTCGGTAAATAAATTAAAATTAAATTAATAAATAAAATTATATTTTTATTATATAATTAGTAAAATGTCAGAAAACCGTCGGAATATTCGTGTTAAATTTTCGTCACAAAATCTGACACAATTACAGTCATGGTTTTTACAGACCACGGCCTTATGCAGGAAATCCGTTGCTAAAGCCGATTTAGCAACGGATTCGAAGCGGATATTGCTGCTGCTATTTGTAGTTTTTCTTGTAGTGTAACTACGAGATGATGAATGCCATCAAGTTCCCTGATGATTGGACAAACTGTATGATTGCATAGGATTAAAACGTGCATTATTTTCAAGTGAGCAAAATGAATACAATAATATTATATTATTGTAACCCTTATCTCCTTAAGCCCGCTCACTGTTCACTTTCCCCTTCATAAGCGAGTTTATTATTCCATCCAAACTTATACCGCCTCCCTCTTTCTCAACTCAGAAATCATCTGCTCTACCTTAAACCAAGAAACAAGGTTCGTTGAACTCATAATTGAATTCTCTTTATGCCCATTTAAACTGGCAATGATTGGTTATCATTATCGAGTTCGATAGTTTTTGGCAACCGATTAGGGTTAGGGTTTGCTACGCGAGGAAGAGGATTTTAGTAGAATGATGAATAACATTGTGTTTCATTCGTCGATACACATTTTCTCATGTCTGTAGCTTCGAGTCCAATCCTCTAAAGGTGGTTGTGAAATATAGGGCACCTAAGCCTGGGCTTGTGATTGTGTTTTAAATGGCGGTGCGAGACGTGGGGTTTCTGGTACCAATGAGTCAAAATTTTGATGAGTGATTCAATGATGCAAACAGTTCCCGATTTCATTAAGCGACGCTCAGTATCACTACGTATTTGCTTGCAATGGTTTTGGTTATTGTATTCGTGCATGACCAGGAGAAAAGTGTAAGAAGGATTACTATTAATGAGTAACTGAGTATGTAATTAATTTAGTCATTCAACCATTTTATAATATGTAGACTTATATATTATACTAATATAACCGCATAATGGTGGAAAAACCGACTTTGTTATACCATATTGTTAGTAAAAATATATTTTTCTAATCTTTTTATTTACTTAAAAAGTACAAGTAAATGACAACATGCATATATTATTGAGAAGCAAAAGCAATTATTTTATATAATCATGTCAGCTTAGACATTAAATCCACAAACAAATATTCATTATAATGATCAACAAAAGCTAAATATAATGACACCATTCAAAATATATATGTGGTGCATCTAAATACTCTTGAGACCGCCTTCTTGAACATTTAAAAATTTAGATAATTACTATTTTGACTCAGAATCTGAACTTACTGGCTTGAAAGAAAAAAGAGTTTTGTAATCAACGTGCTTGCTCTTATGAAATTTAGTCACTAAAAGACTTCCTGTATGTATAACAACCATTGCAAGGAGCTAAGGGAGCATCTACAGAAGAAAAGCTCTACATGCCATCGAAGGAAGTGCCTCAAGTTGCATAATGTCAGGCTTCAGACGGACGGAAGTTTTCCTGAGCATAGTCGATTTAAGAGAATCCGACAAAGTCGGTTTTATAATTTTTACATATAAAGTCTGTTTTAGACCTTTTTTCTTGTATTAACCTCATGGTATCAAGCTCTACGTTTTAGAGTAGCTTTGGTCTGATTTTATGAGGTGAGCGATTTTTCAACTTACTTACTATGATTGTTAATATAGCATAAAGTTGGTGTTTTCAAATGATTTATAAGTTAAAACGATATTTCAAAAATAGTTAAATATGCATATCAATTTACAAAAAGATTAAAATAACAATTTATACGATTTTAAATTAAACATCGTGTTTTTTCCTTTTACACACAATTACATGTTATTTTGACGATAATGCTAGATTTAGCCTATTTGATGTTTATCCCAGTTTTACTGCTTTAGATAGATTTTGTTTGCTACAAGGGATGCTTGTATGCTATTTTAGGCATTTATAGTATTGCTGATTGTATGGTTGTTTCTTTGCATAGTTTGTCTGAAAATGCCATCTGTTGGCAACATAAAATAAGTAAAAATGTCATTTGCTGGAGTTTGGTCTGCATCGATCAAATGCACAAGTTGGATTGCATTAATTGAGTGCATAAAGAAAGATAGACTTAAATGGATGTGATAAATTCATGTAGGATTATTGGAGCTTGCAGGATGATCTAAATATTATGAAGCACTAAAGCGTAGCGATTGACAGAAAATAGAGCAACAGTGGAGCTACGATAGATCTGAAGATGTAGGATGGACTTAGTGACGAGTTTGGATTTTGCGATGAACGGAATAAGTTTTCACTTGATGTTTATTTACCTAACCAATTTTATTAAATATATGATCATAATCGCTATTATCGATTATCATGGCATGATAAATGTCGAATACTATTGATGATGGTTGTTCTGGCCAACTTTGATTTGGATGATGATACAGTTTCGAGGATTGGGATCTAATGGTTTCAATGCGATGGATCTTCGACCGGTGGTTTTGGCTCTTTGGAGATATGGTGCTTTTATATATTGATTTTGTCATTCGACGATGGTGATTCCATGATGAAGGAGATGGCTACAACGATGGATGGCTTTTCTTCGATATGTTGAGTAAGAGATATTGTGTCCTATTGATGGGACTACCAGGGTATTGTCCCCAAAATGCGACGACTTCAGATGGAAGTCCTACTAGTAGTCTTGATATGTAATTTGTTGGGGAGAACGTGTGTAATGGGGTTATTGATATTTATGACTTTAGTACATCTTTGAGAAAAAGCCACGAGGATGGATCAAAGTCAGTTGATGTTTTGTACTGAGTTTGCTGGGACATCAGAGCCTATTAACATTTTGGACAAGCCTTGGTTATGTACTATAATTCATCAATATTGTGATGTAGTGGATATTTTGGTAGATTTCGTTGATATTAGAACCTACTGGTATTTTGATGGATTAGGTGACCAAAGTACCAATTATCATATATTTGATGAAATAGTAAGTGAATGTGAGCATGGATTATAGATGTTATGTTTATTTGGTTATTACCACATTAGCAATGTCACACGATATAGATATCGCTGATTTAGATATTTATACACTCTTAGTACTCTGATGTAGGTTAACCATGATGATGATGATCATGTAGTAATACATATATCTATATGTTCTAACTCTGTAGATGCAAGGGATATGGAAGGTATGATTCTTTGTACCCTCTATTCCATTTACTATTACAGTTTTATTTTGAGCTTATGCGAAGGCTAGATAATAGGTGTAAGCATTCTTTGGAGCTATGTAGGTGAATTAACAAGAGACATAAAACATGTCAGAGCTCAAAAAATATCTCATAGCGGAATGGATAAGCTATAATATAATCAAAATATAGCCTTACCATATTAACAATGTTGCATAACCAGTATCCAAGGCTATCTATAGCATCACATGCCTCTACCACAAAGCTAACCTGCGAGTATGTTACGAGGAGAGGGTCACAACATAAGTTCTGGTGATTGGATTTAAACTATACAATTTGGATAATCCTACATATACCGTTCAACATCATTTTCTTATTAAGTTATTTGGGTTAACAGCACTCAAGGCTTACAAACATGTCGTACCCATTTACTTCCCCGTGGATTAACCTAATATAGTATACATGTTGCTACCCCCAATATTAAGGTACACCCCATGGTACCCCACTCGCACGATCTCCACCATAACATCATCAAAATATACGCAGGCCCTCATCCTACGCCGTAGTGACGTACGGATCTCTATATAACAATGTTACGTTCCGCATATATCTATCATTACTATGCTACGTAAGTGTACGGATTGCCACCTTCGATCAAATCAGACTCCATACTAGAGTAATGCCCTCAAGTCTACGATACACCACCCAAAGCCGATATGCATGCTTCTAGACTGTCCCACATACGTATCGTCAATTGTAGCTCAATGCCATAACTGCATGTCCTCTAATGTGCACCGAGTCCCTGACATGAACCGAACTTTCCCGGTCTCCGAAGAGAAGAGAAAGAACGGATTGCTATGAGGACAAGACGAATCAGAACACAAACAGAAGAACATTTCATTACTTATTACAACAATTTACATCAGAGTACAAAAATATACAAAATTTGAACAAATAATATACATTCAATAAATATCAGAGATTTATAAGTTACAATGCAGCGGAAAATAATACAAAACACAACTGAAAGAGATACACGGATACAGAGCTTTCCAAATATCGTTCCAGCTGTAAACCAGGATACTGTGAATATCTGCAAAACCAAAGATACTAGCTGCTCGTGTGGAAAATAGGGGCACCCAGAGTTTAGGTTAAAACAATAAACTCTAGGTCAGTCATGAGACTGGTGTGAGAACTAAAACAGTTATTTAAAACTTTACTTTGAAAATGAAGTAAATCAAGGGACCACGCTGTATAACACGGAACGGGTTTCCTCCCAAGAATACCAGTTCATAAAATAAAAAGCGCAATGCTTTTTGGAAAAATGAAGCTATTATAAGACCCAGATCCCATGACATAATGCAACGCAAGCCAGAGGATATGGTTTTCCCTTATAATAGCCAAACATGCTTAGTACATTTAAAAGAAATCATTTGATACTGTTATAAGTGTATAGTATCAAAAACAACTTCAAATATAAATGTATCAATCCTAGATGGCATGGTACCATATATCATGTGGCCATACTAGGCTCTACAATCAAAATCGAAATGTCACGTATTGAAAATTTGGATTTCCATCATGAGTCTAGGCAAGGGACGTACTCATTTCCTCTTCGAGACACTCTAGAAAATTCCTCGGGACAACACACTCTGGATAACCCCTAAGGGCAGATCCACACTTACGTTAGTGGATTGGCAATTCCTGAACACACGTTTCTCAGTCCTATCGGACCTATACATCGGCTCCATAGAGACTGATATATCCGAGGCACCTCGCATTCCAACAACCACAAAGGTAAAAATAATATAAATTTCTGGGCTTGCGAAACCCCGACACCACCCATAACTAGAAAGAAACGTCATATTCTCCATGTTGTCCCTTATCCCGTTTCTGACTCATACCGAGGTGTGAGGCTCGCGAATTAACACTATACATAAAGCTATGTTATATTAAAGCCGTGCTTTGATCATCAACCACAAGACTCTACTTTACAACAGAAGCCTTGATCAATTGCATCTTAGCATGCCACACAGGCAATTCATGCCATGCGACTGATGTCTATCGATAAACAACCTCTGAGCTCGTACATCTTAGAAAAGGGCATTAAGCAAGAGAATAAATTCTCCGCCGCCAACCAAATATATATTTAATAGAAGTCAATCAACACAGAATAAAATCCAATGTTAGACACACATCCATTTACAAGTTCTTTCTGGGTCTGAATGAAACCGGAGGCACCTTATTCCTCATCCCATATGCCCAATACAGGAGAGAGGTCCTCGCGTATCCAATCGATCCCCAAGTATGTCTGGAAGATCACCACTTATTACCTCGTCTTAGGTGTACAGCCCAACCAAGACATCAATAATCATCCAAACAATGTGAAGACCTCTGGACATCAACCACCATCTTCATCGTCGACTTATTGTCGAATCAATTATTCGGAATGGGTATAAACCCGGCCTTTGCGAATAACTCGCGTATAAAATAAACAAGTGCTATAAAAACACAACATACGCCTCATTCCAATTCTGAATATTCTTTTACTTAAATATTCACATCTTTCGGGATTTGTTCCCATTAATTTTATCAAAGATAAATTCATTTAAATTTATTCTTTAATCTTCCTCTGGATACCAATTCAAACCATATTAAGGTTTTCCAAACTAGTCGGGATTAGCGCACCTTATCGAAGTAATCATTTGTTTAGTTTCCCAATCCCAACCTACTCATCCCTAGGAGCAATACTGGTATTACTCCATAATTAACAACACGGTGTTATCGATAAAATTAATTACCATTTCCCGTTCAAATCTAATTAAAGATTTGACTATCACTGGGAGCAAAACTGGTGATACTCCACTCTCAATCAATTCCCAAATTTGATAATTTAAATTATCAATTCTCATTTAAATCTAATTAAAGATACATTAAAACTCCACTTAGTTTTAATCTTTCCAAAAATCAATATTAATGATTATTTAACTTTGGAAACACAAACATGTCGCATCGACAATCTACACCATACTATTGATTTCTACCGATAGATAACCTCTAAGCTCGTACGTCTTAGAGAAGGGTGTTAAGCAAGAGAATAAATTCTCCGCCACCAAACTGATATACATTTAGTAGAGATCAACCATACAGTTCGAAATACAATGTTAAACATGTACTTCTGCTTTTAACTGGGTTAAAGAACCAATGTCATTTAAAACACAGTTCACAATAAAACCAAATCATATTCCATTAATTATGGAATCTTCACGGAAAACAGATCAATATATAATCGATATCAATTTCCGTATTCGATTATTAATATAAATGGAATAACGACAAAGCCTTTTAAATTCCATATGTATTAACACTCTTCCTCCATAGAAATTCACTTCAGTTATTATCAAATCAAATTCCATTCAATTCCAATTTAATATATTAAATTGGAAAACTCTACTTTGGAAAATTCCCGTTAAATCTTAATAGAAAGATTTATAAATTCCAAATCCCCTTTCACTGTAAATCGGGTTAAAGAACGAATGTCGTTGAAAATACAGCTCACGATACCCAATACACATCCCATTTTATTCCAATTAAATGTTAATTAACTGGAAACACTAATAATCTTAATTAAAAAATTTACTCTTTTCACATTAGGTTTAAGAACAGTGTAACTGAAGACCCCATCCCATCAGTCTCTGAACGTAAATTAGTAAGAGAACAATTCCCTAAGTATTAATCCCGAAAGCCGAAACCAACATCAGATCAATACCCAGGAAACCATTCAACTTAGTTAATCTCCAGTTAGTTTCTAATTATCTTAACTTCATTGGGTTTAAGAACATTATTATTAAAGATACCCATCCCGAAAAACCCAAAATCTTATTCCATTGTTAATCGGGTTGAACAAGTGTTATTTAAAACACCGTTCATGATAAACCCAAAAACCAATTTGATATTACATAAAGGCTCTGAATAGAAAATATATTGGCTTATATTCAATATCAAATTCTAAAGCCAACAAATATCGTATTGGGAATAACGATAAATATATATATATATATATATATATATATATATATATATCTTCCAAATTCCTCTACATCGTCCGTATAATCAGGGAATCCAATATCGAAATATTCCGAAGATAATTTCAATTCAAATCCATTCCAATTCAGTTATTGGAAATTCTGGTTATTTTTAAAACCATTTCAAATCCAATTTATTTATTTAAAAATATTGGATTTATGATTCTAGTTCATAACTAGTTCATTTCGATAAAAATATATTTTTATCTTTACAAATACGGAAATTTTCATCCCAATTCTTTCCAAATCATTTATTATTATTTTACACAAATTATTGATATTTTTAATAATTTTATCAAGGCCCGTACAGTCGATTTCCATAAACGTTCATCGAACAGCACTTACAACGACCTTTTCCAAATTTGATTTGGACATAATTCCAAAACCAACCGTTAGATTTCAAATCTCTTGTATTTGTTGGAAAGCTCTTTTCGATACGAACCCAACGGTTCCTGTTTTAGGAGAATCCGACGGTCGGTTCTCCCGTAATGTCAATTCGAAGTTAATGGTCGAAATTCGCGAATTACCGCGGCGCGGTGCGTTCTACTCAGGCCATTAAATATATATATTATATATATTATATATATTTCATCAATTTTCTTTTAAAATGTATTTTATAAATCGTTTTAAATTCATTTTCAAAACAATTTCAACTTCATATTCAATTTTAAATCAAAATTGAATATTCCATATCATTAATATGTAAATGATAATATTTTCAAAACATTATACTCAGAAATCACTTCCATTTCGATATTCATTATAAAAATGAATAAAATCGATATAAATATCGTTTACGTCAAAAATGAGTTAATCTAATCAACACGACTTTATATATTTAAATATTTTCGTGTCCATCCCAAATCGGACCTCAAAATCACATTTTGATCCATTACTGAATATTATTTTAAAATAATATTTATTTTAAAATATTCATTACTCATCATTTAAAATATTCTTTAATTTAAAATCTATGTTCTTTCCAAATTGGAATTAGACATAGCCAATTACCATATAATTTTATTTATATGGATTTCTTACACACATGTACACAACAGTAGTAAAACACAATCAACCATCATCCAGAGTGCATTACACAACTGCATAAGTATTAAATATGAATAATTAACGCTTACAATAGCCTGTCAACCATTCGATTGACATACAACTAAATATTGGGATTAGTGTATGTCCAATTTCATCCCAATACCCGTGTGGGGTTTTCAAACAAAAAACACTGATTATTATTTGTGCAGTTGGGCGATGTGTAAAATATATCGTCCCATTCATTATCCATCAAATGTGTGTACACAAACAAATTGTCCGATTTGTTTATGAACATTTATTTTATTCATATACACATTAAGAAATATATTTTTAACTAAAAATATTTATTTCAACACACGAATAATTTATTCCATTCCACATCATAATCAATTTTCACAACACATTATAATCAAATAAGTCATCCATGGTCTGTAGACGACGTTGTCGGTTGCTGCTAAGCACTGTTTGCATCCTAGCATATATTTTAACTAGAAAATAAAATTAAAGTGAGAAGTTCTCACCTTTGTGATCCACTTCTCCATTCAATATTTCTAAACTGTTCAGAATTGTCCAAAACTCCAACGCAATCCTCACCACACTGTTCGTAATAAAAATCACATTTTTAATATGATGTTTATATATTAAAAATCATATTTTTACTTCACTATATATATAATAAAAATCATATTATTATCGTTACTTCATATGTATAAAAATCGAATTTCTATGGCTATTTCAGATATATAAAAGTTAAATTTCTATTATTTTGTCATAAATATAAAAATCAAATTTTTATCTTCCTAAAAATAATTCCATAATATGACTCCTTCATTCATGACATTCATATGATAAAAATCATATTTCTATCCTCTAAAAATCGTATTTTTTTCATAACTAAAAATCATATTTTTAATTCACTATTATACATATAAAAATCAAATCTTTTTACTATATGAAAATCAAATCTTTATTTTAAAATCATTAATATGAAAATCAAATATTTTTACTTTATAAAAATTCAAGCTATTCATATTATAAAAATATAAACTTTTCTATTTTGAAAATCAAAACTTTCTACAACAAAAATTAAAACTTTTTACTATAAAAATATTTTTATCGTGTTAAAAACCATATTTTTATAAACAAAAAAAAACAAAATCAAAGGAGAAATATATAAGAAACTCACAGCGCAAGGGGGGTTTGCTGCGATCGAGGAGGCCGGGTGGAGATTGCATTGGCTGGCGGTGGCGGCTACAAGTGTCGGCGCCTAGGGTTTTGAGGGGAGGTGGTAGTTTTCCATTGGTTTGAGGGGTTTGGGGAAACTGGACGGAGTGGGGGAGGAGGAGTGTGAAGCACGAGCGACGGCTGGAGTAGGGGACTCGTTGGCGGTGGAGGATCGCCTACAGAGGCGTGACGTCGTCAATGGGAAAGGGGGCTGGTTTAGGTTTACGAGGATTTCACAATTTTTTTATTTTTATTTCTTTTGACCGTAGAGAGAGAAGGAGGAAAGGAGTTGATCATATATATTTTAATTAATTAATATTTTATCCTCCAAAAGTTGACTTTTAATATCGAACTCTAAATGAGGCCCAACGACTATCGCCCATAGCTAATTACCCCCTTTTCTAACATAATGGGATATGTATCGTAAGCCAATTCGGCTGCTATGATCAGTTTTCTCATAAATTAAAATATAAATCAATAAATTGAATTTAAATGTACATTTCAATTTACCGGGGCCACGTACTAAACCCAAAAATTCCAGAAAAATAAATCTGGCTAGGTTTTGACGATACAGTCCTAACAAAACTAATTTCGTCAAATTTGGAGACCATTTGAAAAACGGTCATTTCCAGTCAATTAATTTCAGACTGAATTGACCAAACACGTTTAAATCCGCCACGCTCACATATTGATTCCAAAAATTATGAAAGTTGGAATCCAGAAATAATTTGACATTCCGTATCCAACAGAAGTGGTCTCGTCGAAAACGGAGGTCGTTTGCAAAATATCCACTTTTAAGGGCTATATTTCCATAGCGACTATTCTGAATTTTCAATTGGACATAACTTTTTATTCCCGCTATGAAAATTTGATTTTTCAGATTCATTGGGAAGATACTTTCGAACAGATTCAAGTATTTATGTTTTCACCAAAATACAGTTTATTTTGAATCCTATGCATTCATTTGAAATTTGAAATCGAATTTTCAAACTACTGCGCCATTTCTAATTCCTTTTATAATTAAAATAAATATTTATATTATAACTTCGATCTAAATAAATTTGTACATTCTAATTTTATTTAGAATAAATTTCAAGTCATTGTTATTTAAAATAAATCATTTTAAATATTCAAAATTCATTAAAATTGTCAAAATAAATTTTTTAAATTGGTTCTGATTTTCTAGGCTGTTGCAATCTTTACCACTTAAAATCTTTTTGTCCTCGAAAAGGAACGGAGCTGAAAGTTGTTTAATTAACCAACTCAAATTTCATTCTAGTTTTCAATCTTTAACTTTCCAGTTTCTAAGAATTTTCGAATTTTTCAAAAATTTGGCTAACACCCTAAATTTTTGAAAAATTTCACCATAACCTCCTTTGTATGGGGAGCACCAGGAAAAACCCCAAACCGTCACACTGGCCCTCTCATCTCAAAAAGAAAAAGCCAAGAGGCTAACCAATCGGCTCATAAAATAATCCAAACCCAATAAATTAGTAAACATGTACCTATTTGCCGGGCATACAATTTTATTCCTCTTCTCTAGCCTCCTTGCTATGACCTGTTCAATGTATATACATGCATATGCATGCAATTGCATATTTTCAATTCAGTTCTGCATTTGATACAATTTGGCTAAATTTACCTTACATTCACATAATGGTTTGAATGAATAATCACACAACAAAACCATCAATCAATTAGTGTATTAGGATTTCAAATGCACAACTTTAATACATATTCAAAAATCATATTTTTGATGCCAAGTCACGACAATATATTCTACCTAGTTTTGGTTCTCACACTAGTTGATTGGAAATATATAGGTATCACAGTTTCGAAACTTGAACATAGATGCTGATGATGGTATACCGATCATCAGAATCCTTTCCGAGCGACAAGAGTGTGATTCTATATTTATCCAGTATATTTAAGGCTTCAAATACATGCCAGCTAGGCGTATATGCAAAATCTCTATATACTCGATTATCCACAATAAAATAAATTAATATACTCTAATATGTATAATTAGATTAAATTTCCAAAACAAAATTGGTTTTCCTTTTTATTTTAAAAATAACACTCTTCAGACTCATTCTAGAATACTGCTGATTCCATCTCTAACGAGTCATTCCTTATTGGATATTACTAATCCAATCTCTAATGAATTCTTTCGTTCGGTTCTAATATGTCTTGTTCTCGAGCTATGTAAACCAAAGCTTTGATACCAAACTGACATGACCCAAACTTCCCCAGTCTCCGATGAGAAGAGAAAGAACGGATTGCTATGAGGACAAGACGAATCAGAACACAAGAAGAAGAACATTTCATTGCTTATTACAATAATTTACATCAAAGTACAAGAATACACAGAGTTTGAACAAATAATATACATTTGATAAATATTAGAGATTTACAAGTTACAATGTAGCGGAAAATAATACAAAATCCAACTGAAAGAGATATACGGATACAGAGCCTTCCGAATATCGTTCCAGCTATAAACCAAGATCCTGTGAATATATATCTGCAAAACCAAAACTACTTGCTGGCCGTGTGGAAAATAGGGGCACTCAGAGTTTAGGCTAAAACAATAAACTCCAGGTCAGTCATGTGACTGGTGTGAGAACTAAAACAGTTATTCAAAACTTTACTTTGAAAATAAAGTAAAACAAGGGACCACGCCGTAAACACGGAACGGGTTTCCTCATAAGAATACTAGTGCATAAAACAAACAGCGCAATGCTTTTCGAAAAAGTGAAGCTATTATAAGACCCAGATCCCATCATACAATGCAACGCAAGCCGGAGGATAGGGTTTTCCCTTATAATAGCCAAACATGCTTGGTACGTTTAAAACGAATCATTTGATAATATAATAAGTGTATAGTGTCAAAAACAACTTCAAATATAAATGTATCTATCCAAGACGGCATAGGTACCATATATCATGTCGCTATACAAGGCTCTACAATCAAAACGGAAATGTCACGTATTGGAAATTTGGATTTCCGTCATGATTCTAGGCAAGGGATGTACTCCTTTCTGCTTTGAGACACTCTAGCAAATGCCTCGGGAATACACGCTTTGGGTAACCCCTGGATCTTGCAGGGCCGGTCCACACTTACGTTAGTAGATTGGCAATTCCTGAACACACGTTTCCCGGTCCTATCGGACCTATCCATCGGCTCCGTGGAGACCGATATATCCAAGGCACCTCGCATTCCAACAACCATAAAGGTAAAGATAATATAAATGTTTGGGCTTGCAAAGCCCCGACACTACCCACAACTAAAAAGAAACATCATGTTCCCTCTGTTGTCCCTTATCCCATTTTTGACTCATACCGAGGTGTGAGGCTCACGAACTAACGCTATACACAAAGCTATGCTATATTAAAGCCGTGATTTGATCTTCAACCACAAGACTCTGCATTTTAATAGAAGCCTTGATCATTTGCATCTCAGCATGCCACACAGGAAATTCTCGCCATGCGATTGACGTCTATCGATATACAACATTTGAGCTCGTAATTCTCAGAGAAGGGCGTTAAGCAAGAGAATAAATTCTCCACCACCAAACAGATATATATTTAATAGAAATCAATCAACATAGAATAAAATCCAATGTCCGGCACACATCCATTTACAAGTTCGTTCTGGGTCTGAACGAAACCGAAGGCACCTTATTCCTCATCCCATATGTCCAATACAGGAGGGAGGTCCTCGCATATCCGGTCAATCTCCAAGTATGTCTGGACATCACCACTTATTACCTTGTCTTGGGTGTACAACCCAATCAAGACATCAGTAATCATCCAAACAATGTGAAGACCTCTAATCTTCAACCACCGCCTTCATCGTCAACTTATCGTCGAATCAATTATTCAGAATGGGTATAAAACCGGACTTATCGAATAACTCGCGTATATGATAAACAAGTGCTATAAAAACACAACATACGCCACATTCCAGTTCCGAATATTCTTTTATTTAAATATTCACATATTTCTGGATTTGTTTCCATTAATTTTATCAAAGATAAATTCTTTTAAATTTATTCTTTAATCTTCCTTTGAATATCAATTCAAACCATATTAAGGTTTTCCAAACTAGTCGGGATTAGCGCATCTTACCAAAGATATCGTTTGTTTAATTTCCCAATCCCAACCAATTCATCCCCTAGAGCAAAATCGGTATTACTCCATAATTAACACCACGGTGTTATCGGTAAAATTAATTACCATTTCCCATTTAAATCTAATTAAAGATTTAACTATCGCCTAGAGCCAAACCGGTGATACTCCACTCTCGATCATTTCCCAAATTTGATAATTTAAATTATCAATTCTCATTTTAGTCTAATTAAAGATTCACTAAAACTACACTTAGTTTTAATCTTTCCAAAAATCAATAGTAACGGTTATTTAACTTTGGAAACACAAACATGACGCATCGACAATCTACACCGTACTATTGATTTCTGCTGATATATAACCTCTAAGCTCGTATGTATCAGAGAAGGTGTTAAGCAAGAGAATAAATTATCCGCCACCAAACAGACATACATTTAGCAGAGTTCAACCATACAGTTTGAAATACAGTGTTAAACATGTAATCCTGCTTTTAAATGGGTTAAAGAACCAATGTCATTTAAAACACGGTTCACAATAAACCCAAATCATATTCCATTAATTATGGAATCTTCATGGAAAACAGATCAATATATAATCGATATCAATTCCCATTAAATATTAATAAAAAGATTTATAAATTCCAAATCCCCTTTCACTGTAACTCGGGTTAAAGAATGAATGTCGTTAAAAACACAGCTCACGATAAACCCAATCCACGTCCCATTTTATTCCAATTAAATTTTAATTAACCGGAAATACTAATAATCTTAATTAAAAGATTTATTCTTTTCACATTGGGTTTAAGAACAGTGTTACTGAAGACCCCATCACATCAGTCTCTAACCGTAAATTAGTAAGAGAACAATTGCCTAAGTATTAATCCGAAGGCCGAAACCAACATCAGATCAACACCCAGGAAACCATTAAACTTAGCTAATCTCCATTTAGCTTCTAATTTTCTTAATTTCGTTGCGTTTAAGAGCAATATTTTTAAAGATACCATTCACGTCGAGTTAAAGAACAAGTGTTATTTAAAACACCAATCATGATAAACCCAAAACCAATTTGATATTACATACAAGGCTCTGAATAGAAAATATATCATCTTATATTCATTATCAAATTCTGAAACCAACAAATATTGTATTGGGAATAACGATATATATCTTCCGAATTCCTCCACAATGTTCGTATAATCACGGAATCCAATATCGAAATATTCCGAAGATAATTTCGATTCAAATCCATTCTAATTCAATTATGGGAAATTTTGGTTATTTTTAAAACCATTTCAAATCCAATTTATTTATTTAAAAACATTGGATTTATAATTCTAGTTCATAACAAGTTCATTTCGATAAAAATATGTTTTTATCTTTTAAAATACGGAATTTTTCATCCCAAATCATTTATTATTATTTTACACAAATTATTGATATTTTTAATAATTTTATCTAGATCCGTACAGTCGATTTCCATAAATGGTCATCGAATTGCACTCACAGCGATCTTTTCCAAATTTGATTTGGACATAATTCCAAATTCATTCATTAGATTTTAAATCTATTGTACTTCTTGTAAAGCTCTTTTCGATAGGAACCCAAGTTCCGGTTTTAGGAGAATCCGACGGTCGAATCTCCCGTAATGTCAATTCGAAGTCAACAGTCGAAATTCGCGAACTACCACGGCGCGGCGCGTTCTATTCAGGCCACTAAATATATATAATATATATATTTCGTCGATTTCCTTTCAAAACGTATTTTGTAAATCATTTTAAATTTGTTTTCAAAACAATTTCAACTTCTAATTCAGTTTTAAATCAAAATTGACTATTCCATATCATTAATATGTAAATGATAATATTTTCAAAACATTATATTTTGAAATCACTTCCATTTCGATATTCATTATAAAAATGAATAAAATCGATATAAATATCGTTTACGTCAAAATGGCATTAATCTAATCAATACGGCTTCATATATTTAAATATTTTCATGTCCATCCCAAATCAGACATCAAAATCACTTTTTGATCCATTATTGAATATTATTTATTTTAAAATATTCATTACTCATCAATTAAAATATTCTTTAGTTTAAAATCTTCGTTCTTTCCGAATTGGAATCAGACATAGCCAATTACCATATAATTTTATTTTTATGGATTTCATACACACATGTACACAACAGTAATCAAACGCAATCAACCATCATCCAGAGTGCATTACACAATTGCATAAGCGTTAAATATGAACAATTAATGCTTACAACAGCCTGTCAACCATTTGATTGATATACAATTAAATATTGGGATTAATGTATGTCCAATTTCATCCCAATGCCCGTGTGGGGTTTTCAAACAACAAACACTGATTATTATTTGTGCAGTTGGGTGATGTTTAAAATATATCCTCCCAATCATTATCCGTCAAATTTGTGTATATAAACAAATCATCCAATTTTTTTATGAATATTTATTTTATTCATATACACGTTAAAAATATAATTTTTAACTATAAAATATTTATTTCAACACATGAATAATTTATTCCATTTTACATCACAACCAATTTTCACAACACATTATAATCAAATAAGTCGTCTATGGTCTTTGGACGATGGTGTCTGGTGCTGCTAAGCACCGTCTGCATCCTAGTGTATATTTTAACTAGAATATAAAATTAAAGCAAGAAGTTCTCACCTTTGCGATCCACTCCTCCATTCTATGTTTCTGGACAGTTCAGATTTGTCCGAAATTCCAACATTGTCCTCTCCATGATGTTCATAATAAAAATCACATTTTTAATATGATTTTTGTATATTAAAAATCATATTTTTACTTCGCTATATATATAATAAAAATCAAATTTTTATCGCTACTTCATGTATATAAAAATTGAATTTATATCGCTATTTCAGGTATATAAAAATCGAATTTCTATTATGTTGTCATAAATATAAAAATCAAAATTTTATCTTCCTAAAAGTAATTCCATAATATGACTCCTTTATTCATGACATTCATATGATAAAAATCATATTTTTATCCATAAAAAATCGTATTTTTTTCATAACTAGAAATTATATTTTTAATTCACTATTATACATATAAAAATCAAATCTTTTTACTATATAAAAATCAAATCTTTATTTCAAAATCATTAATATGAAAATCAAATCTTTTTACTTTATAAAAATTCAATCTATTCATATTATAAAAATATAAGCTTTTCTATTTTAAAAATCAAAACTTTCTACAACAAAAATCTAAACTTTTTACTATTAAAAAGCGTATTTTTATCGTGTAAAAAAACCATATTTTTATAAACAAAAAAAAATCAAAGGAGAAATATATAAGAAACTCACAGTGCAAGGGGGGTTTGCTGCGATCGAGGAGGTCAGGTGGAGATTGTATTGGCCGACGGTGGTGACTACAGGCGTCGGCAGCTAGGGTTTTGAGGGGAGGGTGGCGGTTTTCCATTGGTTTGAGGGTTTGGGGAAACTGGACGAAGACGGGGAGGAGGAGGGTGAAGCACGAGCGGCGGCTAGAGGAGGGTGGCTCGATGGAGGTAGGGATCGCCTGCGAAGGCGCGGCTTCCTCAATGGGAAAGGGGGCTGGTTTAGGGTTATGGGGGTTTCATGTTTTTTTTATATTTTTATTTCTTTTGACCGTAGAGAGAGGAGGAAAGGGGTTGACCACATATATTTTAATTAATTAATATTTTATCCTCCAAAAGTTGACTTTCAATCTCGAACTCTAAACGAGGCCCAACGATTGTCGCCTATAGCTAATTACCCCCATTCCGAACACAATGGGAAATGTATCGTAAGTCCATTCGGCTGTTATGATCAGTTTTCACTTAAATTAAAATATCAATCAATAAATTGAATTTAAACGTACATTTCAGTTTACCGAAGCCACATCCTGAACCCAAAAATTCTAGAAAAATAAACCTGTCTATGTTTTGATGATACGGTCCTAACAAAACTAATTTCATCAAATTTGGAGACCGTTTGAAAAACGGTCATTTTCCAGTCGATTAAATTCAATCTGAATTGACCAAACATGTTTAAATCCGCCACGATCACATATTGATTCCAAAAATTATCAAAAATTGGAATCCAGCAATACTTCGACATTCCGGATCCAACAGAAGTGATCTCGTCGAAAACGGAGGTCGTTTGCAAAATATCCACTTTTAAGGGCTATATTTCCATAGCGACTATTCTGAATTTTCAATTGGACACAACTTTTTATTCTCGCTATGAAATTTTGATTTTTCAGATTCGTTGGGAAGATATTTTTGAATAGATTTAAATATTTCTGGTTTCACCAAAATCCAGTTTGTTTTGAATCCCGTACATTCATTTGAAATTTGAAATCGAATTTTCAAATTACTGCTCCATTTCTAATTCCTTTTATAATTAAAATAAATACTTATATTATAGCTTCGACTGAAATAAATTTATACATTCTAATTCTATTCAAAATAAATTTCTAGTCAGTATTATTTAAAATAAATCATTTTAAATATTCAAAATTCATTAAAATTGCCAAAATAATTTTTTTTAATTGGTTCTGATTTCCAGATTGTTACAGTCCCGTGGCGATACAAGAAACACGGAACTCGATCGGGAGATTTTCCATATCTGTACAAGCCCGTCTTTAAAGAGCTTCTATATACAGGTATACTAAGGGTCTGTTTTCACGGTGGCTATGGCCCTACCCCGGCCCCTCCCTCAACTAGTAAAGACTAAAAGAGATAAACGACTTGTAACAACTCGGATTTTTACAACATGCTAAGACAAGAATCAGGGCAGAATTTAATTATAAAATCTGAATCAAGAGAAATGGGTTGCGCCATTGCGTTCGTCTTGGAAAAATACGCGAAATAGAGTCCGAGTTTTTGAAATCGGAGCCCGTATGACCCAGTTATGGCCCGTCAATGTTTTCAGAAAATTTCAAGTTCAAAAAAAAAAAAACAATTCAAATTTGAATTCAGAATTCAAATTCAGCCAAGCAAGACAGGCGGGAAAATTCCCGCCACCCCCAAGTCGACTGGGGAGTCGACTTGGGAGTCGACACACCCCAGGTGGCGTCGACTGCCCAGTCGACACCCCTGTCAACTTGGGTGGTCGGCCAGTTTGGCCTGGGTGTGCCTGACTTGTTCCTCAAGACATGCTTTTGGGTCTAGTCTATTGGCCTGCGACAGGTTTTGAGGGTTCAGATCTATCCCAGGGTTAATCTAAGGGCCTAAACTACTCCTAATCTCTATAAAAAGACCCCTAAGCCTACCCTAAACCCTCACAAATCACTCATGCCACGAAGTGCTGCCCAAATGCCAAGTGATCATGGCCTACATCTCCAACTTCAAGAGCCTATGCATTCAAACTAGATCCAAGACGAAGGTGCAAGCTTTCTACACGAAATCAAGGGTTTTGATCATCGTCTCAACATGGATCCTTCGACAAGACGATTCATGCTCCTAAATCCTTAAGCCTCGCTATGTAAGTTCTAGCTACTTGTAGATTCTAACGGTGGTTCTAATGTGACATGGAATAAAATGCAATGAAACATAAGTATGCTAGCCTATGTGAACCTAATTTTTGCCCCTTTTCTATGATCTATGACCTTGGGCTAAGTTTTAGCGACTTAACCATGCCACTCATGTTATGTTTAACCTAGTTTATCTTGCAAGTTTGAATCTTTATCTATGGAATGTTAGCATGAACCTTTGGGAGCCATTTGACTTGTGAAACATTGGCAAAGACTTAACTTTGGGGCTTATGCATGTAAATGAACCCAAACCCCTTATGTTATCATGCATGTTTGTGGCCAAATTCCCTTAGTTTGTGGCCAAATTCCCTTATGATACTATGCATGTTTGTGGCCAAATTCCCTTATGATACGATGCATGTTTGTGGCCAAATTCCCTTATGATACTATGCATTCTTGAGGCCAAATCCTTTAGGATAATATTCACGTTTGCGGCCAATCCCTTTATGATATCTCGCCTGTTTGAGGCCAATATGTTGGCATAATACCCCTACTATGTGACTCGCTTCCACTTAGGTTGGAAATACGTTTGGGTAGCTTAGGAAAAACGTGAATATGACACGAAAACTTGACATGGGGTTTACATGAGAACATGACATTCATGATACATTTAAATGTGGTCATGACACGTAGGAAAACATGGAACTTGAATTAGACATGCGTGGGTTGTAAGTGTAATAAGACACTAGACTAAACATGAAAGTGGCCAACTCGAGGTTGGGTTGAGTTTGTAGCATAAATCTACCCGGACCCGCCCTGCTTAACTAGTGGCTACTAACAATAGGACCCAATGTGAGTAGTTGGTCATATAGCACTTAAAACCAGAGGTTAGACTAGGTTGTGGTGTAAAGCTACCCGGACCCGCCCGTCTTAACTAGTAACCACAACAAAGTCTAATGTGAGAGGTTGGGGTGCATTAATCTAATTAATGCCACATGAAAAGGTTAAGTAATTTTGACTAATGACACTTAACCAATATGACACGAATGGGTAGGTTAAGTGGAACTGGACTTGATTTCTTAATGACACTTAACCATATAAGACAATTAGGGGATGGGGTTAAGTAATTTACACTTAACTAATCCGACTTGGTAATTAGATGGGGTTAAGTAACTTAGACTTAACTAATCTAAACACGGTAATTAGATGGGGTTAAGTAATCTACACTTAACCAATCTAAACACAGTAATTCGATGGGGTTAAGTTAAACAATTAACCAATCTAAACTTGGTAATTCAATGAGGTTAAATAACCAATACTTAACCAACTTAACATGATAATTTATTGGGGTTAAGTAACTTGCACTTAACCAATTACACATGATGATTTGATGAGGTTAAGCAACCATACTTAACCAATCTAATATGATAACTTGATAGGGTTAAGTCACAAGACCGTTTAAATATACTTAACCATTCTAATACGATTAGTGGATGGGTTAAGTTAACCTATACTTAACCAATCCGACTCGATAATCTGATGAGGTTAAGATAATCTATGCTTAACCAATCTAACACGATAATCTGATAGGGTTAAGATAAACAAATACTTAACCAATTTGACTTGATTATTAAATAGGGTTAAGTCATGAGCTTCTTGGTATACTTAACCAAATTGTAGGGCTATGTCTTGGGCTTGAATACTAAGCCAAATCTTGACATGATTCGTAGGCGGGTTGAGTCATGAACTTGAATGACAACACTTAACCCATTAGACAACCCTAGCTCACGGGACTAGGTTGAAAATCGTCGTTAACAAGGATAGCGGGAAGAGAAGCTAAGTGGTAAACCTTAGTTAAGGATAACTAAGTAATAATTCTTAGTCAAGGAAATTTGACCAGTTCACAGATAAATGAGTAACCCGATAAGGTAGGTCATCGCTTGAACACATGTGGAGGAGCGAATTATCTAACTTAGATAAAGGCTCCAACGAACTGGGTAACAAAGCGGAAGCTTCGGGGGACGTGAGGATACTCTTGGTATCCCTCTGTGAGGTTGCAGATGATCCGCCTGGGCTCACAAGAGGTTAGGGTCTGCGGTAGAAGAACCAAGAGTATGCCTTGGTTGCTAGGCGAGCGACCTAAAGGCTGGGATGGATTAGCGTGGAGTCGTCTATTCTTGTTTTTGCCCTGGATAGCGCATCGTCGACTACCTACCATCTTTAGTCAATCGTGTACGAACGGAAAGGCAAAGAACTCCCAACAGACCATTTACTTGCTATCGAGTTATGGGTGAGGTTGGCCAATAGGTAAGTGGGGCATAGTGGGGCCGGGATGTAGTTCTCATACATGATTTTTCTTAGAATGCCTTTCAGTAGTTGAGGGAGGGGTCACGTGGGACCATAGCCACGGATACAAAAATAGACCTTGATATCTGCATCGGTAGATGACTTAAAGCTCCCGACCGAGTTCCGTATTTCTTGATTTGCCCTGGCACGAAACTCGGATGGCACATTGAGATACTTGTGCGTCTAGACATGGAAAACGATTCACGATACACACGTGGGATAAAGGGCCGGTTGACGGGTGGCATAATCCCTAGTGGCCCTGGGTGGCTTGGACCCAAACCGAGACACGGAAACGTTCATTAGGTAGCATAATCCCTAGTGGTCCTAGGTGGCATAAATCCTAAGTGAACACGCGATAGTTCATGGTAAGAAAACATAACCAGATCAAGGGTAGCAGTCCAAAACAACTTCAAGGATAAAATGGTACTACGTTGAGGTGGTATAGATTTACATAGGAAAGCCCGTACGGCCTACGACAAAGGACTGAACTTATACATGGAAAGAAATGTACGAGTTGGGGAAAAACCTACATATGCTATATATTAGGTTGACATGGACCATTACATGGCATTGGGCAAGGGACATTCATAGTTAACACATGACGCGGGTTGGGATACTAGTACGAGAGGTGCAGAGCAAATATACATGATAAATACCATGGGATGTTAGACATGATAGATACCTTAGGATAGTATACTTGATAGAAACCTGACGATGTGATACCTTGATTAATCTTGACACCGTAGTTTATCATGATACCTTAGTTTATCTTGCTACAGTAGTTCATCCAGTTATCGTGGTTTAGCTTATCTATCTTGTCGTCATCCTTATGTTTACTTTCAGTTTATGCATGTCATGTTACCTTTATCTGTTTTTATACTGGAAGTAGATAGGACTTACCCGTCTTTATGACTGACCCCGTTTTGTTTCGCCTCTTTGTCTTTCGTTTCCCCCCAAGGTTTTCATGGGGGAAATGATGTTGTTTAGTTCGGACCTCTTATGCTTGAAGGTCATCATGTATAGCTTGGTCTTCTCTTGGCTATGGCTGCTTCACCGCTTTATTTTGGGGAATAATTTATGAAAAGGTTTTATGCTTCTTTACTATTGCAAGACATGCTTTGATGTATTCTGATGTAAAAGGCTTTAGACCTTATTTTATAAGGTAATGAAATTTGTTTTACTTCCGTTGTTTTATATATGTTCTGTCTTGTAATATTTCTGTGCATGTTTACCTCGATAATGCTTCACCAAACCTAGTGCATTACCTTTGTGAGTGACCCTAGCGGAGGTGGGGTGTTACATTTGGTATCAGAGCAGAAGGTTACCAGACTGGGCAAAAGTTTTTAAAACCTTCTGAAAACTATTTGAGAAACCGTTTACAAAGAAGCATTTTTCAAGAAAAGTTTTTAAGGGCTATTCCCCAAAAGCCATTAGCACTATCCTTTGTTTCCTTGATTGAACCTCTTTTCCTTTCTTTCCTCCATCTGTAGTCACAGTAGTTTTAACTGTGACTAATCCTTGTCTAGCTACGTAAGTGTTTTCCCGTGCGATGGAGGAAGTTCTCGAGAGACCTGTTACCGGAGTTATAATAAGAGCAAGGATAAAGGACATGAGCTTAAGAATAAGCAACTTGTTGGTATGGCTTGATCCACAAAGGAAGATAAGGACAAGATCAGCGAGAGGGCAATTGTATGCTCTCATTTCTAGCGTACCTAAGAGGAATGGTACCGTTTCTGTTAAAGGCTTAGCCTTTCTTTTCTATCGTCCCGTCTAGACTTTGTTTTGATCATCGCATCATTTAAGTCTGCTTCGATAGTTAAGTCTCTATACCATAGTACTAGCATGGTAGAAGATCCCACTTTTGTCCCAAAATTTGGTTGGAGAGTCGGTCCATTTATTCATGACTTGTTTGGAATTGAGAGTGTAAATGCAAAGTGTTGAGATTAGAAGCAATGCTTCTATTGTTGAGCTATGGATGGATTCTAGGGATGAAGTGGTCATCCAGTAAGGGGTGCCATTCTCGGTTTTGAAAGGAGGATAGTTAAACTCTTAACTTGCCTTGGTAATACCCTCGAAGTCTCGAGTAACCTTATGAGTTCTGTCATGGTTAGTTACCTAGAATCTCTTGATGCATTTATCGGAAATCTCTGATCCGATCGAGTAACGTTCGCCAATAAGGCGGATGGTTCATTCCGCTTAAGCATGGGTTATAGGAATCACCCTAGTAAGCTCACGTGGTAACATGGATTGGCATCAGTAAACGAGATCCAGAATTCACTAGTGAATTTTGGAGAGCTTGCATGAGTACGTAGATATGTTTGAGCCGAGCATACTAGGGAAATAATAAGTGAAAAAGGAACGAGAGGGAACAGTGAAATGAGTTCCGACTCATACCTTGGAAATAGGAATCAAGGAGCTATGAAATCATGAAGTCAAAGGCGGTCAAGGCACAATGGAATTAAGCTAAGGGAAATGCGACTTAGACGCGCGCATCATGTCTCTTTTTAAGAGTATATCATTGATCCCTGGTTCTCCTGTAGAGCTTGCTTGCATGCTATTTCTTGGTGGATATCCTCTCGGTCCTGTTTCTGTTGCAAACCCCGTAAGGAGTTTGTCTTGTTTATCTTCTCGATCCTATCTTGGGAACCTTAGGTCGAACTCTATGGATGTAAACATGTATTTGAAACATATTATGACTGATATGGTTGTAAATGGCTGCAAGTGGTTGCTCGTGGATGCGCGAATACACGTTAGATACTAGATCGACGCACTCACATTTTGCATTGCATATGCACGAGTATTTATACTTGTTTGAAAGTTAATGTGTTGTCATGCGGATGTTGCATATGAATGAATGTTTGTGCACGCATGTATTACTTATATGACTTGGACTATTTGCATACATGTTGGACTCGTGGCACTAAACATATTTTGCATTAGAAAGATCATTCAGGCCTGATCATTAGCATTGGCTAAGGAACATATACACACACTTTCTGCATGTGTTCATAAAGCATTAGGAGTCTTTTAAGGACCATGGTTGCCTGTGGATGATGTTTTGAGTAGATGGATGATGGAAGGTAGGATATGTTCTTCCTAACTTGGGGATTTCAGGGACGAAATCCTTTAAGTTGGGGAGAATGTAACAACCCGAATTTTTACAACACGCTAAGACAAGAATCAAGGCAGAATTTAATTATAAAATCTGAATCAGGAGAAACGAGTTGCGCCGTTGCATTCGTCTCGGAAAAATACGCGAAATAGAGTCCGAGTTTTCGAAAATCGGAGTCCGTATGACCCAGTTATGGCCCGTCAAAGTTTTCAGAAAATTTCAAGTTCAAAAAAAAAAGCAGTTCAAATTTGAATTCAGAATTCAAATTCAGCCAAGAAGGACAGGCGGGAAAATTCCCGCCACCCCCAAGTCGACTTAGGAGTCGACACACCCAAGGTGGTGTCGACTGCCCAGTCGACACCCCTGTCGACTTGGGTGGTCGGCCAGTTTGGCCTGGGTGTGCCTGACTTGTTCCTCAAGACATGCTTTTGGGTTTGGTCTATTGGCCAGTTACGGGTTTTGAGGGTTCAGATCTATCCTAGGGTTAATCTAAGGACCTAAACTACTCCTAATCTCAATAAAAAGACCCCTAATCCTACCCTAAACCATCACAAATCACTCATGCCACGAAGTGCTGCCCAAATGACAAGTGATCATGGCCTCCATCTCCAACTTCAAGAGCCTACGCATTCAAACTGGATCCAAGACGAAGGTGCAAGCTTTCTACACCAAATCAAGGGTTTTGATCATCGTCTCAACATGGATCCTTCGACAAGACGAATCAGGCTACTAAATCCCTAAGCCTCGCTATGTAAGTTCTAGCTACTTGTAGATTCTAACGGTGGTTCTAATGTGACATGGAATAAAATGCAATGAAACATAAGTATGTTAGCCTATGTGAACCTAATTTTTGCCCCTTTTCTATGATCTATGACCTTGGGCTAAGTTTTAGCGACTTAACCATGCCACTCATGTTATGTTTAACCTAGTTTATCTTGCAAGTTTGAATCTTTATCTATGGAATGTTAGCATGAACCTTTGGGAACCATTTGACTTGTGAAACATTGGCAAAGACTTGACTTTGGGGCTTATGCATGTAAATGAACCCAAACCCCTTATGTTATCATGCATGTTTGTGGCCAAATTCCCTTATGATACTATGCATGTTTGTGGCCAAATTCCCTTATGATACTATGTATGCTTGAGGCCAAATCCTTTAGGATAATATTCACGTTTGCGGCCAATCCCTTTATGATATCTTGCCTGTTTGAGGCCAATATGTTGGCATAATACCCCTACTATGTGACTCGCTTCCACTTGGCTTGGAAATACGTTTGGGTAGCTTAGGAAAAACGTGAATATGACACGAAAACTTGACATGGGGTTTACATGAGAACATGACATTCATGATACATTTAAATGTGGTCATGACACGTAGGAAAACATGGAACTTGAACTAGACATGTGTGGGTTGTAAGTGTAATAAGACACTAGACTAAACATGAAAGTGGCCAACTCGAGGTTGGGTTGAGTTTGTAGCATAAATCTACCTGAACCTGCCCGGCTTAACTAGTGGCTACAAAAAATAGGACCCAATGTGAGTAGTTGGTCATATATCACTTAAAACCCGAGGTTAGACTAGGTTGTGGTGTAAAGCTACTCGGACCCGCCCGTCTTAACTAGTAACCACAACAAAGTCTAATGTGAGAGGTTGGGGTGCATTAATCTAATTAATTTCACATGAAAAGGTTAAGTAATTTTGACTAATGACACTTAACCGATATGACACGAATGGGTAGGTTAAGTGGAACCGGACTTGATTTCTTAATGACACTTTACCATATAAGACAACTAGGGGATGGGGTTAAGTAATTTACACTTAACTAATCCGACTTGGTAATTAGATGGGGTTAAGTAACTTAGACTTAACTAATCTAAACACGGTAATTAGATGGGGTTAAGTAATCTACACTTAACTAATCTAAACACGGTAATTCGATGGGGTTAAGTTAAACACTTAACCAATCTAAACTTGGTAATTCAATGAGGTTAAATAACCAATACTTAACCAACTTAACATGATAATTTAATGGGGTTAAGTAACTTATACTTAACCAATTATACATGATGATTTGATGAGGTTAAGCAACCATACTTAACCAATCTAATATGATAACTTGATAGGGTTAAGTCACAAGACCGTTTAAATATACTTAACCATTCTAATCCGATTAGTGGACGGGGTTAAGTTAACCTATACTTAACCAATCCGACTCGATAATCTGATGAGGTTAAGATAATCTATGTTTAACCAATCTAACACGATAATCTGATAGGGTTAAGATAAACAAATACTTAACTAATTTGACATAATGATTGAATAGGGTTAAGTCATGAGCTTCTTTGTATACTTAACCAACTTGTAGGGCTAGGTCTTGGGCTTGAATACTTAGCCAAATCTTGACATGATTTGTAGGCGGGTTGAGTCATGAACTTGAATGACAACACTTAACCCATTAGACAACCCTAGCTCAGGGGACTAGGTTGAAAATCGTAGTTAACAAGGATAGCGGGAAGAGAAGCTAAGTGGTAAACCTTAGTTAAGGATAACTAAGTAATAATTCTTAGTCAAGGAAATTGGACCAGTTCACAGATAGATGAGTAACCCGATACGGTAGGTCATCGCTTGAACACACATTGAGGAGAGAATTATCTAACTTAGATAAAGGCTCCAACGAACTGGGTAACGAAGCAGAAGCTTCGGGGGACGTGAGGATACTCTTGGTATCCCTCTGTGAGGTTGCAGATGATCCGCCTGGGCTCACAAGAGGTTAAGGTCTGCGGTAGAAGAATCAAGAGTATGCCTTGGTTGCTAGGCGAGCGACCTAAAGGCTGGGATGGATTAGCGTGGAGTCGTCTATTCTTGTTTTTTCCATGGATAGCACGTCGTCGACTACCTACCATCCTTAGTCAATCATGTACGAACGGAAAGGTAGAGAACTCCCAACAGACCATATACTTGCTATCGAGTTATGGGTGAGGTTGGCCAATAGGTAAGTGGGGCATAGTGGGGCCAGGATGTAGTTCTCATACATGATTTTTCTTGGATTGCCTTTCAGTAGTTGAGGGAGGGGTCATGTGGGACCATAGCCACGGATACAAAAACAGACCTTGATATCTGCATCGGCAGATGACTTAAAGCTCCCGACCGAGTTCCGTATTTCTTGATTTGCCCTGGCACGGAACTCGGATGGCACATTGAGATACTTGTGCGTCTAGACATGGAAAACGATTCACGATACACACGTGGGATAAAGGGCGCGGTTGACGGGTGGCATAATCCCTAGTGACCCTAGGTGGCTTGAACCCAAACCGAGACACGGAAACGTTCATTAGGTAGCATAATCCCTAGTGGTCCTAGGTGGCATAAATCCTAAGTGAACACGCGATAGTTCATGGTAAGAAAACATAACCAGATCAAGGGTAGCAGTCCAAAACAACTTCACGGATAAAATGGTACTACGTTGAGGTGGTATAGATTTACATGGGAAAGCCCGTACGGCCTACGGCAAAGGACTGAACTTACACAAGGAAAGAAACGTACGAGTTGGGGAAAAACCTACATATGCTATATATTAGGTTGACATGGACCATTACATGGCATTGGGCAAGGGACATTCATAGTCAACACATGACGCGGGTTGGGATACTAGTACGAGAGGTGCAGAGCAAATATACATGATAAATACCATGGGATGTTAGACATGATAGATACCTTAGGATAGTATACTTGATAGAAACCTGACGATGTGATACCTTGATTAATCTTGACACTGTAGTTTATCATGATACCTTAGTTTATCTTGCTATAGTAGTTCATCTAGTTATCGCGGTTTAGCTTATCTATCTTGTTGTCATCCTTATGTTTACTTTCAGTTTATGCATGTCATGTTACCTTTACCTGTTTTTATACTGGAAGTAGATAGGACTTACCAGTCTTTATGACTGACCCCGTTTTGTTTCGCCTCTTTGTCTTCCGTTTCTCCCCCAGGTTTTCAGGGAGGAAATGATGTTGTTTAGTTCGGACCTCTTATGCTTGAAGGTCTTCATGTATAGCTTGGTCTTCTCTTGGCTATGGCTGCTTCACCGCTTTATTTTGGGGAATAATTTATGAAAAGGTTTTATGCTTCTTTACTATTGCAAGACAGGTTTTGATGTATTCTGATGTAAAAGGCTTTAGACCTTATTTTATAAGGTAATGAAATTTGTTTTACTTCCGCTGTTTTATATATTTTCTGTCTTGTAATATTTCTGTGCATGTTTACCTCGATAATGCTTCACCAAACCTAGTGCATTCCCTTTGTGTGTGACCCTAGCGGAGGTGGGGTGTTACACGAGTTCCCGTAAAGAAAACAATTTAGACATCCATTTGGCATCTTCCCTCAACCACCGTACCCCGATAGTGAAAGGTGAATGGTCTATTACTTTTAGATCTGGTCTTTTCACATCCCACTTGCTACCGATGACGGGTTATCCAACGATCTACAATCATTATTGGTCATGACCCTTTATCCCCCCATTGTGGCAACCTCCGAATCAGCCTAGTGCAACCGCGTCACAACATCCTGACTGCAAAGCTACACTTGCAGTCAAGGCCTACCCACCTAGTAGTTACGCGAAGACCCAACCTCCACGAGCATGGCCTAAACATCTGTCACCGCACAGAGGGATAATAGGAGCAACTTACATATCTCTGGAAGCCGCATGCTTCTCCTTCCAGTCCTTCGGAGCTGACCGAATAATCAGATAAAAGTGCGCTCCCCTCATGCCTTATAACACCATGGTGTTATACCCCATTAGGTTATTCATCTTCAAACGTACAGACTGGTCCATGCCCCTCACTTCAATAGGTTATTGGACCCTATGTCTAAACATTCTTTTATGTGCTTGCTTTATCTCACCAGGTTTCCATTTAACTTGGTTATTCTCATTCACGTTGACTTCTTATTCAAGTTACTAAGTTTATCTTGCTTATTAATTTCAGTCATATAAATTAACCCTTTTAAGTTTATCAATAAGCCCACAACATGTTATTCCTTGGATTGTGGTCCAAGGTCTGTAAATCCTTTTGTATTCTTTTTTGATTTCTTCATTACAATAACATATTCTACTTCACATGTTATTAAGTATATCTCAATTCACATGTTTTCTAATTAACATGTCACTTTACCATTTATGATTAAATATAGCTTATTTTATTTCATAAGTTTTCCTCATTCTTTCTCATTTAATCATAAATTCAATTTACACCGTCACTACAACTTATCGTTGTTTACTTATCAACTTAGTTCTATTAACCAAGGCCTATTAATAAGTTTATCTACCATTTATTGTAACCTATGTTATAATTTCCTTGTGTCCCTAGGATAAGCCTAAACATGTTTTTCTTACCAACGGGTTTCAGACTTCCAAGTTTACAGATTACTTAATTTATAATTAAGTACAACTTCTTATATTTCATATATTTCCCCCTTTTTCTCAATTGGTTTCTGGTTTTCCGCATTTACTGATTACTCAATTTACAATTAAGTGTCCCTTATCTCATTTCACCATTTATCCAATTTTCTTATCAGTTTATTATAACCTAAGTTATAATCTTCGCTTGCCCGTAGGACAAGTCTACCTATTATACAACATTTTCATTAATGTTATTTATTTATAATAGGTGATTATCATTCCCCTTTTTAAACCATTTACTGTTGTAAACCATTATTCTTCATTCACTGTTGTATATATTCCTTATTTTAATTAAGGAAAACACTTCATGCACCTTATCAGTTTGATAGAAGGAATCAGTGATTTATTTTCATAACATATTCCCATCTAAATCCATGGTAGCAAGTAATTTCTTTATTTACTATGGTTTACTTGCAACCACGTTCTCAGAAATAGGTCATTTAGGGAAATACATCATTTTTCTTTCGTATCACACTAACTCAGTTTATTACATCCCTTCCTTTCTTATTTTCTGAGTTAGACATTAAGTTACCATCATTTCCATTTATTCATACCTTGTTATATATGCACTAGATCACTCACATTAAGCCTACACTTGTGGACGCTGGATTTGCCGGGCGGGTCCGGGCAGGCTTCTACCAGAAGTTGACTTAACCTCATGTCCTAGTACCATTGCATGTTTTAATTATGCACTTAGACCTCTCACATTAGATTTATCATTTGTGAATGCTGGATATGTCGGGTGGGTCCGGGCAGACTTCTATCACAAGTGCAATCTAACCTCGTGTCTAAGGGTGTTATAGTGTCAAATTACTATGAGTCTAGGCACGTTCGTTCTCTTACAATTATTCCTATTTCATGTAAATTTTTAGGCATATCGTCCTTTTAATATATTTACTCTAAATTTACATATCATCAAATTATGCCTATATTTTGTTGTGTGTCCTTTTTAATAGGTGTTTAATTCAATTTTGACATGTAAACATTTATTCGGGTAATTGTCCAAGTCTAATAGGTTAACATGTCATTTACTCATCAGTATGCCACAAGTGAATCATGGAATTATAGCCATTGTAATCGCTATTCATATTCTAACAAGTTTTTTTTTTCAACATGTAAACGTTCAACATTTTAGCCAATTAAACATATGAATTTCTTGATGTATTTGTATTAACATATCAACTTGTTATAACAACAATTTATAATTGAACTGGGAATTTCACAACTAATAAAAAGGGGAATGCTAAACAATAACATATTATTATCTAAACGCTATAGCTTAAACCAACTCACCTTTTATGCTTTCCCCAATTCTGGATCCAATCCAGTTTTAGAATCCATGGGTTTTTCCCCTTAATTTTATTTAAAACCTAGTAACAATTGATTGATCATTTTCATTAAAAGAGAAGGGAAAGAAAGAACAAGAATTTGAATAGATTGGATCTAAAATTTTACCTTGCTTTTCATGATTCTAAACAATCTTTTTATAAATGTCGATTCTCTCTTCCAAATCTTGAATTTTAAAGTCTTCTTATTTATAGATCTAAATTTTCTAAATATATTTGAGGGGAGAGAGAGAAATGGCAGAGTTTCAGCGTAGCCGCAGGATTATTAGGTATAGGCTTATGTCTAAGGTCTTATTTGTAGGTGTATTAGAGCAATAAGGTTCCTCAGATTTGACCAAAAACCACTAGAAACGTCCAAATTCCACAAAACCCTAATCTGCCAAAATCTACCGTAAGGGGGTCGACTGCAATTCATGTGGGTCGACCCCCCGTGAAGGGGTCGACCCCCATGGGTCCAGAGGCCTAAAATTGATCTGGGTTGTTCCTTTTTTCTCAAACAAACTTCTGCATCCCATAACTTCTTCATACGATGTCTGATTTACGCAAACTCGGACTCTATCTGAACCAAAATTCCGAGACGAACGCAGTGGTACAATCCATTTTACTTAATTTTGAATATTTAATTAAGTTATCATTATTTTATTATATTAAGTTAAAAAATGCGGGGTGTTACATCCTTCGACCCTTAGAAAATTTCGTCCCTGAAATTTGATAAGGGTAAAATCAACTAACCCCTCGCATAATATACATCCATCATGTGTGCATCCAGTATTGGCAAACATCGTGCACTTGTGCAAATTGAAATACAACAAAATAATGCATGTATGCCTAAGCAGTACCTCCTATGTGCATGTAAATTTCTCAAAAATCCTTTTAAAATATGATGCTCACATCCTAAATATACCGGCAGTTCTACATGAATGCAATATTTTGAAAACCAAAATACATTTTTATCCAAATTTTCCCACACTCTTACTGAGTAAGAGCATAGTTCATCCAACTATAGCATCCAAAATCCTACCAACCAACTTTATTTTTTGATTTTTAGAAAAATCTAATTTTCTAAATTCGATTTCTTATGTTATAAAAAGGTGGAAAACGAAAAATTCCACATCTTCCGTTTTTCTTTTATATACCTTTTCCAACTGTACTTGGATTTTATGTAACTATCTATAAAGACTCCCTATTTTTCTATCTGAGCACAGGCCACATAAGAAAATTTTCTTTTGTTACTGATTTTCTTTTTCATCTTATCTTGGAAAGTTTTATCTTTATCCATTTTTGTTGCTTTACTGAATTTTCTGTTTCCTTTTCAGTTGTACGATTTCTCTTTTCCTAGGTTATTTAATCACCTAATCTCAATTTAACTTTAAATAAGCCTTCCAATCTTTCAACTGAAATGGGAGAACAAACACCCTACACAACTACTACTAAGGGCCAAGGATCTCGGGACTATGTCCCCATCAAACAGAAAAGTCCAAACTATGGGATCCACGACTGGTTTAGGTGTTACCCTAACTACCCAACAAGAACAAAATAACGAAATGATCCCAATATGAATGTAATAACGCGTTTTACCCCTAACATGAAAATTAGCAACAAGATCTAAACACTTACTTCCCCTTTTCTATCTAGTAATCAGCACTAGTCCTAGCTGTGTACCTATAATTATTTCAAGCAACACCCTAGGCTTTTCAATGCTTACGCATTCTACGGGAACTTACTATTATTCCAAGATAATTCTCGCCATCTGCTTCATAGCCTCAAAACTTTTCCCGTCTTCCCTAGGCACTGATCCTTACCTACTCCACCCTTTTAAAACATGGTTTGGCCCTTTTTCATTTATATTTCCTTCCAAAAAAAAGGCGTCGAAACTTTATTTTCCTTATGAAAACTTTCTTTTGCCAAACCATAAGGACATGTCATCTTAAAAAAAATGTAAATCATCATTTTTTTTTCAAATCACAAAACTGAAGAAGATATGGAAAACTATTTTCTAAATTGGGTTTATGACTTGTTCTTGCCTATAATGCCGGTTTAGTCTCTTATTACAAGGTGCCAACTTCTACTCTATTCTTATTTTCTACAACTTATTTTGTCCACCCAACAAAATTATCTTATTAAAATAGTTTACCAAAAAGGGTTGTCATAAGAATAAAGATTTCAAATCTTTCTTAATAAAAAATTCTTGTGTGAAATATACCAAGGAAACTAGCGAGCTATACATGCTCTATAATATGCACCTTTTATTGAGAGAATTTTACTTTAGATAAAGTATTTGCAAGAAATCACCATTTACAAAAAATACCCCATTATACTTCTAATCCCAATGTGTATACTTTACATATTTAAAACTATAACTTTTAAGATTAAAACTTGAAAACTCCATAAATCATTTTTCCCAAACTTTTACAATTTCAATTTCTTAAAATTTAACAATGGGGTTAGGCTCAAAGCGGGTTTCCAATTTTTTTCTGGGCTTTCCCATACTATCCTTAAGGTCAATTCTCTCAACTATATATATTCCTAATCCAATTTTTCTCTTTTTAACCTTTTCCAAACTATAAGGTTTTCAAGCCTACTAACCTAATATACTACTCATATAGGATTCACCTTCCTTCCATACAAAATACGTTGTACACTTTCCACCCAAATTATCTAAGGGTCTTAGATTTCCATATTTCTTTCTTTAGTGTACAAAACAAACATCCTATTTCTTACCATGTTATACTCTTTCCATTTCGTGGGTTCCTCTATGGATCTTGGTATATATACATATATATATATATATAATATAATATATTTTAAAAATACAAATACGTTCACTCACTATTTATAGAGTAATCCTAAACCTAAGCTCTGATACCAGATGTAACAACCCAAATTCCGACATACCGATTTTTTTTCAAAATTCCAATCTATTGAAACTTGGATTTGTTTGCTTTGGTATTCTGTAGAAAAGACAAAGACATAAAACATGTCAGAGCTCAGAAAATATCTCACAGTGGAACAGATAAAATATAATTTAATAAAAATATAGCCTTGCCATATTAACAATGCTGCCTAACCAGTATTCAAGGCTACCTATAGTGTCACATGCCTCTGCCACAAATCTAACCTGCGAGTATGTTATGAGGAGGGGGTCAGAACACAAGGTTTGGTGACTGATTTAAACTATACACTGTGGATAATCCTATATATACCGTTCAATATCATTTTCTTATTAGGTTACTTGGGTTAACAGCACTAAAGGCTCCGTACCCATTTACTTCCACATGGATTAACCTAGTATTGTATATATGTAGATACCCCCAATATTAAGGTACACCCCATGGTACCCCACTCACATGGTCTCCACAGTAACATCATCGAAATATACGCAGTCCTCATCCTATGCCGTAGTGACGTACGGATCTCTATATAACAGTGTTACCTTCCGCATATACCTATCATTACTATGCTACGTAAGCATACGGAATGCCACCTTCGATCAAATCAGACTCCATACTAGAGTAATGTCCTCAAGTCTATGATAAACCACCTAGAGCTGATATGCATGTATCTAGACTGTCCCACATACGTATCGCCAATTGTAGCTCGATGCCATAACCACACGTCCTCTAATGTGCACCGAGTCCCGTGGCAGGGCGCTACAAGAAACACGTACCTCGATCGGGAGCTTTTCCATATCTATACAGGCCCGTTTTTAAAGAGCTTCTATATACAGATATACCTACGGTCTGTTTTCACGGTGGCTATGGCCCTACCCCAACCCCTCCCTCAACTAGTAAAGACTACAACAACTAAATGACTGCCCCTAAAGAAAACAACTTGGACATTAATTTGGCGTCTTCCCTCAACCACCGTACCCCGATAGTGAAAGGTGAACTGTCTATTGGTTTTAGCTCTAGACTTTTCGAATCCCACTGGCTACCGATGACGAGTTATCTGACGATGTACTATCCTTATTGATTATGACCCTTCGCCTCCCCATTGAGGCAACCGACAAGTCACCCTAGTGCCACCGCGTCACAGCATTCTAATTGCAAAGCTACACTTGCAGTTAAGGCCCACCCACCTAGTAGTTATGAGCAGACCCAACCTTTGCGAGCACAGCCTAATCATCTGTCACCACACAGAGGGCTACGAGGAGCACCTTACATATCTTAGGAATCCGCATGCTTCCCCTTCCAGTCCTTCGGAGTCGACCGAATAATCAGATAAACGTGCGCTCCCCTCATGCCTTATAACACCACGATGATTTACCCTTTTGGGTTATTCATCTTCAAACGTATGGACTGGTCCAAGTGCCTCACTTTAATAGGTTATTAGACCCTATGTCTAAACATTCTTTTACGCGCTTGCTTTAACTCACCAGGTTTCCATTTAATTTGGTTATTCCCATTCACGTTGACTTCTTATTCAAGTTACCAAGTTTCTATTGCTTATTAATTTCAGTCATATAACTTAACGCTTTTAAGTTTATTAATAAACCCACAACATGTTATTCTCTGGATTGTGGTCCAAGGTCTGCAGTCCACAATCCTTTTATATTCTTGTTTGATTTCATCATTATATTAACATGTTCTATTTCACATGTTATTAAGTATATCTCAATTCACATGTTTTCTAATTAACATGTCACCGTTTATGATTAAATATAACTTATTTAATTTCACAAGTTTTCCCCATTCTTTCTCATTTAATCATAAATTCAATTTACACTGTCACTACAACTTATCGTTTGTTAGATCAAAATTTGGACCTAATACCCAAATTGTTTTGAATCTTGTACAATTTTAACTGAAGAATCGAGAAAAAGAAAATAACACACAGAATTTATAGTGGTTCGGCGTTAATGAGCCTACGTCCACTTTATATGTTATTGATTATACTTTGAATGCTGGTACAATCAATTATTTCTCTCTAGCTCACTTTTACAATTGTGATTTCTCTCAGTAATCTAGCAATTAAACTGATAAGAAATGGTAATATGATAATAATGGCGGAATCAGTTCTCAATATTGCCAAAAGGATCCCCAAAAAATGCCAAGCTCCGGGCTATTTATAGCTGATTTTGTCAGGCGGGTCGTGGTAACACGTGGCACGAATCCCGAGAACATCGGATCGCATCGCTACCGTTGAAGAATTAGTCAAATTAGCCGTTGTGGACAGGTGTCGCGATCCCCTTGAAAATCGAATCGAGCAAATGGGGAGAATCAGTCAAAATGACGGTTAGGGACACGTGTCGCTGGATCCGTGCGTCGCGGATCGCAGAAGACTAGCTCGTGTTTGAACGAGTCAGAAGCTTTCCCGTGCATCAGGGGATCAGATCGGTCTATTCTGGGCAATAATGCATGTACGGATCGAATCGCATAGAGGTGTCGTTTCGCTGATGAAATGGGGGCGATCCGTTGAGGCGCGATCCGTTGAGACGCGATCCGATAGGGGGTGATCCGATGAGGGGCGAGTCAATGGTGTGATCCGTTCCTTCATGTACTTAGAGAATACGGTTTCATACTTTCTTCTTATGAATGAACCTGGGTGGCTTGGTCAAAAAGCTAGCCAACATTTTGCCCCCTCGAAGTATGTTTTATCGATGATGGAACATGCTTCGAAGCTTATAGAATTGTCTTTTCACAACGAGTCGCAAATCAGTGAACGATTCCTTTTCTGGGACTTTTCAGAGTCTTCATCACTGGATCTGTCGGTCATTTATCGATTCGTATCACATAGTCGAGTCGCGGTCCGTTAGCAAGCCATTCGTCTCGTTCTTTGGTGAGCATTTGGGCTTCTTCACGGAACGGAACGAAATGGGCTTCTCTCCGAGACGTAGTGGGCTTTTGGTTCGCGGCCCGTCTATTTTCGCGGATCGAATAAGACAAAAAAGGGGAGACAAACGGTTGCCCTTTTACCTATATAAGTCGATCCTCCACTTCACTTTCTTCCTTCTTCTTTCCTTCGTATCGTATCGCCTGCATCACTGAGGAAAAACCCTAGTTTTTCAAACCTCCAAAAATCCGATTGTTTTCCCAACTTTTAGAAAGGTAATTCTACCGAAAGCACCCTCATTCGATATCGCTCTCGTTTTTATAAATTTTTAGACTGGTTTGAGGGAAGAAACGATGGGATATTGTGATTCTTGGGGGAACCAGCGAGGCGCCATGGCTGATAGGTTCAGAGGTTGGAGTTCGAAAACGAGAAGGAGAGGAGGAAAACGGAGGAGGAAGGAGAAGAAGAAGGCCGGTTCGGATCGTGGGCAAGGAGAGGAGAGGAAGAAGATGAGTGGCGAGACGGAGGGTCGTGGTGACGGCAGAGGCGTGTATCGTGGGGGGCTGCAACAATTCGACAAAGACCCCGATCACTCAATTTCACGATCCGTGAGGGGGAAATCCCTCTGCCCTGCGATTCGAAGGAGGGCGATCCCTCTACCCTGCGATCCGAAGGAGGGCGATCCTGTCATACATATCGCGGTCCAATTCGTAGTTTACGATCCAAACAAACTTTGAACCTTAGATGATGCCTTGTCACCATAAAATTATGAATAGTTAGGCTAGAGCCTTGATGTCGGACTTTCTGGACTAAATGACCACATAATTTGACTGCCTATGACGATTAATATTTTGATGACCTTGATAATTTTTACGCTTTATCTTTAATGCATGCACAAGCACACACACCGGCACTTGCACACACGGGGGACGGGTAGCCTTAATCTCATTTTTCATGTTTTCTCGCCTAGTAGTAATGTCAGATAATCAATCTTCTTCAAGATCCGCTACAGAAACGGAGTCCGAGGTTCCTGAGCAATACAACCCTGAGGTCCCTCCAATTAACCCAGGTGGTGAAGATTCTGGCTCTGAATATAAGGCAATAGAATCAAATCCGTCCGAAAGTACTTCATCTAGTGAAGAATCTGAGATAGACAGGCGAGCTCCCGACGAGATTCCTGGCGCGCTCGGAATAGATAAATTTCCTGATGCTTTAGCATCAAAACTCGATGATATAAAGCTTAAAAGAATCTGCCTGAGACACGGGATCCCTTGGGATGATGTCATGACACCCGGTAGCGAAGATAGACCCCACTTAGCTCCGGAAGGGTATATGGCAATCAGTCGAACCATGTGCTTGGTAGGAGCCATTCCTCTGTTTCCTTCAATCGCCATCGAGACTTTAAAACGACTGGGTATCACTCCAATGCAGCTTCATCCCAATGCCTACGCGCCTATATACACCTTATATATTGCATATGCGGAGATCCTACACACCGAACTCACATTCAGAGATTTGACATTCTTCTTTCTTTTCAAGCATCGTTCTTCGGCAAGCCCAAACTTCTCTTTCTTTGAATCGGTGGCGAATAGGAAGGTTCTGTATGATGGATATAGCAATATAGGGGATCCTAAGTCTGATTGGTTCTATATAAAGAAGCAGGCCGGATGCTCAAGAAGATGGCTTAAATCAAGTAAACTTCAAGCTTTTAACTGAATATCTTGTTCAAGAAGTCGAGGCGTTAACATTCTTCCTCCTTTTTCTTTGTCTTAAACAGATCACGTCTTCCCAAAAACGGAGGGTCCGTTATACAACAATCGATTGTCTATTCTTCTTCAAAGCAGGTCTGACTTTCTAAGGATCAAAAAATGCATTACTGATGAGAATCTTCATAAGCATCATCTTCTGGATATAAGATTTGGAATTAGCGCTGGCGGCAAACCCTATAAGTACGTGCCCCCAACGGAGGGAGAGGGAACATCGCAAGCAATAGAAACAACTAAGTTCCGCAAGAGTCCTTCCCCGATAGTCATCCAAGACGATGAGGACCTGAATATATACAAAGGGGACGAGGCCCGTGGTGACAAGTCCAAGGAAATCCCAGTTTCTACTCCAATTGAATCCACTGCTCCCGATGACTTGACAGACGAACAACTATTCAAAGAGCTGAGCAAAATTCCTTTGCCCGACGATGTATATAAAGAGAGGGACTTTGAAAGGGAGCCATTCTTCCCTGCTTATGAGGAGGCCATCGCTCCAACTAGGGTACAAGAAACTAGTCAGATGAGCCTGTCTTCAGGCTCGGGTCTGTTAGGGGGAATTATATGGGATACACAAATTACACACACTATATGACCCCGCACTCTTATATCGTCAGTATTCAAAGTTTTAATATGCTCTTTTCTTTTTTACAGGAAAGATGACCCGCAGGCGATCTTATCCTTATCGTTCTCTGCGTGAGGGCACACCCAGTCTTTATCCGGGTACTGAGTGTTCTCGCGGCCCTTCTCACAAGCCGACTTCCTCGCAACCCCGGTTTCCACCAAAATCGAACTCTGCCAAGCCTTCCAGTTATCCGGTAGTTCCTGCAGGGGGAAAGAAACTTCCTAAAGAGTTAACTCCTCCAAAGAGTGCACCTTCCCACAGTAGGTCGTCAAAAAGGCATCACGAATCTAAAGATAAAAGCAAAGATCCAATCAAAGAGTCTGAAAAGGGGAGGAGTGACATCGTCCCTTCCAGCCAGCCAGAGTTGGCTCCCCTCGGGTCACGGGACTACATCCATGGTCCCAAGATACAAGGTAGGCTGGAAAAGCTAAAGGAACAATTCCCAGACATATTCTTCGACAGGATGACGTTTGTTCCAGCCTTGGAACCGGTCCCTAAAAACAAGGATAATGAAGTCGTCGGGCACATCCGCCACGTTGCCAGGCAGTATGAGATGATGAAGAAACATGCAGTTAACCTTTCAGAAGTCATCCGATCGCTTGAAATAGAAGCACACAGATCTAAGGCGAAACTTGAAAACAACGAAAAGGCCAGGACAAAGATGGAGAAGGACCTGGAAGATGCTCAATCCCAAGTTGCTTTAGCGCGGAGAGACGTCGAGAATTATAAAACTGAATTGGAGAATGCTAAAAAACGCTTTCATTTGGAACTTGACTCCAATAGCCAAGAGAAAATGGCCTTAAAGAAGGAGGTTGAAGATCTCAAAATGGCCAACATTGAGTTGAAAACAGCACAAGGCCATTTCGAAGTTGAGAGAGCTGCTTGGGAAGCAGAAAGAGCAAGTTTGAAAGAAAGTTTGGCTTTGGCTAAAGCGGAAACACTGACTTTGAATGATCAAGTCGCAGATGCGGAGAGACGGGCAGCTCTCGCTGAACAGAATGTTGAAAGTTCCATCGAAATGGCTACCGCCTCAAACAACAAGCTTCTCGAGAGAGAGGGAAGGATATCGAGGGGTTTGAAGAAATGATTTTTGTCTTCCTTGGCCAAGTCCTGAAAACCTGCAACATTTCGTGGATCCCGGATTACCACGTTACTTTAGCTAATTTATGGGATGCCATTGTTGAGGGTGAAAAGCAGAGATTGGGAGTCGATGAAATTGATGAAGATGAGTTGATGAAGAGCATCTTGAGGGATAACGAGCCTGAGGACCTGGTAGAGGGTCGTCGCCTGATTCAAGCGGAGATGGAAAAGGAGAGGGCCCTGGCTAAGGGTAAAGGCAAAGCTGATGAAGGTTCGAGTTCAGCCGTGGAGCCCAAAACCTCCGGAGTTGAGGAGTACCATCCTGATGATCTACTAATCCCTTTGGGCCTAACTCCTGTAGTTGTTGGGGCTCCTACACCTACCCAAGAAGGAGGATCTACAGAAGGTATCTCCTTTTTTTCTCCACAATTCGTCAAAGCAATTGTGAATTGTCGTCGTCTGCTAGAACAACCAATTGAATTAGTAACGTGTGTTCCTCATAATACAGGTGGTGAGCACGCCGACACGGGTGTTGAAAAAGAAAAAGAGGCGGAGAAGGAGGCTGTCTCGCCAAGTGCCAGTGCTGATATTTCAAAGCAGGCTGAGGACACAACAGCAGAGAAAAGCATCCCGGCACCTAGTACTGATGTTCCTAAGGACGCTGAGACCATTGAGGCCTTGAAAGACATGGATGGGCACCATATAGAGGATGAGGAAGATATTATTGGCACTAAAAAGGCCTACGACGACGACGACGAAACCTTGGCCAGCAGAAAGGCTAGGCAGGAAAAAGAGATGGCTTCGAAGAAGGTGGCAGATGAGGCTTTGGACGTAGTCCCTCTTGCAGAATTTGATCCCAAAACCGGGCTGATTTTGAAAATCCAGCCCAAATCCATCAGCAGACAGCTTCATTTTGCAAATCCTGATGACTTCCCGGCTTCCCTTTCTGATAGAAGGAAGAGAAAGGAGGTGGAAGAGGAATCTTCTAAAGAGTCGGATGTTCCTCTCATAGACAAAAGGAAAAGGAAGAAAGGGGATCAATCCGAAGCCGACAGGGCGAAGCTGGAGAAACAGAAGCAGGAGAAGAGGCCAAAGCGTAAATAGGATATTGTTGTTTGTTGATATTTTGTCTTTAGGTTTTCCACTGGTCAAGAAATGTAATTATGAGAGTGGTCCGCACTTTCCTTTCTATGTTGTTTTTCGCTTTGTTAGTTCGCAGTATATAAATGAAAGTTTATCTCTTTTTGCATCATTGTGTACCTGTATTCAAATAAACTTTCCATGTTTAGTCATAGACCGTCTAATTATAATTACAAATTAGTCAAAGAACAGAAAGAAAAATTTTCGCGTTGCATTGTTGCATTAAAGTTCATGGGTATACGCATATGACCCCCAAATCAATCATTAATGTAGCGCTTAACTAGGGCTTATTAAAGATTGATTAGCATTATTTGCGGGTTGCCCCATATTTCTGAATATGGTGTACTTAGAGAATTTCACAAGATAACTGTTCTTATGGTACCAAATTTCTTGCACCTTTCTCAGCGCTTATCCATAGACTCCTTTATACTCTCCTGGCAGTTGCCGGGGTTAGAGTTCAAATTCAATAGTTCAATTGGTCCTTGTTCCTTCAGCAGGGAAGGAGTTCTTTCTCAGCGCTTACTCTGAGACGCTTTTTATACTCTCTCTCTCTCTCTCTGGAGAGTTAGAGTTCGAGCTCAGCGATTCATTCACTCCCCGATCCTTCAGCGGGGAAAGAGCTATTTCTCAGCGCTCAATCAGAGACGCTTTTATACTCTCTCTCTCTCTCTGGAGAGTTAGAGTTCGAGCTCAGCGATTCATTCGCTCCCCGATCCTTCAGCGGGGAAAGAGCTCTTTCTCAGCGCTCAATCAGAGACGCTTTTATACTCTCTCTCTCTCTGGAGAGTTAGAGTTCGAGCTCAGCGATTCATTCGCTCCCCGATCCTTCCGCGCGGAAGGAGCTCTTTCTCAGTGCTCAATCAGAGACGCTTTTATACTCTCTCTCTCTGGAGAGTTAGAGTTCGAGCTCAGCGATTCATTCGCTCCCCGATCCTTCAGTGGGGAAAGAGCTCTTTCTCAGCGCTCAATCAGAGACGCTTTTATACTCTCTCTCTCTCTCTGGAGAGTTAGAGTTCGAGCTCAGTGATTCATTCGCTCCCCGATCCTTCCGCGGGGAAGGATCTCTTTCTCAACGCTCAATCAGCGACGCTTTTATACTCTCTCTCTCTGGAGAGTTAGAGTTCGAGCTCAGTGATTCATTCGCTCCCCGATCCTTCCGCGGGTAAGGAGCTCTTTCTCAGCGCTCAATCAGAGACGCTTTTATTGTAACACCCCGTGTATTCTATAACCGTGAAATTCATAAATTGAAGTATAATTAATTTCAAATCAAAGAATTAAGGGAAACAGGATACCCCATTGCGTTCGTCTCGGAAAAATACGCGAAATAGAGTCCGTGTTTTCGAAAAACGGAGTCCATATGAAGAAGATATGGCCTCCGGAAGATTCAGAATTCAGTTTATAATTCAAACAGACGAAAACAGCTCAGAAAAACAAGTTTAAAATTCAAAATCGGGCCCAATTGGCCAGGGCGGGAAAATTCCCGCCTAAGGCACCCAGGTCGACTTGGCAGTCGACCTGGGCTAGAGGTCGACAGGGCAGTCGACACCCCTGTCGACTGCCAAGTCGACACGGTGTCGACTGGGCTGTCGACCTGGCCCCAGAGCCAGGTCGAACCCAGCCCACCCTGGCTGGCCTGGTCTATGTTTGGTCGATTTTCTGAGCCTTGCCTTGTCACTAGGGCTAGGTGTCAGCTCCTGGTTGGTCTCTCCTTCAAACGAACGGCTATTATTGAATCAAGCTCCATCGACGGTCTAAAACAACTCACAAACATTATAAAAAGGACCTAAGACCTAGCCTAAATCATACTATCTCATTTTAGCCTCAGGCCGCCGCCATTAAACCTAGAGCTCTGAATTAAAAATACAAAGAATAAAATTATAGAAGATAAAGGACGATTCTTGAAGGCTACAACTAGAAGCTACAACAACTACGACGCTTTAGACAACGAATTTGGGACTATTTGATTTGGGATTTTTATTTGGGTTATTTGCTTCATATTGTAAGTTCTATGTTACTTTTTAGGCAAAAACGCTAAAACAATATGGACATGCCATGAATTGAAACCGGATTTAGGAACTATTGTTAATCCATTGTTTATATTGTTTATCTTTGAATTATAATTTGGGGATATTGCTAGGGCAACGTTGCAAGTTAAACTTGTCATGATTTTGATGTTGTTATGAATCACTTGGGTTTAATTGTTTGGCAAGTTGGACTAATACATGTCCATGGAATCGCTATGTTTATTGAAATCTTTATGTTGATTAAACCATGCCTATGGTGCTAATTAAACCATGGCTATGACTATTGATGGAATTATGCCTGTGATGTTAATATACCCATCATGATTAATGAAAAATTGGGTATTGCTAGGTTATGATGAAAATTTGGAATTATTATGTTTATAATGTTAGATATGTTAAAAACGCTAAGTTGGAATCATTATGTCTATAATGTTAGTTGAGAATCATTATGTTAAAATGCTAAATTGGAACCATTATGTTTATAATGTTAGTTGAGAATCATTATGTTAAAAACGCTAAATTGGAATCATTATGTCTATAATGTTAGTTGAGGATCTTTATGTTAAAAATGCTAAGTTGGAACCATTATGTTTATAACGTTAGATGAGAATCATTATGATAAATTGGAATCATTATGTCTATGAGAATTATTATGTTAAAATGCTAAATTGTAATCCACTATGCCTATTAGGATTACTATGCCTTTAATGTTTCATGTTTATAATAAAATTATTATTATGCCGCAATGATTATTATGCCTATGATGTAAAGTTGAAATCATCATGTTAAATTAAGTTGGAATCACTACTATGCCAAGTTATCATCATACTAGTATTGAAACCATGTGATATGTTATAGCCTGTTTATTATGCAAGTAATGTTGGAATTGTCACATATGCCTATCACATGTTTGGTGTTATTCCCCTTTATCTCTTGAATTGTTTATGCTTGTGAACGAAGTGCGTTTATATAAGTTGGGGATACGATTGGGTAGAATAGGAAAAACTTGAATTAATTATAAGCATAAAACTGTGAAATTTGGCATAAGTAGAACATGAAATATGGCACGAAAACTTGATTGAACATGCCATAACTTGACTTTAAACATGCCGTAGTTGGGCACGAAGTTGACATATGAACATGCTATGGAAATAGCAAAATCTGATAAGAACATGGGCATGACTTTAGAAAACAAGAAAGTGGCCAACTCGAGGTTGGGTTGAGTTTGTAGTGTAAATCTGCCCGGAACCGCCCGGCAAATCCAGTTGCTACAAACAATAGGATCCAATGTGGGTAGTTGGTCACATCGCGCTTGAAACCCGAGGTTGGGTTGAGTTCGTAGCGTAAACCTGCCCGGAACCGCCCGGCAAATCCAGTGGCTACGAACAACAGGATCCAATGTGAGTGGTTCGGTGCATTAACGAATCAATTAATGCCAATTAGGGTTAAGTCATGAACATGAAAAGACAACTTAACCAACTTGAACACAATTTGTAGGGCTAAGTCATGAACTTGGAAACGACAACACTTAGCCAACTTGACATGACACGTAGGCGGGTTAAGTCGCGAACTGAAATGACATACTTAACCATCTTGACATGACTAGACTAGAAAAGGATTAAGTCACGAATTACATGACTTAATCTGTAAGGCGGGTTAGGTCACGAATTACATGACCTAATCTATTAGGTGAAACCCTAGACACGACCCCTTTCAGCAGTAACCCTCTAGAAGTATCAAGGTACCCTGGGGCTAGGCCGGGTGGGGCACGATTACTGGGCTGATTGTAAGAGGTGAACGACGGCAGTGGGGTACGCCAGTGTAGGTTCGGCGGACTACGATCGTGCACGTATCCGGGGCAGACACTGGGTATCCGTAGATTTATCTGTGCATCTTGAATCGTGTCAGGGGTTGACACCCTAGGGCTGATACACCCGAAGGTGGACCCAGCACAGGTGACTACATTCGTGATTAGCCGTATGACACGGACACTTGACGAGCTAGAACTTGTAGGGAGCCGATCGACTAGATAATCGCTCTGTAGGACCCCGTATTTGGGTCAGACCCCGTTTCAGGGTCATTTCATGACATTGGGCCGTTGGATTTATTTCGTGATTAACTTGTGATATGGGCTTAGTATACTAGTACAGTCGATGCAACGAATCTCGAACATGTGATGCTTTACTTGACTTGTCTTGACTTATCCTGATCACCTTAGTCTATCTTGTTCACCTTGACACCATTCTTAAGTTTAGTTCCAGTTCATACATGACAGGTTGTTTTAACCGTTTCTACACTGAAAGTCACTAGAACTTACTCAGTCTTCAGGACTGACCCTTTTTCCTTTCGCCTCTTTTTCTTTCGTTCCCCCCCCGGTTCTCAGGGAGGGAATACCGCAGCTTGATCAGTTTTCACATCCAGCTTGAAGAGGAAGAATGTATTGCTTGGATCTTTTCCGTTTTGGACTATGGCTTTGGACAGCAATTAGGGGACTTTTGCAGTTTATTTATGTTTTCTTCATGCTTCTTTAAATAATGTAATCAAGACAGTTATGATTTTGGGAAGTATTATGGCATGGTTTGTGTAACACGTATTTTGAAGAAATAAAAGTTGTTGTTTTCCGCTATTCAAAAATATGTGTTATTATATCTGTCTTGTATATCTGTGACTTATACTTATAAACCTCCACCAAAATTAGGGCATTCCCTTTGAGAGTGACCCTAACGGGGGTGGGGTGTTTCATTTATACTCTCTCTCTCTCTGGAGAGTTAGAGTTCCGTCGAGGCGATTCCGATCATGGTACACCGCCATGACTTATGGACATCGGCTTCATGTCCGTTATGTTCTTTCTCTGCTCTGGAGAGTTAAAGCGCTATCAATGATATAATTTACCTTATTGCATCCTCAAAATTTTGACTGGCGATTACATTCCATTCTGATAGAAGGTATTTATGATTATATGCTTCTGGGATCGTTGGATTATTCATAGCGATTTCCATAGAAATAAACAAGCAGATAAATAAAGGTGCAGTAAAGGTAAATGACACACAAGATTTTTATAGTGGTTCGGTCGAATCATGACCTACATCCACTTTATAATTGTTTGCTTTAAGGAATCATACTATTCTAGGCCAGTCGTGCCTTGTACATGGTTTTCAACAAAGCAAAAGAATAGATTTGAAACTTTCACGTTAAGTATGGCCGTAAATGTTGGGCATTCCACACTCTGGGGATTTCCTTTCCATCTACGGTTGCCAGCTTGAAGGTTCCATTATGAAGCTTGCTCAGAATGGAGTACAGTCATTCCCACTTCGCTCCCATATGAGTTGGGGGTGGAAATACACGTTTCAGAACCAAGTCTCCGGGTTCCCAGGTACGGGATCGTACCTTTTTGTTGTAATATCGAGCGACCTGTTGTTTGCATCTCAAGGCACGCAGGTCTGCTTCGTCCCTCTTTTCTTCGATCATATCCAGGGACTCAAGGAGCAATTCATTATTGGTTATCGGATCATAATAAGTCACCCGGTGAGAAGGTACCTTTATCTCAACCGGGATGACCGCTTCCGTTCCAAAAGCAAGGGAGAAGGGGGTATGTCCTGTTGCCGATTTATATGTTGTCCTGTATGCCCACAGTGCCAAGGGCAATTCATCATCCCACATGGCTATGGCCCGCTTCAGTCTTCTTTTCAGAATGGACTTGATCACTTTATTCGCCGCTTCAACTTGTCCGTTCGATTACGGGTGCGCCACTGAGGTGTATCGATTCTCAATGTGGTATTTTTGGCAGAAATTTCTGAATTCAGCACTATCGAACTGAGTTCCGTTATCCATTATCACAATCTTTGGAATCCCAAATCGACAGATGATGTTTCTAACGATAAAGTTGATCACACGTTTGGTTGTGATTCTAGTTAGTGGTTCAGCCTCGACCCACTTAGTGAAATAATCCACGGCCACAATAGCGAACTTTGCTCCACCCCTTGCTATGGGGAGACTTCCAATGATATCAATTCCCCACATGGCAAAAGGCCATGGGCTCATCATTGTTTTTAACTGATTAGGAGGTGCTCTAGGTATTTTTGAAAATATCTGGCACGCATCACACCGTCGTGCGTATCTTGCCGCATCCTTGTTTATGGTAGGCCAGAAATAACCATGCCGCAACACCTTTTTTTGTCAAAGTTTGCCCTCCAGTGTGATCGCCGTATTCACCTTTGTGTACCTCCTGCAGCACACGCTTGATGTCATCGTGAGCTATACACCGGAGGGGGGGGGCATCGAAAATCCTTGTCTGTAAAGAACTCCGCCTTGCAGAACGTATCGGGCATCTTTACGAATTACTTTACGCCTCTCGCTTTTCTTGGTCAGAAGCGCTCCATTCATCAGGAAATTCTTTAGAGGGGTCATCCACGACTCCCTCTCTGGTTCCGCATCTAGTATTAGATCGATCTCCATTTGATCAATACTAGGGGACCGAAGTACCTCAACGGGGGCTAGCCCGGTCTCTTCAGGATCCTCGGAACTAGCCATCTTTGCCAACTTATCTGCCTGTAGATTCTCTGACCGCGGTATGTGAGATATGCTGTAGTGATCAAAATCGTTCAGCAACTCCTTCACTTTTTTCAAGTATAAAATCAATCTTGCACTTTTAGCTTGGAATTTTCCAGTAACCTGGTTCACAACTTACTTGGAGTCGCAAAAGAGTTCAGCTTTGGGACCTCTAATTCCTTTGCGATTCTTAATCCGGCTATCAAGGCTTCATATTCAGAGTCGTTGTTAGTGGCGTGAAACTCCATCCGGATAGCATAGGATATCAATCGCTTCTCTGGAGTTTCAAGCACTATTCCAGCGCCGGATCTTTCGTCATTCCTAGCGCCATCAGTATACAATCTCCAGGCATTGGGATCGAAAAGTAATTTTGAAGGATCGACTTCTTCATTGGCTATATCTTCCTCCGGGACGGTAAACTCTGCTATGAAGTCGGCTATCACTTGCCCCCGAATAAACCGTCTGGGCTGAAAGTTCAGATCAAATTGACTTAACTCAATGTTCCATTTGAGTAATCTTCCAAACGCCTCTGGTCTCTGTAAAACTTTCTTGAGTGGGTGATCGGTGTATACAGTAATGGGATGCACCTGAAAATAATGTCGAAGCTTTCTAGAGGCGATCAGTAAACTATACGCCAACTTTTCTATCCTTGGATAATTACGCTCTGCAGCCGTCAATTTTTTGCTCACGTAATACACAGGTCTTTGGACCTTATCTTCTTCTCTTACCAACGATGAGCTGATCGCATGGGATGACACTGCCAGATACACGAATAAGTCCTCGTGATCCATTGGCTTAGATAATATCGGCGGTTTCTCCAGGTGCCTTAGTAAGTTCTGAAACGCTTCTATGCAGTTGGGCATCCATTTGAAATGGCGTTTTCCCCGCTTTATTAATTCGAAGAATGGGATGCACTTATCCGTAGCCCTGGAGATAAATCTGCTTAGTGCGGCTATTTTCCCTGCAAGGCTTTGCACATCCTTAATTTGCCTAGGTTCCTGAATGTCTCTGATTGCCGTGATCTAGTCTGGTTTAATCTCAATCCCACGGGAACTGACGATGAACCCCAAGAATTTTCCGGAGGCAACACCGAATGAACATTTGTTTGGGTTGAGTTTCATTCCGTATTTCCGAAGAATGCCGAACATCTCTACCAAGTCAGTAGTTTGTTGGGAAGATTGCTTGGACTTAACCAACATATCGTCGATGTATACTTCCATTGTTTTCCCGATCTGGTTATAAAACATTCTGTTGACCAAACGTTGATATGTAGCGCCTGCATTCTTCAAGCCAAAGGTCATCACTACATAGCAATATAATCCCGAATCCGTGATAAAACTAGTGTGTTCTTGATCCGAAACATGCATCGGAATCTGATTATATCCTGAGTAAGCATCCATAAATGAGATAAGTTCATGACCCGCCGTCGAGTCCACCAGCTGGTCGATCCGGGGCAACGGGAAACTATCTTTTGGGCAGGCTTTGTTCAAATCCGAGAAGTCGATACACGTTCGCCACTTCCCGTTGGCCTTCTTTACCAGGACTGGATTTGAAATCCAGTCTGGGTAGGTCGAGTCTCTGATAAATCCATTACTCTTTAGCTTTCCAACCTCTTCTTTCAAGGCAGCAGACCTCTCTGGGCCCAACATACGCCTTTTTTGCTTTACCGGAGGATGTTTAGGGTTAATGCTTAATGAATGGCTCATGATTGATGGGGATATCCCGCACATGTCTGCGTGGGTCCAAGCAAATACATCCAAGTTGATTTTTAAGAAATCCGTCAATTCTTTAGCGAGATTCGGATTTAAATGGGATCCAATCTTATGGACCTTCTCCGGGTCACTGTCATCGATCGGTGCATCCACAGTTGTCTCGTTGGGAGTCGCCATTCTGCCCCCAGGTTCTTGATCCTCTCTGGGATCTATATCCTCGGGCAACTCTCTGGGCGACTCTCCAACGGCTATCCGCTTTAGTTGCTATAAGTTCTCCACCCCTGTAGGGGGAGAAGCGCCTTTGGTTTCAATGTCCCCTCCATTGCGAAGTAACTTTAGCTCGGCGACATAACATGCTCGCGCAGCAACCTGATCTCCTCTGACGATACCAATGGCAGCTTCTGTGGGGAATTTCAATAACAAGCACCAGGGGGCTATACAGGCTCTAAACTTTGCAAGGGCCGGTCGGCCCAAGAAGGCATTGTAGGGCGATTCAACGTCCAAAACCACGAAGGGAAGGATTCTCACTCTCTGGCGTTCTCCTTCTCCAAGCGTAACCGGTAACTCAACATAACCCATTAGAGCGGTGGATGCTCCGTTAAATCCACGGATCCATCCTTGACAGGGCTTTAAGTCTTTTATTTCGAGGTTCATCTGGTCAAATGTCCTTTTGAAAAGAAGGTTGACGGAACTCCCGTTGTCCACTAAAACCTTATGAACAGTGGCTGGTCCAATAGGTACTGTAATTACAAATGGATCTTCAGTCGGAGCATGGACTCCAATGCTTTCTCGTTCTCGGAAAATGACATCGTCGGTCATCATCTTTTGTTGCTTCACTGGGATATTGTCCTCGGGGTTACTACACTCCCCTACGTCGAGGTGTTGCTTGGCTGCATTGACATATTGATCCAATTCCTTGGAACTATGCCCGGCGAGATAAAGTCCTCCGATTATGGTATTGATAACGATATTCTTTCCCTTTTGCTGGGCAGTTGGCCTGGCAGCAAGCTGATTCTGGTTCTGATTTGGGGCCTGTACTGCTTGTCCCCTATCTTTGGGCGTTACTCTGTATTCATCTAACTTTCCTTCTCAAATAAGCCTCTCGACTACCTCTCTTAGGTGACGACATTCATTCGTCGAATGGCCATGAATCTGATGAAAGAGAAAAACTTCCCCGTTTCACGTACTTTTTCTGTCGACTCTCTGGGAGGTGGCCTCTTATTCTGGAGGATGTTATAAGAATCTATGAAGATATTTTCCAGAGTATCATTTAGTGGCGTATAACTCTCAAAGGCCCTGGGACGAGTCCTTCTCTGGGAGTCGTTCCCTCGGTTCCTCTTCTGGTTGTTGCCATTACTATTATTATCATTGTTCCCCGATTGATGACCACCCTGATTCCGATTTCTGACATTAACTTCGACCTTCCCCGAGTTGTCTCCTGTCTGCTTAATGGCGACATTGCTCTGGATTTCCTCCTTATCGGCCATTTTTGCCTTTCGGTTAGCATATACTACTTCCCGGCGTAAGTATACGTTAGCCTTCTCGTAGAATAATTCTCTAGTATGGGGTGGCTTGCCTGCCAGGTATCTCCCAAATTCAGTGTCTTTATCTACTCCGTCAATCAGAGCTGCGACAACGGTTGGCTCATGGGGATATTTAACTTCAGTAGCGGCCAGGTTGAAACGGTCTAGGTACACCCTCAAACTCTTGCCTGGTCGCTGCTTGACAAGGAACAAGTCAATCACACTCTTTGTCTTTTGTGCATAGATGCGGAATTGTTCTACGAACTTTTCACTTAACTCCCTGAAGCTAGAAATCGATCTTGCTGGTAAGCCAGTGAACCATAACAATGCTACATCCTCCAAGAATATGGGAAAGGCTTTGCATTTGACAGCGTCAGAAGCTGCGGCAGCGGTCATTGACCAAGAATATCTCATCAGATGCTGGACGGGATCAGACCTTCCTGCGTATCGGTTCATCTGTGGCATGTTGAAACGCCTCGGGAAAGTCACATCCAAAATATCATCAGTGAAAGGGGTGTGACTGCGGTCAATTCCCCAATCTTCATTCCGTTGTCCACGGCTATCTGCCAGAATTTGATGGATCATGGCTGCCACATTTGCACTGGTCAGCGGAGGTTCAGGGTCAGTGCTTCTGGCTTGGCGGGGTTCTCTAGTCTCTCTTCTGGGAGCAGTCACAAAATCCAGGGCTTGGATAGGGCTTCGTTGCCCCCTGTTACCATGAGCATGTGCGCGACAACGGGGCTGAGGTAGTTTGTTATGTACAGAATTGTCCACATCTCGAGCTCTGGGAGTTGCGGCGTGATCGTTCACATTACGGTTTGAGGGCCCCGCCTCCAGCGCTTCTTCTTCCCGTGATGACAGGGTTCCGAACCGAAGCTGCTCTATGTTTTCGGCTCTCTCATATGGTCGCCGCGGAGGTCTCGGCGATTCCTTTGACGAAGAAGAATATCCTGGAGTGAGCGGATGAGCTGGTGGCATCCTTTGCCCTGCGAGTTCATCAAGCCTTCTATCCATAGCAGTCAAATTTTGTCGCAGGACGGAGCTTTCCTGCCTTTGGGCAGCCAACTCATCAAACAGTCTCTCCCACATTTCGTAAAAGCGAGAGAGATCCCCCTCAGTAACGGGAGCCGCAGGGTCATATTGATCATCATCACTTTCTCTTATGCGCAAAGAGCTTGAGCCAGGTCGAGCGGAGGAGCCAGGACGGTAGGAGCGAGCCATAGGCTCCTTTCCAGGTCGAGTTATAGTCCGATCATCAATTCAGATCGCTGTGGTTCAAGAATGGTGGCTCGCTACGCCCCCTTGGAATCGGTTCGTGGTCACGGTACGCGGAGGGTTCGTGGCGTTATCTCGGGATCGAGTAACAACTCCTTCAGCAGTCCGGATCGCCTCGTTCTCGTCGACTCGGAGCGTGGCACCTTCATCGGATCGGTTCGCCCCCTGCGCTCCGCGACCTAGAGTTTCCTCATTGCCTAGCTCGTGCACACTTTCTTCGATTGCTTCATTTGCGGTTTCATTGGTTCGTGAAGCTCGTACTTCCTTAGATCTCTTTCCAGCCATGATATCTGAATCGCTGGAATCTTCAAAGGCCTGAATAGTGAAACTTTAGGACTGTTTTCTCAGTGAAAGCACCAAAATGTTAGATCAAAATTTGGACCTAATACCCAAATTGTTCCGAATCTTGTATAATTTTAACTGAAGAATCGAGAAAAAGAAAATAACACACAGAATTTATAGTGGTTCGGCGTTAATGAGCCTACGTCCACTTTATATGTTATTGATTATACTTCGAATGCTGGTACAATCAATTATTTCTCTCTAGCTCACTTTTACAATTGTGATTTATCTCAGTAATCTAGCAATAAAACTGATAAGAAATGGTAATATGATAATAATGGCGGAATCAGTTCTCAATATTGCCAAAAGGATCCCCAAAAAATGCCAAGCTCCGAGCTATTTATAGCTGATTTTGTCAGGCGGGTCGTGGTAACACGTGGCATGAATCCCGAGAACATCGGATCGCATCGCTACCATTGAAGAAATAGTCAAATTAGCCGTTATGGACAGGTGTCGCGATCCCCTTGAAAATCGGATCGAGCAAATGGGGAGAATCAGTCAAAATGACGGTTAGGGACACATGTCGCTGGATCCGTGCATCTCGGATCGCGGAAGACTAGCTCGTGTTTGAACGAGTCAGAAGCTTTGCCGTGCATCAGGGGATCAGATCGTTCTATTCTGGGCAATAATGCATGTACGGATCGAATCACATAGAGGTGTCGTTTCACTGATGAAATGGGGGCGATCCGTTGAGGCGCGATCCGATAGGGGGTGGTCCGATGAGGGGCGAGTCAATGGTGCGATCTGTTCCTTCATGTACTTAGAGAATGCGGTTTCATACTTTCTTCTTATGAATGAACCTGGGTGGCTTGATCAAAAAGCTAGCCAACATCGTTGTTTACTTGTTAACTAAGGCCCATTAATAAGTTTCCATACCTATTTATTATACCTATGTTATAATTTCCTTTTGTCCCTAGGACAAGCCTAAACATGTTTTTCACATCAGCGTGTTTAAGACTTCCAAGTTTACAGATTACTTAATTTATAATTAAGTAGAACTTCTTATATTTCCCTCTTTTCTCCACTGGTTTTTGGTTTTTCCATTTATTGATTACTCAATGTACAATTAAGTGTTCCTTATCTCATTTCACTAGTTATCCAATCTTCTTATTAGTTTATTATATCCTAAGTTATAATCCTCGCTTGTCCCTAGGACAAGTCTACCTATTATACAACATTTTCATTAATGTTATTTATTTATTATAGGTTATTATCATTCCCCCCTTTTAAACCATTTACTGTTGTAAACCATTATTCTTCATTCACTGTAGTATATATTCCTTATTTTAATTAAGGAAAACATTTCATGCACCTTATCAGTTTGATAGAAGGAATCAGTGATTTATTTTCATAATGTATTCCCATCTAAATCCGTGGCAGCAAGTAATTTCTTTATTTTTCTTACTTTACTTACTGCGGTTTACTTGTAACCACGTTCTCAGAAATAGGTCATTTTGGGAAATACATCAGTTTTCTTTCGTATCACACTAACTCAGTTTATTACATCCCTTCCTTTCTTATTTTCCGAGTTAGACGTTTAGTTATCATCATTGCCATTTATTCATATCTTGTTATATACATATATTTATATACATATATGTGCACTAGATCACTCACATTAAGCCTACACTTGTGGACGCTGGATTTGCCGGGCGGCTCCGGGCAGACTTCTACCACAAGTTGACTTAACCTCATGTCTTAGTACCATTGCATGTTTTAATTATGCTCTTAGACCCATCACATTAGATTTACCACTTGTGAATGCTGGATATGTCGGGCGGGTCCGGGCAGACTTCTATCACAAGTGCATAATAACCTCATGTCTAAGAGCATTTCAATGTTGAGTTACTGTGAATCTAGGCACGTTCGTTTTCTAACAATTATTCCTATTTCATGTAAATTTTTAGGCATATTTTCCTTTTCATATATTTACGCTAAATTTACATATCATCAAATTATGCCTATATTTTTTCGCATGTTCTTTTTAATAAGTGTTTAATTCTATTTTGACATGTAAACATTTAATCGGGTAATTGTCCAAGTCTAACAGGTTAACATGTCATTTACTCAATAGTATGCCATAAGTGAATCATGAAATTATAGCCACAGTAATTGTAACGACCTTGATTTTTGGTCAGTTAATTTTATATATTTAATATGGATTTAAATATTGAGTTGATAATATGAATCGATTTTTATATTGAGTTATCGATTTAATAATCAAAATACGATTTATTTCAAATATATATAATCATTGTAATATGAAAATGAATTTAATTTAATTCAAAAATCAAAACTGAATTGAAAACAGTTCAGATGATCAATACAAAATTCTGTTTGTATTAGAATAATAATATTAATTTATTATCGAGGAATTTATTGTTTTGAATTAAATTTATAATGATATAAATTAATATTTTCCCCAATGATCGAACTATACTCCGAAACTTGCCCAGTGTGTCCAGAATAGTGGTATAACCCTAGAAAGGCCTATTGTGGGCTCAAATAGGGGTTGAAATCAACATGATAATTTAAATTAAAGGATACCGGTTCTAATTAAAATAAAATAGAATAAAAATTTGTTATAAAAATAAATTTACTTCATTCTTAAGAAAACAAAGTACATTGTGGTTATATGTACTTTGTGCAGGCAAAATCACTTAGTGGTCAAGTATTATCCTCTATAAATCATGACAGTCCCTCCCCACTGATTCATTTCATTTCGTTCCTCAGAAAATTCACTATCGATTTCTTCCTTTACATTCATTCTCTAGAAAACATTCTAAAATGTCGCTCCTCCTATTTTAGCAAATTGACCACTTGTATTTTTTTAGACCATCTTAGAAATCAAAACCCTCTTTTCTTTTTAACTTCAGCAAAATCGAACCTTTATCAAAATATAAAATATAAATCCTAAACTCAATTCTTCAAATATCGTAGAACTTCAAGTTTTGATCTGGTCGCCTCAAATATAAGTGTGAACTTTTTCTGGAGGGAGATGTGTCGTTCGACGGATTGTCAAGTTAGGGTTCAATGTTACGGACTGTAAGAGGTGTTTGACGAGTTCTGGAAAGGGGCGATGATAATTTATCCGACTATGGTGATGGAGTTGGCGAGTTTTGGATGTTGAAAGTGCGATGCCTGTATAGGGATGTGTCGGCTTACCTGAAACGCGGTGGCAGAATTTTGGGCATCAAGTTAATGTCGTGATTTTTCTTTGAAGGTCACAACAGAAAGGGGCGTCGAGCTTTAGGTGTGTGGGGTAAATGGAAAGCTCGTGAGAAGAGGGATCGTTTGATGATGTCAGTTTTATGGTTCACTGACAAGGAATGAGAGGTGCGACTGTGGCATGTAATGGTGCAGTTTCAGGAAATTTCAGATAGACTTTGGAATTTATCGGAGTTCCTTGACTCCTCAAGTGACAGTGGCAGAATTTGTGGTGAGGCACAAGGTTGATGCAAGGGCATGTGATGTTTGCTGTAACTTGTATTGGAAGATGGATTGAAGAAGGATTAAGCGCTGGTATAGGGAAGCAGATTAAGGTAAAAATATTTTTTTAATTTAATTAGTTAATAATGGTTAATTTCTATTAAGTATAACATATACAAAAAAATCAAATTATTTTATAATCATAATAACTAGTTCGTAAATAACAGATTCATACAAACGAGATGGTCGTGTTGAATTTATGTTGTCATCGTCTACGCAATGAAAATAAATTGGAATAAATCGCGATAAAAACAACAGTGAATAAATCTCACTCAATTTATTATTTATAATTATTTTTAGTTGTTAAAAATAATTGATGGTTGTTTGATTGCATTAAAATATTATTGTGGCTATTAGATATATATTAGGTATTTAGGATTGGTTGTTGTGGTTATTATATATATATATATATATTGGTGGTTGGGTATTTCCGGTAGTACCAATAGCGGATGCCCGCTGTATATTTAGCGGATGACCCTATACGCCCCACGCTATGACAGTGGATGACCTTCTATACCGCGATATCCTGCCTCGAAGCAGGATGGGTATTATTTATATTGGCCAACATCTATAGATGCAGGGAAAACAGGTTGGAGGGATCCAACTGCATTCCTGAAAAATATTATAATTTGTTTTCCCCCATATATATTATTATATATGATATGTTAGAAAATTCGTGGTTGATAATTGGTACTTTTGATTGGTTAAAATATCACTGGACCTGAAATGTTGATATATAAAAATATTGGGAAAAGGATATTTTGAAATTTAAGGGGAAAATCTATTTATCTAAAATAGAATTTGAATTTCAATTGGGCTATAAACATATTAGCTTGTTTGAATACATAAAGCAAGTAGTGAATTTATAAACGTTGTTTATATACTGGATTTGCAGTGAAATTATAAACGTTGTTTATAAATTAAATAATGCAGAGAATTGAAATGAATATATAAATAATGTTTATTAATAAAGTGGAAAAATATAATTTGATAATTTGAATATTTAAATTCAATGTGAATTTAAATACAGAAATGAGGAATTGTTTTAAAGAAGTAAACGATGAAGTTTATTCTGATGTTTAGAATATAAATTGAACTAAAATAAATTCATAAGGATTTATGATTTAAATTCAATTAGTTCGAATTTATTTAAGTAAAAAATGTCTAATAAAATATTAGGATTATATTAAATATAAGTTTAAATTTAAATATGAAAATAGATTCAATATTTATATAGATAAGTTATAACAAATAGAAATTTCCAAAATAAGATTTTGGTTTTAAATAGATTTCGAAATGGACTTGTTTAAATATAAAACAAGTAAATTTATAAACGATGTTTATAAATATGGTGAATAAATTATCAAGAGAATATTGGTAACTTTAAATTCAGGTATGAATTTAAAATAAAATTTGAATTCAGGTATGAATTTAAATCATAATTTGAAGTCATTTTGAAAAAAAGAATACCAGTATTCGGAATATAAAAGGAACGGAGTTTCAAATAGAATTTGAAATTGAATTTATAAACTTTGTTATAAATTTAGTGAAATAAATTATCATTTGATAATTTACGATTTTAAATTCAAATTTGAATTTTACAATGAATTGGAAATCGTTTCAGAATGGGGAAGACAAATGTTATTCCGATATTTGGAATATAAACCGAACTGAGATAAATATAAGGATTTAAAAATTAGAATTTAATTATATGGAATTTTGTAAATAATTTATTTACAAAGGATTTGAATTCGAAATAAAATATTCAATTATAAATAAATTATAACTTAATTATAAAATAGTCGATGGTTAGGGAAAATCAGAAATGTTAAGTTGAATTGAGAACGTTGGTTTAATATATATTAAAATATATTAGAATGAAGTTAGAATTTATATATAAATGAATTTTAAAACATTTATAGAATAAATATATTTAAAACGAACTCGCTGCAGCATGGCAGTTCGTAAATTGGCGTTTCGAACTTCAATTTAGTATATATAACTCAATTTAAGTCGGAATTCTTTGAAACAAGAATCGTCAGGACCGATTTGAATATTGATTTCTAATGGAAGAGAAAAATCTGGATTTTGTCTTATAGATTTGGAGTTATGTCAAAATCAAATTTTCAGAAAAGAAGCGCCATAACCATTATAAAACCATAACGGTTTATTTAAATAAATAAAAGGGTTTTAATTAAATAAAATCTGAATTTCCATTAGAAAAGTTCAAACTTGAGTTATACAATAAATATGAACTCAACTGGAGTAAGTGAACTGATTTTTGAAACAAAAATCCGATTTTTAATTATTGAGTAGAATTAACTAATTTGAAGAATAATTAGTTAATAGAGTTTTGAATCAAAATTCGGCGTTGGATAAGTGAATGGGGTTTGTAAATTTATATTCGAAATCGAATATGAAACTTGAATTGGAAATGGAATTCAAATGGGTTTATAAGAAAGTAAATATTTATATCTGAACATGATATGTTGAAACTAAAGGGATTTAGCGAAAGAGCTAATTTAAAAGAATAAATTAGATAATAGAGTTAGGAATGACTGGATTTAGTTGGGATAAATTGGAAACAGGTGAACATGTGTTAGACATGTATGGGATGAAGTGTATAAAATTATAATTTGTGTGCCCGACAAAAAGGTACACGTTTAATCCATATGAGATTTTATGCGCTGAATCGACAAGCCACTTGGCTTTTTGATTTTTTTTTAAAATAGAAAGGGACTAGAGAGGCGAGTTGAGGTTTGAACTATTGACTGGTATAAAGGAGGTTATGGCGAAATTTTCATAAAATTTAAGGAGTTAGAATATTTAAAATAAAATTGGATAACTATAAAATCAATATATCAATATATATTGAATCCAATAAGGAAACGAATTTAAAATAGAATATTATAAACAAAAAGGAAATTAATAATCTAGTAATAGAAAGAGAAACGTATATATGTTTATAAAATGAATAATTGGTTTGTATGGTGTTGATTATTTGAGAATAATGGTCTTGTCTATTTTGAAGTTAAGGATGTTTTTAGTTAAGGTTTGAGAGGTAATTATACCCCAACTCGATTGTTTTCATTTTTACCGATAAATAGCAAGATCTAGTCTCGAAGAGAAATATTCGAATAAGAGTCCATTGAATGCAGTATTTTGGGTTGTTTGTAATGATGTTTTACACAACAATCTTTTTAACCAAAATAATGGAATTGGAAATATAAAAATAAATATTTTCTGAGTAGAATAAAATGAGTTGGGAAATAGATAAGTAATTGAAATGTTCTCCAATTATTAATAGAAGATATTTTCTAAGTATAGAAAAAAAGGAGTCGATATATGGAAATGTTTTTCCAAACAGTATAAGAGGCCAAGATGATTGTCGAAAATATAATGTTAAAGAATATTGATAAAGAAATGCAGAAATGATTTAATTAATGAAATATTAATTAAGGGGTCCAGTGATTGTTTGATGCTTCGAATGAGTGTTTGTTTTTATTTGATAGTTAAATTACCAACTATCGAAGTGTTTGCCAATATCATTGTCAATATGGAGAGACCTGTTGGATTATTTTTCGAGAACACTCCATATTGGCAGTAGAGTTGTGAATCAGATTATATGAAGATAATCGAAGACGGAGTAAAGTGCAAGGGCTCTTCCTATAAATCCTCTGTAGAAATTGCCTAAGATGGATTAATGGAAATTGTGCCTTCGGTTTCATTCAATCCCAAAACGAACGTATATAGACGAATGTCTGACAGAGTATTTCCAATGATCGCATATGTTGGTCTGTATAAATATATGGTGGCAGAGAATTTATTCTTTTAGCATAATATCTAGAATATATTTGTGCAAATCAGTTAATGATTAACGGATCTGACAATGTGGCATTCAAAGTGATTGTGTTATCAATGAGTGATAAGTAATCGTAGCCTCAGGCCTCAACAACCGGGAAATGACAAAAATAGGACAGGCAGCATGGCCATGTGGGTAGCTCTCATTAGGGTGTATTATCACCTATCTAGAGAAATTCATTTAATTCCTTATTCTATTCGATGTTGTCCCATTCAGGAAAATGGTTGCTAATCCCAACCGTTGGTGAAATACATTCGATACGCTCAAGAGAAATGAGTGGTCGGTCATGTGTGGCCGGGGTTACAAGATGCTCTTGGTTAATCTAGTGTATTAACCTCTAGAGATACACTATCAGAATGTGGTTCCATACCTTGTCATACTTGGAAATTCAACCAATAAGTGCTCGCGGTTTTGATTGTATATTATGTATATGGAGCGTGCGATGAAAGCGTTCCATTAGATTTCTATTTATTTGATTTAGAAATTGTTATAATATCAAAAGATTTTTGATATAAAGATTATCATTCTTTCAAAAAGATTTTGAAAGTTAAATCACGTGTTTTGGATTCTCATAAGCAAACAAACCATTCCGTGTTATACGGCACGGTCTTATGAGATATCGTTTATTTTCTCAAACAGTTTTAAATTGTTTACTCATACCGGTCTCATGACTGACCCATAGTTTATTTTGTTTTGTTTTACCTAAACTCTTGGGTGCCCAAATTTGTATGGGCAGTGAAGTAGTTCAGGATTTTACAGATCTAAAGGAGCTTGGAGCAGGAGGCCTCAGTGTTAGATACATAGTATTTTTATTTCCGCTGTGCTGTAAGTGTTTTACTCTGATAATTATATGTTATAAAGTTAAAATTTTGTATTTCAAAAGTTATGATATATTATATTTTGTTCCGATGTGATGTGAGATTCTGTGTTGTTATTTCTATTCTTCTACTTCTAATTTCTTCTACTTCTAATTTCTTCTAAAAAATTGAGTTGTATTTCTGTGATATTTGATTTGGACGTGTAATGTATGTAGTCAACTCAGATAGTACGGATTTGCAGTTCGTTACAGTAATCGCTATTCATATCCTAATAAGTTTGTTTTTTCAACATGTAACATTCAACACTTTAGCTAATTAAACATATGAATTTCCTGATCTATTTATATTAACATCTCAACTTGTTATAACAACAATTATAATTAAACTGGCAATTTCACAATTAATAAAAAGGGGAATGCTAAACGATAACATATTATTATCTAAAGGCTATAGCTTAAACCCACTCACCTTTTATGCTTTCCCCAGTTCTGGATCTGATCCAGTTTTAGCATCTATTGTTTTTTTTCCTTAATTTGATTTAAAACCTAGTAACCGTGGATTGATCATTTTCACTAAAAGAGAAGGGAAAGAAAGAGTAAGAATTTGAATGGATTGAATCTAGAATTTGACCATGCTTTTCATGATTCTGAAAAATCTTTTTATTAATGTTGATTCTCTCTTCTAGATCTTGAATTTTAAAGTCTACTTATTTATAAATATAAATTTTTGGAATATATTTGAGGAGAGAGAGAGAGCAATGACAGAGCTTCAGCGTATCCGCAAGATTATGAGGTTTAGGGTTATGTCTAAGTCTTATTTATAGGTGTATAAGAGCGACCAGGACCCTCAGATTTGACCAAAAACCATCAGAAACGTCCAAATTCCACTAAACCCTAATTTGCCAAAATCTACCATAGGGGGGTCGACCCCCCTTCATGTGGGTCGACCCACCTTCACGTGGGTCGAGCTCAATGGGTCCATAGGCCGAAAATTGATCTGCACTGTTCCTGTTTTCTCTGACAAACTTCTGCAGCCCATAAATTCTTCATACGATGTCCGTTTTATGCAAACTCGAACTCTGTCTTAACCAGAATTCCGAGACGCAATGGTACAATCATTTTACTTAATTCTGAATATTCAATTAAGTTATTCTTATTTTATTATCTTAAGTTAAAAAATGCGGCGCGTTACATTATATGTTAAAATAGTATCGTATCTTGTTAATATTTAATATACATTTATTTCCATTTATATTTGTTTACTAAAATCTTATATTAAATATAACTCTAAAATAGGATTACCAAAAATCTGTATTCTTATAAAATAAAATACTAATTATTATTTAAACATATTCATAAAAGATTATTAAGTCAAATTTTATATTCTAAATTTCATTAAATTCATTTTATTTATAAAAATCCAAATTATATAACAAAAATCCCATTTAAACTTAGTTAAAAATTCTGGGTTATTATAGTTATAAGAATAGTTACACATTTATACCTATGGGTTATTCAAATTATTTATTTACTATTTTAGGCAGCCATGCACTATGCTAACTTTGTTATTCTTACCTTGTTTAATATTCTAGCAGTGCATGACTTTTTTCTTTTTGCAAATAAGGATTTCAAAAAGTTAATATGGTGAATCAGGGTGCGTCGAAAGTGTTTATGAGCAAGTTTGGTTAACTTTATCTATTATTTTGTCAATCCTATACTTGTGTAATTTGGGTTTGTTGCAGTATATTTGTACTTTTTTGTCCCTTCGAAAATATGGTTTGTCTTTGTTCTATAGTAATTTTTTATGGTAAATTTTCTTATGAAATTTCTTATTTTTTAGCTTTTAATCTCGAGATTAATTGGATAAATTTATGTTATAGAAGGTATCAATTGCATAGTCTAAAGTAATTTTCATATCCTGAATCCGCAATACATCACTTGATAAATTATCAGTTTGAAACATGTAAAAAGTGTTTCTGATTGTCGATTTGAAATGCCTAGTGAGTATTGCCAGTTGTCGTTTTGAATCACTTGGTAAGTGTTGTAGGTTATCATTCTTGAACACTCACCAAGTATTGTTGATTATCAACTTGAAACACTAACTAAGTGTTGCAATTTATCAGTTTGAAACAATTACTAAGTGCTTCAATTCATCAATTTGAGACACATTATAAATGTTTCAATTTGTTAATCTGAAACACCTGTTATGTGTTTCAATTTGCCAATCTGAAACATAATATACAGATGATTCAAAATATGCAATGTACTAATCAACAACACCTAAATAACGTTTCCAAAAAATTTAGCAACATTTTATTACCATTTCCAATTGGTTGTTTTGGTGTTGTGAACCTAGACCTAATCCAGCGATTAAAAGAACTTAGCTAACACTACAAATAGAGCATATATCTATAAAGTACATACATTCTTTTTCGATTTCTTCCAAACTTATATTTCTTTGCCCATTCATTTCCAAATTTAAAAAATAAAATAAAAGTAGAATAAAGTAGGAGGTAATCAAACTGAGAGAGAAGATTCACGCAAAAAATGCAAAAGCTAACAGAAAGGCTTAGGCTTCCAAATAAGAGGGAATAATTAAACTTTTGAATCAAAAGGGATAATTTATTAGTTACATTTTTCTTAAATACATATACGGATTTTTTTATAAAAACATGTTTTTACATAAAATATTTTTTTTTACATAAAGTCCAAAATATGGACTTGTATGTAAAATATGGTTATACTTTTGGACATGCAACACTGGCATAGGAAATAAGAGAGCATAAAAAGGGATAGCTTGTCCTAGCGATGCACGTTTTAAGTGAATACCAAAGTTGAAATAAGAGACATTTTGCTACTATGTACGAAAGGAGGGCGTTGGTGTTTCTGATTTGTCACATCCCTGGTAAAGATATTGAATAGAAAGAACAATTTTGATCAATATTGGAATTTGAAAAATGAAAGCACAAATGTTTATCAAAGTTAGTAAATATAATGAGACATGTAAAATGCAGTGAATCATGTTGTGAATGAGGTGATTATTACGAAAATTGGTGAATACAACTAACTATCATTAAGAATATCGTCTTTCAACCAACAAAATTACAGGTAATAATGTAAGGACCCAAAAATTCAATGCCTAAATTTCGACATTAATACACTCTCTGTATTCACGTGCCTAAACTCAAGTATCAAAAACCCAGAAATTTAAAAGGTGATAAAGAAGAAAGGATGAAAGATTAGAACTGAAGAAGAAGAGCGCAAACCCATCAGAATCATAAAAGATCAGAATCTCACAGCGAAATGAATATAATATGCCCATACTCTTTACGCAAGAGAAAACCATACACACATGAATGAATAATCAAATTACACAAAAGATTAGCATATACAGTCATAACAATATGTCAATGCAATAACTAATAAATACAATACACATAGCGGAAATAAATTAATACAACAAAATACATAAATACGTCTCGACTCTAACTCCTCTGCTGCAGCTCCAAATAGATCCAATGTAACCTAGAAAATATATTCAGCCCGGCCGATCCAATTTTGCGAAAAGCTAAATCACACAGATTGTCAGTCTAGGATACTTAACAGTGAGAAACCTCACATCACAAACAACTTGCTTTATTTTTGAAAGTTCTCTTGCAAAAGAATAGAAATCTCGTAAGATATGACCACACATAAACTTGGTACGTGTTTTTCCCTAAAGATAACCAAAACACTTTTATTTTAAATCCAATGGTATTATAATAATGTCTAAATATAAATACTTTGATATATTTATTAAATCCTAGCATACTAGTTTTACAACTAAAATCGTAAAAGGCTCGTATTGGAGTCTTGATTCCATAGAATGACTGGGCACTGTGTACCACCTGTCATACAACCTTTCTAAATAAGCGTATCAAGGATGATGCCTAGATCCACTGCCAACACAGAACTGGCCTTCTAATAACTTGAAGTACCGAAATACCTTACCATCATTGTTGTGATAAGCAACCATGCCAAAGCATAAAAATAACCGGAGGGTTAACTATTTTAGATTGATGGTAAACATACCCTAATGGGTGTGACCTACATAGCCTTGCTGCATCTCCCCTAATTCTAGTCATTCCCGATTGATGAAGCTAAAAGCTATGGTTTTACCTTTCACGCATGTGATATTTCAAACTTTGAATGTTTATCGCCCCTCACTGGCAATGATAACATTTATCCATATAAGCCGTCACGGAATAAAATGAACCAGAGGCTACTACATCTATATGATTAGTAATAAGTAACCCATGCACTCACAAAACTTTTTCTTTGCATAAACATACCTGCAAATTCTAGTTCGAAAAAGTCGATTTGAAGTGTTTTTGGATCCAATTCCAATCCAGGTTTCTCGAACAAACACGTTTCAAAATTAAAAGGTATTTTAATTACAGTCAGTTAAAAACTATCAAATCAAAACATTACGGCTAAATACATTAGCAACACAAACCCTTTTAATTAAAAAGATTCATTAAAATCATTTCACTGATTCTTAAAAATCAATTTCATATACTTATCTCAGTTTAGTATATTCACAGTTCTCTTGTTTTCATAACTTTAAAAATCATAGCCATACACTTATTTCTTGGAATAAGGGTATTCACAAAATAATACTATTTTCAATACTTAGAAAATACTGCTATATACTTAACCAAATGGTATAAATATAGTCATAATTCATATCTGGGCCAAAAAATGCCGTACGATACATTGTTTTACTATAAAACAAAAACGGTTTTATTTAAGTTCTAAGGTTTGTAAATTAAAGTTTATAACATCACTTATGAAAATAATAATTTAATTTCAAGCATCTACTTTTGTTTTCAAACCAATACCATCTCTTGGATAATAATGAAGCTTTCAAGTTAGGATATTTTATTTACCTCTCAGACCTTGAATAACCAACATTCTCATCTTCAAGATAAATAGAAGTTTGTTAACCCAAAACCTAACGTTCAGTAAATGTCATAATAAGTTCCATTTAATATTCAATTCAAATAAGGTTTAAAAATCACTTCCTACATTTGAAAATCTCATTTCAATTAAAATCACTTTTACTTAATTCAATTATTAAGTAAACCATCATTTAAAACCATCGCATTAGTTTTAAATCTCTTTTATAAACCTTGTTTATTAAACTTGGATTTATTATAAAATCACTTTATAAAATCCTTTATAAAATTTCGATTAAAATCTTATTATAAACTCGGTTTGCTATTCTTTATAAACTTCAGAATCCCTATCACACCTCCCCCTCCTAATCGAGCCACTAACCATCTCCAAATTATTGCCTTTCTCGATGAACTCCACCTCCGTGAATAAACCCCAAGTTTGAATTCTTCCTGCACCATCAACCTCAAAGACCGCCACCACTCCAGCATCTGAGCTATCGTTTGTGTTTCACCTCAATTTGGGAAAACTCGACTATAAGGTGAGTTTATGCTTTCAATTAATTTTATTTTAAGTATTTTAACTTCGTTAAACTATAATATAATAGTTTGTTGGATTATTTTACAAATCCTGATTTAATTTTAAAATCAAATCACTTAAAACTTAGCTTGAAATCAATTTAAATAATTTTAGGAATATTTAACTTTTCATAAACTTCAATTCTAAAATCCAATATCAATTTTGCACCCTTTTACAAGTTCAACAAAAATATTCATTAAAATTGGTCAAAACAACTAAAAATCACTTATAAACTAAATTAATTATAAACAGAGTTTTATACTTCATAAAACTATATTATAAAACTTAGTAAAGTTTTACAGCTCGAATTCTCCAATTACAAAACTTATTTATAAAACAGGGATTTCGCTTCACAAAACATTTTATAATTGCAATATAAAATTCAACTATAAATATTGATTGATTCATAAAATCACCATTTTATATAACTTATATAAAATAAATCCAAAAACCTTTCTTTTTTTAAAATAAAATTTATAACCTCAAAACTCAGTTGAATCACATGACGATGAATAAATGTCTTAAAAAGATGGATTTAGGCCTGATGCCAATCACTTAACCAATATAGTTTATTGACTAATAATACATCAATGTTGAATTCTATTCAACAATCATCATCTAAATCAGATTTCAATGTTACTTGTTTTAGACAGTTTATATATATAATATGAAAGCAAGTTACATCCAAACCATTGTGGAATTCTGTTGTTCCCTCCAACATTCCCCCTTCATCACAACACATATATCAGCTTATATATTTATATAAATTAGATAATGTAATCTAATTCATTTAAGATGAATCTTCCGCTTAAAAGCAAGTAGTGTCAAAGGTCATCCGCACACAGATGGGTTTCTTTTAGCAAGAACGACGGGGGTTAAGTGAACACCTACCACTTTATTAATGCACTGGGAAGAAGGAAAGAAAAATACAACACACACAAGAGGACATAAAAACATGGTACATTAGCACAAGAAGCACAAAAAAGAAAACATATATGCACAAGACATTTCATTGCAGCCTTTGCATTATTCCTGGATCAAAGGAGAAGTTAAGCAACTTTCAATCCATTCCTCACTTCAAATTTGACACACGCTATTATCTGATCACTGCTCTTTGCATCAACTGGATTGAAAATCCTATTATTTCTCTCTCTCTTCGCAAATTGTACTCAAGAATTTCTTGAGATAGTAACATAGAATTCTCCTCCTATTTCTTTTTCTACTTGTCATCCTTTCCAAGTTTGTCCATTCTATTGCACTAGAATGACTAGCACCCAACATAACCGATTTAAGCTTTATATCATCCCATAAAGGAAAGGTAGTGCTGGATTCAAAAAAAACAAATTACCGAGACTCTTAGTCTGAACGCCACACATCACACATAACTGATCAACCTGCATCCCTCGACTGTAGAGCTTATATTTATTTAAGACGGCTCTGTACAAAAATTTCCATGTAAGAAAATTTTCATGAGCACGGTTATCCTTGAGCCATATTCTCTTCTTCCACTTGCATGTCTTCAAAGTATCAAAACCGGACAAATTATAGAACATTTCTATAATTTTAAAAGGTTTTTTTCTTACCCCATTGAGTGATACTGTCAGAAACCTCCACGACCTTTAGATTACAAGCTCCCCCCCAAAGATAATTAATTCTAGACATAATAGTAACAAGTAACGTGATGACATTGTTGTTAATGTATTGCCTAACATTAGCTTCACTACTTATGCTAGTTACCTCAGTTTCTGTATCAGGAAGCTCACGACAAAGTATTAATCCATTCTACAACCAGGGGTCATGCCACAACTTTGATTCTGTTTCTGGGTTCATTTTGTAACTGTAGAAAGGTAGGATCAAGTTTCTTAGTTTGAATATACTCCTCCATGTCTAACTCAACCTTTTGGTTGCTTCATGGTCCAAAATTTTTTCCCTTGACGACATGTTTGCTAGACCTCTGTACCCAAATATTGCTACTCTTACTTAACAAAACTGTCGATGTGCTTGACAAATGTCGCCATGTTCCGGATAACTATATTGACAATTCATAACCTCCATAAAAAACAGGTCTTTCACCACTTTAAAGGCTATTGGAGCAAGATACCCACCATCCATATTTAATTTCCATAGAAACTTCATAAAGGCTGATCTAATTAAGTTTATTAACTTGGTGTGAAGAAGAAAAGTCCTTGCCCAGTATACTTGCATCGAGAACACCACTTATTTAATTAATGTGAGCCTATCTTCCTGACTTGGAAGTCTTGAAGTCCAGTTTGACATTCGAGAAGTAATTTTGTTATACAATGGCAAACACTGGCTAGTTGTGATCTTGGCAGTGGTTAAAGGTGACCCAAGGTTTTAATTTCATTGTTACATGTCAATCCAATTCTAGTAGAAAGTTCACTCACTTGATTGGTGAAAATGCCAGCGGTCCTCATTTCATAATTTTGCATGTTAACTTTTAAACCAGTCATTACATAGAAGCTTTGAAGAGTTTGTTGATAATATTTATAGTTCCACTTTCAGGAGTGCAGAATATCGACAACCACCAACAAAGCAATAAATCATTCAAACATCCAAACTCATAACGAAAAGACTAAGCTTCACAACAAACCAAGGACTTTGGTCTACCGCCCTTTAGAGGCCTTTACCAATGGAAAGAGTTGTAAAGAGGGTCTCAGGGTGGAAAGTTCGAGTCCTATTACAAGAGGTATGGACTACACTTATTAGGGAAGTTGCAACCGCTATACCAGCCAACATTATGTCCACTTGTTTGTTTCCCAAATCTTTATGTGCGTCTATTGAGAAAAGCCTTAAGAAACTCTAGTGTGGGTTCAAGTAAGATAAAACGGGGATGTATACACCAAAGGCTTTAGATTTCATTCGTAAACTAGTTGTGGGGCCTTGGATTATGAAGTATGTTCAATCTAAATATGGCATGTAGTATTTGTCAATACAAAGCCAACACAATTTGTTTTTATCGAATCAGATATCGTATGACAAAGATACACATATTTAAATTTTGAATTAATTCAAAACATAATTAGCATAACTAATTACCAATTAATTATCAAATCCTTTGTCTTAAACCTTTTCTTATTCAAAAATAGGCAGCTCCCTATAGAAACTAAACCTCTTAAGAATGATCATCTCTCTCCTCCTCTCTCCCTCTTCTCACCACCAAATTCAATGATGCCACCACCATTGCGATCTACTTCCTGAACTCTACCTTTTCATTACCATTACAACACACCTGACTAATCCATTCAAATTGCCTCTTGTCCAGTATAGGTAGGGTGCAACCCGAATTTGAACGAAATTTCACCAAAAATTTCACCAAGGTGCTACAATCCAAGCTAAAGCCAAATCTAACCTCCATTTTGCACAAAACTGCATAACTAACCCAAATTCCTTAACCCTTATCTAACCACTATCTTCGGCCTGTGCAGTTAAAGCGCTTAGCTGTACTATAGCAGTAGAGGTGTAAAAAGCTGTAGTGTGGACATAACGGGGATATAACAAAGGTGCAAAAATGTTAATTAGATGTAAAAATATAAAAAAAATTAATTAATTATCATTCTCTCATCATTTGTGTAGAATAAATGAATATTAATTAATATTATGTAACAAAATCAAAGAATATCATGGTTATGCACACTAGATTTGAGGATTACTACAGATTTCTATTTTATATAAGGCAATTATGACTTAAAAGTAGATCTTTACTTAAATTTTTTGATTTATCCTAGAGGAGAATTGGTAAAATTATCCTTTGTATGTTAATATTGCCAAAACGGGTGGTAAATACATTGATTTAGTGGATGAAGCGGAAAATACAGGGACTTTGCGCGGAGCTACTGTTCATCAGTGCTAAATTGAAACAACGTAGCGGCTAGAGAACTCTATAGGCTATAGCGGATATTTAGTGGTGATTTAGATGGGATTTAACTGCATAGCCTTCGGCATTCACAGCTACCTATGTCGCACTCTTCACAACTCACCCCTAAAGAAGATCTGACCTAGCAGATTTCAAAATCCAGGTTTTTGATTTTTCCACTAAATGAATTTGGAGTTACCAATTGCTGAGGCTTACTTCTCTTGTAGTTTTTTGATTTTGAAACTCATGGCATGAAAAACAAGAGATGACAAAGAGAGGAGGGGTGAGCTGTCTGATTTGTAGAGGGGTGGTGGTATATTTATAGGCAAACTTTTATTATATTGTTTTTTCTTGTTTTACCGTTTAATGTTTATAGCTCACATAGTCACATAACAAACCCGATTTCTTTGAAATTTTAAATCCTACAATAATTATATTGTGGATCCGATGAAACTATTTTGGTCGAATTCTGGGGTTGTTTGCAAAAACAACTATTTTTAATTATAAACCGACACGATCACAAAACAAATCCGATTGACACAAAACTTGAAATCTAATAATAATTAACCTTCACGGAATTTATAAAGTTGGTTTCATCAAAACCGAAGATCATTTAAAAATTGGTTAATTTCACATGTTAGTAAAATCGAATAAATAATTAATCAATTCCAAAAAATTTACATTCATCGATAATAACTTCTTATTACCGTTTATATTCAAAAAGAATTTTACATAGCTTCAATATAAATTTAGTTGGACTTTAAAGTAAAGACATTCAATTTCAGGCTTATTCAATTTCCAAATGCTTATTTAAAATTAACTCAAGCAATTAATTATTTAAATTAATCATTTTAAATATTTAAATTAATCATTTTAAATATTTAAATTAACTTAAATATTCTTATTAGAAATATAGGTTGTTACATTCTTCTCCCCTCAAAAGGATTTCATCCCGAATTCACAAGTTAAGAAGATGGTTACAAACAGATGAATTTTACCTCAAAAATATTTCTTATGAAAATTTGTTAATTTTTCTAGTACCTAAAATTATCGGAAAATTTCGGAAGAACATTCTTGGTACAACCCATCCAAAATTTTCACAATCACTAATAAGACACTATACATCTCATCTCAGTGATGAGGCATCCCAAACCGTGGGAAAACAATAAATAAGATGCACATACAATATGTAATCCGAAATATGTACCATTTTGTCGAGCAAACACATCTTTACTATGAAATCACAAGTTATGAGCAAGCTAGCAAGCTTTTTGCTTCTGCATACTTGTATATACTTACATAACCCAAAAGAGAGTTAAGAAAAATGGACAAGTAACACAACAACCATCGATATGTATACAAAACATGTCCATCAAATGAAAACACCAAACATGATACGACTGACAATAATGATGAAAATCAATAAACAACACAAATGTAACATAATGTTACATGCAACAACCATCAATCAGCACACTTTTTTACCGTGTAGTGTTATAAACACTAAAAATATTAACTTGATATTTATTCAAAATATAGACCTTATAATCACACCATGATGATAAACAACCTTTTAAATGTCACCATTCGCTCAACACCCTCAAGTTATTACTTAACTGATCATTCATGCTACCTCGAGCGACTCAAAAATTCAAATCCAAATTCACCACAAATCAAGACCAGGAAAGTGTATTTTACTAATGGAAATCAAACTTTTATTCACTTAAAATCCTTCCATTTTATTGAATAAATCTTTATAGTTTGTAAACTACCATACCACGATTCTTTTAGATGTTTGATTTTCACATAACCAAAAATCTACAAGATAGATTCTTGGTTTTTCTCGTCCATCAGAAAACTATAATCCAATAGGTCCAAAAGATTCTAATTTCAAAGAATTCCGACTCATATTGGATTCTTCTATACACTCAATTGAAGTTCAAATTGTAAAATTACGAACTACTGCGATGCGGCAAGCTTGTTATTAATTAAATTTAATTAATATTTTCAAACTTCTCTTAGTTAATACAATATGACACGCCACGTCCATTAATGACACTAATTAAGAGAATGCACTAATTTTTGTGAAGCATTATAGGCAAACAAACATAGAACATTACAAGACAGATATAAAAGATAGTGCGAAACTAAAATTTTATTTAAAACATAATTCAAAACCATGGTCAAAAATATCTCAAGTCTGGAACTACGTAAAAACCATTACAATAATTTAAAGCTTTTGTCTTGTACCATCAAAGTACAGAAACACATAAAATGAAAAACATAATTCCCTAAGAGAGACAAAGCCATAATAGTAAAGACAAGAACTTGAGCAATAATTCAAAAGCAGCTCCTAGCAAGATGACAACCGAGTCCTGATTAAGCCTGAGTATTCCCACTCTGAGAACCTTGGGGGGAGGGAGGAATGAAAGAAAGAAGAGGAAACAAAAAGGGTTAGACATAAAGTTTGGAGAGTCCAGTTACTTTTTGCAAGTAAATAAGCAAAAGTATCAAGAAAGGCATATAAAGTGGATAAAGGAGATAACAACATATAAGGCAGGTATGACAAGGTAAAATGATAGAATGTGTAAGCTTCCCTAATGATTAATCTGCACCAATACTAGTATTACCAGAATGAGATGATCCCTAACATGTATAAGATGGTAGACTTAGGCGTACTTCTGGTGAGAGGTTTTAACCTCATACAATCCACAAGCAGCCCAATCCTAACAGGCTCCTAAACTGTACCAGAGTTTAGATGTACCCTAACCACTACCCTAATCGATCGGATCCTTACTCCGTAGATACCTGCGCTGGCGCCACAGTAGGAGGTGTCACTTCCTAAAGTGGAAATCCTTCGCTGATGTGCACAACCATATCTACTGGTGTCACGGTCATCTTATCCCCCTCTACTCGACCCATGCACGCACGTGTCCCCAGTTAGTTTGCGCTTCCCACACTACCCTCCATGTTTGGATCTCTTACAATTAGCCCAGTAAACGTGCCCCACTCCGACCTAGGGCAGAGTACTCGTTCGATACCGTTATATGGGTTACAAAAAGAAACGGGTCCCACACACAAGATGATACAAGCTCTGCCCCTTATCTTGCATCCCCACTAGGATTTCCACAGGCTATGTATACCTATTGGTGTCTTTAATTACATAACCCCCTTCGGTTAAGTTTGTGGCCCTATATATAAATGTTACACACCCCCTCAGACTTACTTAACCCACCCACTGTTCAACCAAATTTACTTTACAACTATTCAAGTTCATGTTCATAAAATCTCTAAGGATTCCACTAGGTTAAGTATTCCGATTTATTACCACGTCCATTTATGGTTATAATGTGCTGGACCTCCCACGTTAAGCTTACAATTTGTGGATGTTGGATATGTCGGGCAGGTCTGGGCAGACTTATTCCACAAATTGGGCTTAACTTCGTGTCTTGGCACATCTCGTGTTTGTGCACCTAGACCCCTCACATTAGATTCACCACTAGTTTTCGCTGGATATGTCAGGAGGTTCCGAGCAGACTTCCACCACAAGTGTAATCTAACCTCGTGTCTAGGCGCAATTACAGTTTCTAATTGCTGTAAGGGTCCATTTGGCACAGGTCCCTATTAAGGTTTAAAATTAGGCTCATATACAGTCATAAACTTATTGTAATTTTAGTCCTTATTTTTTGAAAATCCAGTTAAAAAAATATAAATAATATAAATAAATCACGTAAATTCATAATTAATTATAACAGGTTAACGCAAAAAATTTCAGCCCAAAAAAACATCAAAAACCACGTCAAAATAAAAAAACAGGAAAACAGCGAAAACAACAGCTAAATGCATACTATTATGCACATACTTGGATTTTCATGCATACATCTGTGCAAGAATTTCCCTTATGCATCTGTATTGAAAATATCTGCATACAACTATGCAACTATAGCATAATTCTTGCATGAAAATATGCAATAATTCACATACTTGCAAATCAGTTCGAATTTATTTGAATTCACGTATGCAGATAAGAGATAAAAGCAGCATATATGCATGCAACAATCCATAGGCAAAAATTTATTTAACTTTTCATCATGAAATACTTGCATACAAGTGTGTAAGTATTTCATAATAATTGCACACAGTATGCAAGTTTCCATCTAGATTTTTCAACATAAACAGCGTATGCAATAGTTACATACATGTGTGCAACTATTGATAAAAGTTGCACAAATGCATGCAACATTTTTTTTCCGCAAACTCCTTTTAACATTTGCATATTTTAGATTTTTTTTTTTTTTTACTTGGAAGCGCAATTTTTTTGGCACAAAAATGTAAAAGCGAAGGTATGTAAAACAGGAGACGGAAGTCCAAAAACAGGGACCGAAAATGAATGTAAAGTTTGGAAGGGATGTGGTTTATATTTAAAACATAAACAGGGGGCAGAGCCTTATTTCCACTTACTGTAATCCTAGGCATTTCATTATTAGCCAATTTTACCTATGTCGTTATTGGTTTTCATGCCCCTTTTTCCCAATTATGTTCATAATGAATTATATGCCCAAATTCATGTTAATAAACTCTATTCAAGTTATGCTAAATTTTCTCTTTTCAAGATATGTCCAATTTTAACGTTTTTCCCCTCGTTCCTGAACTAACGCATTCACATAATTCTAGCGGCATGCCTAGGCTCGAAAATAGTCTGGCTATATAAAATAAAAGGGAAAAGGCGAAGGGAAGATGAAAGAAATGATTATTTTAACAAAATTGACATAAACATATGATGGTGTAATGATAAGATGGACATATAATAACATATCGATGAACTTGTGATTATAAAACTGGTTCTAACGTAGTAGAGATGTCATAATAGGCATGATTAGATCCAAACAAGGATTTAGATATCCAATAATGATAGTTCAAATTAACCACAACATGATAGGTACAAAATGATCTAAATAGTAATTTAGATCTATAATCAGAAGTAGATCTTACATGAGAAAGGTTGAGATCGAAGTCATATTTATATCAGAATATCATAAATTCAAAACTTTCAATTGATCTGATATGATTCATTCATAGGCATAGATCCAAATTACAGTCATATCATGTTTTACTTTTAATCATTTAAATCTAAAGGTAACTTAAACTCACAGTGTTCAGATCTAGAAAAATAGAAGGAGAAAAGTGGAGGTTGAATTGCAGATCTACACTTGAATCTCTAAACTTTCATTGCAGAAGAAGAAACGGTTCGGTTCAGTCCAGGAACTGACAACATCTAGGCCTCCATTATTTTCAGTGTGAGAAAACAAGAGAAATAAGGTCGTATTCATTGCTGCTAGCCCACAGAACCACCCTGCCACGTCAGCCCAAGGGGGTCGACCCGTGGGTCGACACCCTTCTAAGGGGTCAACTGCCTTGGGCGGGATTTTTGCCACCTCTCTGAATTTCTGATTTTGAACTTAGTTTTTAAATTCTTGACTATATATATATATATATATTCTTCCTATGCGTATACAAACTGCAAACTTTTATAACTTCTGCATACGATGTCTGTTTTATGCAAACCAATGTCTATCTTGACCAGAATTTCGAGACGGACGCAATGGCACAGTCCATTTCCCTTAATTATGAACATTAAATTTATTATTATTTAGTTTTTCCTCTTTAGTATTGTGAAAATTACAGGGTGTTACAATCTTCCGTACTCAAAGGATTTCGTCCTCGAAATCCCCAAGTTAAGAAGAATGTATATCCTACCATCCATCACCGATCTACACATCCACCAATCACAGGCATCCATTGTCCTTAAGTACTTCTAATGCTTTTATGAACATAATCAAGGGTGTGTTTATATGTCCCAATACTAATCCGAAGATCATGCGGTCTACTGATTCAGTCGACCTCCTTAATGTAATGTATGTTAGTGCCATGAATCCAACATTTCTGCAATAATCCTATTACAACATGTAAGTTCTATATGTGTGCTCAATCATCCGTCCAAATGCAACATCCATACGATGATACATCCATTTCCATCCATTAAAAGGAAAGAAAAAAATGCACACACATACGTATGCAGTATGAGAGTGATTGAGCCGATCTAGTGCCTAATGTGTGTGTATATGCATCCACATGTGACCACTAGCAAACACTGGAATCCACTTGCATCCGTCAAACATAACATGTCTCAAACACATGCTTACATCCATAGGATTCCTATCTAAAGGTTGGAAATTCAATTGATACGATATACTCAAATGATAGAAACAAGTACAGATAAAACTTTGGAAAAGGAGTTAAGAACATATCATCGAAAAGAAAAGGGTATGAAGCACGAATCTTGTCTTTGGTCTCCTAAGATGCATCCCCTGGGCTATTTTCCCACTGAACCTTCATCAACTTGACTTCTCTATTGCGTAGATTCTTAACTTCCAATCCAAGAATACAGGTAGGGACTCATCTGATTGTCGCCTCCCGTTCCACTTCTACATCCTCCAATATACATGGATCAACTACTTCTGCGGTGTCATATAAGCACTTTTCCAAATGAGAAACATGGAAAACATCGTGAACAACGGGTAGTCTCTCGGGTAGCTTCGCTCTATAGGCCATTTGGTCAATCCTTTCTGTTATGGGAAATGGTCCTACAATCCTTGGCGCCAACTTTCCTACAGATCCGAATAAAACCACATTCCACAGAGTTGACACCTTAATAAAAATCATGTCTCCTACTTCAAATTCGATGTCATTTCTTCTCTTGTCTACATTGGATTTTTGCCTATCTTGAGCTGTCTTCATCCACCATCTAATTAGATCAATCTTCTCAGACGTTTCTCTAAACATATCTGGTCCAATTAATAGCCTTTATGTAGATTCCCAACAGGTTGGTGACCTACAGGGTCGTCCGTATAATGCTTCAAAAGGTGCCATGCCGATGCTAGCTTGATAACTGTTGTTGTAGGAAAATTTTACTAAAGGAAGGCGCTCTTGCCAAATTCCTCTGAAGTCTAGGATACACAGCCTCAAAAGATCCTCAAGAACTCTATTCACTCTCTTAGTCTGTCCATCGGTCTGTGGGTGATAAGCGGTGCTCAAACACAACTGTGTACCAAATGCCTCTTGCAAACTCCTCCAAAATTCACTAGTGAAAATGGGGTCACGATCACTTACGATACTGGAAGGTACTCCATGAAGACGGACTATCTCACGAACATAAATTGCTGCCAATCATGTTGCCGTCCTCTTGCTTTTAACTGAAATGAAATGAGCGCTCTTAGTAAGTCTATCCTCACAACCCAAATACTAGTGTTTCCCTTCTTTCATCTAGGCAAACCATCTGTGAAATCTATAGAGATGCTCTCCTACTTCTACTATGGAACCTCCAAAGGATGAAGTAAACCACCGGGCTTCTTTTGCTCGGCTTTGAATTGCTGACAATCCAAACATTGAGAAACAAACTCTGCACATCTTTCTTCATCCCAGCCCAAAAGAAAACCCTCTTCATGTCTCTATACATCATATCACCGCCTGGATGAATAGTCATCTTAGAATGGTGAGCTTCTTCTAGGACTGTCTTTATCAAGTTTCCAATTTGGGGAATACAAAGCCTTCCATCTCGTTTCAATCACTCTTTCTCATCTACGGAATATCTGCTATGGTGACTAGAAGTCTCCCCTTTACTGAGGTTATCCAAGATGTCTAAAATCTATGGATCCCCTTGCTGCGAAGCTCCTATCTGATCCATAAGAGTAGGTCTTATCTCTAGTGATGCGAACAATTCAGGTAAAAATTCGATGTAGGGTCTAAAATCGAAAGTCGATATGAACTCCAAACTTTTCCTTTCCAAAAACAGAGGACTTAAGGCCATCCTCTGCCTATTCAGTGCATCTTCCACTACAATAACCTTGCCAGGGGTATAAGCAATCTGAGGTCATAAGATGCTAAGAATTCCATCCACCTTTGCTTCCTCGGATTAAGATCCTTTTGCGAAAACAAGTACTTGAGAGATTTATGATCAGTGTACAACTCGAACTTCTCTCCATGAAAATAATGGCGCCACATCTTAAGCGCGAATACTATGGAAGCTAGCTCTAAATCATGGGTAGGGTAGTTCTTCTCATGAAACCTTAGCTGCCTACCCCAAAAACACAGTACCTTTCCCTCTTGCATCAGAACCGCACCAAGGCCTGTACCGCATGCATCGGTGTATACTTTAAGCATTTTATTCCCATCAGGCAAGGTCAGGACTGCGGCATTTGTCAGAGCCCTCTTCAATCGTTGGAAATCAACATCACAATCTATATCCCACGAAAACGCCAAATTCTTCTTCGTCGGTCTGGTGAGTGGGGCTGATATCTTCACGAAGTCCTTAATGAACATCCTATAATAGCCTGCCAATACAAGAAAGCTTCTCGTCTCTGAGACATTTTTTGGAATTTGCCAATCTTGAACTACAATTACCTTTGCGGGATCTACAGCTATCCCATCTTTAGAAACTACATGCCCGAGGAATCTCACCTTTTTCTCCAAAAATGGCATTTGGAGAACTTTGCCTTAAGCTGATGTGCACACAAAGTTTTCAAAACTTCCCTCAAGTGTTGGGCCTTCTCTTCTTCTCTTTTTGAGAAGATCAAGATATCATCAACAAAGATCACAACAAATTTATTTAGAAATCCCAAGGCATTACGAGCCAATCAAAGAAACCAACGCGAGTCCTAAAAGCAGTATTGTCTATACTGTCCTCAGCCACCCTCAACTGATGGAACCTCGTGGCCAAGTCTAACTGAGAGAATACCGAGCCACCAACGAGCTGGTCAAACAAGTCATCAGTCCTCGGAAGAGGTCTCCTGTTCTTCTTAGTGATTTTATTCAACTCTCTATAATCTACGCACAAGTGAAGCGTACCATCCGCCTTAGTTGCGAATACCACTGGAGCACCTCATTCTGATATGCTTCTCCTAATAAACCCTTTCTCAAGTAGATCCCCTACTTGCTTACTAAGCTTCCTCATTTATCTTGGATCCATATGGAGCACATGCAGTGCAACTGGCTTTGCATTGTCCACCAAATATATATGAAAATCAATCTCGCATCTCGGAGGTAAGCCCCGAACCTCCTCTAAAACATAAGAATAGTCTCGAACTATTGGCATAGATCGCAGATCATCAATAGATGCATCAAGAGACTCTATCAAACTAAGCATGAAAAACCCTTGGGGGTCACAAGAAATCTCGAGGGTCCTACCTTGGCAAGTCAAAAGTCTAACGACCCTCTTCTCACAATCAAGAATGGCACCATACATGGTTAGCCAATCCGTCCCTAGAATCAAACCGTAGCCTATAAAATCGAGCACATATGCATCGCACTCAAATTCGATGCCTAATACAGATATTCCCAAACCTCGACAATCCATAGACAAATGAGTCGAACCACCTATGGGGTTTGAGACAACTACGGGATCCACTACCATATTAGTATTTTAGTGTAGTGATTCAACCATAGTACTAGATATAAATGAATGTGGAGCGCAAGAATCAAAAAGAGTTCTAATAGGATGACTGGAAAAGAAACAAAACCTTCCACGGAAAATTTCCTACCTCTATCTGGACCACTGGTCATGAGAGCATGCACTTTCCATCCAGAAGTTCCCGCCCTTTGTCCTTATCCTTGTTTCTTCGGGCACTCCCTAGCAAAGCGTCCGACTTCCCCATAACTGAAGCAAGTATCCTTCTTTTACATTCTTTGACCAAGTGACCTTCATGTCCACAACTGTCACACTTCCTCTTATCCTTAGCCTTGCCATTTTTTCCTCCCTTCTGTGGGCTGCTGTTGTTGTTATCCTTTCTTGGGCCATATCTTCTTATTTTGCGTTGTTTCCTCTGCCTTAACTTCCTTCTTCTCTCCTTTGTCTTCTCATGCATCAAGGCCATATCAACAAGCCTTTCAAAAGTTGCTCCCATTGCGATATGGGACATAACTAACCCACATAGGGGTTCATTCATCCTTTTAGCAAACCACAAAGCTTTCTTATGCGGAGTATCCACCAATTCCAATCCAAACCTCGCCAACTAGTTGAAATTGTTCACATATTCTTTAACAGTCATGTTTCCTTGTTTGAGCACCATGAACTCTCCATTTTCATTCTTTTCTCAGCTTGAGAAGAAACTTCATTTCAAATCTCATTCTAAAATCATCCCATGCCTCCATCAGACATCCAGCTTGGGTCACATCCCACCAAAACGAAGCTTCATCTTTCACTAGCCGGGCAGCTAAATGAATCTTCCTTCGATCTTCCACTTCAAAGATTACAAACAAGTCCTCGATTTTATTAAGCCAATTCCTTTCCTCTATGAATGTTTTGGTTCCGGGAATGGCTTCCCTCCCATGGCACAGAAATCTTTGCAGATCTTAGCAAAATTATCTTCTCTTGAAGGAGGAGGAGGAACGACTGGTGCAGCTCGGAGAGGCACGTCAGCTTGACCTCCGACAGGCGTCGTGGCCTCCAAATACCTAAGGAACTAGCCTGTTATCGTAATGCGCTCTGGGATATTTGGTTCCCAAGACTTGCTGAAAGGAAAAGGAAATAGATTTAGACAAAGGATTGAATGATATTACATATGGCTTTGGGAATATGTTTTACAAAAAAAACTTTTCTTTTTGAAAAAAGCTTTCTTAATACCTTATTGAAAATAATTTTCAATTTTTTTTTATCTAATCTGGTATCCTTTAGCTATGATACCAAATGTGACACCCCATATCCGTTAATGTCACTCATTAAGAGAATGCATTAAGTTTCGTGAAGCGTTATAGGTAAACAAACACAAAACATTACAAGAGAGATATAAAATATAGTAGCGGAATTTATAATTTTATTTAAAACATAATTCATAAAATCGTGGTCCAAAATATCACAAGTCTGGAAATTCATAAAAACCATTAGAATAAAATAAAGCTTATGTCTTATAACATCCGAGTACAGATATACATAAAAGAAAAAGCATAATTCCCCAAGAGAGACAAAGCGATAATAGTAAAGACAAGAACTTGAGAAATACTTCAAAAGCAATTCCAAGCAAGATGATAACCGAGTCTGGAGAGTCCAGTTACTTTTAGAAAGTAAATAAGTAAAAGTATCAAGACAGACATATAAAGTGGATAACAGAGATAACAACATATAAGGCAGGTATGACAAGGTAAACACGATAGAATGTGTATGCTTCCCTATTGATTAATCTGGACCAATACTAGTATAATCAGAATGAGATGATCCCCAACATGTATAAGATGGTAGACTTAGGCGTACTTCTGGTGAGAGATTTTAACCCCATACAATCCACAAGCAGCCCAATCCTAACAGGCTCCTAAACTTTACCAGAGTCTAGACGTACCCTTAACACTACCCTAATTGATCGGATCCCTACTTTGTAGACACCTGTGATGGAGCCACATTAGGAGGTATCACTTTCTAAAGTGGAAACCCTTCGTTGATGTGCACAACCATATCTACTGGTGTCACGGTCATCTTATCCTCCTCTACTCAACCCATGCACGCACGTGTCCCCAGTTGGTTTGCGCCTCCCACACCGTCCTCCACGTTTAGATCTCTAACAATCAACTCAGTAAGCGGAGTACTCGTTCGATACCGTTATATGGGTTATAGACTGAAATGGGTCCCACATACAAGATGATACAAGCTCTCCCCTTGTCTTGTATCCCCACTAGGATTTCCATAGGCTATGTGTACCTAATGGTGTCTTTAATTACATAACTCCCTCAAGTTAAGTTTGTGGGCCTATATATAAATTTTACCCACCCCCTCAGACTTACTTAACCCACCCACTTTTCAACCAAATTTACTTAACCCATATTCAAGTCCATGTTCATACAATCCCTAAGGATTCCACTAGGTTAAGTATACCAATTTATTACCATGTCCATTTACGGTTATAATGTGTTAGACCTCCCATATTAAGCCTACAATTTGTGGATGCTGGATATGCCAGGCGGGTCCGGGCAGACTTATTCCACAAATCGGGCTTAACCTCAAGTCTTGGCACGTCTCGTGTTTGTGCACCTAGACCCCTCACATTTGATTCACCAGTTGTGGTCGCTGGATATGCCGGGAGGTTCCGGGCATACTTCCACCACACGTGTAATCTACCCTCATGCCTAGGCGCAATTACTGTTTCTAATTACTGTAATCCTGGGCATTTCATTATTAGCCAATTTTACCTATGTCGTTATAAATTTTCATCCCCCTTTTTACTAATTATGTTCATAATGAATTATATGCCAAAATTCACGTTTATAAACTCTATTCAAGCTATGCCAAATTTTTCCTTTTCAAGTTATGTCCAATTTTAACGTTTTCCCCTTGTTCCCAAACCAACGCATTCTCATAATTTTAGCGGCATGCCTAGGCTCAAAAATAGCCTGGCAATATAAAATAAAAGGGAAAGGGGTGAAGGGAAGATGACAGAAATGATTATTTTAACAAAAATGACATAAACATGTGATGGCATAATGATAAGATGGACATATAAGAACAGATCGGTGAACTTGTGATTATAAAACTGGTTCTAACATAGTAGAGATTTCATAATAGGCATGATTAGATCTAAACAAGGATTTAGATGTCCAACTAATGACAGATCCAAATTAACCATAACATGATAGGTACAAAATGATCTAAACAGTAAATTAGATCTATAATCAAAAGTAGAACTGACATGATAAAGGTTGAGATCCAAGTCATATTTATATCAGAATGTCATAGATTCACAACTTTCAATTGATCTGATATGATTCATTCACAGGCATAGATCCAAATTATAGTCATATCATGTTTTACTTTTAATCATTTAAACCTAAAGGTAACTTAAACTCACAATGTTCGAATCTAGAAAAATATAAAGAGAAGCGGAGGTTGAATCGCAAATCTACACTTGAATCTCTAAACTTTATTTTCAAAAGAAGAAACAGTTTGGTTTAGTCCAGGCACCGACAACATCTAGGCCTCCATTATTTTCAATGTGAGAAAACAAGAGAAATAAGGTTGTATTTATAGCTGTCAGTCCCCAGAACCGACCTTCCACGTTAGCCATAGGGGGTTGATGCCCCCATAGAGGGTCGACCGATGGGTCGACACCCCTATGATGGGTCGACACCCCCAAGGAGACGACTCCCCTAGGCGGGATTTTTTCCGCCTATCTGAATTTCTAATTTTGAACGATTTTGAACTTAGTTTTTGAATTCTAGACTATATATGTATATATATATATATATATATATATATACTTATATATTCTTCCAACATGTATACAAACTTCAAACCATTACAACTTCTTCGTACGGTGTCCGTTTTATGCAAACTGAATGTCTATCTTGGCTTGAATTTCGAGAAGGATGCAATTGCGCAATCCATTTCCCTTAATTCTGAAAATTAAATTAATTACTATTTAATTTGTCCTCTTTAGTGTTGTTAAAATTACGGGGTGTTATTTAAATTATTGTTGATATCAAAATTGGAATCAACACCAAGGATGCAAATGTGCACTTCACCAAATATGGTTAAAGTTAGAATATGAGGCCACAATCTCAAAATAAAAGTGTAATAATGAAGACAAGAAGCTTTTTATAGTGGTTCGATTAAATATGAATCTACGTCCACTTTCCAACCATTTTTCATTACGATATTTCATTTACAACATGTATGAATTCGCTCTACACATTCATTTCCCTTTTTTCCCTCTTTTCAATCTCTTTAGGATCCAAATCCACCTGAATTCGGAAAGGAATTGATAGGATCTCTTGCTTTCTGATGATAGATGTATCAATCTTCGTTTACTTGAGCAATTGAATGATCTTCGTAAATTCCAAAGAGATTTAGTCGTAGATATAAACTTTAGAGAGGTTGGAGATCATTTAAAGATGTTGGAGAGACTTTTCACAATGTATGAAGGAGATTGGAGAAGCTCTAATCCAATTGGAGGTAGCTTTAATATTGAACGGAGTAGATTTCATCCGCATGAAGTTGGAGAAGTGTTGTTAAATCCATGGAAGCCATTGTTGAAGTTGTAGAAGAGCTTTGAATTCAGCGGCACCTCCTTGTAGGAGTGAAATTCCTTCCCCCTTAAAGTAGAAATATGGGGGGTATTTATAGTTGGGGCTAAGGGTGAGTGGCACACTTGTAACTATGTGGTGCTTAGTTGACGCTTGGTCGGCGATGGGTTGGCGCTAGGTTGGTGGTCCAACTCAAATGAACTCCATAGTTTAAAAGCTCATTACGAGCTAAAAGGAGGCCACGCACTAAAACATGGATGCGAACCAAAAGGTCCTCATGAGCTAAGGATTCCCATTGGTCCAAAGAGGACAGCTAACACATGCTCAAGCCTCTTTATGGTCCAAGTGCCCTAAATACCAACGCAGGCCAAAGCTTAGCGGACTAGAATTTCCATCATGTACTTCGGACCAAAAACCTTCCGGCTAGCAACAAGAATACCAATGCGCTCCAACTTTTGGCGATGACCTAAGGCACTACCAACATGTTCTTATTTGCATGCATGCCCTCCATGTTGGAACCTCAGTTAAAAATGAGTTGCGTCCTAAAAAGATGATACTAGCTTGAAGCATTTACGGTCTAAAACACTTGCACGGTTTGAAGGTTGTCGCAAGCTAAAGTGTTATCATCAGAGCGTGCTGAAAACATGTCCACATTGCCAGGAACGACCTAAAGCATTTCGCTGCAATGTCCTAGACACAATAACGTGCTAAAGCTTCTGCATGGGGTGAGCTAAAAGCTTCATCACAGTCCAAACATGCAGAATAATATGCGGGCTAAGACATCTTAGTTTGCCCACATAATGACAGCTCATTCCTCCTACTTTACAGCTAGCTTGATGATGATAGCAGAACGTCCCAAAGAAGCTGCGGGCTAAGAGATTGGTCCTAGCGACCTAAAGTGCGCGTGTGAACCAACGAGTTAAACATTGGTGCGGAGCACTCATATATGAATGAGCTAGAGCTTGCGACTCTAGGCTTGCGAGCTAAGCATGAGACACAACCCAAGAAAAGCCACAAGCTAAATGTAAGTCGCGTGTCGACGTTCGTAGATACTTCATAATTTTGAACCATGTTTTCACAATGGGGTTAACATTTGCCCCTCGAAGCTTGTATTTTTTGCTTGAGAAAAATGCGGGCTTTGAAATAAATGCTATTGTTGCCATCTTTTGGCTTACTTTATCTAATATGATATTTGCATCTGTTATCTGTGGACGCTTCAATTATGAATTTCAGAATATATTGTTTGACAATGTTGTGCCAGTGTGTGAATGCCCTGGTTTCAAACTCAGGCCTTGTTCACTACTATAACCTATTCTTACAGAAACATTGCATGCTTTTGGGCTGATAATTTGTTATCGACTGCCCATATCGACAACAGATTAGTCAGATAAACATTTAAACACGACGAATTTTTCATTGAATGAAGTGTTTTTACAGGCTCTTGTTATTCAACGATTTAAGATCTGTTGATTATTATTTGCAAAAACATGACACTCTAACTTGGATTCATGTTAACATTTTAGATCAACTAGTAGACATGATTCGACTATGCATCTCAAATGCTGTTATTCTAACTAACTTTCATGGTAATGTACGATACTTCACATTTGTGAAGTATGCATCTGAGAGATTTTTGGTTTCCTTTCGGAGAAGACTTGGATATTTGTGCCCCTGTGTTGGGGGGTCGTTAACAATCTTATCCACGGGAAGCATTTTGGGTTTCATATCGGCATTTGGGCTAAAATTTTAATGCTTATCATGTCTGAGATTTTCTGACACCATGCAAGTCAAGTGGTTAATGTCCAAACTCCGCCTGTAATCTGGCTTGGCTAATTCGGTTATTGGAGACTTTCGTCACTCAATTGTATTGATTAATCCAAACATCGATAATTTTAGATGGAGTGCCTCTAGAAAGAACTTCGGCTAAAACCCAATGTTTGTTATTATCGGAAAAGGTGCTTCCTGACACTGACGATCAATTGGGTGCCCCAGGAGAGGACTTTGGTTTGAACCCCAATGTTTGTCGTTATCGCATCAGGTACTTCCTGATTCTGACAATCAATTGGGTGCCCTCGGAGAGGACTTTGGTTGAAACCCCAATGTTTGTTGTTATCGCATCAGGTACTTCCTGATTATGATGATAAATTGGGTGCCCTCGGAGAGGACTTTGGTTGAAACCCCAATGTTTATCGTTATCGCATCAGGTACTTCTTGATTATGACGATCAATTGGGTGCACCGGAGAGGACTTTGGTTTGTACTGGTCCTTCCAGTGTGTTTGTCAATCCTTCCGGCCCGATGTTGGTACTTCTAACATCAGGTTTGTTGGTTCTTCCGACTTGGTGCAGGTCCTTCCAGGGTGTTTGGCTTCGATTCCTTTGTTGGCCATTTGGCTTGGCAGGCTATCTCGGATTGGGGATCGAAGCTTTGAAACTTTCACTTAGAGGAATGCCCCTTCGATGAAAGTTATAATATTCTCGTTTATTTGTTGTGGTACTTGTTCATTGTTTGTATCTTTACGACTTTTCCCATTCACTTCTCAAGGAGGTGCTTTTCTATTCTTGCATTTGTGCATGTTCATATTTACAACACTTGGTACTTGAGTTAGTGTTGTTGGGGTCGCTATGCTTTGTATTATTCTGAAGGAACAAGTGCTCGACATATAGCCTGCAATATGGAATCATTTTTAATCAAGTTTTGAATTGTCATAATATTTGCAAGCTAGGAATTAATTCTGACAGATATGCTCTTAATTGTAGACCTAAAGTTCAGTACATCATTTGCATGTTATTACAAACTGTTTACAAGAAGTTTTGAACATAACAAAAAGTAGAACATGAAATAAAGCATGAACTTAAGAAGGAAATAGAGCATGAAGTAAAGCAATGACAATGCTGATCGCTTATTCTGGGCCACTGCAATTGAAGCTCAATCAGAAGTTATCAGTTGATGATCAGCCTTGGCATGGTCTGAAAAAAAGCTTCGTTGTTTGTTGCCCCCGGCCCTGGGCATTCGGAATAGTGTTTGAGGATTATGGATTTTTCACATATTGTTGCAGACGATTCTTCCTGATCAGCTCTTCGATTAGTGATTTCGGTGCCTACACTCGTTGGTGTTGTGGCCTGGCTGATTATGGAATCGGTAGAATTTTCCAGAGTTTGCTTGATGGTCATTAATTTTCTAAGGGTTGGGTATTAGATAGTCTTCGGTGTCCTTGGTTGCAGCAAAGATGTTTTCTGGAGTGTCATTTAAGGGTGTTAGCTCGGATGGATCGGAAAAGCGTGGCTTCTTGCGGTCTCGATTTTCTTTTTCGTTGCCTCCTCTTTTCTGACCTCCGCTATTTTTCCGATTGTTCTAAGTAGCAGTATTTTTGGGAGCTTCGAGAAGCGGATTAGCATCAATAATCTGAAGAGGTACTGGACCATCTTCAACTCTCATGTACTCCTCGTCTTTTTTATAGAATTTCCCAAGTGTGCTTGGCTCTTTCATTTTAATCAATTTACCAAATTCGCTCTTCTCGTCTATAGCGTCGATTATAGACATTAAGATCATGCGAGGTTCGGGGTTGCCTACTTCAGATACAACATCATTAAACCTTTTAAGGAAAGCTGTAACAACCCACAATCTACGCATCGCAGGATCGTAGAACATTTATTTCTTTCACTGACAAAGTCGTATGCTTATGTAACTTTGGGAGACGACTATTTGGGTCATTTCCCATGTTCATGATTTTTCCCGATTTTTAAATGACCATTTTGCCCCTAGCTGGTACTGTTTTAGCCATAACTTTTGGTTGGAAATGAATTTTGACTTGAAACCGCTTCTAGTAGCTCCGGATGATGGTTTACCTTTCCGTAGAGTGGTTACATTAGCCAAACGGACTCACTGTTTGGGAGATATGGCTGAAACAAGGTTTAGAAGGTGAAAAACAGCTTAACCGGGCCTAATTAGGGTGATTAGCAAGAGGGCCCATGACCCATTTCGGGATTAGAGATGTATAGGGGTTGATTAGGGTTAGAAAACATTTCTTTCGGCCGCCACTTTCATTCTTGGAACCCTAGCAATGGCCTCCAACACCCAAATCAACTTCTAATCACTTTATAATCATGTTTTGGCTTAATCCACATCAAATCAAAGAAGATCTTCACCAAATCAGTATTAGAGCTGCTGTTAGACATCAGTACTCGCCCAAATCAGCAAGGTTTCAGTTCTGAGAATTTCATTTGTGGCCATGGTGAGTGATTTGCATTGTTTTGACACTGATTACAGTTAATTAAGGGTAATTAGTGAAGATTAGCGAATTTATGGACTAATAAATTCTGGAAAAATATTTATTAATTTGAAAATAATGTTTTAGACCTCTGTTAGAAATATGGTTTGATTTGATTAAGTTTTGCTAATCATATCATTAGCTTTGCCTAAACATGCTTAAGGGAAAATATGAGATTTTGGGTATGTTTGATCCATTTTTACATGCTATGGTTGTTGTGTTGGTGTTTATGATTGATTGTACATGTTACTATGACTGTATGGTAAGTTTTATGATTGTCTAGAAGTATTAGATTGGTCGAAAACGCCGTTGAATGGCGTAAAACAGCTGCTGGAAAGGTTGCAGGAAAATGTGCAGGGTTTCAGATCGGATCGGGATAGAAGGCTCAGATCGGATGGTGGACTGGGCAGACAAACCTAACCGGATCGGAACCTCGCACTGAAGGAGACTTGGCGAGAAGGAAGGCCATTTGTTTAGAATTGGAGTTGAGCAGGGGATCGGATCGGAGAGACCAACGGGGTTCAGTTTGGAGAGACCAACAGAGATCAGATCGAAGGCAAGGGCATAGGGATCGGATCGAAGGACCAAGCTTGGAGCTGGAGTTGGAGCGAAGCACCGGATCGGATTGGGACATCTAGGAGGGAGCAAACACCGAACCGAACCAAGCTAGAAGGAGAACACCGAACCGAACCGATGGAGCAAGGGAACACCGACCAGAACCAAGCTAGAAGGGGAAACACCGAACCGAACCATACGTGTGCTATTACAACTACCCGTCGACTCTTTTGGAGACCAACTCCAACTTGACCAAAACCCGAGATGCAAAGGAAGTCCAAATGAGGAACTTTGACTTAGGATCCAGTTGGGAACCAATGAGTGAGCGTCATGATTGGGCTTTGTTGCGGGACATGTGCTAAGGGTTTGTCGATGTCTGTAACTTTGAATCACTATGTGTAGGGAGTACGTGAGCAGATTCAGGGCCACAGTGGCCTAGGTACAACTAAAGAGCTAGTAGACCAATGAAGTGGGGTCAGTTTGTAAAGATTTGGTCATGAATCCATGTGGTAAGCTTGGTAGTAGCAGTAGCTGTACAAGTCGAACTCTGTTACTACTTCGATGGGTCTGGTGATTGACAGTGGTGGACATCGTATGCTTTATGCACTGAGTGAGAGATGTGAGGATGGTTGTTATGGTTGATTTGTTGCCTTCATTATGACATACACACCCCACCCCCGTTATCTTTACACCATCTGTTTAGTGGCACCTTAGAGTATTGTACGGTATGTAGTTCTAACTCTTTGGTTGCAGGTCCTGGTTCAGGTATGGTTTAGTATACCTGTTATTGTTCTGTTTAGCTGCATATCGCTCATACAAGACTTTTTGTCTGACCCAGAGTTTTATGTCTCTTCTTATTACTCTGGGTGCTCTCAAGAGAAGACTAGAGACACGTTAGCTGGGTATGCACGAGTAGCTGATTCGGAGACGAGTAGGAGGCTTCCACGTATGATATATATAGTATTCTTTCTGTGTTGTTGAAGATCACTGCTTGGGCATTAGAAGTGCATCTTCTACTTTTGCTTTCTTTTTCTTTAGAGACAGTTTAAAGTTGTAATAATGATATTGGATCATAAGCTGTATTTGGATTTCCGCTGCTATGTTGGTTTAGTTTTTCAGCTTATGCACTATCTCGCCTGTTTTATCTCAAGATTATGTTATTATTATATTTTGTTCCATTCGTTGTGAGACATTCTACAGGTTCCTTGTTAGTTCATTCTTTTCTTTTCTTTCTTTGGCGACTGTTCTGTGCTAGTTAGGCATGTGTACAGCGCACCTTCGGAGGAAATGTAGGCTGGTGCGGGGCGGGCCGTCACATTTGGTATCAGAGCTCTAGGTTGCATAGTTAACCTAGGGAAGTCATCAGGGAGAGATGGTATACGTATATGAGAGCACGTGTTTGTGTTTATTTTGGTTTTATATATATATATATATATATGTACTATTAGTATAGCTAAGGATGAAGTCGCACTGCACTAGCACCACTATGGAGATGGTTAATCGTTTTCTCTTTACAGATTGAACGATGAGCTGATACGCAAAAGGTGCCGGTAGGGGAGCCAATAAAGGGAATGCGGCTGACATGAGGACGTTGTTTACTGACCTCATGAGAAAGATGCTTAGGGATGTGCAGAGGGCAGCTCCCAATGGTGGTAATGGTGGTGGTCCAATAGTATAGACGTCTAGGGCCGATTTCGCCAAGCTAAACAAGGATTATAATAGTCTTGGTGGGAAGCCGTTCCACGGAATGGAGTCGGCTACGGATGTTCAGGATTGGCTGGATAGATGCGAGCGCATCTTCGAAGACTTGGGTATCGAGGATGCGATGAAGAGAAGGCTAGCATCTCGTCAGCTGCAAGGACGGACAATGAATTGGTGGAATGCTATAAGCGCAGCTACTCCCGAGGATCAGATTACTTGGGGGCAGTTTAAGGTTCGTTTTAGCGAGAAGTTCATTCCAACTGCCCAGAAGTCAGTGTTGTTTAAGAGATTCTTGGAACTCAAGCAGAATGGCAGAGCTGTCTCGGAGTATATTGCCGAATTCGACACTTTGTCGAAATATGGGTTATCCTAATAGATACTGCCGAGAAGAAGAACGAGAAGTTCATAACTGGCCTGGATCAGTACTTGGGGGAAAGGCTTATTAACCACATCGATGAGACGTTTGAATCGATTGTGGGGAAGGCATTGAGGTCAGAGAGTCTTTACCCTAAGCCGAAGACTAAGGTTGCATCTACAGAGGAGCCAAAGCTGCAAGCAAGTGGTGGAGGCAAGAGTAGTTCTCAGAATAAGAGGAAGCAGAACCAGAATAAGGATGGCTAGAAAAAGAATAAGAAAGATGTTGAGTTCTTCATCTGTGGTAAGAAGGGCCATTATGCGGGTAATTGTCAGTCCAAGCCAGTGGATAGGAAGTCCTTCAACTGTAGCCAAGTGGGACATCACAAGGACAAGTGTCCGCAACCCCCTTAGGAAAAGCAAATGGTGAAAGCATATGCCCTTAATGCTATTCCTTCTTCGTCGAATGCCCCAACTGCGGCGGGGAAGGGAAAGAATGTCATTATTCAAGGTATGCTTTCTATTTATGATGTTCCGGTTAGAGTTTTGTTTGATACCGGAGCTTCCAGTTCTTTAATATCTAATGACCTTGTAGATAGGTTGGGATTGGAGCCCGAGATTGTCGATAGACCTTTAGTAGTGACGAACCCGATTGGTGGTTTGACTAACCTTAGCATGATTTGTCGTAATGTGGTCTTATCGAGTCATGGAAGCATGTTTGTTTTTGATTGCTTTGTTTTGGGCTTTACTGGGTTTGGCATTATTTTGGGAGTCGATTGGCTCCAAAGATACGCGGTGGTGGTAGACTGTGAGGGCTTTTTTGTGACAGTTAGAGCGGATGATGGGAGGAGGGTAGTGTTTGGTGGTCTACCCGGTGATGGGGTAATGGCTAGTTTTCTAAATTCCCTCGACATCCCGCATAGTGAGTTGTCAGGTTTGCCCGTGGTTAGCCAGTACCCGGATGTCTTCGAGGAAGTGACTGCGCTTCCACCACACTGAGATATTGAGTTCCGTATTGATTTGGTGAAAGATGCCAGACCTATAGTGATGTCGCTTCGTCGTATGACTCGTATGGCACCAAGGGAGCAGCGAGAGCTCAGGGTGCAAGTCATCGATCTTTTGAAGAAGGGATTTATCAGAAGGAGTGTTTCTGAATGTGGAGCACCGGTTGTGTTTTGCTACCAAGGCGGATGGTTCCCTTCATTTGTGTGTAGACTACCTCGAGTTGAATAAAGTGACGAGGAAGAACAAATATACTCTACCGCGGATAGATGATTTGTTTGATCAGTTGAGTGGTGCAAGAGTATTTTCTCAGCTGGATCTCGCGACAGGTTTTCATCAGCTTAGAGTGGAAGCTAAGAGTATAGCTAAAACGGCATTCCGAACGCCGTCTTGATTTTATAAGTGGTTGGTCATGCCATTCGGGCTGACCAATGCCCCAACATATTTTGTGGATCTTATGAATAGGGTATTCAGAGATCAGTTGAATAAGTTTGTCCTTGTGTTTGTGGATGATATCTTGTTCTACTCGAGGACAGAGGAAGAGCATAAGGAACATTTGAGGATAGTGATGGAGGTTTTGAGAAAACACCAATTGGAAGCAAAGTTTTGTAAGTGTCACTTCTGGAGGAGGGAAATGAGATTCTTGGGCCATGTTGTTTCAGAGAATGGTATTACCATGGATCCCACGAAGGTGGCTACGGTACAAGATTGGTCTACGCCCAAGAATGCAACGGACATAAGAAGTTTCTTGGGGTTAGCTGGATATTATCGTAAGTTTATCCAAGACTTCTCCAAGATAGCGGCACCGTCGACTCAGTTGACCAAGAAGAAACAAGCTTTCGTCTGGGACAAAAGATGCGAGAACGCATTCAAGAGTCTAAAGGACAAGTTGACATGTGCACCAGAGTTAGTCATTCCTAAGTGGAATGAAGAGATGATGGTATACACAGATGCATGTGGTACCGGACTTGGTGTTGTATTGATGTAAGGAGGTAGGGTTGTAGCTTATGCAAGTCGGCAACTGAAGCCGCATGAGAAGAGATACCCTACCCATGATTTGGAATTGGCAGCGATCGTGTTCGCATTGAAGATGTGGAGACATTATCTCTTGGGAGAAAGATTCGAGTTTTTTACCGATCATAAATCTCTAAAGTATCTCTTCTCCCAAAGGGATCTAAATCCCCGACAGCAAAGATGGTTGGAATTCTTAGCTTCCTATGATTTCGATATCGCATACACACCAGGAAAGGGTAATGCGGTAGCTGATGCATTAAGTTGAAGACATGCAAGTTTAGTGGCTATGTTTCTTGAATGGAAGCAACTGGAGTACATCGCTGGGTATGATTTCAGACCAAAGTGCGAGTTGGATCCAGAAATGTTAACAAGCTTGGCGATCAGACCCACCTTGATTGAGCGGATTCGTTCCAGTCAGAGGGACGATCATTGTAACACCCCGTATGTTGAATAACTTGCTATAATATAAAACAGGGCAGAATTAAATTAAAAATCTGAATCAGGGGAAACGGGAAATGCCATTGCGTTCGTCTTGGAAAAATACGCGAAATAGAGTCCGAGTTTTCGAAAATCGGAGTCCGTATGACCCAGATAAGGCCCAAAGAAGTTTTCAGAAATTTAAAAACAGATTTAAAAACAAAAATTTCAATTTTCAGAAGTGGCGGGAAAAATCCCGCCAGAACCAGGGGGGTCGACTGGGGAGTCGACCTGCCCACCAGGTCGACTGGGGAGTCGACCTGCCCACCAGGTCGACTGGGGAGTCGACCCTAGGGTCGACCTAGGGGTCGACCTCCCTGGTCGAGCCCAGGTGACCTGGGTGCATCAGTTTGGCTTTTGGGTTGTGTTTTGGTGGCTAGGACGTGATCTGACGGCTCTAATCTGATTTAGGGTTAATCTAAGGGCCTAAAACACCTAACTAATCTATAAATACACCCTAGGACTACCCTAATTCATACTAAAAATAGCTACAACACCGTTATGCCGTCAAAATGCAACTTGAAGGAGCCTCCATCAATCTAAAGAGGAAGATAACTTCTCAAATCAATCTCTAATCAACTCTAGCAACTTAATCTTCTTCTTAGGAGTGCTAATCAACAAGTTGTGAGTTTTCTATAGCCTTAATGACCAATTATTGAAATGATTATGATAGGATATAATGAGGTTATGGCTATGAATGTGGATAATTGCAAGTTATGCAAGTTATATGCTATGTGTTAATGATGTTATGCATGTTATGCAAGTTATATGCTATGTGTTAATGATGTTATGCATGTTATGCAAGTTATATGCTATGTGTTAATGATGTTATGCATGTTATGCAAGTTATATGCTATGTGCTTGTGATGTTATGCAAGTCATATGCTACATGTTCATGATGTTATGCAAGTTATGCAAGTCATATGTCACATGTTCATGATGTTATGCAAGTTATGCAAGCGATATGCTATATGATCATGATGTTATGCAAGTTATGCAAGTCATATGTTACATGTTAATGATGTTATGCAAGTTATGCAAGCTATATGCTATATGATCATGATGTTATGCAAGTTATGCAAGTGTTCATGATGCTAGTTGCTATGATAAACATTGATCCATTATGACACCATGATTATGCAAATTTGGTGTATGATTTTGTGCAAGTTCATATATGATATGTTATGCAAGTTTGTGTATGATTATATGCAAGTCCATATATGACATGTTATGCAAGTTTGGTGTTTGATGATATGCAAGTAACATGTGCAAGTTTACACCTTAGTATGATATGCATATATATGCAAGTTAACCCCTTTGTATGTCATACATACATATGCAAGTTTACCCCTTTGTATGACATAAATAACTTATGCAAGTTGACCTCTTTATGACATATGTGATTCATGCAAGTTTGGGTTGATTATTTATGCTAGTTGGGTTGATGCTATATGCATGTTGACACCTTTAAAATCCATGTTAATGTTATGCAAGTTGAACCCATTGTATGTGTGATGAATCTTCCCTTTTATGTCATGTTAGCGAATTACGTGGGGAACGATGGGGTTAATATACATGTTAATGAAATGGTGTGAAATTGGTATGATTATGCATACCGTAAAGAGGATGGACAAAATTGAGTCAATTATGTACATCGTTAAAAATTGGAATTAATTAGGGAAAATTAATTCGAAATATGGGGGTGATTAATTAGGTGTAATTAATCGACTAAGACACGAGGTTGGACCCTTTTGTAGCGTAAGACTGCCCGGAACCGACCGACAAATCCAGCGACTACAAATGATTGGCCCAATGTGAGAGGTCTTAGGCACAAACTAAATACGTGACAAGTGTATAGACACGAGGTTAGACTCGGTTATGGCGTAAGGCTGCCCGGACCCGACCGGCAAATCCAGCTGCCATAAAAGATAGTCTAATGTGAGAGGTCTTTACAACGGTTACGTTCTTAATCAATTAAGAAACACTTAACCATATTAGCATGTAGAGGGACATGAGGGGTTAAGTGGGTGCCTTAGGTGGCATGTGGAAAAATCTAGTGGTTGCTTTGAGTGGCAATAGAAAATAAGATTAGAATACTTAACCAAAGTTGAACATGTAATTAAACATGATTAAAGGGTTAAGTAAGTGCCTTGGGTGGCATGGGGAAAATCTAATGGTTGCCTTGGGTGGCAATGGAAGATAAGATTAGAATACTTAACCAAAGTTGAACATGCAATTAAACATGATTAAAGGGTTAAGTAAGTGCCTTGGGTGGCATGGGGAAAATCTAGTGGTTGCCTTGGGTGGCAATGGAAGATAAGATTAGAATACTTAACCAAAGTTGAACATGCAATTAAAGGGTTAAGTAAGTGCCTTGGGTGGCATGGGAAAATCTAGTGGTTGCCTTGGGTGGCAATGGAAGATAAGATTAAAATACTTAACCAAAGTGGGACATGTAATTAAACATGATTAAGGGGTTAAGTAAGTGCCTTGGGTGTCATGTGGAAATCAAGTAAGTGCCTTGGGTGGCATGGGGAAATCTAGTGGGTGCCTTAAGTGGCAATTGAAATATGAGTAGATGACTTAACCAAACTTTTAACATGTAAGTGGACATGACTATTAAAAAGGGTTAAGTGGGATGCACTAGATAAATTGACAAGCTTAGGTGGTAGCTTGTGGGGGCCCATTTCACCCAGTAACCCATATGTATCTTATTGGGCTCGACCCATGTCGAGGACGGGACACGCGTACTGGGCTTGATCATAAGAGGCCAAAACGGGTTAGCGGTAGCAACGCAAGTCCAACGGTTTTCATATGCGTGTGTGGACCCGGGCTGGTAGGTAAGACGTTGTTGCATCGTGTAGGTATAAGCCGTGCACCATTGATTATCGGGTTGCCGCTTTGGGGAGTGATACACCCCACTGTGGGGCCGGCACGGGTATCTACGTTAGGGAGCCGATCGAATGGGAGTAGCAGGTACACCTAGTGGAGGTAGGGGCAGACGGCACCTATGTAGTCAGCTAGGGGTACAAGAGACTACTATTAAAATTACTAAATTGTGGGTACACCTAGTGGAGATAGGGGCAGACGGCACCTATGTAGTCAGCTAGAGGTACACGAAACTATTATTAAAAATTACTAAGTATACTTAGTGGGATCAACCTTTAAGTAGGAATTACCCTTGGGTGGGTAGAACTGGCGTGGTGCAGTGTAGGAATTATACTTGGGTGGGTAGATCTGGTGTGGTGCAGTGTAGTATTTATCCCTGGGTGGATAGGCGCGTCTTTACCGTTATCTTAGTTTATCCTAAGTCTAGTTGGCTACTTAGTGTAGTCATTTATCCCCAGTCGTACCGTACCAGGTTTATATCATACCCTAATTACTTTAATGATTGTATTGTTAAGGTTATAGGGCTCACTCAGACTTATGTCTGACCCCGTTGTTTTCATCTTTTTCCCCAATCAGAGTGGGCCTAGCACTAGTGGGCTTTGATCAGATTGCTTTATCTATCTTTTGGAGCTTGGACTCTTGAAGAAAAGCTCTGTTATCTTTTCTATTATGGCTATTAGTATGTAGTGGGATTATGTACTTATGTTTTAACAAGATGGATATTTCGTACTTGACTCTTGTAGGTTTTTGAGATGTAACCAAACATGTTTACCTTCTGCTACAATGAAATGATGTTTTAAATTTCAAGCATTACTTATATCTGTCTTGTTGTAATTTTTCAGTTCTATATTCACTTAAATACTCCACCGAAGCTAAGGCATTCCCTTTGTGAGTGACCTTAGCGGGTGTGGGGTGTTACACGTGGTATCAGAGCTCAAGGTTACCAGAACAGATAAAACTTTTAGAAAACTATTTTTCTAAAAACATTTTTGGAAGAAGTATTTTCAAAAACATGTCTTTTAAGAGAAAAGTTTTTGAAAGAAAAGCATAATCCCTAAATAGCCATATCTTTATCCTTCGGATTCTCCATTTTGAATCTCTTCCTCTTTCTCTTTTTGAATTTCCCCTCCGCGTATAGATGTCTTTTTAAGATAAATAAGGACTTCCGTATGAAGGACGGAAGAACCACTTCAAGGGACTAAGACGTTTGCCAGGCTAAGAAGTTAGTCCAAGGAGGAGGAGGGCTTATAGGTACCTTTAAGATGGACGAGAGAGGAACGTTCAAATACCTATTAGGTAAATAAAGGACGAAACCTCATCGTGGTAAGAAGGCCACGAAAGGAGAATGTGAAGGGGAAGGCTAGTTGTTTTGGAGGAATAGGACACCTTGGGGTTGTCCAAAGAGGTAAGGACGAAGTACAGGATCTTCTGGAGGGTAAATGTATTCCCTCACGACGGGTATACCTGATGGGGGTAGGACCGTCTAAGTTGAAATTTGGTTCTCTCGATCATCCTGTTCGAACTTTATTCGACTCTAGTGCACCATATTCGTTTATCTCATCATCATTAGTTGAGTCACTGCACCTAGACACCAGTTTAGTAGATGATCTCGTGGTTGTTTCAAACACAATTGGGGCTCCACTTATTTGTCCATGATATGTTTGGGTTTGAAGATCCTCATACTTAGCGTTGAGATTAGGGGTGATGCTTTTGTTTGGCTGCACGGGCTACGGGTTGATTTTGGGCATGGACTGGTTATCCAGTAATGGTGTCGTTTTTAATTGCGAAAAGAGAGTTTTTGGGCTCATAACCCGCTTGGGTAACACTCTCGAGATCTCTTGTAATCCCATAGGTTTTGTTATGCTAAGTTATCTTGAATCGCCTGATGCTTCGGTCAAGAGTTTGCGATCTGTTAGAGTGATCCGGGAATATTCGGATGAGTTTGGGGAGGTGAAGGGCTTACCTCCGAATCGGGAGATAGACTTCCGAACATATTTGGTGGAAAGTGCTAAGCAAGTATCATTGCCAGTGCGCCACATGGCTCCTCGTGAGAGGAGGGAACTCCATAAGCAATTAGGGGAGTTGCTTGAGAAGGGGTTCATAAGACGAAGTATATCGGAGTGGGGTGCTCCAGTAGTTTTTCTACGAAGGCGGATGTGTCCCTCAGACTTTGTGTAGACTATAGAGAACTCAACAAACTCACAAAGAAGAATAGACACCCATTGCCAAGGATGGATGATCTCTTTGATCAGCTGGTTGGCGCCTCAGTGTTTTCACAGTGGGATTTGGCCACGGAGTTTAATCAGTTGGGAGTGACTGAGGATAGTATAGAGAAGACCGCCTTTAGGACTCCGGCTGGTTTCTATGAGTGGCTTGTGATGCCATTTGGTTTGACGAACGCCCCCGCATACTTTGTTGATTTGATGAGTAGAGTGTTCAGGGAGTACCTAAATAACTTCTTAGTGGTCTTTGTGGATGACATCTTGGTCTTTTCTAAAAAGCGAAATAAGTTTTCGTGTGTGCTGAATAGGTTAAGCAAAGCCAGTTATTTGATCAACGGTGGTTTTGGAGCAAGACTGGCAAGGACATCCAGAGTTGGACAAGGGCTTAATTATTTAGCCGTTTTTACTAATATCATCTCACGTAGGTCGTCTGAATTCGAAGGAGGTGTCCCTTGGGTGTTTGTATGATATTGGTTTAGGCCTTTGGGGCTTGCACTTGGGGGATGTCGAGTTCGACTAGGATGGTCTGCATGAGAGATTGATAGTTGTGACGATTTTGTATGGGAGAATATCCTGGTATTTCTCCAGAAGTGGAGAAAAGCATGCCCTACAGCTTAGGGAAGTGTTGGAGACTCTTCCAGCGCATACTCTTGAGACAGCGAAGGTGGATGGAGTTCTTAGCATCCTATGATTTCGAGATGGCGTATACCCCTGGCAAGGGTAACGTGGTGGCGGACGCCTTGAGCGGAAAAAGGTTGTCCTTGAGTCCATTGTTCGTGGTACGACGAAGCTTGGAAATTATCTCGATGTTTGATTTCGGACCTTCCTTGACTTTATACCCGGTTTGCTAGCATCCTTGGAGGTCAGACCTACTCTTTTGAGACGGATTGGCGAGGCACAGAGGGACGACCCACAGTTGGTTGAGTTGGTACAGAGGCTCATAAGGGGGGGTCGTCCAGCCATTTGAGTAGGTACACCCTAGACGATAAGGGGTGCTTGCGTAGAGACGGTAGACTTTGTGTATCGCAAGACGAGGGTTTAAGGAAGGCTATTCTTGATGATGCACACCGTTCTAGGATGACCATTTATCCCGGTGGGGACAAGATGTATCAAGACATGAAGCGAGTTTTCTTTTGGGCCGGTATGAAGAAAGATGTGGCCGAGTATGTCGCTAGATGCTTGGTGTGCCAACGGGTGAAAGCGGAGCAAAAGAAACCCGGTGGGTTACTTCACCCATTGGAAGTTCCGCAATGGAAGTGGGATAGCGTCTCGATGGATTTTATTGATGGGTTACCTAGATCGAAGAAGGGTAATACGGGAATTCGGGTTGTGGTAGACAGACTTATTAAGAGTGCCCATTTCATACCCGTAAAGAGGAAGAGGACTGCTCCATGGCTAGCTTCAGTTTATCTTCGAGAGATAGTTCGGTTGCATAGGGAACATGACGTATTCCATGTGTCACATTTGAGGAAGTGCCTACATGAGACCGCAGAGGTGGTAGAGCCGAGCTTGCTTAGAGAAGTAGAGATGGAGCGTGATGCGACTATTCGACGAGCTCCTACCCGCATCCTTGGGTCAGGGATTAGGAAGTTGAGAAACAGAGAGGTTCGACTAGTCAAAGTGAAAAGGGGAGAAGATGAGAGCAATGCTACTTGGGAGACAGAAGCGAAGATGTGTTCATTGTACCCATTTCTTTTTGAGGATATGTCTTTAAACTTCTCCTTTATCGTTTGTCTAGTACTTATCTTATCTTTAGTATGCCCTCTCGTTAGTACCTTTGACCTTTAGATAGGGTAAACCTATGGTTGAAACATGTGTTTGAGACATGTTATGTTTGATGGATGCATGTGGATGCAAGTTTTTGCTAGTGGTTGCTCGTGGATGCATATACACACACTCTAGGCACTAGATCGGCTCAATCACTTCATATTGCATATTGCATAAAATTGTGTGTAGGTAGCTATATTAATGGATGTATAATGGTTGTGCTATCATATGGATGATGCATTTTGGTGAATGATTGTGCACTCATGTAGAAATAGTATGTGTCGATAAGGTTCTTTCGCATACATATTGGATGCATGGCACTATCATGGTTTGCATTAAGGAGGTCAAATAAATCAGTAGACCACCTAATTTTGCATTAGACAGGGAACATATACACACACTCTTTGCATATGTTCATACAGCATTAGAAACTCTAAGGACAATGGATGCCAGTGTTTGATGGTTTGAGTAGATGGTTGTTTGGTGGGTAGGATACGTTCTTCTTGACTTAGAGATTTCGGGGACGAAATCCTTTAAGTAGGGGAGAATGTAACACCCCGTATGTTGAATAACTTGCTATAATATAAAACAGGGCAGAATTAAATTTAAAAATCTGAATCATGGGAAAGGGCTATGCCATTGCGTTCGTCTCGGAAAAATACGCGAAATAGAGTCCGAGTTTTCGAAAATCGGAGTCCGTATGACCCAGATAAGGCCCAAAGAAGTTTTCAGAAATTTAAAAACAGATTTAAAAACAAAAATTTCAATTTTCAGAAGTGGCTGGAAAAATCCCGCCAGACCCAGGGGGGTCGACTGGGGAGTCGACCTGCCCACCAGATCGACTGGGGAGTCGACCCTAGGGTCGACCTGGGGGTCGACCTCCCTGGTCGAGCCCAGGTGACCTGGGTGCATCAGTTTGGCTTTTGGGCTGTGTTTTGGTAGCTAGGACGTGATCTGACTGTTCTAATCTGATTTAGGGTTAATCTAAGGGCCTAAAACACCTAACTAATCTATAAATACACCCTAATACTACCCTAATTCATACTAAAAATAGCTACAACACCGTTATGCCGTCAAAATGCAACTTGAAGGAGCCTCCATCAATCTAAAGAGGAAGATAGCTTCTCAAATCAATCTCTAATCAACTCTAGCAACTTAATCTTCTTCTTAGGAGTGCTAATCAACAAGTTGTGAGTTTTCTATAGCCTTAATGACCAATTATTGAAATGATTATGATAGGATATAATGAGGTTATGGCAATGAATGTGGATCAATGCAAGTTATGCAAGTTATATGCTATGTGTTAATGATGTTATGCATGTTATGCAAGTTATATGCTATGTGTTAATGATGTTATGCATGTTATTCAAGTTATATGCTATGTGTTAATGATGTTATGCATGTTATGCAAGTTATATGCTATGTGTTTGTGATGTTATGCAAGTTATGCAAGTCATATGCTACATGTTCATGATGTTATGCAAGTTATGCAAGTCATATGTTACATGTTCATGATGTTATGCAAGTTATGCAAGCTATATGCTATATGATCATGATGTTATGCAAGTTATGCAAGTCATATGTTACATGTTCATGATGTTATGCAAGTTATGCAAGCTATATGCTATATGATCATGATGTTATGCAAGTTATGCAAGTGTTCATGATGCTAGTTGCTATGATAAACATTGATCCATTATGACACCATGATTATGCAAGTTTGGTGTATGATTATATGCAAGTTCATATATGATATGTTATGCAAGTTTGGTGTATGATTATATGCAAGTCCATATATGACATGTTATGCAAGTTTGGTGTTTGATGATATGCAAGTAACATGTGCAAGTTTACACCTTAGTATGATATGCATATATATGCAAGTTAACCCCTTTGTATGTCATACATACATATGCAAGTTTGCCCCTTTGTATGACATAAATAACTTATGCAAATTAACCTCTTTATGACATATGTGATTCATGCAAGTTTGGGTTGATTATTTATGCTAGTTGGGTTGATGCTATATGCATGCTGACACCTTTAAAATCCATGTTAATGTTATGCAAGTTGAACCCATTGTATGTGTGATGAATCTTCCCTTTTATGTCATGTTAGCGAATTACGTGGGGAACGATGGGGTTAATATACATGTTAATGAAATGGTGTGAAATTGGTATGATTATGCATACCGTAAAGAGGATGGACATAATTGAGTCAATTATGTACATCGTTAAAAATTGGAATTAATTAGGGAAAATTAATTCGAAATATGGGGGTGATTAAATAGGTGTAATTAGTCGACTAAGACACGAGGTTGGACCCTTTTGTAGCGTAAGACTGCCCGGAACCGACCGGCAAATCCAGCGGCTACAAATGATTGGTGTAACACCCCACTCCCGCTATGATCACTCACTAAGGGAATGCCATAGCATCGGTGGAGTATTTTAGTGAATATAGAACAGAAAAATTACAACAAGACAGATATAAATAGTACTTGAAATTTTAAAACATCATCTCATAACAGCGGAAGTAAAACATGTCTGGTTACATCATAAAACCACAATAAAGGTCAAGTACAATATCCATCAAAATAAAGAAGTACATAATCCCACTCTCATACAATAGCCAAACAAAAGAAAAGATAACTGGATAACTGGAGCTTTACATCTATCCAAGCTCCTAAAGACTGGAACAGCAATCCGATCAAGCTCCACTACTGCTAGGATCCACCGTAGGACCTGAGGGTTGGGAAAAAGATAAAAACAACGGGGTCAGACATAAGTCTGAGCGAGTCCTATAACTTTAACAATACAATCGTTAAAGTAACCAGAGAAGACATAAACTGATATACGGTAACATATAGGGATGAATGGCTACCCTAAGCAGTCAACTAAACGAAGATAAAGGATAAAGACGCATCTACCCTCCCTAAGGTAAATTACTAAACTGCACCACACCAGTCGTTCCTAACTTAAAGGTTGATCCCACCCAAGGACTTATAAAATTTACTAATTAGTACTTGCGTACCCCTAGGTGACCAAGTAGGCGCCACGGGGCCCTACAATCCACTAGGTGTACACACTACTTCCCATTCGATCGGCTCCCTAACGTAGATACCCGTGCTGGCCCCACCGTGGGATGTATCATTCCCCAATGTGGCAACCTGATGAAACTAAAGGTGCACGACTTATATCTACTCGATGCAACAACGGCTTACCTACCAGCCCGGGCCCACTCACGCATATGAAGCCCGTTGGACTTGCGTTGCCACCGCTAACCCGTTTGCCTCTTACAGTCAAGCCCAGTATGCGTGTCCCGTCCTCGACATGGGTCGAGCCCACAAAGATACGTATGGGTTACTGGTTGAAATGGGCCTCCACAAGCTACCCACCTAAGCTTGTCCCTTTTTCTAGTATATCCCACTTAACCCTTTAATCATGTTTTAATTACATGTTCCATTTTGGTTAAGTATTCTAATCGTATTTTCTATTGCCACCCAAGGCAACCACTAGATTTTCTCATGCCACCCGAGGCACCCACTTAACCCCTCATGTCCCTCTACATGCTAATGTGGTTAAGTGTTTCTTAATTAATTAATTAAGAACGTAACCTTTGTAAAGACCTCTCACATTAGACTGTCTTTTATGACCGCTGGTTAAGCCGGTTGGGTCCGGGCAGCCTTATGTCATAACAGAGTCTAACCTCGTGTCTTTACATTAATTACGTATTTAGTTTGTGCCTAAGACCTCTCACATTGGGCTAACATTTGTAGCAACTGGTTAAGCCGGTTGGGTCCGGGCAGTTTTACGCTACAACTGAGTCCAACCTCGTGTCTTAGTCAATTAATTACACCTAATTAATCACCCTCATAATTTTATATTAATTATCCCTAATTAATCAAGTTTTCTTAACATGGGTAGACCTAACTTAATAGGTAAATTCCCATGGGGTAGACCTAACTCAATAGGTAAATTCCCAACACATAGTATGGGTACACCTAACCAAATAGGCAAATTCCCATACTATGTTTATTTATTTTGTGTTATGCATAATTATATTAATTTCACACAATCTTATTAACTTATGCATTTAATTACCCCATCGTTCCCACGTGATTTCGTTCATGATATAACACATATAAAAGGTGTCAACTTGCATATGAATGGACATGTTTCAAAGGTGCCATCTTGCATATTAACAAACACATAACTTGCATATGAACTTGCATAACATGTCACATAACTTGCATATAATATGTCACATAACTTACATATTCATTTTGCATAACAAACTTGCATATTAGCTTATAGACTTGCATAATGTGTCATCATGAACTTGCATATTAATAAACATGTAACTTGCATATTTACATACATGTAACTTGCATATTAACAAACATGTAACTTGCATATAAAGAAACATGTAACTTGCATATTTACATACATGTAACTTGCATATTAACAAACATGTAACTTGCATATTAACAAACATGTAACTTGCATATTTACATACATGTAACTTGCATATTAACAAACATGTAACTTGCATATTTACATACATGTAACTTGCATAGCATATTACCATGAACTTGCATAACATGCATATGATTACATAGCCCACAACTTGCATATTTAGCATCATGCAAACATAACATACATCATATTAAACTTGCATAAGCTTACATACTCAACATGCATAAACATAAGATTAATGCTAACATCATATCATATGATTCAAAGCTCATTAACCCACATACAAAACCATAAATCTCATCACATCTCATCTAATTAGTTTACCAAAAGATCATCAAAGTGATAGAAACTCACCACTAGCAACTTTGAACACCAAATGAAGAAGATTAAGATGCTAAGAAGGGATTAGAAGTTGATTAGAGAGTGATTAGTATGCAACCCTCTTCATAAAATTAGTGGAGGCCATGAGAGCTAGCATTTTGCCATAGTTTAGTTACTAGGTTTAATTATGAATGAATTAGGGTAGGTTAGGGTCTTATTTATAGATTAGGCAAGTGTTTTAGGCCATAGGATTAACCCTAGATTCAATCCAAGCCATCAAAGCATGTCTTGGGGAAGAAGTCAAGTGTAGGAACCATCTAGGGCCTTTAGATTAAAGATGGACCATGAGAACCATTCAAATGCAAAATCTGCACTTGAGCGAATCGGCCCACGGGTTGACAGCCAAACACCCTGGATTAACCCCTAGTCGACCCAGCGGGCTCGGGTCGACTTCAAAAATCGGCCGGTTCGGTTATTCCCCTCTCCCAATTCGCTGTTTTGAGCATTTTTGCATATTTATTTATTAAATTTTCAATTATATATATATATATATCAATATATATATATATATATATATATATCTACACAACCCATTTCACTTAATTAAGTATACTTTAATTTGGGAATTTTCGTGAAACTTCGCGAGGCCATATCTTGGTCATACGGACTCCGATTTTCGAAAACTCGGACTCTATTTCGCGTATTTTTCCGAGACGAACGCAATGGCATAGCCCGTTTCCCTTGATTCCCATTTTAGAATTAAATTCTGCCTCGATTTATGTTATTACAGGTTATTGAAAATACGGGTTGTTACATTCTCCCCTCCTTAAAGGATTTCGTCCCCGAAATCTTCAAGTTAGGAAGAACGTATCCTACCATCCAATCATCCATCTACTCAAAGCATCATCCACGAGCAATCATTGTCCTTACAAGATTCTAAATGCTGGATGGATATATGCAAAAGTGTGTGTATATGTACTTACCTAATGCGAAAATCAGGCGGTTACTGATACAGTAAACCTCCTTAATGCAAACCATGATAGTGCCATGCATCCAATATGTATGCGAAACCCTATTGACACATACAAATTTCTACATGCGTGCACAACCATACACAAAAATGCATCATCCATATGATAACACAGCCATGATACATCCATCAATCTAACTACCACATCCATTTATGCAATATGCAACATGAAGTGACTGAGCCGATCTAGTGCCTAATGTGTGTGTATATGCATCCACGAGCAACCACTAGCAAACAATTGCATCCATATGCATCCATCAACCATAACATGTTTCAAACACATGTTTCAACCATAGGTTTTACCCTATCTAAAGGTCATAGGTATTAGCGAGAGGATATACTAAAGATAAGATAAGTACTAGAGAAGCAATAAAGGAGAAGTTAAAAGACATACTCTCAAAAAGAAATGGATACAAAGAACGCATCTTTGCTTCCGTCTCCCAAGTAGCATTGCTTTCGTCATCTCCCCATTGCACTTTAACTAGCTGAACTTCTCTGTTCCTCAACTTCCTAGTTTCTGACCCAAGGATGCGAGTAGGAGCTCGTCGAATCGTCGCATCACGCTCTACCTCTACATCTCTAAGCAAGCTCGGCTCTACCACCTCCGCGGTCTCATGTAAGCACTTCCTCAAATGTGATACATGGAATACATCATGAACACCACTAAGTCTGTCGGGCAACTCCACCCTATATGCCATCCGTCCAATCCTTTCCTTAATAGGAAACGGCCCAACAAATCTCGGTGCTAACTTCCCTACGGACCCAAAGCGAACAACATTTCTCAATGGAGATACTTTGACAAAAACCATGTCCCCAACCTCAAACTCAAGATCCGTCCTTCTCCGATCCGCATAAGATTTCTGTCTATCTTGCGCTGCTTTCATCCTTCTTCGAATTAAATCAATCTTCTCTGAAGTCTCTCTAACCATATCCGGCCCAAGCAAGATCTTATTCGTAGATTCCCACCAACATGTAGGAGATCGACAAGGCCTTCCATAAAGAGCTTCGAAAGGAGCCATACCAATACTGGACTGAAAGCTGTTATTATATGCGAACTCCACCAAAGGAAGATGTTCTTCCCATGTACCTCCAAAATCCAAGATACAAAGCCTCAAGAGATCTTCTAAGATACGGTTCACCCTCTCGGTCTGACCGTCCGTCTGAGGATGATATGCGGTGCTCAAACACAACTGAGTCCCTACCGCCTCTTGCAAACTTCTCCAAAACTCACTAGTAAAGATAGGATCTCGATCACTCACAATGCTGGATGGCACGCCATGCAATCTAACAATCTCCCTAACATAGACCGAAGCAAGCCATGGAGCGGTCCTCTTACTCTTCACGGGTATAAAATGGGCACTCTTGGTAAGTCTGTCCACCACAACCCAAATTCCCGTATTGCCCTTCCTCGATCTCGGTAACCCATCGATGAAATCCATCGAGACACTATCCCACTTCCACTGCGGAACTTCCAATGGGTGTAGCAACCCACCGGGTTTCCTTTGCTCCGCTTTAACTTGTTGGCACACTAAACATCTAGCCACATACTCGGCTACATCTTTCTTCATACCGGCCCAGAAGAAAACTCTCTTCATGTCTTGGTACATTTTGTCTCCACCGGGATGAATAGTCATTCTTGAACGATGTGCATCATCCAAAATAGCCTTCTTCAAACCCTCATCTTGCGGTACACAAAGTCTACCGTCTCTATGCAACCATCCCTTATCATCTATGGTGTATCTACCCAAATGGCTGGACGACTCCCCTCTTATAAGCTTCTCTACCAACACAACCAACTGTGGGTCGTCTCGCTGAGCCTCGCCAATCCGTCTCAAAAGAGTAGGTCTAACCTCCAAGGATGCCAACAAACCAGGTACAAAATCAACAGAAGGTCTGAAGTCGAACAAAGAAAGAAACTCCAAGCTTCGCCGTTCTACGAACAATGGACTTAAAGATAGCCTTTTTCTACTCAAGGCGTCAGCCACCACGTTACCCTTGCCAGGGGTATATGCTATCTCGAAATCATAGGATGCTAAGAACTCCATCCACCTTTGCTGTCTTAAGTTTAAATCTTTCTGAGAGAATAAGTACTTCAATGATTTATGGTCAGTGAACAACTCGAATCTCTCACCAAGAAGATAATGGCGCCAAGACTTAAGTGCGAAAACAATCGCGGCCAACTCTAGATCATGGGTAGGGTAATTCTTCTCATGCACTCTCAATTGTCTCCCTCCATAGGCTATTACCCTTCCCTCCTGCATCAAGACTGCGCCTAATCCTGTTCCACAAGCATCGGTATAAACAACAAACGGCTTACTCCCATCTGGAAGCACTAAAACTGGAGCGGTGGTCAAAGCTCTCTTTAACCGTCGGAAAGCATCATCACAATCTACATCCCATGAGAAAACCAGATTCTTCTTCGTCAAGCGGGTTAATGGGGCTGATATCTTCGCGAAGTCTTTGATGAACTTCCTATAATATCCTGCCAACCCCAAGAAACTTCTTACTTCGGTAGCATTTTTAGGAACTTTCCAATCCTGGATAGATACTATCTTTGCGGGATCCACAGCTATCCCTTCCTTAGAGACCACATGCCCTAAGAATCGCACTTCTCTTCTCCAAAAATGACATTTAGAGAATTTAGCTTTAAGACCATGTGCTCGAAGAGTCTCCAACACTTCTCTGAGATGTAAGGCATGCTCTTCTTCACTCTTGGAAAAGACCAAGATGTCATCCACAAAAACTACTACAAACTTATTCAGATACTCTCTGAACACTCTACTCATGAGATCCACAAAGTATGCAGGGGCGTTTGTCAACCCAAATGGCATCACTAGCCACTCATAAAAACCATCCGGAGTCCGGAAAGCAGTCTTCTCTATACTGTCCTCCGCCACTCTCAACTGATGAAACCCTGTAGCTAAATCCATTTGCGAAAACACTGAGGCGCCAACCAACTGATCAAAGAGATCATCTATCCTCGGTAATGGGTGTCTATTCTTCTTTGTGAGCTTATTAAGTTCCCTATAATCCACACAAAGTCTGAGGGACCCATCCGCCTTCGTGGCAAACACTACTGGAGCTCCCCACTCCGATATACTTCGCCTTATAAACCCCTTCTCAAGCAACTCCCCTACTTGCTTATGAAGTTCCCTTCTCTCCCGAGGAGCCATGTGGCGCACTGGCAAAGACACTGGTTTGGCATTATCCACCAAATAAATTCGGAAATCTATCTCCCGCTTCGGAGGCAAACCCTTTACTTCTTCAAACACATCCGGATATTTCCGGACTACTCTGACAGAATGCAAACTCTCGACCGAAGCATCGAGCGATTCAAGATAACTTAGCAAAACAGATTCCATGGGATTGCAAGAGATCTCGAGAGTGTTACCCAAGCGGGTCATGAGCCTGACAACTCTCCTTTCGCAATCAAGAACGGCACCATTACTGGATAACCAGTCCATGCCCAAGATCAACCCATAGCCCGTGAAGCCCAATACAAAAGCATCACATCTAAACTCAACGCTAAGTATAGAAATCTTCAAACCCAAACATATCATAGACAGATATATGGAGCCCCCAATTGGGTTTGAGACAACCAAGGGATCATCAACTAGACTGGTGTCTAAGTGCAGTGACTCAACTAACGATGATGAGATAAAAGAATGCGATGCGCCAGAGTCAAACAAAGTACGAACTGGATGATCAAACAGAAAAACCAGACTTTCAACGGAAATAGTTCTACCTCTCTGCTGAATCGGTGGAACTGAGAGAACCTGAACTTGCCCCCCTGACTGAGGTGGTGCTATAAGAGCTTGCACCTGGCCTCCTGAGGTAGACCCCGTCTTCTGCCCCTTCTTTGGGCAGTTTTTCACAAGATGCCCTGCTTCACCACAATGAAAGCAACCGGTCTTCTTCTTTTTGCGACAATCCTTACTAAGGTGTCCTGGTGTTCCACAATTGAAGCACTTCTTCTTCGTCTTCTTTTTGTCACCATTGCCTTTTCCGCCCTTGCCTTGTTGTTGCTGTTGCGGTTTCTTCTGATCCCCCTTTTTCTCTGGTGCCTTAGAATTCTTATCATCCTCATGCATAAGTGCCATGTAGACAAGCTTCTCAAAAGTGGCCCCCATAGGAATGTGAGTCATAGCTATTCCTTGCAATGGTTCGTTCAAGCCTCTAACGAACCTCAAAGCCTTCTTCTCCGGTGTATTCACCAACTCTATGCCAAACCTTGCTAATTGATTGAATTTGTTGACATATTCTTTCACCGTGAGATTCCCTTGCTTCAAATTCAAGAACTTCTCCATAAACAGATTCTCTTCCGCCCTTGAGAGAAACTTAGCCCCAAACCTTTGCTTAAAATCTGCCCAAGAGTCAACAGGGCATTCTCCATTAGTGACCTCCCACCAGAATGAGGCCTCTCCCTTCATTAACCAAGCCGCCAACTTGACTTTCTTTCCCTCTTCCACTTCAAAGATATCTAGCAACTCTTCCACTTCCTTAAGCCAATCTCTAGCCTCTACGAAAGTCTCTGAACCAAGAAAAGGTTTTCCTCCTATAGCCTTGAACTCCTTGCAAACCTTAGCAAAATTATCCACTCTAGGCTGAGGAGGAGGAGCGGTTGTCTCTGGTGTAGTAGCATTGGCCGGACCCGCAGCCGCGGCCCTAGCCTCTTGCAACCTCCTATACCATAGTGGTATAACTAAACCCTCCGGGATGTTAAGATCTTCAGCCATGCTGAAACGAAAGAGGAAAGATTCAAAAAGGAGATTCCGAAAGATAAAGATATGGCTATTGGGGATTATGCTTTTCTTTTTCAAAAACTTTTTCTCTTAGAAGACATGCTTTTAAAAATACTTTCTTCGAAAATACTCTTAGAAAGTAGTTTTTCTCAAAAAATTTATCTGTTCTGGTAACCTTAAGCTCTGATACCACGTGTAACACCCCACTCCCGCTATGATCACTCACTAAGGGAATGCCATAGCATCGGTGGAGTATTTTAGTGAATATAGAACAGAAAAATTACAACAAGACAGATATAAATAGTACTTGAAATTTTAAAACATCATCTCATAACAGCGGAAGTAAAACATGTCTGGTTACATCATAAAACCACAATAAAGGTCAAGTACAATATCCATCAAAATAAAGAAGTACATAATCCCACTCTCATACAATAGCCAAACAAAAGAAAAGATAACTGGATAACTGGAGCTTTACATCTATCCAAGCTCCTAAAGACTGGAACAGCAATCCGATCAAGCTCCACTACTGCTAGGATCCACCGTAGGACCTGAGGGTTGGGAAAAAGATAAAAACAACGGGGTCAGACATAAGTCTGAGCGAGTCCTATAACTTTAACAATACAATCGTTAAAGTAACCAGAGAAGACATAAACTGATATACGGTAACATATAGGGATGAATGGCTACCCTAAGCAGTCAACTAAACGAAGATAAAGGATAAAGACGCATCTACCCTCCCTAAGGTAAATTACTAAACTGCACCACACCAGTCGTTCCTAACTTAAAGGTTGATCCCACCCAAGGACTTATAAAATTTACTAATTAGTACTTGCGTACCCCTAGGTGACCAAGTAGGCGCCACGGGGCCCTACAATCCACTAGGTGTACACACTACTTCCCATTCGATCGGCTCCCTAACGTAGATACCCGTGCTGGCCCCACCGTGGGATGTATCATTCCCCAATGTGGCAACCTGATGAAACTAAAGGTGCACGGCTTATATCTACTCGATGCAACAACGGCTTACCTACCAGCCCGGGCCCACTCACGCATATGAAGCCCGTTGGACTTGCGTTGCCACCGCTAACCCGTTTGCCTCTTACAGTCAAGCCCAGTATGCGTGTCCCGTCCTCGACATGGGTCGAGCCCACAAAGATACGTATGGGTTACTGGTTGAAATGGGCCTCCACAAGCTACCCACCTAAGCTTGTCCCTTTTTCTAGTATATCCCACTTAACCCTTTAATCATGTTTTAATTACATGTTCCATTTTGGTTAAGTATTCTAATCGTATTTTCTATTGCCACCCAAGGCAACCACTAGATTTTCTCATGCCACCCGAGGCACCCACTTAACCCCTCATGTCCCTCTACATGCTAATGTGGTTAAGTGTTTCTTAATTAATTAATTAAGAACGTAACCTTTGTAAAGACCTCTCACATTAGACTGTCTTTTATGACCGCTGGTTAAGCCGGTTGGGTCCGGGCAGCCTTATGTCATAACAGAGTCTAACCTCGTGTCTTTACATTAATTACGTATTTAGTTTGTGCCTAAGACCTCTCACATTGGGCTAACATTTGTAGCAACTGGTTAAGCCGGTTGGGTCCGGGCAGTTTTACGCTACAACTGAGTCCAACCTCGTGTCTTAGTCAATTAATTACACCTAATTAATCACCCTCATAATTTTATATTAATTATCCCTAATTAATCAAGTTTTCTTAACATGGGTAGACCTAACTTAATAGGTAAATTCCCATGGGGTAGACCTAACTCAATAGGTAAATTCCCAACACATAGTATGGGTACACCTAACCAAATAGGCAAATTCCCATACTATGTTTATTTATTTTGTGTTATGCATAATTATATTAATTTCACACAATCTTATTAACTTATGCATTTAATTACCCCATCGTTCCCACGTGATTTCGTTCATGATATAACACATATAAAAGGTGTCAACTTGCATATGAATGGACATGTTTCAAAGGTGCCATCTTGCATATTAACAAACACATAACTTGCATATGAACTTGCATAACATGTCACATAACTTGCATATAATATGTCACATAACTTACATATTCATTTTGCATAACAAACTTGCATATTAGCTTATAGACTTGCATAATGTGTCATCATGAACTTGCATATTAATAAACATGTAACTTGCATATTTACATACATGTAACTTGCATATTAACAAACATGTAACTTGCATATAAAGAAACATGTAACTTGCATATTTACATACATGTAACTTGCATATTAACAAACATGTAACTTGCATATTAACAAACATGTAACTTGCATATTTACATACATGTAACTTGCATATTAACAAACATGTAACTTGCATATTTACATACATGTAACTTGCATAGCATATTACCATGAACTTGCATAACATGCATATGATTACATAGCCCACAACTTGCATATTTAGCATCATGCAAACATAACATACATCATATTAAACTTGCATAAGCTTACATACTCAACATGCATAAACATAAGATTAATGCTAACATCATATCATATGATTCAAAGCTCATTAACCCACATACAAAACCATAAATCTCATCACATCTCATCTAATTAGTTTACCAAAAGATCATCAAAGTGATAGAAACTCACCACTAGCAACTTTGAACACCAAATGAAGAAGATTAAGATGCTAAGAAGGGATTAGAAGTTGATTAGAGAGTGATTAGTATGCAACCCTCTTCATAAAATTAGTGGAGGCCATGAGAGCTAGCATTTTGCCATAGTTTAGTTACTAGGTTTAATTATGAATGAATTAGGGTAGGTTAGGGTCTTATTTATAGATTAGGCAAGTGTTTTAGGCCATAGGATTAACCCTAGATTCAATCCAAGCCATCAAAGCATGTCTTGGGGAAGAAGTCAAGTGTAGGAACCATCTAGGGCCTTTAGATTAAAGATGGACCATGAGAACCATTCAAATGCAAAATCTGCACTTGAGCGAATCGGCCCACGGGTTGACAGCCAAACACCCTGGATTAACCCCTAGTCGACCCAGCGGGCTCGGGTCGACTTCAAAAATCGGCCGGTTCGGTTATTCCCCTCTCCCAATTCGCTGTTTTGAGCATTTTTGCATATTTATTTATTAAATTTTCAATTATATATATATATATATATCAATATATATATATATATATATCTACACAACCCATTTCACTTAATTAAGTATACTTTAATTTGGGAATTTTCGTGAAACTTCGCGAGGCCATATCTTGGTCATACGGACTCCGATTTTCGAAAACTCGGACTCTATTTCGCGTATTTTTCCGAGACGAACGCAATGGCATAGCCCGTTTCCCTTGATTCCCATTTTAGAATTAAATTCTGCCTCGATTTATGTTATTACAGGTTATTGAAAATACGGGTTGTTACAATTGGCCCAATGTGAGAGGTCTTAGGCACAAACTAAATACGTGACAAGTGTATAGACACGAGGTTAGACTCGGTTATGGCGTAAGGCTGCCCGGACCCGACCGGCAAATCCAGTTACCATAAAAGATAGTCTAATGTGAGAGGTCTTTACAACGGTTACGTTCTTAATCAATTAAGAAACACTTAACCATATTAGCATGTATAGGGACATGAGGGGTTAAGTGGGTGCCTTGGGTGGCATGTGGAAAAATCTAGTGGTTGCCTTGAGTGGCAATAGAAAATACGATTAGAATACTTAACCAAAGTTGAACATGTAATTAAACATGATTAAAGGGTTAAGTAAGTGCCTTGGGTGGCATGGAGAAAATCTAGTGGTTTCCTTGGGTGGCAATGGAAGATAAGATTAGAATACTTAACCAAAGTTGAACATGCAATTAAACATGATTAAAGGGTTAAGTAAGTGCCTTGGGTGGCATGGGGAAAATCTAGTGGTTGCCTTGGGTGGCAATGGAAGATAAGATTAGAATACTTAACCAAAGTTTGACATGCAATTAAACATGATTAAAGGGTTAAGTAAGTGCCTTGGGTGGCATAGGGAAAATCTAGTGGTTGCCTTGGGTGGCAATGGAAGATAAGATTAAAATACTTAACCAAAGTGGGACATGTAATTAAACATGATTAAAGGGTTAAGTAAGTGCCTTGGGTGGCATGTGGAAATCAAGTAAGTGCCTTGGGTGGCATGGGGAAATCTAGTGGGTGCCTTAAGTGGCAATTGAAATATGAGTAGATGACTTAACCAAACTTTTAACATGTAAGTGGACATGACTATTAAAAAGGGTTAAGTGGGATGCACTAGATAAATTGACAAGCTTAGGTGGTAGCTTGTGGGGGCCCATTTCACCCAGTAACCCATATGTATCTTATTGGGCTCGACCCATGTCGAGGACGGGACACGCGTACTGGGCTTGATTATAAGAGGCCAAAACGAGTTAGTGGTGGCAACTCAAGTCCAATGGGTTTCATATGCATGTGTGGACTCGGGCTGGTAGGTAAGACGTTGCATCGTGTAGGTATAAGCCGTGCACCATTGATTATCGGGTTGCCACTTTGGGGAGTGATACACCACACTGTGGGGCCAACATGGGTGTCTACGTTAGGGAGCCGATCGAATGGGAGTAGCAGGTACACCTAGTGGAGATAGGGGCAGATGGCACCTATGTAGTCAGCCAGGGGTACAAGAGACTACTATTAAAATTACTAAATTGTGGGTACACCTAGTGGAGATAGGGGCAGACGGCACCTATGTAGTTAGCTAGGGGTACACGAAACTATTATTAAAAATTACTAAGTATACTTAGTGGGATCAACCTTTAAGTAGGAATTACCCTTGGGTGGGTAGAACTGGCGTGGTGCAGTGTAGGAATTTTCCTTGGGTGGGTAGATCTGGTGTGGTGCAGTGTAGTATTTATCCCTAGGTGGATATGCGTGTCTTTACCGTTATCTTAGTTTATCCTAAGTCTAGTTGTCTACTTAGTGTAGTCATTTATCCCCAGTCGTACCGTACCAGGTTTATATCATACCCTAATTACTTTAATGATTGTATTGTTAAGGTTATAGGGCTCACTCAGACTTATGTCTGACCCCGTTGTTTTTATATTTTTCCCCAACCCTCAGGTTCTCAGAGTGGGCCTAGCACTAGTGGGCTTTGATCAGATTGCTTTATCTATCTTTTGGAGCTTGGACTCTTGAAGAAAAGCTCGGTTATCTTTTCTATTATGGCTATTAGTATGTAGTGGGATTATGTACTTATGTTTTAACAAGATGGATATTTCGTACTTGACTCTTGTTGGTTTTTGAGATGTAACCAAACATGTTTACCTTCTGCTACAATGAAATGATGTTTTAAATTTCAAGTATTACTTATATCTGTCTTGTTGTAATTTTTCAGTTCTATATTCACTTAAATACTCCATCGAAGCTAAGGCATTCCCTTTGTGAGTGACATTAGCGGGTGTGGGGTGTTACAATCCTAACCTATTGGAAATCGTCTCAAAGTTAGAGATGGGAATCGACGAAGAGATGAACAAGCATGGGCTTGATTGAGATGGATGGCTTAGAAAGAATAGAAGACTTGTTATACCCAATGTCAATGGATTGAGAGATGAAGTGCTTAGAGAATGTCATCACTCAAAACTGACTATATATCCCCGTGGTAACAAGATGTACCGAGACATGAAGCAGACCTACTACTGGGTAGGGATGAAAAGAGACATTGGGAAGTTTATATCCAAATGCATGAATTGCCAGCTAGTTAAAGCTGAGCAAAAGATGCCTAGTGGTTTGTTACAACCATTAGAAATTCCAGAATGGAAATGGGAACAAGTGTCGATGGATTTCATTGATGGGTTACCAAGGAATAGATCGGGCCATGATAGCATTTGGGTGATTGTGTACCGATTGATCAAGAGTGCGAGATTTATACCCGTCAAGTCGAATAGGACGGCAGCTAAGTTAGCTGAACTATATGTAAAGTGTGTAGTGAGATTTCATGGAATAGCCAAAGGCATTGTGAGTGACCGAGATCCGTTGTTCATTAGTGGATTTTGGAAGAGCTAACAAGAGGCGTTAGGATCAGAATTACATCTCAGTACCGCGTATCATCCTCAAACCAATGGTCAAACAGAGAGGGCGAATCGTATATTGGAAGACCTCTTGAGAGCTTGTGTATTGGATTTTGGTGGATCATGGGATGACCATTTGCATCTAGTAGAGTTTGCATATAATAATAGCTACCAATCCAGTATCGGTATGGCTCCGTTTAAAGCTTTGTACGAAAGACCGTGCAACTCACCGTCATGTTGGGTAGAAACTGGCGAGAAGTTTTTGCTTGCACCCGATGCGATAAGAGAAACTTCAGCTAAGATTAAGATTATCCAATAGCGAATGAAGGCTGCCCAAGATAGGCAAAAAAGTTATGCTGATAAGAGGAGAAGAGAGTTGAAGTTCTCCATTGGCGACTTGGTGTTTGTCAAGATTTCTCCGTTAAAAAGCGTGATATGATTTGGCAGGAGAGGCAAGTTAGTACCAAGATTTGTTGGTCCATTCCCAGTTCTTGAACAAATTAGGAATTTAGCATATAAAGTTGAATTACCAGAGAAGATGGCAGGAGTTCACAACGTATTTCATGTTTCCCAGTTAAAGAAGTTCGTGCACAATCCAGGTGTGACTATTTCACCTGATCAGTTGGATGATGTCGAATTTGAACCCGAGGCAGTTGGGAACCGCATGCCTATGCGTATTGTTGGGAACAATACGAAGCAGCTTCGAAGGAAGGCAGTGAAATTAGTCAAAGTCCAGTGGGGCGAGAATGAGAATGACTGTACTTGGGAGACATAGGAAAGCATTAGGAAGACGTATCCGGAACTCTTCGCCTGGAAAGATATAACTTCGATTTAGTCTTTCCGCATGCTAGGATAGGCTTATTTGTTTGTTTGTTTTGCATGGTTGATTGTTGTATATGATTGGTAGGCATGCGGGATCCTTTGTATGTTATGGGTTAAGGAATTTCGAGGACGAAATTTCTTGAGGGGGGGGGGGGAGGGGAATGTAACAACTCGCATTCTACGCATCACAGGATCGTAGGACATTTATTTCTTTCACATACGAAGTCGTATGGTCATGTAACTTTGGGAGCCGACTATTGGGGACATTTCCCATGTTCATGATTTTTTCCGATTTTTGAATGACCATTTTGCCCCTAGCTGATACTGTTTTGGCCATAACTTTTGATTGGAAAGGAATTTTGATCTAAATCCACTTCCATTGGCTTCGGATGATGGTTTACCTTTCCGTAGAATGCTCACATTAGCCAAACGGACTCAATGTTTGGGAGATATGGCTGAAACAAGGTTTAGAAGGTGAAAAACAGCTTAACCGGGCTTAATTAAGGTGTTTAGCAAGAAGGCCCATGACCTTATTCGGAAATAGAGATGTATAGGGGCTGATTAGGGTTAGAAAACATTTCTTTCAGCTGCCACTTTCATTCTTGGAACCCTAGCAATGGCCTCCAACACCCAAATCAATTTCTAATCACTTTCTAATCAAGTTTTGGCTTAATCTACACCAAATCAAAGAAGATCTTCACCAAATCAGTATTAGAGCTGCTGTTAGACATCAGTATTCGCCCAAATTAGCGAGGTTTCAGTTTTGAGAATTTTATTTGTGGCCAAGGTTAGTGATTAGCATTGTTTTGGCACTAATTACATTTAATTAAGGGTAATTAGTGAAGATTAGCGAATTTATACACTAATAAATTTTGGAAAAATATTTATAAATTCGAAAATAATGTTATAGACCTCTGTTAGAAATTTCGTTTGATTTGATTAAGTTTTGCTAATCATATCATTACCTTTTCCTAAACAGGCTTAAGGGAAAATATGGGATTTTGGGTATGTTTGATCCATTTTTACATGCTATGGTTGTTGTGTTGGTGTTTATGATTGATTGTACATGTTACTATGACTGTATGGTATGTTTTATGATTGTCTAGAAGTGTTAGATTGGTCGAAAACGCCGTCGAATGGCGTAAAACAGCTGCTGAAAAGGTTGCAGGAAAATGTGTAGGGTTTCAGATCGGATCGGGATAGAAGGCTCGGATCGGATGGTGGACTGGGCAGACAAACCTAACCGGATCGGAACCTCGCACTGAAGGAGACTTGGCGAGAAGGAAGGCCATTTGTTTAGAATTGGAGTTGAGCAGGGGATCGGATCGGAGAGACCAACGGGGTTCAGTTTGGAGAGACCAACAGAGATCAGATCGAAGGCAAGGGCATAGGGATCGGATCGGAGGACCAAGCTTGAAGCTGGAGTTGGAGCGAAGCACCGGATCGGATCGGGACATCTAGGAGGGAGCAAACACCGAACCGAACCAAGCTAGAAGGCGAACACCAAATCGGACCGATGGAGCATGGGAACACCGACCCGAACCAAGCTAGAAGGGGAAACACCAAACCTAACCATACATGTGCTATTACTACTACGCGTCGACTCTTTTGAAGACCAACTCCAATTCGACCAAAACCCGAGATGCAAAGGAAGTACAAATGAGGAGCTTTGACTCAGGATCCAGTTGGGAACCAATGAGTGAGCTTCATGATTGGGCTTTGCTGCGGGACGTGTGCTAAGTGGTTGTCGATGTCTGTAACTTTGAATCACTATGTGTAGGGAGTACGTGAGCGGATTCAGGGTCACAGTGGCCTAGGTATGACTAAAGAGCTAGTAAACCAATGAAGAGGGGTCATTTGTAAATATTCGGTCATGACTCCATGTGGTAAGCTTGGTAGTAGCAGTAGTTGTACAAGTCAAACTCCGTCACTACTTCGATGGGTCTAGTGATTGACAGTGGTGGACATCGTATGCTTTACGCACTGAGTGAGAGATGTGAGGATGGTTGTTATGGTTGATTTGTTGCCTTCATTATGACATACACACCCCACCCCCGTTATCTTTACAATATCTGTTTAGTGGCACCTTAGAGTATTGTACGATATGCAGTGCTAACTCTTTGGTTGCAGATCTAGGTTCAGGTATGATTTAGTGTACCTGTTATTGTTCTGTTTAGCTGCTTATCGCTCATATCCGACTTTTAGTCTGACCCAGAGATTTATGTCTCTTCTTATTACTCTGGGCGCTCTCACGAGCAGACTAGAGACAGGTTAGCTAGGTATGCACTAGTTGCTGATCCGGAGACGAGTAGGAGGCTTCCACGTATGATATATATAGTATTCTCCCTGTGTTGTTGAAGATCACTTCTTGGGCATTAGTAGTGCATCTTTTATTTTAGCTTTCTTTTTCTTTAGAGACAGTTTAAAGTTGTAATAATGATATTGGATCATAAGCTGTATTTGGATTTCCGTTACTATGTTGATTTAGTTTTCAGCTTATGCACTGTCTCGCCTGTTTTATGTCCGGATTATGTTATTATTATATTTAGTTCCATGCTCTGTGAGGCATTCTACAGGTTCCTTGTTAGTTCATTCTCTTCTTTTCTTTCTTTGGCGACCGTTCCGTGCTAGTTGGGCATGTGTACAGCGTACCTTCGGAGGAAATGCAGTCTGGTGCGGGGCAGGCCATCACAAAAGCTTTAACAGATTCTCCTGGATTTTTCTTCATGGATGTAAGAGAGATAACTTCCTTAGCTTTCATAGCTTGCAACCTGGATTGCTCTTTGAATTTCAGAGTCAAATTATCTAATCGGTCGACGGATTTGGGCAGCAGCCTGGTGAACCATAACGATGCGACACTTTCTAGGTAAAGCGGGAAGCACAAGCATTTGATCTCATCCGTTGCCTTAGCTGCATTCATGTGTCACTCTTATTTGTGTAGGAAGTGATTCGGATCAGAATTTCCATTATACGGTGGTAGAGTAGGACGAGTGAATTTTTTGGGAAATTCAGCCTTGCGGATCCTCTTTGTGAATGGGTTTTTTCCGAGAGAAAAGTCCCATTCCCTTTCAATATCCTTGCAAGGCATGTTGTCTTTCATGATTTGCTTTACCACATCCGTGATATGTTCCTTCGAGTTGTGTTGTTCCGGAGAGCGGACCTCGATCTCTTTCCCGGATGCTCGTCGTGGCGAGCGACTGCATTTAGATGATCTAGGTTTTTTACTTCCACTATGGGAAGGTGCCCCCTTAACGGGACTTGCAACTCGTCGGTTATTTCGACCGGAGTGGTTTTTAGCTTTCATTTTCGAGTCTTCGACATTGGCATCGTCTTTTCCAACAAATCCTTCCAAGTTGTCATTTCGAGGATTTGAGGCTGATGAATTTGCATTTTCTTCAAGGTTAACATGGATTTTCGGAAAAGGAGCAGGATTTTCTTGAGTGTTTAAGAGAGCGCTCACTTTATCCATCAAAGCTTGATTAGCATCCACAAGTGTTTTACTAGAATAGATCAAAGCTTTGTTGGAGGCTTCCATGCGTTGACTCAAGTTAGCGACGATGGCGTCCAATTCGGCTTTACTCACTCCTGCTCCAGATATTGAATTTTCTCCACCTTCAAATCGGTTGGTGACTGGAGTAGTTTCGTGATTAGCAACATTGTCGTTTTCTTCAACAATATTTCTAGTGGTCTTCTTTGATTTGTCCATGATCTCGGACAAGGTCTTGAATTTTGATGAGAATTCATTGATTGGCCTAGATATTAGATTTGTGGAATCTATGGTAGACTTAGGCTTGGAACTTCAACGTAAAGGAAGGAGATGCGAATGCGGCCCCACGGTGGGCACCAAATGTTGATATCAAAATTGGAATCAACACAAAGGATGCAAATGTGCATTTCACCAATTATGGTTAGAGTTAGAATATGAGGCCACAATCACAAAATAGAAGTATAAAAATGATGACAAGAAGCTTTTTATAGTGGTTCGATTCAATACGAATCTACTCCCACTTTCCAATCATTTTTCATTACGATATTTTGTTTACAACATGTATAAATTCGCTCTACACATTAATTTTCTGTTTTCCCCTCTTTTCAATCTCTTTAGGATCTAATTCCACTTGAATTCAACATGGTATTGATAGGATCTCTTGCTTTGTGATGATAAATGTATCAATCTTCGTTCACTTGAGCAATTTAATGATCTTTGTAAATTCCATAGAGATTTAGTGGTAGATCTTAACTTTAGGGAGGTTGGATATCTTTTGAAAACGTTGGAGAGACTTTTCACAATGTATGAAGGAGATTGGAGAAGTTTTGATCCAACTGGAGATAGCTTTAATATTGAATGGTGTAGATTTGATCCACATGAAGTTGGAGAAGTGTTGTTAGATCCATGGAAGCCATTGTTGAAGTTGTGGAAGAGCTTTGAATTCGGTGGCACCTCCTTGTAGGAATGAAATTCTGTCCCCCTTCAAGTAGAAATATTGGGGGTATTTATGGTTAGGGCTAAGGATGAGTGGCACACCTGTAAATATGTGGTGCTAAGTTGAAGCTTGGTTGGCGATGGGTTGGCGCTGGGTTGATAGTCCAACTCAAATGAACTCCATGATTTAAAAGCTCGTTACGAGCTAAAAGGAGGCCACACACTAAAACATGGACGCGGACCAAAAGGTCCTCATGAGCTAATGTAACAACCCGTAAAATCTGGGCCAGTTTAAAATTTTTATTTTGGCAATTTTAGCGAATTTTGGTTATTTAAAATGGATTATTTTAAATAATAATCGACGAGAAATTTATTTTGAATATAATTCGAACGTTTATATTATATACGTCGTCGTTAGAATATAAATATTTATTTATATTTATAAAAGGAATTGAAAATGGCGCGGTAGTTCGAAAATTCGATTTCTAATTTCAAATGAATATACAGAATTCAATATAAGTCAGAATTGAACGAAACAAGAAATATTTGAATCTGTATAACTATATCTTTGTAACGAAGTTAACAAACTGAGATTTCATCTTAGAAATGATAAGATATGTCCAGTTGAAAATTAGAAATAGTCGCTGTGGAATTTATATATATTTTTATATATATAAGGCCCTTAAAAATAGCAATTTTGCAAACGACCTCGGATTTCGACGAAACCACTTTTGTTGGGTCCGTGATGTTAAGTTATTGCTAGATTCCAAATTTCATAATTTTTCAAATCAATATGTGAGCGTGGCAAAGGAAAACGCGTTTGACCAGTTTCAGTTAATTTTAATCGACTGGAAAATGGTCATTTTTCCAACGGTCTCAGAATTCAACGAAACTAGTTTTGTTAGGACCGTATCGTCAATACGAAGCTAGAAAATATTTTTCTGGAATTTTTCTAGTTAGTATGTGACCCCGGTAATTTGAAATGTACGTTTAAAATTGAATATACTGATTTATATTGTAATTTTGAGAAAAACTGTTCGAGACGATTGGATTGGCTTACGAAAGATATCCCGTTGTGTTCATAATGGGGGTATTTAGCTAGGGGCGACTGTCGTTGGGTCTCGTTTGGAGTTTGTATGGAGAGGAGGGTATTTTTAGAATTAAATAAAATTATATATATATAAAAACCTAATTTTCTAAAACCCTATTGGTCAAATTTTCAGTTCGCGGTCAACCTTCTTCTTTCCGCCTCCACCCTAACAAGCGATCCAGAAGCTCCAGCTTTCCTCACCACCGATCTTCCACTCCAAGCCCTATCCACGAAACTTCAATTGTGAAAAACCTTCGGCTCCTCGAGTTCTAGCAATCCAACGGGCAAGATCAAAAAACCACCTCGTTAATCGATTGAAATCCTGGCTCGAAGTCGCCAGCTTCGCACGCACCTCCAGGTCGGAGGAAACCACCGAAGTGGACGCCAGTCATGGCGGAGGCAGTAGGTGCGAAGGCGCACCTCATGGTGGCCGGCGATCGACTCCAGGGCGCCTCGTTTGGCGTGCGTCAGGGGAGGAGGGTCTGGACGAAGTGGGTGCTCTGATTTTCAATGAGGCCTGAAGCAATATGGAGGAGTGGTTCGAGCAGTCCAGGAAGAAAAACAGTAAGCTCTCTTGTTTGTTTTTTTTTTATTTTCAAATGCATAGTTTAAAATTCAGTTTAAAATTATAAATGCATTGTTTGAAAATCAGTTTTCAAAAATGTAAGACACTGAATTTTATTTTCATATTTGATAATAATAGCATTATTTTAAAATGTAATATATATATATATATATATATTAGTAATAAAAATGTAATTTTTAATAAAAATATAAAATTAGCTTTATATATGAAATGAAAATAAATATCATTGTTTTGGAAATGAAAATCGTATAAAGTTTTGTTTTTAAATATATTGAACTTCGACAGGAAAATGGGATTTTTATATATTGAACTTCGACAGGAAAATGGGATTTTTATATATTGAACTTCGACAGGAAAATGGGATTTTTATATATTGAACTTCGACAGGAAAATGGGATTTTTATATATTGAACTTCGACAGGAAAATAGGATTTTTATATATTGAACTTCGAAATAAAAATTCGATTTTTATATATTGAATAGCGAAGTAAAAATTCGATTTTTATATATTGAATAACATAGTAAAAATTCGATTTTTACATATGTAGTGGCTACGGGCAACGAAGATGACGAAGATGTGATAGCGATGAAGATTTCTATCAAAGAAGTGCCGAGGAGCTAGGATAGCTATCTGTGAGAATTTCTCACCTTTCAATTTCTTTTCTAATTATATATATATACTAGGATGCAGACGGTGCTTAGTAGCACCCGACACAATCGTCCACAGACCATGGACTTGTTTGTTTGGTTGCATAGATTAGTTGAATTATTTGTTTGAAATGAATTGAATTGTTTGGTGAGATGGAATTGATTTGATTGATGTGTGAATGGCGTGGGCCTTCACTAGACCGGGGATAAGGCTAGGCCTTGTCCCGTTTCTAGTATCGTGCCGTTATGCCGCCGAAATTTTCTAAAATATATTAGAAAAATAAAAATATCATTTTATTGTGTAAATGAATTGAATAGAAATTCATAGGTTGAAATAAAATGTTTTATCGTTAAAATATAAATTTTTAACGTGAAGTGAATAAAATAAAATATTCATTTACAAACCAGACGGTTTGTTTATGTACACTTATTTGAATGACATTGATTGGGACGATAAATTTTACACATCGCCCAACAGCACAAATAAAATATGTGTTTGATTGTTTGAAACCCCACACGGGTGTTGGGATGAAATTTGAAGTTCACTCATCCTGATTGATTAAATATGTCGATCGATAGATTGACAGGCTGTTATAAGCGTTAAATATCTATATTTGATGCTTTTACAGTGTAGTGCACTTTGGTTGATGGTTGATTATTTTCAATGTTATTATATACATGTGTTGTATGAAAATCCATATAATTAACTTTATATGGTAATTGATTGGGCCTCATTCCAATTTGAAAAACAAAGAATATTATAAAATAAAAGTTCATGTGTTGACAGTACTCATCCGTTGAGATTGGTCATGTGTTGAACGAAATATTTTAGTAATAAAATTTACATCTTTATCAATATAAAATAAAAGTTCATGTGTTGACAGTACTCATCCATTGAGATTGGTCATGTGTTGAACGAAATATTTTGATAATAACAACTATTTTGAAAAAGAAATATTTGAAATAGAATATTTGAAAATAGAAATTTATGGAGCCATGTTGATTAGATTGACGCCATTTTGACGTGAACGATATTTATATCGATTTTATTCATTTTAAAATGAATATTGAAGAGTGATTTCGAAATCGAATATTTTGAAATGAATTGAATTGAAAACGATTTCGAAATAAATTGAATTGAAAACGATTTCGAAATGAATTGAATATATAACGATTTCGAAATGAATTGAATATATAACGATTTCGAAATGAATTGAATATATAACGATTTCGAAATGAATTGAATATATAACGATTTCGAAATGAATTGAATATATAACGATTTCGAAATGAATTGAATATATAACGATTTCGAAATGAATTGAATATATAACGATTTCGAAATGAATTAAATATATAACGATTTCGAAATGAATTGAATATATAAACGATTTCGAAATGAATTGAATTGAAAACGATTTCGAAATAAATTGAATTGAAAACGATTTCGAAATGAATTGAATATATAACGATTTCGAAATGAATTGAATATATAACGATTTCGAAATGAATTGAATATATAACGATTTCGAAATGAATTGAATATATAACGATTTCGAAATGAATTGAATATATAACGATTTCGAAATGAATTGAATATATAACGATTTCGAAATGAAATGAATTGAAAACGATTTCGAAATGAATTGAATGGAAAACGATTTCGAAATGAATTGAATTGAAAACGAATTCAAATTGAATTGAAAGCGAATTGAAATGGATTCAAATTGAATTGAAATTGGAATTGAATAGAAATGAATTTTAAAACGAATTTATAAAGAAGAATTCAATTTTGATTTGAATTGAAAAGGAAGTTGAAATTTCTTTTGAAACGAATTCATTATATAATTCGGTTTAAATAGAAATCGACGAAATATATATTATATATATTATATATATAATATAATGGCCTGAATAGAACGCGCTGCGCCGCGGCAGTTCGTGAATTTCGACCATTTATTTCAAACGGGCATTACGGGAGATCCGACCGTCGGATTCTCCTAAAACCGGAACCGTTGGGTTCGTATCGAAAAGAGCTTTCTAATGAATATTAGAAATTTGAAATCTAACGGTTGGATTTGGAGATACGTCCAAATCAAATTCGAAAAAGGTCGCTGTAAGTGCAGTTCGATGGCCATTGATGGAAATCGACTGTACGGGCCTTGATAAAATTATTAAAAATAGTAATAATTTGTGTAAAATCATAAGAAATGATTTAGAAAGAATTGGGATGAAAAACTCCATATTTGAAAAGATAAAAATAGATTTTTATCGAAATGAACTAGTTTTGAACTAGAATTATAATTCTATTTATTTTTAAATAAATAAATTGAATTTGAAAAGGGTTTTGAAAATAACCAGAATATCCAATGATTGCATTGGAGTGGATTTGAATCGAAATTGTCCTCGGAATATTTCGATGTTGGAATTCGTGATTATACAGGTGTTGTTATGGAAATTTGAAAGATATATATTTATATCGTTATTTCCAATACGACATTTGTTAGTCGTAGAATTCGATATTGAATATAAGCCGATATATTTTCTATTCAGAGCCTTGTATTGAATATCGAATGTGATTTGGGTTTGTCGTGAATGGTGTCTTTACTAACACTATTCTTGAACCCAGTTGAGAAAAGATTAAATCTTTTTATTTAGATTTAATGAAGTGTACCAATTAAATAACATTTAATTGGAATTGAATCGATATTGATTTTTGGGTTTATCGTGAACAGTGTTTTAAATAACACTCGTTCTTTAACCCGATGATTAATGAATGTGATTTTGGGTTTATCGTGAACCGTGTTTTTAAATGACACTGATTCTTTAACCCAGTCAAAGATTAAAACTAAGTGGAGTTTTAATGAATCTTTAATTAGATTGAATTGATCGAAAATAGAGTATCACCAGCTTTGCTCCAGGCGATAGTTAAATCTTTAATTAGATTTGAACGTGAAATGGTAATTGAATTTACCGATAACACTGTGGTGTTAGATATGAAGTATTACCAGTTTTACTTCATGGGATGAATAGGTTGGGATTGGGGAATTAAAACAAATGATTACTTCGATAAGTTTCTTAATCCCGACTAGTTGAATCGAAATTCAAAGGATGATAAAAGAATAAATTCAGGAAATTACCTTGGATAAAATTAATGGGAACCTTTCCCTATGAATGTGAAAATTAGAAACTAACTGTCGGTTAGCTAAGCAGAATGGTTTTCTGAATATTGATCTGATGTTGGTTTCGGCCTTCGGGGTTAATGTTTGGGGAATTATTCTCTTGATTAATTTACGGTTAGTGACTGATGAATTGGAATGAGGCGTATGTTGTGTTTGTGTAACACTTATTTAAAATATACGCGAGTTATTCGGAAAGTCCGGGTTTATCCCATTCTGAATAACTGATACGACGATAAGTCGAAGATGAAGACGATGGTCGAAGACCGGAGGTCTTCACGTCGTTTGGGTAATTACTGATGATCTTGATTGGGTTGTACACCCAAGAAGATGGAAACAGTTAGTGATCGTCCAGACGTACTTGGAGATCGATGGATATGCGGGGTACTAGGTGCCTCCGGTTTCGTTCAGACCTGGAACGGACTTGTAAATGGATGGTGTGTCTGACATTGTATTCCTTTATATTGTATTTGTTGATCTCTGCTAAATATATATCTGTTTGGCGGCGGAGAATTTATTCTCTTGCTTAACGCCCTTCTCTGAGACATATGAGCTCAGAGGTTATATATTGGCAGAAATCAGTGGTACGATATGGATTGACAGTGTGGCATACTGAGATGCAGTGATCCAAACTTTTGTTGAAAAGCAAAGGTTGGTGGTTGATGATCAAAGCGCAGCTGATATAGCATGGCTTTGTGTATAGCGTTGATCCGCGAGCCTCACAGCCCGGGATGGTGGTAAACTGATGGTTTGATCAGTATACATTTTTTTTAGTGTAGTGGATTCGGTCGACCGATATTGAGCTTCGTGCTCGGAGGGATAGAGTAAGCGGTGTTTTCTCTTGCTGGGACGTAAGCCGCGGTGATACTTGAGTCCCCAAAAGTGCGGATGTGCATAGCGGTGTTTTCTCTCGCTGAGACGTAAGCCGCGGTGATTTGTACTACGCGAGCGATCTTTCGAATCAGGAGCCACCATGATGGAAATCCAATTTCCGATACGTGTATTTCGGCTTTATTTGTAGAGCCTAGTATGGCGACATAGTGGGATGGGGCACTCATGTCGTCTATGATTTATATTTATGATTGAAGTTGTTTTGACACTATACACTTATTATAGTATCAAATGATTTGTTTTAAACGTATCAAGCATGTTTGGCTGTTATAAGGGAAAACCCTATCCTCGGCTGCGTTGCATTGTGTGATGGGACCTGGGTCTTATAACAGCTTCATTTTTCTTTATTTAGCATTGCGCTGCTGGTTTTATGCACTGGTATTTTTGGGAGGAAACCCATTCTGTGTTATACGGCGTGGTCCCTTGATTTACCTAGCTTTAAAAATAAAGATTAATAACTGTTTTAGTTCTCACACCAGTCACATGACTGACCTGGAGTTTATTGTTTTAACCTAAACTCTGGGTGCCCTTATTTTCGACACGGGCAGCTAGTAGTTTTGGTTTTGCAGATTTATATTCACAGGATCCTGGTTTACAGCTGGAACGATATCCGGAAAGCTTTGTATCCGTATATCTCATTCTAGTTGTGTATTGTATTATTTTCCGCTGCTATGTATTTAAATGTAATTTAAATCTCTGATATTTCTGTGTAATATTGATTTATACTCTGTATATTCTTGTAATCTGATGCATTGTTGTAATATACAATGAAATGTTCTTCTGTATGCGTTCTGCTGTGGTTTGTTCTCGAACTATCCGACGCTTTCCCTTACGGGGAGGTTGCGGGTCTTTACATGTGGTATCAGAGCTTTGGTTTACAAAGCTCAGAGAACAAGGCACATTAGAACCATACGAAAGAATTCATCAGATATTGGGTTAGTAAAATCCAATGGGAATGACTCGTTAGAGATGAGATCAGTAGTATCCTAGAACGAGTGTGAAGAGTATATTTTTCAAATGAAAACATTCTTTGTTTTGAAAATCTAAATCAACTATTCGTATTTGATTATTTGTTTATATTGATTTTGGACAATTCAGTATATAAAGAATTTGCATATACGCCTTGCAAACGTATATTCAAAGTTTTAATATATTGGATAGATATAGCATCACACTCTAGTCGCCCGGAGATGATTCTACTAATGACTATATAGCATCAGTAGTGTGTGTTCGAGTTTCGAAGGTATGATTTTCTATATATTTCCTATTGACTGGTGTGAGAACCAAAATTAGATAGGGCCTATTGTTGTGATTTGGCATCAAAACAAGATTTTCAGTATATGTATCAAAATTATGAATTTGAAACGTTAAATTCACTAATTGATTGATGTTTGTGTTGTTTGTTCATTTGTTTTCTAATTTTGAACCATTATGCCTATTTGAACCAAATATTGGATTATATTGAAAATTGGTTGCATTTGCTTGCATATACATATATATCTTTGAACAGGTCATAGCAAGGAGGCTAGAGCAGAGAATAAAATTTGTTTGCCCGACAAATAGGTACATGTTTACTACATAATTTCCTGTTTTGTTTGGGTGATGATGATTTTGTGAGCCTATTGGCTAGCCGCTTGGCTTTTTCTTTTTCTTTTTGAGATCTGAAGGACCGGGGAAGCTATTTGAAATTCCCCGATGCTCCCATTGCAGGGGAGGTTATGGCGAAATTTTTCGAAAATTTAGGGTGTTAGCCAAATTTTTGAAATTTTAGAAATTCTCAGAAACTGAAAAGTTGGAGAACGGAAGCCTGACCGATCGTAGAGCTGAATAATCAAACCACTTTCGACTTTGTTCCTTTTCGGGGACGAAAAGTTTTAAGTGGGGGAGATTGTAACAACCCGTAAAATCTGGGCCAGTTTAAAATTTTTATTTTGGCAATTTTAGCGAATTTTGGTTATTTAAAATGGATTATTTTAAATAATAATCGACGAGAAATTTATTTTGAATATAATTCGAACGTTTATATTATATACGTCGTCGTTAGAATATAAATATTTATTTATATTTATAAAAGGAATTGAAAATGGCGCGGTAGTTCGAAAATTCGATTTCTAATTTCAAATGAATATACAGAATTCAATATAAGTCAGAATTGAACGAAACAAGAAATATTTGAATCTGTATAACTATATCTTTGTAACGAAGTTAACAAACTGAGATTTCATCTTAGAAATGATAAGATATGTCCAGTTGAAAATTAGAAATAGTCGCTGTGGAATTTATATATATTTTTATATATATAAGGCCCTTAAAAATAGCAATTTTGCAAACGACCTCGGATTTCGACGAAACCACTTTTGTTGGGTCCGTGATGTTAAGTTATTGCTAGATTCCAAATTTCATAATTTTTCAAATCAATATGTGAGCGTGGCAAAGGAAAACGCGTTTGACCAGTTTCAGTTAATTTTAATCGACTGGAAAATGGTCATTTTTCCAACGGTCTCAGAATTCAACGAAACTAGTTTTGTTAGGACCGTATCGTCAATACGAAGCTAGAAAATATTTTTCTGGAATTTTTCTAGTTAGTATGTGACCCCGGTAATTTGAAATGTACGTTTAAAATTGAATATACTGATTTATATTGTAATTTTGAGAAAAACTGTTCGAGACGATTGGATTGGCTTACGAAAGATATCCCGTTGTGTTCATAATGGGGGTATTTAGCTAGGGGCGACTGTCGTTGGGTCTCGTTTGGAGTTTGTATGGAGAGGAGGGTATTTTTAGAATTAAATAAAATTATATATATATAAAAACCTAATTTTCTAAAACCCTATTGGTCAAATTTTCAGTTCGCGGTCAACCTTCTTCTTTCCGCCTCCACCCTAACAAGCGATCCAGAAGCTCCAGCTTTCCTCACCACCGATCTTCCACTCCAAGCCCTATCCACGAAACTTCAATTGTGAAAAACCTTCGGCTCCTCGAGTTCTAGCAATCCAACGGGCAAGATCAAAAAACCACCTCGTTAATCGATTGAAATCCTGGCTCGAAGTCGCCAGCTTCGCACGCACCTCCAGGTCGGAGGAAACCACCGAAGTGGACGCCAGTCATGGCGGAGGCAGTAGGTGCGAAGGCGCACCTCATGGTGGCCGGCGATCGACTCCAGGGCGCCTCGTTTGGCGTGCGTCAGGGGAGGAGGGTCTGGACGAAGTGGGTGCTCTGATTTTCAATGAGGCCTGAAGCAATATGGAGGAGTGGTTCGAGCAGTCCAGGAAGAAAAACAGTAAGCTCTCTTGTTTGTTTTTTTTTTATTTTCAAATGCATAGTTTAAAATTCAGTTTAAAATTATAAATGCATTGTTTGAAAATCAGTTTTCAAAAATGTAAGACACTGAATTTTATTTTCATATTTGATAATAATAGCATTATTTTAAAATGTAATATATATATATATATATATATTAGTAATAAAAATGTAATTTTTAATAAAAATATAAAATTAGCTTTATATATGAAATGAAAATAAATATCATTGTTTTGGAAATGAAAATCGTATAAAGTTTTGTTTTTAAATATATTGAACTTCGACAGGAAAATGGGATTTTTATATATTGAACTTCGACAGGAAAATGGGATTTTTATATATTGAACTTCGACAGGAAAATGGGATTTTTATATATTGAACTTCGACAGGAAAATGGGATTTTTATATATTGAACTTCGACAGGAAAATAGGATTTTTATATATTGAACTTCGAAATAAAAATTCGATTTTTATATATTGAATAGCGAAGTAAAAATTCGATTTTTATATATTGAATAACATAGTAAAAATTCGATTTTTACATATGTAGTGGCTACGGGCAACGAAGATGACGAAGATGTGATAGCGATGAAGATTTCTATCAAAGAAGTGCCGAGGAGCTAGGATAGCTATCTGTGAGAATTTCTCACCTTTCAATTTCTTTTCTAATTATATATATATACTAGGATGCAGACGGTGCTTAGTAGCACCCGACACAATCGTCCACAGACCATGGACTTGTTTGTTTGGTTGCATAGATTAGTTGAATTATTTGTTTGAAATGAATTGAATTGTTTGGTGAGATGGAATTGATTTGATTGATGTGTGAATGGCGTGGGCCTTCACTAGACCGGGGATAAGGCTAGGCCTTGTCCCGTTTCTAGTATCGTGCCGTTATGCCGCCGAAATTTTCTAAAATATATTAGAAAAATAAAAATATCATTTTATTGTGTAAATGAATTGAATAGAAATTCATAGGTTGAAATAAAATGTTTTATCGTTAAAATATAAATTTTTAACGTGAAGTGAATAAAATAAAATATTCATTTACAAACCAGACGGTTTGTTTATGTACACTTATTTGAATGACATTGATTGGGACGATAAATTTTACACATCGCCCAACAGCACAAATAAAATATGTGTTTGATTGTTTGAAACCCCACACGGGTGTTGGGATGAAATTTGAAGTTCACTCATCCTGATTGATTAAATATGTCGATCGATAGATTGACAGGCTGTTATAAGCGTTAAATATCTATATTTGATGCTTTTACAGTGTAGTGCACTTTGGTTGATGGTTGATTATTTTCAATGTTATTATATACATGTGTTGTATGAAAATCCATATAATTAACTTTATATGGTAATTGATTGGGCCTCATTCCAATTTGAAAAACAAAGAATATTATAAAATAAAAGTTCATGTGTTGACAGTACTCATCCGTTGAGATTGGTCATGTGTTGAACGAAATATTTTAGTAATAAAATTTACATCTTTATCAATATAAAATAAAAGTTCATGTGTTGACAGTACTCATCCATTGAGATTGGTCATGTGTTGAACGAAATATTTTGATAATAACAACTATTTTGAAAAAGAAATATTTGAAATAGAATATTTGAAAATAGAAATTTATGGAGCCATGTTGATTAGATTGACGCCATTTTGACGTGAACGATATTTATATCGATTTTATTCATTTTAAAATGAATATTGAAGAGTGATTTCGAAATCGAATATTTTGAAATGAATTGAATTGAAAACGATTTCGAAATAAATTGAATTGAAAACGATTTCGAAATGAATTGAATATATAACGATTTCGAAATGAATTGAATATATAACGATTTCGAAATGAATTGAATATATAACGATTTCGAAATGAATTGAATATATAACGATTTCGAAATGAATTGAATATATAACGATTTCGAAATGAATTGAATATATAACGATTTCGAAATGAATTGAATATATAACGATTTCGAAATGAATTAAATATATAACGATTTCGAAATGAATTGAATATATAAACGATTTCGAAATGAATTGAATTGAAAACGATTTCGAAATAAATTGAATTGAAAACGATTTCGAAATGAATTGAATATATAACGATTTCGAAATGAATTGAATATATAACGATTTCGAAATGAATTGAATATATAACGATTTCGAAATGAATTGAATATATAACGATTTCGAAATGAATTGAATATATAACGATTTCGAAATGAATTGAATATATAACGATTTCGAAATGAAATGAATTGAAAACGATTTCGAAATGAATTGAATGGAAAACGATTTCGAAATGAATTGAATTGAAAACGAATTCAAATTGAATTGAAAGCGAATTGAAATGGATTCAAATTGAATTGAAATTGGAATTGAATAGAAATGAATTTTAAAACGAATTTATAAAGAAGAATTCAATTTTGATTTGAATTGAAAAGGAAGTTGAAATTTCTTTTGAAACGAATTCATTATATAATTCGGTTTAAATAGAAATCGACGAAATATATATTATATATATTATATATATAATATAATGGCCTGAATAGAACGCGCTGCGCCGCGGCAGTTCGTGAATTTCGACCATTTATTTCAAACGGGCATTACGGGAGATCCGACCGTCGGATTCTCCTAAAACCGGAACCGTTGGGTTCGTATCGAAAAGAGCTTTCTAATGAATATTAGAAATTTGAAATCTAACGGTTGGATTTGGAGATACGTCCAAATCAAATTCGAAAAAGGTCGCTGTAAGTGCAGTTCGATGGCCATTGATGGAAATCGACTGTACGGGCCTTGATAAAATTATTAAAAATAGTAATAATTTGTGTAAAATCATAAGAAATGATTTAGAAAGAATTGGGATGAAAAACTCCATATTTGAAAAGATAAAAATAGATTTTTATCGAAATGAACTAGTTTTGAACTAGAATTATAATTCTATTTATTTTTAAATAAATAAATTGAATTTGAAAAGGGTTTTGAAAATAACCAGAATATCCAATGATTGCATTGGAGTGGATTTGAATCGAAATTGTCCTCGGAATATTTCGATGTTGGAATTCGTGATTATACAGGTGTTGTTATGGAAATTTGAAAGATATATATTTATATCGTTATTTCCAATACGACATTTGTTAGTCGTAGAATTCGATATTGAATATAAGCCGATATATTTTCTATTCAGAGCCTTGTATTGAATATCGAATGTGATTTGGGTTTGTCGTGAATGGTGTCTTTACTAACACTATTCTTGAACCCAGTTGAGAAAAGATTAAATCTTTTTATTTAGATTTAATGAAGTGTACCAATTAAATAACATTTAATTGGAATTGAATCGATATTGATTTTTGGGTTTATCGTGAACAGTGTTTTAAATAACACTCGTTCTTTAACCCGATGATTAATGAATGTGATTTTGGGTTTATCGTGAACCGTGTTTTTAAATGACACTGATTCTTTAACCCAGTCAAAGATTAAAACTAAGTGGAGTTTTAATGAATCTTTAATTAGATTGAATTGATCGAAAATAGAGTATCACCAGCTTTGCTCCAGGCGATAGTTAAATCTTTAATTAGATTTGAACGTGAAATGGTAATTGAATTTACCGATAACACTGTGGTGTTAGATATGAAGTATTACCAGTTTTACTTCATGGGATGAATAGGTTGGGATTGGGGAATTAAAACAAATGATTACTTCGATAAGTTTCTTAATCCCGACTAGTTGAATCGAAATTCAAAGGATGATAAAAGAATAAATTCAGGAAATTACCTTGGATAAAATTAATGGGAACCTTTCCCTATGAATGTGAAAATTAGAAACTAACTGTCGGTTAGCTAAGCAGAATGGTTTTCTGAATATTGATCTGATGTTGGTTTCGGCCTTCGGGGTTAATGTTTGGGGAATTATTCTCTTGATTAATTTACGGTTAGTGACTGATGAATTGGAATGAGGCGTATGTTGTGTTTGTGTAACACTTATTTAAAATATACGCGAGTTATTCGGAAAGTCCGGGTTTATCCCATTCTGAATAACTGATACGACGATAAGTCGAAGATGAAGACGATGGTCGAAGACCGGAGGTCTTCACGTCGTTTGGGTAATTACTGATGATCTTGATTGGGTTGTACACCCAAGAAGATGGAAACAGTTAGTGATCGTCCAGACGTACTTGGAGATCGATGGATATGCGGGGTACTAGGTGCCTCCGGTTTCGTTCAGACCTGGAACGGACTTGTAAATGGATGGTGTGTCTGACATTGTATTCCTTTATATTGTATTTGTTGATCTCTGCTAAATATATATCTGTTTGGCGGCGGAGAATTTATTCTCTTGCTTAACGCCCTTCTCTGAGACATATGAGCTCAGAGGTTATATATTGGCAGAAATCAGTGGTACGATATGGATTGACAGTGTGGCATACTGAGATGCAGTGATCCAAACTTTTGTTGAAAAGCAAAGGTTGGTGGTTGATGATCAAAGCGCAGCTGATATAGCATGGCTTTGTGTATAGCGTTGATCCGCGAGCCTCACAGCCCGGGATGGTGGTAAACTGATGGTTTGATCAGTATACATTTTTTTTAGTGTAGTGGATTCGGTCGACCGATATTGAGCTTCGTGCTCGGAGGGATAGAGTAAGCGGTGTTTTCTCTTGCTGGGACGTAAGCCGCGGTGATACTTGAGTCCCCAAAAGTGCGGATGTGCATAGCGGTGTTTTCTCTCGCTGAGACGTAAGCCGCGGTGATTTGTACTACGCGAGCGATCTTTCGAATCAGGAGCCACCATGATGGAAATCCAATTTCCGATACGTGTATTTCGGCTTTATTTGTAGAGCCTAGTATGGCGACATAGTGGGATGGGGCACTCATGTCGTCTATGATTTATATTTATGATTGAAGTTGTTTTGACACTATACACTTATTATAGTATCAAATGATTTGTTTTAAACGTATCAAGCATGTTTGGCTGTTATAAGGGAAAACCCTATCCTCGGCTGCGTTGCATTGTGTGATGGGACCTGGGTCTTATAACAGCTTCATTTTTCTTTATTTAGCATTGCGCTGCTGGTTTTATGCACTGGTATTTTTGGGAGGAAACCCATTCTGTGTTATACGGCGTGGTCCCTTGATTTACCTAGCTTTAAAAATAAAGATTAATAACTGTTTTAGTTCTCACACCAGTCACATGACTGACCTGGAGTTTATTGTTTTAACCTAAACTCTGGGTGCCCTTATTTTCGACACGGGCAGCTAGTAGTTTTGGTTTTGCAGATTTATATTCACAGGATCCTGGTTTACAGCTGGAACGATATCCGGAAAGCTTTGTATCCGTATATCTCATTCTAGTTGTGTATTGTATTATTTTCCGCTGCTATGTATTTAAATGTAATTTAAATCTCTGATATTTCTGTGTAATATTGATTTATACTCTGTATATTCTTGTAATCTGATGCATTGTTGTAATATACAATGAAATGTTCTTCTGTATGCGTTCTGCTGTGGTTTGTTCTCGAACTATCCGACGCTTTCCCTTACGGGGAGGTTGCGGGTCTTTACAGCTAAGGATTCCCAGCGGTCCAAAGAGGACATCCAACACGTGCTCAAGCCTCTTCATGGTCCAAGTGCCCTAAATACCAATGCGGCCCAAAGCTTAGCGTACTAGAATTGCCATCCTGAACTTTCGACCAAAAACCTTCCAGTTGGCAACAAGAATACCAATGCGCTCCAACTTTTGTCAACGACTTAAGGCACTACCAACACGTTCTTATTTGCATGCATGCCCTCCATAATGGAACCTCAGTTCAGATTGAGTTGCAGCCTAAAAAGATGATACTAGCTTGAAGCATTTATGGTCTAATACACTTGCATGGTCTAAAGGTTGTCGCAAGCTAAAGTATTATCATCAGAGCATGCTGAAAACATGTCCACATAGCTCGGAACGACCTAAAGCATTTCGCTGCAACGTCCTAGACACAATAACGCTCTAAAGCATCTGCATGGGGCAAGCTAAAAGCTTTATCACAGTTCAAACATGCAGAATAATATGCGGGCTAAGACATCTTTGTTTGCCCACATAATGACAGCTCATTCCCCTTGTTTTACAACTAGCTTGATAATGATAGCAGAACGACCCAAAGAAGCTGCGGGCTAAGAGATTGGTCTTAGCGACCTAAAGTGCACATGTGAACCAACGAGTTAAACATTGGTGCGGAGCACTCATATATGTACGAGCTAGAGCTTGCGACTCTAGGCTTGCGAGCTAAGCATGAGACGCAAGCCAAGTCAAGCCATGAGCTAAATGTAAGTCGTGTGTCGACGTTCATAGATACTTCATAATTTCGAACCATGTTTTCACAATGGGGTTAACAATTATAACCATACCTTCTTAAGTTTTAATAAAAACTTAACTTATTCTTACAATTCAACTTGAAAATCTCAACTATCCAAAATCGTCGAATATTCAAATTCAAATCTACGACACATCATATCAATTTAAATGCACAATCAAATAGCTCTAGCAATTATAATATACATGCATCCATATTATAACCTATTTGAAAATTTCGGAACAAAACTCCAGATTTCAAAATAAAAAATTCTAGATTCAAAACTAACTTCATTTGAATACTAACAAGTTTTTAATTAGAAACTCAAAAATGAACGCCAATGATGTTGAAGTCATCATCAGAAATATTTTACAGTGACCGAAGTAAGACATATGCTGTGAAAACTCTTTAAAAAACCATTTATTTTCATCAACACTTCCAAATAATCTCAATATTCCTTTTTAAATCTTGAGAACCCATTTTTTTTACTTAACCGGAAATTTAAATATTTCAATTCTCAACTCAAATCCATTTCCTATTTATAATCTCGTTATAAATCGCACTTATATATTCTAGATCTATATAAAATTGCACCACATAGGTTTCCCCTGGTTTAGTGACATATTAAACACTTTACTAAGTTTAAATTCTTACCCAACCAGTGCAAAAGAGTGAAAAGATTTCTCTTATCCAAACAAGTAGCTAATACCCATAAGCTGGTCGGGTACAACTACCAATCAATCAATCATAGTTAGTACACAAAAGTGAGCACGACTTAGTAAACAACAAACTATAATAATAATTACAATAATAATTATCATCATTTCCTATCCAACTAATCATCCATAAAAATATATTTAGTTTGAAAACCCCATTATATTTAAAAATATATAAAACCTTGGTAAAATTATTTCATTTAACAACTCTTCAAAACAAAAGCATGTCGATTTGTCTGGTATATGTGTTTAGAAATCCTTATCGACAACGTCGGCCAAATGCCTCAATTTACAATTTATATGTCACTCAACAGATAAATAAACATAATATAAAATATTTTTATAACACAAACAAGTACGCACTCTCAAATATATATATATAGACACACACACACACTTAGAATCATAACAAGACATTTCATTTACTTATCTCTTATTGAGCTACTCCATAGAGCCAATTTTTTCGATAACCTTCAGCTCTAATACCAAGTTAATGACCCAAAAAATTCAATGCCCGAATTTCGAAACTAATACACTCTATGTATACATGTGCCTAAACTCAAGTACTGAAAACCGAGAAAGTTAGAAGAAAGAAGTTAGAGGGCGAGAAAGAAGAAAAAATTATAATGAAAGAAGAAGATTACAAACTCTTCAGAATCATAAAGGATCAGAATTTCACAGTAGAATGAATAAAATATAATATACCCATACTCTTTACGTAAGAGAAAATTGTATACATACATGAATGAATAATCAGAGTACACAAAAGATCAGCATATGCAGTCATAACATTCTGTCTATACAATAACAGACATATAACCACACACAGCGAAGATGAATTAATACAGTAAAACATGGAAATACATCTAGACTCCATCTCCTCTACTGTAGCTTCAAGTAAATTCAATGCAACCTGGAAAATGTACTCGGCCTGACCGAGCCTATTTTGCAAAAAAGAAAAATCAAACGGATTGTCGGTCTAGGATACTTAACAGTGAGAAAACTCACGTCATAAACAACTTGCTTAATTTTTGAAAATCCTTGTTCATAAGAATGGAACTCTCGTAAGACACGACCACACATAACCATGGCACGTGTTTTTCCCTAACGACTACCAAAACACTTTTATTATAAATCTATTGATATTATAATAATGTCTAAATACAAATACTTATCAATCTAGCCGAAATTGTTATATTTATTAAATTCCAGCATACTCGTTATACAACTAAAACTGCAAAAGGCTCGCATCGAAGTTTGGCTTCCATATAATGACTGGATACTGGGTACCACTCGTCAGAGTACCTCTCTAGATAAGCGCACCGAGGACCATGCCTAAATCCCCTGTCAACACAGGACCGACCTACTACTAACTTTATAGTACCGAATATGTTTCCATCATGGTTGTAGTCAGAAACCACACCAAAGCATAAAAATACCCAAAGGGTCAACCATTCTCGATTGTTGGTAAACATACCCTAATGGGTGTGACTCACATAGCTCTGCTGCATCTCTCATGATTTTAGTCATTCCCGATTGATGAAGCTAAAGGTAATGTTTTAACTTATCACACATGACACATTTCCATCTTTGAATGTTCATCGACCTTCTCTGGTAATATACTGATAGCATTAATCCATACAAGTTGTTTAGGAACAAAAAGAACCGAAAGCATTACTTCTGCTACATCCATAAGGTTAGTAGCAAGTAACCCTTGCACTCTCAAAACTTTATCTTTGCACAAATATACCTGCAAGTTCCAGTTCGAATGCAAAGTCAGTTCAAAGTGGTTTTGGATTTAATTCCAATTCTGTTTCCTCAAACCAACATGTTATAAACTAAAAGGGAATTTATTGATTGTTGGTTCTTTAACTATCAAAACAGTACTGATCAGTAGCACAAACCCTTTTAATTAACACCATTCATTAAACTTATTTCATCAAATCTTAAAAATCAATTTCATATACTTATCTCAACAGAATCAGTTTATTCACTTCAAAAGAAAAATAACTTCATTGTGGAGGGGAACAATAAATGGCGACTAGGAGTATCTTTTCATTTAAACCATCTTCTCCTTTTCATTTCTCTGCTTTCACCACACTCATATCCATAAATCTCTACCTCTCCTAATTTTTGTGATGCGTGATTTCCACTCCGTTTTAACATCTTTCTCATCTCCTAATTTAGTCTTTTCATGGAACAGATCCGAGTCCCCAATAACCCTAATTTTCTACGACCTCATCTTTACAATCCACTTCTTCTAGAAAGCACTTCTTACATCTCTCCTTTCGTCTGTACGTTGGCCATTCAGGAAACCACTCGCCTCGGTTTTTTCAACTGGGGGTCTACTCTACAGTGGGGGTCTGAGTCTAATGCAGAGGTCATTGGTGAGTAGCAACTCCCATTGGTTTTTAAATGGTTTAGCCTCAATGTTTTTGTCAATGATGGGGCATTTTGACTGTATGGGTATTCAATGCTTATCATGATTCGTGTTGTTGGTTGTCATGTTTGTTGGTCTTGTTCGCCTTGGTTGAGGTATTTTTGTTAAGGTGTTTTTTTGTTATTCTGGTGCTCTACTCGTGATCTATGTTAAACTGCATTCTGCCATTGCCATAATTTGGTATGATGTCTGTATAGGTAGGTCATCACCATGGTTTGATAACTATACACGAGATGCGTATGCACTGACCATAGTTGTTGGCTCTGGTGGTGTTATATGCTAGCTTGTGCAATCACTATTCTAGGTCATGTGTTGTTTTGCAGAGTTTCTATGTAATTTGATGGTTCAGTTGGTCTGTTGAGAATGGCATGCTGGTACTTGTGATAATTTTCTCCTTCCTTCACTAGACTTGTCGACCTTGGCCATCCGAATGGGACGTTATGGCCAGTGCTATGTTTCCTATATTGTTTTGCGTGCTTCACTTTGTTCTAGTGTGGAGCTCAAGTAAGAACTATTACAGTTGTGTAGTCATGTCTATGCTTCTGTCCTGCAGCGCTACTATGTTTACTGTACTCTAATTCACTGTTTGGGTACTATGTATTAATGTGTATGGAATGTAATTTAATTCAATTCGATTAATGTAATGTTACATGTAATATCCACCCTGCGTGAAATGTTTTGTAGTCTAGTAACTTAACTAGCTCAAGTACTCTAAGCTTAAAAGATAGAGTGGACGGAATACTATAAACTCCGTATGTGGTGGACGGTCCAACTTAAAAACCAAATGTAGCTGACTGTTAACTAATAGTCACTTGTACCATATTGTATTTTTTATTATTAGTTATAACAAAAGTTGTTTTTGATCACCTTAAAAACCGGTCTGGCTTTACCAAAAAAAAAGTATATTCACAAATCTCTTATTTTCATTACTTGGAAAACCATAGCCATACATATATCTCCTGGAATAAGGGTATTCACAAAATACTACAAATTTCAATATTTTGTAAATACACTAGTACAAAACTGCTTAGTTGCATCGGTTTAATAAAAAGGTAGCACATTTGGTTATTTGCGACTGTTTAAACTACAAACCATAGTAGGTTGTCAAGAAAAAGATGTAGAAGTAAAATTTGTGACAGTTTTACTTAAAAACAGTAGCAAATATTTGCAATTTGCGACCGTTATATTTAAATACATGGCGAATAAGATGGGGTTGAAGATAATGAAGCTTCATTATGCGACGGTCAAATATATAGTAGTTGTACACACATTTTTATCTGGTTCGTTACTTACGCCACCTTTCCTTAACCAATTTTGGTTTTCAATTGATGCTTCACCAAAAATAACTAAATAAAATCTAGCCTCCATATTTCGATCGAAAAAAATCATGCCTCCAAATCCTCCACTGGTTCCGATCCATTAAGAAGAACGAAATCCCGCCTTTATCCTCCAGATCTGTCACTTCCATTCAAAATGCGCCTCTCCAGATCCATCACTTATGTTTCAATCCAGAGTCTCCGACGTGACGTCTTCGACCACCTCAAAAACACATTTCAGATCTGGGAAAGTGATGTACTCCACAAGGTTCTGGAAAACCTAGTGGATGCCTTTTTTAAGTTGGGTGTTATTGATTTTGAAGGTGGCTATATTGTTTATTTGTGTTCTGGCATTGTTCGAATTACTACAACATATTAAGTATAATTTTGATTTTTAGGTTCTTGTTTTGTCGTGACATAATGTTTTATACGTATTTGTGATCTTACATAATGGTTGATAAAACAATTCATATCTCGGCCAAACAATGTCATACAATACATTGTTTTACTATAAAACGCAAATAGTTTTATTTTACTTCTAAACTTTTTAAATTAATATTTATATCATTATTTATGAAATAATAACTTGGTTTCCAGTATCCACTTTCGTTTTCAAATCAGTATCATCTTTTAAAAAACCATGAAGACGTTCAAGTTGGGGTATTTTATGTACCTCTCAGATCTTGACTCAATAACATTCTCATCTTCAGGATAAACAGAAGTTTGTTAACACAAAACCTAACGTTCAGTAAGTGTCACAATAAGTTCCATTTACTATTCAGTTCAAATAAGGTTTGAAAATCACTTCCTACATTTGAAAATCTCATTTCAATTACAATCACTTTTACTTAATTCAATTATTAACTAAACCATCATTTAAAACCATCACATTAGTTTTGAATCACATTATAAACCTTGTTTATAAAACTTGGATTTATTATAAAATCCTTTATTAAACTTCAATTAAAATCTTATTACAAACTCGTTTTCCCTTTCTTTATAAACTTTAGTCTTATAAATCCTAATTTAATTTTTAAATCAAGTTACTTAAAAGTTAGCTTAAAATAAATTTAAATCATGTAAAAGCTTTTTATGAATGTCTAACTTTTCATAAATTTCAAATCTAGAATCCAATATCTACTCTGCATCATTTTACAAGTTCAACAAAACAATTTATTAAACTTGTACAAAACAACTAAAAATCACTTATAAATTCAATTAATTATAAAATAGAGTTTTATAATTCATAAAACTTCATTATAAAACTTAGTAAAATTTTACCACTTGAAATCTCCAATTATAAAACTTATTTATAAAATAGGGATTTCGCTTCACAAAACATTTTATAGTTTTAGTATAATGTCAAACTATAAATATTGATCCATTTATACAACCACCATTTTATATAACTTATATAAAATAAATCCATAACCCTTGCTTTTGTTACAAAAATAAACTTTATAACTTCAAAACTTAGTCGATTCGCCTAATGGTGAATCAACGTTTTAAAAAGATGGATTTAGGCAATCCGTTAACAATCATTTAACCAATACTGTTTATTGACTGATTACACATTAATGTTGAGTTATATTCAATAGTCATCATCTAAATCATATTTTAATGTTACATATGTTAGCAAGTTCATATGTGTATAATATAAAAGCAAGTAAAAATAAAAATATTGAGGAATCCCGCTGGATCCCTCAGACCTGTCTCCTTGTATCAAAACTCATATATCAGTTTATATATGCATATAAATTGGATAATCTTATTCATTTAAGATGAATCTTCCGGTTAAAAGTAGGTGGTTTTAAAGATCATTCGTTTATACATGGTGATTATATATTATATACATATATACACACAACCACCAACAAATCAATAAATCATCCAAACATCCAACACAAAATTTATATAACAACAATGTATATTATTATATGAAATAACAAAATTCACATATTCTAAAAAGAGTGAAATTTAACTCATCAGCCATTCAATCAACGATTTTGCGTCGTTTTATCTATTTTCGAACAAACGTTTTAAACTAGACAAATCTTCGAACTACTCCAAATCACCCCATTCCAGTTCGTACATAGTATTCGTCAATACAAAACCAACGCAATTCGTTCTAATCAAATATGATATCGTATGACAAAGATACATGTGTTAAAAGTTTGAATTGAATCAAAATGTCATTAGCATAACAATTACCAATTAATTACCTAATCCCTTATCTTAAACCTTCTTCTTCCTATTCAAAAGTAGGCCGCTCCTGGTAGAAACTGAACCCGCCAAGAATGATCACCTTATTAGGTAATGACGGTCGGAACACATCCCCTTCCTTGCATGCATATGAGCTGGCACACTACTCCCATATAACAAAAGGAATCCCTGATGTTACGTGCCTATCAGCACATATTTGTACACAATTCCTTCAATATATTCCGTGATGTGGGACTATTGTATCCAAACCGTCATTCCTCCTTAAGAACATGCAAGGCAATCCTAACATTCTCCCCTTGACTCACATCCTATGAGTAACTTTTGAGAGCATTGCCTGCATGACCCATGACACGACCCGAACTTCCCCGTGAAGGAAAGCACGGATAGCGTTGAGAACAGGACAAAATAGAAAGCAGATGGAAGAACATATCATTGTTATTACAACAATTCCATCAGATACAAGAATATACAAAGTATAAATGAATAAATTACATTCGATAAATATCAGAGATTACAATAAATTACATAGCAGCGGAAAAATATACAAAACACAACTGAAAGTGATACACGGATACAGAGCTTTCCGAGCATCGTTCCAGCTGTAAATCAGGACCCTGTGAATACAAATCTGCAAAACCAAAATTACTAGCTGCCCGTGCGGAAAATAGGGGCACCCAGAGTTTAGGTTAAAACAATAAACTCCAGGTCAGTCATGTGACTGGTGTGAGAACTAAAACAGTTATTTAAAACTTTACTTTAAAGATAGTAATTCAAGGGACCACGCCGTATAACACGGAACGGGTTTCCTCCCAAGAATACTAGTGCATATAACAAAACAACGCAATGCTTTTTGGAAAAATGAAGCTATTATTAGACCCAGGTCCCATCACACAATGCAACGCAAGCCGGAGGATAGGGTTTTCCCTTATAATAGCCAAACATGCTTGGTACGTTTAAAACAAATCATTTGATACTATTATAAGTGTATAGTGTCAAAACAATTTCAATCATAAATATCAATCATAGACGACATGGGTACCATATATCATGTCGCCATACTAGTTCTACAATTAAAACCGCAATATCATGTATTGGAAATTGGATTCCGTCATGAGCCGAGGCAAGGGGCAAGCTCCTCTCCGCGTTCGAGACACTCTAGCAATGCCTCAGGAACCCACTCTGATCCTTTGGAACCTCCAAGGCCGGTCCTCTCTTACTTTTGAGGATTAATTATTCCTGAGCACATGTTTCCCGGTCCTTACAGACCTATATCCGAGGCGTCTCGTATCCAACAACCACACAGGTGAAAAATATATAAATGTCAGGGCTGGTAGGTCACAGACACCACCCTAGCTAGAAAGAAACGTCGTGCACTCCTTGGGTCCGTATCCCGTTTTTGACTCATACCGAGGTGTGAGGCTCGCGAATTCACGTTATACACAAAGCTATGCCACACAGGCCGTGCTTTGGTCATCAACCACAAGACTTTGCTTTTCAACAGAAGCCTTGATCAATTGCCACTTACGCGTGCCACACTGGCAATTCACTCCATGCGACTGATGTCCATCGATATACAACCTCTGAGCTCGTACGTCTCAAAGAAGGGCGTTAAGCAAGAGAATAAATTATCCGCCGCCAAACAGATGTATATTTAACAGAGATCAATCAACACAGAATAAAATCCGATGTCAGACACACAGTCCATTTACAAGTTCGTTCTGGGTCTGAACGAAACCGGAGGCACTTTCCTCGCATATCCATCCATCTCCAAGTACGTCTGGACGATCACCAACTGTTTCCCTCATCTTGGGTGTACAGCCCAATCGAGATCATCAGTAATCACCCAAATGATGTGAAGACTTCCGGTCTTCAACCACCGTCTTCATCTTCGACATCTCGTCGAATCGGTTATTCAGAATGGGTATAACCCGGCCTTTCTGAATAACCCACGTATATAGTAAACAAATGTTACGCAAACACAACGAACTTCTCATTCCAATTAAGAATATTCTTTTATTCACAAAATCACATTCTTAGGGAAATGTTCCCATTAATTTTATCCAAGATAAATTCTTCTAAATTTATCCTATAATCTTCCTTTGGATATTGTTTCAAACTAGTCGGGATTAGCGAACCACACCGAAGTAATTATTTATTTTATTTCCCAATCCCAACCTATATATCCCATGGAGCAAAACTGGTGATACTCCATTCCTAACACCACGGTGATATCGGTAAAATTAATTACCATTTCACGTTCAAATCTAATTAAAGATTTAACTATCGCTTTGGAGCAAAACTGGTGATACTCCATTCTCGATCACTTTTCAGATTTGATAATTTAAATTATCAATTCACATTTTAATCTAATTAAAGATTCATTAAAACTCCACTTAGTTTTAATCTTCTCAAAAATCAATATTCTGCCTTTAACTGGGTTAAAGAACCAATGTCTTCTAAAACACGATTCACGACAAACCCAAATCACATTTGATATTAAATACGAGGCTCTGAATAGAAAATATACCGGCTTATATTCAATATCGAATTCTGAAACCAACAAATATCGTATTGGAAATAAGGATATAAAATATATCTTTCAAATTCCCATAACAATATCTGTATGGTCACGAAATCCAACATCAAAATATTCCGAAGATAATTTCGATTCAACTCCACTTAGTTTTAATCCTTTTAAATTCAATTTATTTATTTAAAAATAAATTGATTTTAATTCTAGTTCAAAACTAGTTCATTTCGATGAAAATCTATTTTCATCTTTTCACATATGGAGTTTTTCATCCCAATTCTTTCCAATTCACATATTATGATTTTACAAAAATTATAGATATTTTTAATAATTTTATCAAGGCCCGTACAGTCGATTTCCATCAACGGCCATCGAACTGCACTTACAACGACCTTTTCCCAATTTGATTTGGACATAATTCCAAATCCAACCGTTAGATTTCAAATTTCTAATATTCATTGGAAAGCTCTTTTCGATACGAACCCAACGGTTCCGGTTTTAGGAGAATCCGACGGTCGGATCTCCCGTAATTTCCGTTTGAAATAAATGGTCGAAATTCACGAACTGCCGCTGCGCGGCGCGTTCTATTCAGGCCATTATATTATATATATAATATATAATATATATCATCGTCGATTATATTCAAAACGAATTTTACAAATAGTTTTGCATTCGTTTTCAAAACCATTTCAACTTCTATACTCAATTTCAAATCGATTGGATTTCAATTCAACTCAAATTCTAATTCGTTTCAATTCAATTCAATTTGAATTTACCTTCTATTTGATTCAATTCGAATTCGTTTCAAATTGATTTCAATTCAATTTCAGTTCATTTTAAATTTCATTCAAAATGATTTCGATTCGTTTTTTTTTCAATTTAATTCCATTTCTATTTTTATTCGAATTCAAATTCACTTTCTATTCAATTCGAATCGAATTCATTTTCTATTCAATTCGAATCGAATTCATTTTCTATTCGAATTCATTTCAAATTGATTCAATAAAATTTCAATTTCAATTTTTATTTAATTCAATTTGAATTTCATTTCAAAATATTAGATTTTGAAATCACTTTTCAATATTCATTGTAAAACGAATAAAATCGATATAAATATCATTCACGTCAAAATAGCACATCTCTAATCCACACGGCTTTATATTTTCCAAAAACTTCTTTATTCTATTCAACAAATGAATATTTATTCTATTCAACACATGAATCTATATTTCTTTCAGCACACGATTATTTTTGTTATGTAAAATATTTTATAAAACTATGGTATCTATCGTTTGATTTTAATTAGACTCCACCGTGAAGTAGATTCTAATTGTAAATATGATGAAGATGTGAAATTTTATTATTATAATATTTTACTCAGCACATAAATATTTTCAACACATGAACATCATCAACACATAACTATTTTTATATTCAACACATGAATCTTTATTTATAATATTCATTATTTTCCCGATTGAAATGAGGCCCAATCAATCACCATATAATGTTAATTATATGGATTTCCATACATCACACGTATATAATAGCATTGAAAAATAATTAACCATCAACCAAAGTGCACTACACTGTATAAGCATCAAATATAGATATCTAACGCTTATAACAGCCTGTCAATCAATCGATCGACATATTTAATCAATCAGGATGAGTGAACTTCAAATTTCTTCCCAACACCCGTGTGGGGTTTCAAATCAATAAACACAGATTTTTATTTATGCAGTTGGGCGATGTGTAAAATTTATCGACCCAATCAATATCAGTCAAAACAGTGTATATAAACAAATCGGCCGATTTGTTTATAATTATTTATTTATTCGCTTCCACGTTAAAAATTATATTTTTAACGATAAAACAATTTATTTTAACACATGAATTTCTATTCATTTCATTTACACAATAAAAATGATATTTTTATTTTTCTAACATATTTTAGAAAATTTCGGCGGCATAACGGCACGATACTAGAAACGGGACGAGGCCTAGCCTTATCCCCGGTCTAGTGGAGGCCCACGCCATTCACACATCAATCAAATCCATTCATTTCACCAAACAATTCAATTCAAACCAAATAAACTAACTAACTACTCAACCAAACAATTTAACAAACAAGCCATCCATGGTCGGTGGATGACGGGTGTCGGGTGCTGCTAAGTACCGTCTGCATCCTAGTATATATATATAACTAGTAAAAGAGAATTTAGAGTGAGAAGTTCTCACCGATAGCTATCCAACTTCACGACACTTCATTTATAGAAATCTTCGTCGTTCTCGTCTCTTATCTCTTTCGTCGCCCGTATTCTCTACATATGTAAAAATTGAATTTTTACTTTGCTATTCAATATATAAAAATCGAATTTTTTACTTTCACGCTATATGGATAAAATATCTATTTTCACACCGCTACTATGTAGATAAAATTCTATTTTTACATCGTTACTATATAGATAAAAAATTCTATTTTTACAACGCTACTATATAGATAAAAATTCTATTTTTACAACGCTACTATATAGATAAAAATTCTATTTTTACAACGCTACTCTATAGATAAAAATTCTATTTTTACAACGCTACTCTTTAGATAAAAATTCTATTTTTACAACGCTACTCTCTATATAAAGATTTTGCCTTTTCATTCTCTATTATATAGAAATAATATTTTCAATACACTACTTATATAAAAATAGTACTTTAAATATCTTCTACTATATAAAGGTCATATTTTTAATACTCTTCTATCATAAAAATTATATTTTTATTATCCCTATGATATAAAAATCATATTTTTACACTAAAGATCATATTTTTAATTCTATAAAATAAATTAAAAACTGAAATAAAACTCACATTGGTTGAAAGGGGCTCGCTAAAGCGTCGGAGAGGCACGGGGACTAAATAGCAAGCTCGGAACTCGATAAAAATTGGGTCTTTGGCCAAGAAAGGGGGTCCACGTGGTCGGAGGAGGTGGTGGCCGGCGTCAAGGGGGTGCAGCAGGCGAAGGTGAGGCCAGGGGGTCCCACGGTGGCGCCCTTCATCGATTTGGGGCTTCGAGTGGTCGGATAATGAGAGGGGGAGGTGGATTAGCGGCGCAGGTGAGTGGAAGGAGGCAGGGGGGTCACGGCGTCGGTGTACGCGGTCGGAGGCGTGGGGTGGTTGCCTGGATCTCGAGGGGGGCTAACGCGATGGCATCACGTCGGGTTCATCGAGGAAGATGAGAGTGTGAGCGAGAGGAGGGGAGGAGATAGGGGGAGGTGGGCGGCGAACGGAGGAGGCGGGTGGAGGATGAACGACGGTGGAGGGGCGATTTCCGTCGGGTGGAGCAATTTGATTTGGAGGGAGGAAATGAAAATGAAAAGGGAGGGAGGAGGTGTATGTAAAAGTATATATTATTTTATTTATTTTTAATTTTTAAATCCTTAAAGGTTGACTTTTAATTCGAACACCAAACGAGGCCCAACGACCGTCGCCCCTAGCTAATTACCCCTATTCCGAACACAATGGGATATGCCACGTAGGCCAATTCGACTGTTTGAATCAGTTTCCGTTGAATTTAAAATATAAATCTATATATATTCAATTTGAACGTACATTTCAATTTATTGGGGCCACATACGAACTCTAAAAATTGCAGAAAAATTATTTCTGGCTTCGTACTGACGATACGGTCCTAACAAAACTAATTTCGTCGAGTTCTAAGACCGTTGGAAAAATGGCCATTTTCCAGTCGATTAAAATCAACTAAAACTGGTCAAACGTGTTTTCCTTTTCCACGCTCACATATGGATTCGAAAAATTATGAAATTTGGAATCTAGCAATAACCTTACATCCCGGATCCAACAAAAGTGGTTTCGTCGAAATCCGAGGTCGTTTGCAAAATTCCCATTTTTAAGGGCCTGAATTCCATAGCGACTATTCAGAATTTTCATCTGGACATATCGTTTGATTCCCGCTATGAAATTTTGATATTTCGGATTCGTTGGAAAGATATTGTAACACCCCGCCTCCACTAGGGTCACTCGCAAAGGAATGCACTAGCTTTGGAGGGGCATTATTGGTAAACATGCATAATGATATAGCAAGGCAGGACATGACATAGACATGTATATGTAATTAAACAGAGTAAGCAAATAAAACAGCGGAAGATTTATAAACCATTTCAAAACTCAAGTCTGGTACATCAAAATGTCACTTTTCCCAAAATTACAAGTCTAGATAAATACATCATCTGATAAACTGAAAATACATAAGTACTATCCCCAAATAAGAGTGATAAACCATAGCGGCTCAAGTCCAAAGCATACTTGAGCTATCCAAGGAAGCAGCTAAAATCCAAGCTAGGCTCTAGTATTCCCTCCCTGAGAACCTGGGGCGGGGGGGGGGGGGGGAAACGGAAGAAAAGAGGCGAAAGAAAACAGGTCAGTCAAAAAGACTGAGTAAGCCCTGCTACGATCAGTCTATAAACTAATAAAGCTAACATCATGATGCAAACTGAGATGGTCATAGATAACAACATACTGGCATGATAAAGTAACTACAAGATAGATAGAGGTGCCATCGCATAAACAGAGTTAAGTTTTTGCACCAGGGTGTACTAGCAAACCAACATAACAGATATTGATCCCTTAGCCCAAACTTTGGCCCAATAACATGAAGTGACCTTAGTATAAGGTCCAGCCCCACGGTCTAGTCGATCGGCTCCCTATAAACCTAACACGTCAAGTGTTGGTGTCCATATGGCCCACGTATGGTTGTAGTTAGTCTGTGCTGGGTCCCCCTTTGGGTGTATCAAGCCCTCGCATGTCGACCCCAGACACTTAAGCAATAATGCACAGCCCTAAACTACTGGTACCCGTGCCTCGAGTTTGTCCAACATCGGACTACGTGCACGTCCGTAGCCCGCCGGACCCGCACCGCTGTACCACTCGGCCATCGCCCTTTGGTCGCTTACATCTGTCCAGTAATCGTGCCCCGCCCTAGCCTAGCTTCTAGGGTTGTGAATGATACCAAACTGGGATTACTGTTAGAACAGACCACGTTGCTAGGGTTTTCTAAGAGGGTTAAGTGTGGTTTAACCCCTCACTAATCATGGATTAAATTAGTTAAGTGTAATCAACGGTTCACCACTTAACCCCATATCTAATCCCTTGTATCCCCAAATTGATTAAATTGGTTAAGTGTAACTTAACCCCATTTTCATCCCTTGAATTCCCAAATTGGTTAAGTATTAGTGGACCCTGACTTAACCCTAATCATGAGGCATTAATTAACTTAATGCACCTTAACCTCTCACATTAGACCTTGTTGTGGTTACTAGTTAGGCCGGGCGGGTCCGGGTAGCTTTACACCACAACTTGGTCTAACCTCGGGTCTTGGCACCCCATGACCAACTTCTCACATTGGGTCCTATTGTTTGTAGCCACTAGTTAAGCCGGTCGGTTCCGGGTAGAATTACGCTACAAACTCAACCCAACCTCGAGTTGGCCACACTTATGTTTTCTAAGTGTCATGTCCACTTTATTTCAAAACATAATTACAAGTCAACAATTACTTGGGTAGACCTAACTTAATAGGTAAATTCCCAAGGGGTAGACCTAACTTAATAGGTAAATTCCCAATCTTGTATTTTCATGTATTTTAAGTTTACCCAAAACCCCCAACGTCATTCTATCGCTTACATATTCGTAATAACGCATAAAGGATAGGGAGAGGGAACTTGGCACAACATACATGATAAACTTGCACAACAACCATGCATAACATGTTAGACTTGTACAACTTAGCATAGTGAACTTGCATATTACCATAAACATGCATAACATGTAAAATATGCACAACTTGTCATTTTTAAACTTGCATAAGCATGCATAACTAAATAATCTTGCAAATCGTGGCTTAGTAAGCTTGCATAAACATGCATGACTCAATTAACTTGTAAATCATGACTTAGCAAACATGCATAAACATGCATAACTCAAACATGCATAAACATGCATAACTCATTTAACTTGTAAATCATGACTTAGCAAACATGCATAAACATGCATAACTCATTTAACTTGTAAATCATGACTTAGCAAACATGCATAAACATGCATAACTCATTTAACTTGTAAATCATGGCTTAGCAAACATGCATAAACATGCATAACTCATTTAACTTGCAAATCAAGGCTTAGCAAACTTGCATAAACATGCATACTCAAATAAACTTGCAAATCATAGCTTAGCAAACTCGCATAAACATGCATACTCAAATAAACTTGCAAATCATGTCCTAGTAAATCCGCATATGCATGCATAACTTGTGAAACATGTAAAACATGGCATAGTAAATCCGCATATGCATGCATAACTTGTGAAACATGTAAAACATGGCATAGTAAATCCGCATAAGCAAGCATAATCAAATAAACTCACATAAATCTCAATTTTCACCACATATTAACTTTAGAGTTTACAAAGTGAAGGTAAGAGGGCTTACTATGCTTATGCGGACTCAAATGAGTATAACAAGTGCAAGAAACCCCTTATGCAACTAATTAAAACCCCCAAATGCAAGCAAACTTGATCAAGACTCCTCCTTTATGATGCCAATTGAAAAACAAGCCTTTAATGCAAGCTAAGGAGGATCATACAAGCCTAAATATGCTTGTATGCATGGAAAATCACTTAGGAATTAATTTAGGAATTTTATGAAGAGGGTGGAGGCCATGAGAGGTTTGATTTTGCCATAGTTTAGTTGCTAGAATGAATAATGAATGATTTAGGGTAGGTTAGGGTCTTATTTATAGATTAGGCAAGTGTTTTAGGCCATAGGATTAACCCTAGATTCAATCCAAGCCATCAAAGCATGTCTTGGGGAAGAAGTCAAGTGTAGGAACCATCTAGGGCCTTTAGATTAAAGATGGACCATGAGAACCATTCAAATGCAAAATCTGCACTTGAGCGAATCGGCCCACGGGTTGACAGCCAAACACCCTGGATTAACCCCTAGTCGACCCAGCGAGCTCGGGTCGACTTCAAAAATCGGCCGGTTCGGTTATTCCCCTCTCCCAATTCGCTGTTTTGAGCATTTTTGCATATTTATTTATTAAATTTTCAATTATATATATATATATACCAATATATATATATATATATATATCTACACAACCCATTTCACTTAATTAAGTATACTTTAATTTGGGAATTTTTCGTGAAACTTCGCGAGGCCATATCTTGGTCATACGGACTCCGATTTTCGAAAACTCGGACTCTATTTCGCGTATTTTTCCGAGACGAACGCAATGGCATAGCCCGTTTCCCTTGATTCCCATTTTAGAATTAAATTCTGCCTCGATTTATGTTATTACAGGTTATTGAAAATACGGGTTGTTACATTCTCCCCTCCTTAAAGGATTTCGTCCCCGAAATCTTCAAGTTAGGAAGAACGTATCCTACCATCCAATCATCCATCTACTCAAAGCATCATCCACGAGCAATCATTGTCCTTACAAGATTCTAAATGCTGGATGAACATATGCAAAAGTGTGTGTATATGTACTTACCTAATGCGAAAATCAGGCGGTTACTGATACAGTAAACCTCCTTAATGCATATGTATGTAAATCAGGCGGTTACTGATACAGTAAACCTCCTTAATGCACATGTATGTCAGTGAAATGAATCCATATGTATGCAAATTCCTAACATAATGTATAATATCTACATGCGTGCTCAATCATACATCCATATGCAACATCCATGTGATAGCATACGAATTTCATCCAAGAATAAGCATAAACACTCATTCACATGCAATATGAGGAGTGTGTGAGCCGATCTAGTGCCTAATCGTGTATAATGCATCCACAAGCAACCACTTGCAAACACTTGCAACCACTTGCAACCATCAAACATAACATGTCTCAAACACATGTTTCATCCAAAGGGTTTCTACCTAAGGTTCTCATGACAAGATAAACACGATAAACTAGATAAACTAGATAAACATGGATAGAGAGATAAGCAAGGTAAACTCCTTTTTGGATTACAAGAAATCCATTCAAACTCTGCCATATAGTACTAACCGATGAGTCATAACCCCCTTATGGATTTTGCAACAGAAATAAGATCGAGAATGGGACCGAGAGGATATACACAAAAGATAACTTGCAAGCAAGCTCCACAGGAAAACAAGGATCAAAGATGCACTCTTTAAAAAGAGATATGATGTGCGTATCCAGTCTTCACTCTTCTTAGTCACGTTTCCTTGAGCTTTAACTCCACTGTGCTTTGACCGTCTTTTACTTCATGATTCCTTGGCTTCCTAACTCCTATTTCCCAAATTCGAGTTGGAACTTATTTCATTATGGCCTCTCGTCTTCCCTTTTCCTCTTATTCTTCTTTCTTAAACATATCTGTAACCTTATGATTTCATACAAGCTCTCCAAAATTCACTAGTGAATCCTGGATCTCGTCTACTTACTATAAAGTATTCCACGCAGCAGAGCTTTTCTCTTGAAAATACCAATCCACGTTGCCAATCGCCCTATAAACGGGATTTTCTATAACTCATGCTTAATCGAAATGAACCATCTGCCTATGAGTGACAGGCCATACCTAGATTCAGTTGCCTACCCATGGCTTCCTGTAGGCTATTTCAAAACTGGCCAACTTCTTGAGGGTAAACCGCTGTTAACCATGATGTAGTCCTCTCGCTCTGAAATGAGCACTCTTCGTGAGTCTACCTATTATGGCCCACATACTCGTATTCCCTTTCCTTGATCTAGGTAGTCCATCCACATAATCTATCGAGATGTTTTCATACTTCCCTTGCGGAACTTCCAATAGAGGTAATGGCCCACTGGGCTTCTATGACTTGGCCTTAACTTGGTGGCACAACATGCATCCCGAGACCAACTTGGCCACCTCCTCGAGTGATGCGCACCTTCAAGAACCTTCTTTACCAAGTCTTTCACTCGAGGAACACATAATCTCTCATCGCGCCTTAGTCATCCCTTGTTATCTATAATATATCTAGCAAGGTGACTTAACATCTCGCCCTGAATCGACTGGCCCATGATCTTGACCAACGGCGGGTCTTCTTCCCATGAAACCCCCTTCTTGATCCAGAAGAGTAAGTCTAAGCTCTGGGAATGCTAACAAACTAGCCAAACGGAGAAAGCTTCTTACTTCAATTGCCCTCCTCAGAGTTTTCCGGTTTTAAACCGCAACCACTTTAGCGGAATCCACCGCTAAGCCTTACTTAGGAACTATGTGCCCAAGAAATCCAACTTCTTTCCTCCAAAGTGACATTTGGAGAACTTGACCTTCAACTGGTGGCTCTAAGCGTATCCATCTCCTTCTTGAGATGTATAGCATGCTCTTCCTCGTTCTTTTGAGGAGATCAAAATATCGTCTACGACGATCACGACAAACTTGTTCAAGGACTCCCTAAACACCCTACCCATCAAGTTTACGTAATATGCGGGTGCATTAGCCAAACCAAATAGCATGACTAGCCATTTTAAAAATCCTTCTAGAGTCCTAAACGCAGTCTTGTCTATTCCACCCTCAGCCATCCTAAGCTGATGGAATCCGGTAGCTAGGTCAAAAGAAAACAGATGCTCCTACCAGCTGATCAAACAGATCATCGATCCTTGGCAACGGTTATCTCACGAAATCATCATATAAGCGAAACAAACTGTCCACATCAGTAACGAATACTACTGGAGCACCCTACTCGAAAATGCTTCGTCTCAGGAAGTTCTTCTCAAGCAACTCCTTGACTTGCTCTCGTTTCGTGAGGTCATGTGCCTAGCCGGCCACGCAACTGGCTTGGCATTACCAACCAGATAATACGGAAATCTATCCCCCGATATCAGGATATTCTCGGATCACCCTCCCAGATTGCAAACTATCGATAGACGAGTCGAGGGATTTCAAGATAACATGACGGGACCCATAGGGTTGCTAGAAATTTCTAGGGTATTACCGAGGCGAGTCATGAGCCCCACACCCTATATACAAAAACCCAGAATGGCTCCAAAACAGGCCAACCATTCCATGCCCAAAACCAACCCATATCCCCCGAAACCGAGAATATATACATCCCACGAGAATTCTATACTCAAGATAGAAATTTTCAAATCCACTCAGACCACAGACAGGCGGGCAGAACCCCCTTATTGGATTTGAAACACATACGGGATCATCAACTAGACTAGTACTTAGGTGCAAAACTTTCAACTAGATCGGATGAAATAAAACTATGCGATATGCCAGAATCGAACAAAGTTCGAACAGAGAAAATCAGAAAATGTAAACAAGATTTTCGACAGAAACACTACCTCTATCATAAGCTGGAAGAACGGTGTTGAGGGGATGAATTCGCCCTCCAGATAGTCCTGCATACTGAGTCTGGCCTTGCCCTTGTTTCCTCGGGCAATCCTTGCTGAGATGTCCAAACTCACCACAATGAAAGCATTCGCCCCGCTTTCTTTTCTCCTTCTTCCTACATTCCCTGGCTATATGTCCAACTTTACCACAGAAGTTGCATTTCCTATTCTCTCTTGGCTTGTCCTTGCGGTTGTTGTTATTCTTGCCTCGTTTCCCGGAATTTACTCTCTTGCCTTGAGACTCATTCGCCTTGACCTCTTTCTTGTCATTGTTATCTTCTTCTTGAAGTAGGGCCATATTCACCAAATTCTCAAAAGTCGCTCCCAAGGGTATATGAGACATGGCCAAACCATGTAATGGTTCGTTTAATCCTAGAGCAAAGTGTAGGGCCTTCCTCTGAGCTGTATTAACCAAGTCTATATTGACACGAGCCAGTTGATTAAACTTATCTATGTATTCCCTAATAGTCATGTCCCCTTGCTTCAGTGATAAGAATCTCAGTCCAAACCTTCCTCTAAAGTCATCCCAAGTCTCAATTGGCCTGGTCGCGGTGGTGACTACCCACCAACGTGCAGCTTCTTCCTTTAGCAACCATACTGCCAGTAAAACCTTCCTGCGGTCACCTATATCAAAGGTGGCTAAAAGATCTTCAGTCTCTTTCAACCAATTCCTTGCCTCTACAAAAGTCTCGGCTCCAAAGAAATTCTTGCAACCCATCGCCTTAAAGTTCTTACAAGTTCCCGCAAAATCAGCTTGTGGAGGCTGAGGGAGGAGAGGAACATCAGCTACGGAAGGAGGAGGAGGAGGAACGGCGGCCTCGACTGGGGAGACAGTATGAGGGACATCCGGGACCGGTGTCGTAACTTCCAAGTACCGACGGAACCAATCGGGTATCGTTACTCCTTCGGGCAAGATGAGATTGTCAGACATGCTGGAAACGAAAAGAAAAGAGTTTAAACGAGGAGTCAAAGGATAGTGCTAATGGCTTTTGGGGAATAGCCTTTTAAAACAACTAGACTTTTCTTTGGAAAATACTTTATACTTGGTTTTGAAAATAGTTTTTTTTTTTCAAAGAGTTTTAAAACCTTTTTATCCCTTCTCGTAAACCTTATGCTCTGATACCAAATGTAACACCCCGCCTCCACTAGGGTCACTCGCAAAGGAATGCACTAGCTTTGGAGGGGCATTATTGGTAAACATGCATAATGATATAGCAAGGCAGGACATGACATAGACATGTATATGTAATTAAACAGAGTAAGCAAATAAAACAGCGGAAGATTTATAAACCATTTCAAAACTCAAGTCTGGTACATCAAAATGTCACTTTTCCCAAAATTACAAGTCTAGATAAATACATCATCTGATAAACTGAAAATACATAAGTACTATCCCCAAATAAGAGTGATAAACCATAGCGGCTCAAGTCCAAAGCATACTTGAGCTATCCAAGGAAGCAGCTAAAATCCAAGCTAGGCTCTAGTATTCCCTCCCTGAGAACCTGGGGCGGGGGGGGAAACGGAAGAAAAGAGGCGAAAGAAAACAGGTCAGTCAAAAAGACTGAGTAAGCCCTGCTACGATCAGTCTATAAACTAATAAAGCTAACATCATGATGCAAACTGAGATGGTCATAGATAACAACATACTGGCATGATAAAGTAACTACAAGATAGATAGAGGTGCCATCGCATAAACAGAGTTAAGTTTTTGCACCAGGGTGTACTAGCAAACCAACATAACAGATATTGATCCCTTAGCCCAAACTTTGGCCCAATAACATGAAGTGACCTTAGTATAAGGTCCAGCCCCACGGTCTAGTCGATCGGCTCCCTATAAACCTAACACGTCAAGTGTTGGTGTCCATATGGCCCACGTATGGTTGTAGTTAGTCTGTGCTGGGTCCCCCTTTGGGTGTATCAAGCCCTCGGATGTCGACCCCAGACACTTAAGCAATAATGCACAGCCCTAAACTACTGGTACCCGTGCCTCGAGTTTGTCCAACATCGGACTACGTGCACGTCCGTAGCCCGCCGGACCCGCACCGCTGTACCACTCGGCCATCGCCCTTTGGTCGCTTACATCTGTCCAGTAATCGTGCCCCGCCCTAGCCTAGCTTCTAGGGTTGTGAATGATACCAAACTGGGATTACTGTTAGAACAGACCACGTTGCTAGGGTTTTCTAAGAGGGTTAAGTGTGGTTTAACCCCTCACTAATCATGGATTAAATTAGTTAAGTGTAATCAACGGTTCACCACTTAACCCCATATCTAATCCCTTGTATCCCCAAATTGATTAAATTGGTTAAGTGTAACTTAACCCCATTTTCATCCCTTGAATTCCCAAATTGGTTAAGTATTAGTGGACCCTGACTTAACCCTAATCATGAGGCATTAATTAACTTAATGCACCTTAACCTCTCACATTAGACCTTGTTGTGGTTACTAGTTAGGCCGGGCGGGTCCGGGTAGCTTTACACCACAACTTGGTCTAACCTCGGGTCTTGGCACCCCATGACCAACTTCTCACATTGGGTCCTATTGTTTGTAGCCACTAGTTAAGCCGGTCGGTTCCGGGTAGAATTACGCTACAAACTCAACCCAACCTCGAGTTGGCCACACTTATGTTTTCTAAGTGTCATGTCCACTTTATTTCAAAACATAATTACAAGTCAACAATTACTTGGGTAGACCTAACTTAATAGGTAAATTCCCAAGGGGTAGACCTAACTTAATAGGTAAATTCCCAATCTTGTATTTTCATGTATTTTAAGTTTACCCAAAACCCCCAACGTCATTCTATCGCTTACATATTCGTAATAACACATAAAGGATAGGGAGAGGGAACTTGGCACAACATACATGATAAACTTGCACAACAACCATGCATAACATGTTAGACTTGTACAACTTAGCATAGTGAACTTGCATATTACCATAAACATGCATAACATGTAAAATATGCACAACTTGTCATTTTTAAACTTGCATAAGCATGCATAACTAAATAATCTTGTAAATCGTGGCTTAGTAAGCTTGCATAAACATGCATGACTCAATTAACTTGTAAATCATGACTTAGCAAACATGCATAAACATGCATAACTCAATTATCTTGTAAATCATGACTTAGCAAACATGCATAAACATGCATAACTCATTTAACTTGTAAATCATGACTTAGCAAACATGCATAAACATGCATAACTCATTTAACTTGTAAATCATGACTTAGCAAACATGCATAAACATGCATAACTCATTTAACTTGTAAATCATGGCTTAGCAAACATGCATAAACATGCATAACTCATTTAACTTGCAAATCAAGGCTTAGCAAACTTGCATAAACATGCATACTCAAATAAACTTGCAAATCATAGCTTAGCAAACTCGCATAAACATGCATACTCAAATAAACTTGCAAATCATGTCCTAGTAAATCCGCATATGCATGCATAACTTGTGAAACATGTAAAACATGGCATAGTAAATCCGCATATGCATGCATAACTTGTGAAACATGTAAAACATGGCATAGTAAATCCGCATAAGCAAGCATAATCAAATAAACTCACATAAATCTCAATTTTCACCACATATTAACTTTAGAGTTTACAAAGTGAAGGTAAGAGGGCTTACTATGCTTATGCGGACTCAAATGAGTATAACAAGTGCAAGAAACCCCTTATGCAACTAATTAAAACCCCCAAATGCAAGCAAACTTGATCAAGACTCCTCCTTTATGATGCCAATTGAAAAACAAGCCTTTAATGCAAGCTAAGGAGGATCATACAAGCCTAAATATGCTTGTATGCATGGAAAATCACTTAGGAATTAATTTAGGAATTTTATGAAGAGGGTGGAGGCCATGAGAGGTTTGATTTTGCCATAGTTTAGTTGCTAGAATGAATAATGAATGATTTAGGGTAGGTTAGGGTCTTATTTATAGATTAGGCAAGTGTTTTAGGCCATAGGATTAACCCTAGATTCAATCCAAGCCATCAAAGCATGTCTTGGGGAAGAAGTCAAGTGTAGGAACCATCTAGGGCCTTTAGATTAAAGATGGACCATGAGAACCATTCAAATGCAAAATCTGCACTTGAGCGAATCGGCCCACGGGTTGACAGCCAAACACCCTGGATTAACCCCTAGTCGACCCAGCGGGCTCGGGTCGACTTCAAAAATCGGCCGGTTCGGTTATTCCCCTCTCCCAATTCGCTGTTTTGAGCATTTTTGCATATTTATTTATTAAATTTTCAATTATATATATATATATATACCAATATATATATATATATATATCTACACAACCCATTTCACTTAATTAAGTATACTTTAATTTGGGAATTTTTCGTGAAACTTCGCGAGGCCATATCTTGGTCATACGGACTCCGATTTTCGAAAACTCGGACTCTATTTCGCGTATTTTTCCGAGACGAACGCAATGGCATAGCCCGTTTCCCTTGATTCCCATTTTAGAATTAAATTCTGCCTCGATTTATGTTATTACAGGTTATTGAAAATACGGGTTGTTACAGATATCATCAATTAGATCCTAATGTTTTTGGTTTCACTAAAATCCGGTTTGTTTTGCACCCGGTACATTCAATAGAAGTTTGGAATCGAATTATCGAACTACCGCGCCATTTTCAATTCTATTTATAATTATATATAATTATTTATATTCTAGCGACGACGTATATAATATATACGTTCTAATTATATTCAAAATAAATTTCTCGTCGATATTATTTAAAATAATTCATTTTAAATATTCAAAATTCATTAAAATTGCCAAAATAAAAATTTTAAACTGGTCCAGATTTTCGGGTTGTTACAATCTCCCCCACTTAAAACTTTTCGTCCCCGAAAAGGAACAAAGTCGAAAGTGGTTTGGTTAATCAACTCTACGTTCGATCTGGCTTCCATTCTCCAACTTTTCAGTTTCTGAGAATTTTCAAATTCTTCAAAAATTTGGCTAACACCCTAAATTTTCGAAAAATTTCGCCATAACCTCCCCTGCACCGGGAGCCACGGGAAAATCCCGAAATTCCCATACAGGCCTTCTGATCTCAAAAAGAAAAAGAAAAAGCCAAGCGGCTAGCCAATAGGCTCATAAAATCATCATCACCCAAACAAAACAGTAAATTAAAGTAGACATGTACCTATTTGTCGGGCAAACAAATTTTATTCTTCGGCTCTAGCCTCCTTGCTATGACCTGTTCAATGTAAGTACATGCATATGCAAGCAAATGCGACCAATTTTCAATACAGTTCAATTTGGTTCAATTAGGCTAAATGGTTAAAAAATTATCAAACAAATAAATAAACGACACAAACATCAATCAATTAGTGGATTAGAGTTTCAAATTCATAAATTTTGATACATATACAGAAAATCAGGTTTTTGATGCTAATTCACAACAATAAATCTATCTATATAAGTTTTGGTTCTCACACCAGTCTAATGGAAATATATTGAAACCACACCTTCGAAACACGAACATAAATATTGATGATGCCATGGTCATTATCAACATCATCTCCGTGCGACTAGAGCGTGATTCTATATCTATCCAGTATATTAAAACTTCGAATATACGTTCATGACGCGTATACGCGAAATCATTATATACTCGATTGTCCATATTCAAAATAAATAAATATTCAAATACGTATAAAGCGATTTAAATTTTTAAAACAATATTGTTTCCATTTGAATAATATACTCTTCACACTCGTTCTAGGATACTACTGATCCCATCTCTAACGAGTCATTCTAATTGGATATTACTAATCCAATATCTGACGAATTCTTTCGTATGGTTCTAATGTGCCTTGTTCTCGAGCTCTGTTAACCAAAGCTCTGATACCAAACTGACACGACCCGAACTTCCCCGTGAAGGAAAGCACGGATAGCGTTGAGAACAGGACAAAATAGAACGCAGACGGAAGAACATTTCATTGTTATTACAACAATTCCATCAAATACAAGAATATACAAAGTATAAATGAATAAATTACATTCGATAAATATCAGAGATTACAATAAATTACATAGCAGCGGAAAAATATACAAAACACAACTGAAAGTGATACACGGATACAGAGCTTTCCGAGCATCGTTCCAGCTGTAAATCAGGACCCTGTGAATATAAATCTGCAAAACCAAAACTACTAGCTGCCCGTGCGGAAAATAGGGGCACCCAGAGTTTAGGTTAAAACAATAAACTCCAGGTCAGTCATGTGACTAGTGTGAGAACTAAAACAGTTATTTAAAACTTTACTTTAAAGATAGTAATTCAAGGGACCACGCCGTATAACACGGAACGGGTTTCCTCCCAAGAATACTAGTGCATATAACAAAACAACGCAATGCTTTTTGGAAAAATGAAGTTATTATAAGACCCAGGTCCCATCACACAATGCAACGCAAGCCGGAGGATAGGGTTTTCCCTTATAATAGCCAAACATGCTTGGTACGTTTAAAACAAATCATTTGATACTATTATAAGTGTATAGTGTCAAAACAATTTCAATCATAAATATCAATCATAGACGGCATGGGTACCATATATCATGTCGCCATACTAGTTCTACAATTAAAACCGCAACATCACGTATTGGAAATTGGATTCCGTCATGAGCCGAGGTAAGGGGCAAGCTCCTCTCCGCGTTCGAGACACTCTAGCAATGCCTCAGGACCCCACTTTGATCCTTTGGAACCTCCAAGGCCGGTCCTCTCTTACTTTTGAGGATTAATTATTCCTGAACACACGTTTCCCGGTCCTTACAGACCTATATCCGAGGCGCCTCGTATCCAACAACCACACAGGTGAAAAGTATATAAATGTCAAGGCTGGTAGGTCACTGACACCACCCTAGCTAGAAAGAAACGTCGTGCACTCCTTGGGTCCATATCCCGTTTTTGACTCATACCGAGGTGTGAGGCTCGCGAATTCACGTTATACACAAAGCTACGCCACACAGGCCGTGCTTTGATCATCAACCACAAGACTTTGCTTTTCAACAGAAGCCTTGATCAATTGCCACTTACGCGTGCCACACTGGCAATTCACTCCATGCGACTAATGTCCATCGATATACAACCTCTGAGCTCGTACGTGTCAAAGAAGGGCGTTAAGCAAGAGAATAAATTCTCCGCCGCCAAACAGATGTATATTTAACAGAGATCAATCAACACAAAATAAAATCCAATGTCAGACACACAGTCCATTTACAAGTTCGTTCTGGGTCTGAACGAAACCGGAGGCACTTTCCTCGCATATCCATCCATCTCCAAGTACGTCTGGACGATCACCAACTGTTTCCCTCATCTTGGGTGTACAGCCCAATCGAGATCATCAGTAATCGCCCAAACGATGTGAAGACTTCCGGTCTTCAACCACCGTCTTCGTCTTCGACATCTCGTCGAATCGGTTATTCAGAATGGGTATAACCCGGCCTTTCTGAATAACCCACGTATATAGTAAACAAATGTTACACAAACACAACGAACGCCTCATTCCAATTCAGAATATTCTTTTATTCACAAAATCACATTCTTAGGGAAATGTTCCCATTAATTTTATCCAAGATAAATTCTTCTAAATTTATCCTATAATCTTCCTTTGGATATCGTTTCAAACTAGTCGGGATTAGCGAACCACACCGAAGTAATTATTTATTTTATTTCCCAATCCCAACCTATATATCCCATGGAGCAAAGCTGGTGATACTCCATTCCTAACACCACGGTGTTATCGGTAAAATTAATTACCATTTCACGTTCAAATCTAATTAAAGATTTAACTATCGCTTTCTCGATCACTTTTCAGATTTGATAATTTAAATTATCAATTCACATTTTAATCTAATTAAAGATTCATTAAAACTCCACTTAGTTTTAATCTTCTCAAAAATCAATATTCTGCCTTTAACTGGGTTAAAGAACCAATGTCTTCTAAAACACGATTCACGACAAACCCAAATCACATTTGATATTAAATACGAGGCTCTGAATAGAAAATATACCGGCTTATATTCAATATCGAATTCTGAAACCAACAAATATCGTATTGGAAATAACGATATAAAATATATCTTTCAAATTCCCATAACAATATCTGTATAGTCACGAAATCCAACATCGAAATATTCCGAAGATAATTTCGATTCAACTCCACTTAGTTTTAATCCTTTCAAATTCAATTTATTTATTTAAAAATAAATTGATTTTAATTCTAGTTCAAAACTAATTCATTTCGATGAAAATCTATTTTTATCTTTTCACATATGGAGTTTTTCATCCCAATTCTTTCCAATTCTCATATTATGATTTTACAAAAATTATAGATATTTTAAATAATTTTATCAAGCCCCGTACAGTCGATTTCCATCAACGGCCATCGAACTGCACTTACAGCGACCTTTTCCCAATTTGATTTGGACATAATTCCAAATCCAACCGTTAGATTTCAAATTTCTAATGTTCATTGGAAAGCTCTTTTCGATACGAACCCAACGGTTCCGGTTTTAGGAGAATCCGATGGTCGGATCTCCCGTAATGTCCGTTTGAAATAAATGGTCGAAATTCACGAACTGCCGCGGCGCGGCGCGTTCTATTCAGGCCATTATATTATATATATAATATATAATATATATTATCGTCGATTACTATTCAAAACGAATTTTATAAATAGTTTTGCATTCGTTTTCAAAACCATTTCAACTTCTATACTCAATTTCAAATCGATTGGATTTCAATTCAACTCAAATTCTAATTCGTTTCAATTCAATTCAATTTGAATTTACCTTCTATTTGTTTCAATTCGAATTCGTTTCAAATTGATTTCAATTCAATTTCAGTTCGTTTTAAATTTCATTCAAAATGATTTCGATTCGTTTTTTTTTTCAATTTAATTCCATTTGAATTCATTTCTATTTTTATTCGAATTCAAATTCACTTTCTATTCAATTCGAATCGAATTCATTTTCTATTCAATTCGAATCGAATTCATTTTCTATTCGAATTCATTTCAAATTGATTCAATAAAATTTCAATTTTAATTTTTATCTAATTCAATTTGAATTTCATTTCAAAATATTAGATTTTGAAATCACTTTTCAATATTCATTGTAAAACGAATAAAATCGATATAAATATCGTTCACGTCAAAATAGCGCATCTCTAATCCACACGGCTTTATATTTTCCAAAAACTTCTTTATTCTATTCAACAAATGAATATTTATTCCATTCAACACATGAATCTATATTTCTTTCAACACACGATTATTTTTGTTATGTAAAATATTTTATAAAACTATGGTATCTATCGTTTGATTTTAATTAGACTCCACCGTGAAGTAGATTCTAATTGTAAATATGATGAAGATGTGAAATTTTATTATTATAATATTTTACTCAACACATAAATATTTTCAACACATGAACATCGTCAACACATAACTATTTTTATATTCAACACATGAATCTTTATTTATAATATTCATTATTTTCCCGATTGGAATGAGGCCCAATCAATTACCATATAATGTTAATTATATGGATTTCCATACATCACACGTATATAATAGCAATGAAAAATAATCAACCATCAACAAAAGTGCACTACACTGTATAAGCATCAAATATAGATACCTAACGCTTATAACAGCCTGTCAATCAATCGATCTACATATTTAATCAATCAGGATGAGTGAACTTCAAATTTCTTCCCAACACCCGTGTGGGGTTTCAAATCAATAAACACATATTTTTATTTGTGCAGTTGGGCGATGTGTAAAATTTATCGACCCAATCAATATCAGTCAAAACAGTGTATATAAACAAATCGGCCGATTTGTTTATAATTATTTATTTATTCGCTTCCACGTTAAAAATTATATTTTTAACGATAAAACAATTTATTATAACACATGAATTTCTATTCATTTCATTTACACAATAAAAATGATATTTTTATTTTTCTAACATATTTTAGAAAATTTCGGCGGCATAACGGCACGATACTAGAAACGGGACGAGGCCTAGCCTTATCCCCAGTCTAGTGAAGGCCCACGCCATTCACATATCAATCAAATCCATTCATTTCACCAAACAATTCAATTCAAACCAAATAAACTAACCAACTACTCAACCAAACAACTTAACAAACAAGCCATCCATGGTCTGTGGATGACGGGTGTCGGGTGCTGCTAAGCACCGTCTGCATCCTAGTATATATATATATATAACTGGAAAAAGAGAATTTAGAGTGAGAAGTTCTCACCGATAGCTATCCAACTTCACGACACTTCATTTATAGAAATCTTCGTCGTTCTCATCTCTTATCTCTTTCGTCGCCCGTATTTTCTACATATGTAAAAATCGAATTTTTACTTTGCTATTCAATATATAAAAATCGAATTTTTTACTTTCACGCTATATGGATAAAATATCTATTTTCACACCTCTACTATATAGATAAAAATTCTATTTTTACATCGTTACTATATAGATAAAAAATTCTATTTTTACAACGCTACTATATAGATAAAAATTCTATTTTTACAACGCTACTATATAGATAAAAATTCTATTTTTACAACGCTACTCTATAGATAAAAATTCTATTTTTACAACGCTACTCTATAGATAAAAATTCTATTTTTACAACGCTACTCTCTATATAAAGATTTATCCTTTTCATTCTCTATTATATAGAAATAATATTTTCAATACACTACCTACATAAAAATAGTATTTTTATATCTTCTACTATAAAAGGTCATATTTTTAATACTCTTCTATCATAAAAATTATATTTTTATTATCCCTATGATATAAAAATCATATTTTTACACTAAAGATCATATTTTTAATTATATAAAATAAATTAAAAGCTGAAATAAAACTCACATTGGTTGAAAGCGGCTCGCTAAAGCGACGGAGAGGCACGGGGACTAAATAGCAAGCTTGGAACTCGATAAAAATTGGGTCTTTGGCCTAGAAAGGGGGTCCACATGGTCGGAGGAGGTGGTGGCCGGCGTCATGGGGGTGCAGCAGGCGAAGGTGAGGCCAGGGGGTCCCACGGTGGCGCCCTTCGTCGATTTGGGGCTTCGAGTGGTCGGATAATGAGAGGGGGAGGTGGATTAGCGGCGCAGGTGAGTGGAAGGAGGCAGGGGGGTCGCGGCGTCGGTGCAGGCGGTCGGAGGCGTGGGGCGGTTGCCTGGATCTCGAGGGGGGGCTAACGCAATGGCATCACGTCGGGTTCTTCGAGGAAGATGAGAGTGTGAGCGAGAGGAGGGGAGGAGATAGGTAGAGGTGGGCGACGAACGGAGGAGGCAGGTGGAGGATGAACGACGGTGGAGGGGCGATTTCCATCGGGTGGAGCGATTTGATTTGGAGGGAGGAAATGAAAATGAAAAGGGAGGGAGGGGGTGTATGTAAAAGTATATATTATTTTATTTATTTTTAATTTTTAAATCCTTGAAGGTTGACTTTTAATTCGAACACCAAACGAGGCCCAACGACCGTCGCCCCTAGCTAATCACCCCTATTCCGAACACAATGGGATATGCCACGTAGGCCAATTCGACTGTTTGAATCAGTTTCCGTTGAATTTAAAATATAAATCTATATATATTCAATTTGAACGTACATTTCAATTTACTGGGGCCACATACGAACTCTAAAAATTGCAGAAAAATTATTTCTAGCTTCGTACTGACGATACGGTCCTAACAAAACTAATTTCGTCGAATTCTGAGACCGTTGGAAAAATGGCCATTTTCCAGTCGATTAAAATCAACTGAAAATGGTCAAACATGTTTTCCTTTGCCACGCTCACATATGGATTCGAAAAATTATGAAATTTGGAATCTAGCAATAACCTTACATCCCGGATCCAACAAAAGTGGTTTCGTCGAAATCCGAGGTCGTTTGCAAAATTCCCATTTTTAAGGGCCTGAATTCCATAGCGACTGTTCAGAATTTTCATCTGGACATATCTTTTGATTCCCGCTATGAAGTTTTGATTTTTCGGATTCATTGGAAAGATATCATCAATTAGATCCTAATGTTTTTGGTTTCACTAAAATTTGGTTTGCTTTGCACCCGGTACATTCAATAGAAGTTTGTAATCGAATTATCGAACTACCGCGCCATTTTCAATTCTATTTATAATTATATATAATTATTTATATTCTAGCGACGACGTATATAATATATACATTCTAATTATATTCAAAATAAATTTCTCATCGATATTATTTAAAATAATTCATTTTAAATATTCAAAATTCATTAAAATTGCCAAAATAAAAATTTTAAACTGGTCCAGATTTTCGAGTTGTTACAGCCCAGCCCGAACCTTCGGCTCTGACACCACTGTTAGGTAATGACGGTCGGAACAAAGCCCTCTTCTTTGCACGCATATGAGATAGCACACAACTCTCATATAACAAATGGAATCCCTGATGTTACATGTCTACCTGCTCATATTTGTACATAATTCCTTCTATATATTCCGTGATGTGGGACTATTGTATCCAAACCATCATTCCTCCTTAAGAACATGCGAGGCAATCCTAACACACCTCACTCCTCCACACTCCCTCTTCTCATTACTGAATTCAGCAAGGCCACCCCATTGCGATCTCCTTTCCAAACTCTACCCTTCCATCACTTCTAGATACCCGATCTCCTCTTATAAATTGCGTCTCCTGTCCAGCATAGGTATGAAGCAACCCAAATTTGAACGAAATTTCATCAAAAACCAAGGCGCTACAATCCAAACTAAACCCAAATCTAACCTCCATTTTGCAGAAAAATGCACAACGCACCCAAATTCCTCAACCGTAATCTCAGCATTACCTTCGTCATTCACTACTACCCATGCCGAACCCCTCCAAACACAGCCCAAAAGAAGATTTCACCAAGAGGATTTCAAAGATCCAAGTTTTAAAATTTTCCACCATGTAAATTTGGAGTTATCAATTTTTGAAGTTTACTTCACTTATGGGTTTTAACTCATGACATGAAGAAAGAGAGAAGAGATAGAGGAGTGGTGAGTTGTCTAATTTGTAGAGGGGTGGAGGTATATCTATAGGCAAAGTTTTATTATAATTTATTTTCTTGTTTTACCGTTTAATGTTTATAGCTCACACAGTCACATATCAAACCCGATTGCTATGAAATTTGAAATCCTAAAATAATTTAATATTCTTAAGATGAAACTACTTTCATCAAATTTCAAGACTGTTTGCCAAAATAATTATTTTTAATTATAAACCGTTAATCGATATGCGTTTATATCGCGCACGTAACACAAAACTTGAAATCTAATAATAATTAACCATTACAGATTTTATAAAATTGGTTTTGTCAAAATCCGAGGTCATTTGAAAATTGGCCAATTTCACGTGTTAGTAAAATAGAATAAACAATTAATCAACATCAATAATAATTTCTTACTGCCATTTATATTCAAATAGAATTTACATATTTTAATTTAAATTTAATTGTACTTTAAACTCAAGATTTTCAATTTAAGTCTAATTCAACATCCAAATTCTTATTTAAAATTTAACTCAAGCAATCAGTTCTAAAAATTAATTGTTTTATATATTTAAATTAACTTAAATATTCTTATTAAAAATCAGGGCTATTACAAGTAACAAGTTAAATAAGAAAATAAATCATAAAGATTTTTTTTATAAACATCCACTTTGGCTATGGGATCTTCACCGTTGCATCCATAGAGATTAATTAGTTAAAATGAATTTAATTGATAAAAACTTGAGATAACGAAAAATGACCACTTCTGCAGATGTTGGAATTTGGCCATGAAACTATTATCATTGTGTTTGTGGCAATTTTCTGTTCTATTTTTATGATATTTATCAAATGGATTTGGAAGTTATTAACATTTAATGCCCTAATTTTGGAAACAGTTATGTGTGGAAATTTGTTAACTAAATTATTTAAGACTAATTTATTGCTATTAAATATTTTCAATTAAACTAAAGATCTAATATGATTAGGTTGTCGAAGGATGCTTTCAGATACGGATAGTGCTATATCTGTACCCATATCCAAAATCATTTTCGGATATCCGATATCCGTATCTGTTTAATTTTTTGATATCGGATATCTGTATCTGCTGAATTTTCTAATAATGACGGATATTAGATATTTTTCCGCTTCGCCAGTAATTAACAAATTTAAGAGTATAAATAAAAAAGTTTGAATTAACATAAAATAATTTTCATACTAGTGTTTATAAAAATCCAGGAAATAAAGAAATTTGATGATGAAACATTGTTTTATACTAATATCCATAAGCATATCCAAAAATATACCAAAATTAAACATTAAAACAACCGTTGCAAAATAATTGTAAAATTTATATCATAGTAACATCCAACAGTTGCAAAATAATTATAAAATTTATTTTTCTATTTTCAGTTATATATATTACGTCAATTTGTCAGACGAATATTTTTTGGATACAGATACCACTATAACCATATCCATCTCAAAAAAGCTTTTTGGATATTTTTGGATACAAATACCATTATAACCATATCCGTCTCAAAAAAGCTTTTTGGACATGGATATCCATATTTGCTTTTTGGACATCGGATATCTATATACTCTTTTCGGATAACGTCAGATAACGAATATTTTTCATATTTTCGAATATGGATTCGGACAGATATCGTATTTTTTGGGTATTCATTGATAGCCCAAAATATGATTTATAAAAAAAGGGAAACATTTTATATAAATAATCAAGAGAGAAAAGTGAATCTCATCAATCAATTAAAATGTGTAATGTATACACACAAGTAAAGAAAAACGGAAAATTTAGGAATGCAATCAATGGAATAATTAATTAACATTCAAAAATTTAAACTAAAAAATACTAGTATAATTAGTAATAAATAAATAGGCTTGCATAATAAAATAAACTAATTTGTAATGCATGCAATTTATTGAAGAATAAATTAAAGTGGAACCAAATTAATCAAATAATAATGTACATTACCAAACAAAGAAATGTGGATGCGCAAGGAAGAATTGGAAGATATTAATTAGAATTCATTAAAAGAAAGAAATCAAGGCGTAAAATAAAAGAAAGAATGTATATATTTATGTATGTATGTATATATATATATATATATATATATATATATGCATGTATATATGTATATGGAAAAATCTATTTGGTCAAGGAAGATAGACACAATTAGAATTCATTAAAAGAAAGAAATCAAGGCGTAAAATAAATGTTGAAAACAGTGAAAAAGGAACCTTTTTGCAAATGCTGAATTTGATCATGAAATTTTTACCATTATGTTTCTAGCGATTTTCTAATGAATATTCACATATTAATTTTTTTGGATGGATTTCAAATATGGAATTTATAAACATTTAAAGTTTTAATGTTAGAAACAATTATACGCAAAAATTTGGTAACTCAATTAATTAAAATTGATTAATTGATACTGAATATTTTCATTTAAATTAAAGATCTAATGTGATTTATAAAAGAGGAAACATTTGATAAAAATAATTAAGAGAGAAAAATCAACCTCATCAATCAGTTAAAACATGTAATGTATGCACATTTATTACGCAAGAGGGAAAATTAAGAGTGTATCAGTCAATATAATAATTAATCAACATTAAAAAATTCAAACTAAAGAATATTAGTATAGTTAGCAATAAACTAATGGGGTACTTGGTTTTAAGGACAAATTTAAAAACAAAATCAATCAAAGAACAACTAAATTTAATAAGTAGATTAAGGACAAAGACCAGACCGTACTATGTCAACATGAGTTTCACTTTCATTTCTCATCATTATTGAATAAATTAAAAAATAAAAAATATCCCCCAAATTTGAAAGAAGAAAAGCAATTTCAAATTTTTTTAATTGACTAATGATACTACAAACATATACAAATAATCAGCTCTGAAAGGTAAATGGATATAACTTTATAATTTAAAAAAAAAACAGGGATATAGTGTGAAGGACAAAAATACCAAAAAATTTGCCCAAAAGGACAAGAGGCAAAAAAATTTCTCAAAAGGACAATTTGTAGTGCAAAATGAAAAAACATGGAACCCCCTGAATTTCACCTTTTGCACTAAAAGTTGTCCTTTTGGGCAAGTTTTTTGCCTCTTGTCCTTTTGGGCAAATTTTTTGGTGATTTTGTCCTTGTGGCAAAAATCCCCTTTAAAAAATATAGTTTGTTATTGTATCACATAAACATAGAATTAAGTCATTTTAAAGCTAATCTCATTTACGTTTGAAAAAACCTATATTTAAAAGAAGAAGCTATGCGCATTTGGTTTTCCATTCTGAATTTTCTTATATTTTTTCTGCATATTTACAAAAGTAAAAAACATTTCTTAATTAATTTTTAATTATATAATCGTAGGAGATATTTTTGTATTAATTTCTATTATTTGTGAAATGTCAATGTGTGTCCTTACTTTAAAATATGTAGACTTTTTCCTATTAAAACATGAAATTTGTCATTAGTTTACATGACAAAAGTTGTTTGTCCTTTGATCTAATTTTTTTCTAAAATGTGTCCATAGACAAATATCCAGTAAATAAATGGGATAGCAGAACGAATAAAGTAGCTTATGCACAATAAATTGAAGTATAAACTAAAATGGGAACCAAATTAATTAAATAATTAATGTATAACACAAAACAAAGAAATGTGCATGCACAAGAATGAATTGGAAAATATTAATTAGAATCCTTTAGCAAAAAGAAATCATGGCGTAAAGTAAAAGAAAGAATATATATATATGTTTATATGTATGTATGTATGTATGTAAGTGTGTGTGTATATGGATATACATATATTTGTGTATGTGTATGTATGGAAAAGTTTATTTGGACACAGGAAATAGACATAATTGTTTATATGATGAATCTGCACCATTAGATTGCCTCCTGAATTTTACCTTTCACATAAAAACAAAATAATCCAATAATCAAGATTTTGTGTATTTTAATTTGTGTTTAATTTTGTGTTCAATTAGTCACTCATATATATATATATATACACACACACACATATATATATATATAGGCCGGTTCGATGGCACCCTAAACAGTTGGGTAGCCCTTTAGCCTCCCTCTTTTCCTCCATAAGTGGAAGAGAGAGGGGAACTTATGGTGGAAAAAAGGGGTGTAAAGAGGTGCCTAACTGTTTGCGGTGCCATTGATTGCTATATATATATATATATATATATATATGTATACGTACACACACACACACACACACATATATATATATGTATATATATATATATATGCAAGAGTTCAATTACTTCTCAAATAGTGTAGCACCCCATTTGCCCACTGATAAGTATTTCTCCCTCTCTCATTCCACTCCTCTCACCTTCACTAAATTTTTATAATATAAATGGGCGGTTGCAGTTGGAGTGCTAAATAATTGTGGTGTTATTAAACCTACTTCGTGTGTGTCTATATATATATATATATATATATATATATATATATATGTATATATATAAACAAGCATATACATATACATATATAAATAGATGCAAAATTATGCATATGCGGTTATGGATTATATTTGGTCGATACTTTCAACTAGGTGTATAACAAATCGCGACACTATTTTGGTTGAGTTTGATTTGGACTTTATCTCTAGTTTCGTGATGAGAGAAATGACCTGTCTAAATAGTGAGATGTTTGTACGGTTGGATAACTGTTGAAACATGATCATGTGGATAGATTTTTATAAACATTAAAATATAATGGCTAGAAAGAGGGGTATGTCATGTTTTCAGAAAATTAAAAAAAAGGCTTAGTCTAATGGTTAAAAGTCATAGCTAAAACTATAAATAAAACCTAGGTTTAGACCTAAAATTCGTTCACTAATCTTTTCCATTTCTCTCTCACCTTCTTCTTCTTCCATCATTTTTCTAAAAAAATTCAAAATAAAATATAATATGAGATAATCAAATTCGGTAGGGTGGATACAAGCAAAAGGGAATAAAGCAAAAGGAAAAGCTTAAGCTTCCAAGTGCGTGGGAGCTAAATTTTTGAATCAATAATTGGTTCTTTTTTCATTAATTTCCTTTAAAATACAATTTTGGATTTGAATCTAAAATATTAATTTTTTGACTACAAATGGGCTTGTATATAAAATACGAATTTTTATGTAAAATACAGACCTTTATGTAAAATGTAGACTTATACACGAAATCTAACAACCCACATTTTACGTATCGGAAGATTCATAAAATATTTTTATTTTATTCCCCTAGGTTTGGATCATTATCATATTTAAATATGTTTCTTATGGGGATGTGAGACATGTCGTTAATTTTACCAATTTTGTTTGTGGCCATTTTGCCCATGCCAGTCTTGTACAGGGCATAACTTTTGACTCAGGTCGAACCAGGTGATGAAATTTGTGCCATTGGAAATGAAATGATGATTGCCATAGAGTGGTTACATTAAAGATTCGGTTCAGTGGTTTGGGAGAAATCGATTTTTTAAGGTTTTTCAGTTGGTTGTCCTGGTTTTTGGAGCCTAATGGGGTGATTTGGGGGAGGCCTATTAGTGGGCTGGTGGAAACTATAAATAGGTGGTAAGGGATACGGGAAATGGTTTTTAGTTTTCCATTCTGTCATTTGGTGCTTCGAACTCCTCCCTCCTCTAAAACCTTTCCACCATTAAAAATCCAAATATAAGGAAGGGAATCATAGATCTACACCATTAGGGGCTAGATCTACATCAATTGAAGCAAGGATTCATCGGATCAAGGTGTTTGGTACAAGGTGCTTGCTTTTCGGATTCCTATTTCATTGATTTTTGCTTGGTTAGGAGAATCGGTGAGTGATTTGCATCTCTCATATGGATCCAATGAAGTATATAAATGTTTGATAATGTTTTTCATCATATTCAAGTGTTTAACCATAGATTTATACCTTTATAAGTCCATTTTCATATGAATCACCTTACTATCCTATTTACCAAGTTTAAACCGGTTATTTCTATGATATTTCATATGGTTATGTATATTAGATCCATCGTTTTGATCATATGTTCATTTTAATGGTTATGGTGAAACTTACATCATTTTAGTAATAATCATCATATTCATGTTGTTAGCAATCTTTATGGTGGTATTGGATGAATTGGATGAGTTCGTTTCGTCGAATGAATCATTTTAGCAAAGTTTTGGTCGAAATTGGAGTTGCATTGGAGGATGCAGGTTTTGGGTCGTGTAAGCCAGGGTCGGTCGAACATAGAGGGTTGAGCATAGTGGGTCAGTCAGTCCCAAAGTTTGTCTTAGGGAAAAAATTCAAAAGCCACGTTTTGGTCAGTCGTTCTCATTTAGGTTGAGTCGGTCACTTCGGTCGGTCTCAATAAGGGCTGGTCGTGCAGGACTAGGGGTTCCAGTTTTGGAGCAGCTGGGTCGTTCTCATCTGGGTCGGGTCGGTCAAACCTGCATGAGAAAAGCAGGGCAGGTTAGTCTAGAGGATTAGGTCGGTTAGCCATGTGTTGGATGTGAAGCAGACCTGGTCGGTCGAGCAGGTTGGAGGAAATTGGAACAAGTTAGGTCGGTCGTGTTTTTCTGAGTGCGTCGGTCGGCTCTAAGAGAATGGTTCGGTTGCAGGGTCATTTATGAAAAATTATATTTTTTGGGTACAACTCAGATTTGGACAAAAAGGTTTAAAAAAATATATTTTTGGGGGAAACCCCCTGAACCCTAGCCGTAGCACAACGATGTGATGTAATTTGGCTCAGTGATGGTGTGACTTCGAAGTAGATTCAATTTGGAAGGCTCGAAGTGTTGAAGGTGTTCGTTGTTTGGTGTAGAACAATGAATGGTATGAAAACTCAAAGGTGATCTGAGTGGGGTAATAATGGTTGGATAGTTGCCGCTGATGACGACTAGAGATACTGAAGGCCAAGGAATTATCTTTGTCGTAGGTTCTAGCAGGCCAAAGCAAGGTTATAATAGGGGCGTACCTAAAAGTCTGGATGTAGGTCGAGTGGCTTGGGTATCGTTAAAAGGCCTAGGTACGTATCGTTGAAAGGCGTACGGTTCTTTTGCTAGAACCGGTGTTAACCGGCGTTTTGGTCTGGTTCCCAAAAGTACATCGGACATGCTCAACTCAACGCATCGCGTGAAGCTAAGGCCGAGAGGGATGCTGAAGAGCAAAGGGAACAGGATCAAGGAGGGACTGTACCACTTAGAACCTCGCAGCACCCAAAGAACATTCCCGAACTAAGGCCTCGGATCCCGAAGGAGTCGCAAGCCTCAAGCACAAGCCTCAACCGCCTAAGCCTAAGGTCCTCGCGCCCCCCAACAGGGGACTTCGCACCTGGCAGGGTACGAAATTCGCACCCAGCAGGTGCGAAATTTCGAACCTTGGCCCAGGTTTGAAATTCGTGCATATGCAGGTAGCGGGTGCGAATTTCTGCATGTGGTCCCCTATTCCTACCTACCCCAACCTAATCCTACCTAAACCCTCTCCTATAAATAGCCCATAGCCATACACTTGAAATGGGTTGGATTTGATGGCCTTGGAACCTTCCTAGACCTCCACTAATGGCATCTCTCATTTGAAGATGAAGAAGGACTAAATCATAATTTTCCTCGTTCATTTAATATATGACAATTATGGCGTCATCATGGAGAATGAATGTAATGAGGTATCTCAAGATAGTCTCAACCTTGTAATCCTTGGTCATTAATAATATTCCAACACCTCTTCAAAGTGGACATAGGCCCGCCGGGCCGAACCACTATAAATCTATTGTGTTATTTACCATTTTTGAGCTTTTGTCTTTGCGACCAAACAAATAATTCCTAGTGATTGGAATCTTGGGTGTTAACGATTTTTTTTGCCATCAACATTTGGTGCTTTCATTGAGAGTTGAACTTAAAGCTTGCGCCTTTGTCGCAACTTGCCACCTCGACTTTGATTAGCCTTAGGTTCCTTAGCTCAACCAGCTGCCGGGTCCGCTTATGATGGCAAAGCGACCAAAGAACGCAATAATTGGCTTTTCAGCCGCAGCCGAAGTTGAACCATCTGGACATTCTCAACCCGCGAATATTCTGGCCACTAATGAAGATGTCCCTCCTACAGTGGACCCCGAAGCTCCCGCAACACAAGCACAAGTCCGTGCGCTTGGTGAGAAATATGAGAACAAAGGCGTTGAGCTCAATCAAGTATTAAGGAATAACATCGACTTTATGTGGAAATTTCAAGAGATTAAGTGCATCGTCGCTCGACTTCAGCTTGCTCGGAACAACGCTCAACCTCGACCGACTACCTCGGTAATTTCCTCTTTTGAATCAAGGGGCCCACATCAAAGAAGGAGGTTCACACTCATTAACAACATGGCCACCCGTACCAACGCCCTCGACAATGGCAACAGCCATGGATATGCCAACGACAATGGAAACGGCAATGATGATCGAACTACGGTCACATTTAGCTAGGGAGCGCAGTACCAAGACAGATCTCACTTGGTCATCAATGACGGACCAGGTCTAAACGACCGACCCATTCCTCGAACAAATCCAATGGATCGAGTCACCAATCTAGACGATGAGCCTCTTTTCTGTGGCTCGCGCTCCACCAGAACAGGATCCACATTAACCTGCTCCGCCTCATCACTCGCAACAAGACCCGATTATAAATGTCGAGGACATGGAAGATGATGACCTGAACATCCATCATAGATGACGCCCTCGCAACAGAACTCCGGAACCTCGCTAAAACCCATGGGTCCCGATGGAGGACCCTCATCCGACTTATCTTCCCGACATGATACGAAGAATCATAAGGGAAATGCAATGAAATGTGCGTGATTCATGGGAAGAGCACATCAGGTGTAACCCCTTCACAAGGAGAGTAAATGAGGCCGAGTGGCCTCGACGCTTTAGCATTCCACAAATGCCACTCTACGATGGCACGACTGATCCCTATGCCTTCCTAAATCGATATGAATGACAATTGGACTCAAGCCGAGGCAACGATCCGGTCAAATGCAAATGTTTCCTAGTCTTCTTATCTGGAACCACTTTGCTATGGTTCTCTCGCCTCCCGCTTGATACCATCAACAACTTCGGCTAGTTAGCAACAGAATTGGTTAAGCAATTCAAGATGCATATCCCTACTCCAAACAATGCCCTTACTTTATCCAACTTATACCAAGGGCCCTCCGAGTCACTCAAAAGCTATCTCTCCTGGTTCAACGTAGCCCTCTCCAAGGTCGAGGATCCAGACCCTAGTACCGTACTCTTCCAGCTAGCCAAAGACATCCTCCCTACTTCCGAATTCGGGGCATGGATCGACCGAAAGCAGCCGAAAATCCTCGACGCTTTCTATGAAAAGGCGGGGCAATACTTATGTCAAGAAGAAGCGAGACGTAACCGTCTCACCGCCACCAGTCGCCCAAACAACTCTCGGTAGACGCTGTAAATAACAACCTCAGAGGAAGACAAATGGGAGCGCCAGCTGATCAAAACAAGGGTGCAGGTCCTTCCAAGAAAAGACCCAACAACAGTAGGAAAAATGGCTGGAGCAATGGCCAGGCCTGGCCGAACCAAGAAGACCTAGCCCTTACCAAGCCTACGAGATGTACACCCCTTTGAATGAGGACCCAGAGAAAATTTACTTGGAAACATGCAACACTTTGCCGTACAAGAAGCCGCGCATCAGAAACTCGACCGATCGCTAGAAGAATACTGGGAGGTATGTCGATACCATGACATATACGGGCATGACAAAAATGAATGCCGCCAGCTCAGGGACACAATTGAGAATCTAATCCGTGAGAAGCGACTTGAGCAATACGTCCAAGAACCATTTCCTCCTGAAGCAAATCCGAAAGCTCCGGCTCCCGCGCCTCAAGTGGTCGCCAAGACAACCCCAGTGCGTCTAACCCAAGGCACGAGATCGTTATCAACACTATATGTGGCGGACCTTATCCCACACACGACAGCTTTTGAAAATTGGTAGAGTACGTAAGTTCCATAAAGCATGCTACCTATGAGACGTGATCCACCCCTGACGAATCCATCCCAATCAAGCTTCAGAAAACTATGCTAGACGATATTTTTTTCCGCGAGAGGGACGCTACTGGAAGCGAAATCCTGATCACTGACCCTTTGGTCATTACGACCCAGATCGGTGCGGCTTCCGTCCGAGGAGTATTGGTTAACTCGGGAAGCTCAATTAACATCATTTTTAAATATTCTTACGATCAGATGAAGCTGGAAGCCAAGGATCTCAAACCATTTCATGCCTCGATCCACGGCTTTAATGGGGCTTCTTGTTTTTCGTGCGGTGTCATTGACCTACCCGTCAAGCTTGGGAATGGGGAATGAAGCCAAGTCCGAATACTCACCTTTGTGGTTATTGACATGATGTCCCCATACATTGTCTTCTTCGAATGTCCTTTTCTCGCGGAATTCACAGTTTGCATGTCGCCATGGTCCCTCCTAATGAAATTCCCAACCGAGAATGACATCACAACAGTTAGAGGCTACCAGGCCAATGCTCGAAAGTGCTACGCAACAGAGTGGAAGAATGAACGCAACAAGGACAAGGGAAAATCCATGCCCATGCCTTCTTGCGCCAAGACTGCTTCTGCATAGCAATCAACGACGTATGGGCCTTCGCTCAGGTGCCACTCCCATCTTTCTAATGACTCGATCGATAGAAAGATGAAGAGCCCGAGTACGAGAGGGCTACTCTGGTCGAACCCACAGTGGATGTTCCAGTTAACCCCGATGATCCATCAAGAGTGTTAAAGATAGGATCACACCTCCATCCGACAATCAAATAGGATCTAGTGGATTTCCTTAAAACAAAATTAGATTTTTCTGCATGGACTTATTCCGATATGAGAGGCATCGACCCCGCAATCGCTTGCCATGTTCTAACTACAGATCCAACAATGCCTCTAGTCAAGCAGAAACGCCGCTTCTTGGGACCTGAGAGGTCCAAAGAACTATAGGAAGAGGTAGACTTCCTACTCAAAAACAATTTCATCCGTGAAGCCGACTATCCCGATTAGGTCTCCAACCCAGTCTTGGTCAAAAAAGCCAACAATAAATGGCGGACGTGCGTCGACTTCTCCGACTTAAAAAAGGCATGTCCCAAAGAGAACTTTCCTCTCCCGAAGATCGACCGACTTGTTGATTCAACCAACGGATACCAGCTACTATCTTTAGTGGACGACTATCCAGGCTACAACCATATGCCAGTAAATCTTCACAACCAGGATCATACCTCTTTCGTAACCGACCATGGGCTTTTCTGCTGTCGCGTCATGCCCTTTGGCCTCAAGAATGTCGGCGCCACTTATCAATGAATGGTTAACCGACTCTTTGAAAATCAAATCAGAAAATCCATGGAGTTATACGTGGATGACATGTTGGTAAAATCAAAGTTATCTAGCGATCACATCCACGACCTCTTCGAAATCTAGTACGACATGAAACTCAACCCCCTGAAATGCTCCTTTGGAGTGGCATCAAGGAAATTTCTGGATTTCATTGTCAACTCCTGAGTAATCGAAGCTAATCCGGAAGATATCCAACCTATTTGGGACACCCAAATCCCTACGGGCATCAAGGAGGTCCAAAGTTTGAATGGAAAGGTTGTCGCTTTATGTCGTTTCATCCCTAAGGCCACCGAAGAGTGCATTCCTTTCTTCGATTTACTTCGAAAAGGGAAACGTAACTTCGAGTGGACCTCCGAATGTGTCTCGGCATTCAAAGAACTTCTGGATCACTTAGAGCGACCACCTATCCTGTCTAAGCCTATAAATCATGCGGACTTATACATTTATTTGGCTATTTCTGCATAGGCAATCGGCTCGGCATTGATACGCCTCGAAGTCCGTATCCAATGGCCCGTCTGCTACATAAGCAAGCAGTTGACGAGGGAAAAAAAGAACTATCCAAGCTGGAAAAGATGGCATTCTACTTATTGATCTCCTCTCGGAAGGTTTGACCCTGCTTCCAGTCTCACACTATAAAGGTCTCCAACAATCAGCCACTACAACTGGTCCTATAACGATCCGAAGCATCCGGACGGAAATTAAAATGGAGTATGGAGCTGAGCCAATTTGAAATAACGTTCATTCCCCATAGAGCCATTCTCGGCGAGCTCTCACCGATTTCATAATAGAATTCACTGCCCTCGAGGAGGCTCCTATAGAGAACACTGAGGTTCCCAACACTCAATGGAAGTTGTTCGTGGATGGCTCCACCAAAAGGAAGTGCTCCAGGGTAGGGGTCGCGCTTGTCACCCCCAAAGAGCGCCCGATATGCTACGCACTAAAGCTAAACTTTCCTTCCATGAACAATGACGCAGAGTATGAGGCTTTGATAGTTGGGTTAAGGATGGCAATCGAGCTTAATCTAAAGACAATACAGATTTTCTACGATTCACATCTTGTCGTGCGCCAGGTACAAGGAGAATATCTAGTCAATGAGGAGCGACTCACCCTATACTTAACCCACATCCAGGAGGTGCTCGCCCACTTCAACCACTTCATTATCATGCACATTCCTCGAGAACAGAACGAGAAAGCAGAATCACTAGCCAAGCAAGCTATCTCCGAGGATTCGCAACTCTTGGGGTTCGCCCCGTCGAAGTGCTCAATTCTCCTAGTTTCAAGCAATCACAGACCAAAGCGGTGAAGAACACCGAGCCCAAGTCTGAATCTTGGACGACACTAATAAAGAGCTACTTGCAACACGGAACCCTCCCAAAAGCCTTAAAGAAAGACAAGAACTCACTCGACAATTGGCTTGCTATCTCCTTATGGATGGGGTGCTCTACCGCAAAGATTTCTCTCTCCCGTTACTCGGATGCGTAGCCCATCACGATGCCATCAGAGTTCTAACCAACGTACATGAAGGGGAATGTGGCGACCATACTAGAGGGCAAACCCTGGCAAGGAAAATACTAAAACAATGTTATTACTAGCCTACGCTCGATCAGGATGCCATAGACTATGCTCATAAGTGCGACAAGTGCCAACGCTTCTCAAAGATCCTGAAAGCCCTGTCTATGGAGTCGACACAAATGATCAGCCCATAGCCGTTCGCCATATGGAGAATCGACATCATCGGATCTCTCCCAATGGCTCGAGGTGGGGCACGGTAAGCTATCGTCGCAGTTGATTATTTTACCAAATGGGCAGAGGCCGAAGCCCTCACCACAATCACCTCCAAGAAGATGATCAACTTCGTTGTACGTAACATCATCACTCGATACGGGGTCCCTCAGGCTATCATTTCTAATAATGACACTTAGTTCGAGAGCATCGAATTCAAAGCCTTCTGTTAGCGGCACGTCATCAAGAAAAGATTATTGGTAGTGGCTCATCCCCAGGCCAATGGGCAAGTCGAGGTTGTCAATAAAGTTATCAAATCCAACGTAAAGAAACGTCTGGAGAAAGCCGGGGAAAGTGGGCCAACGAGCTTCATCTATCCCTATGGGCCTACCGGACCACTCACAAAATAGCAACCAGACACCCACCATTCTCCCTTGCCTACAGATCTGAAGCCGTCATTCCTATTGAGCTCAATCTCCCTACTTATCGAGTCACTTACTTCGACCCAAAGAGAAACCAAGACTTACTTTTGGGGTCGCTCGAATTATTAGAGGAAAGAAGTAATGAAGCCGACCTACAAGCTGCCGCCCAAAGGCAACGAGTCGCTCGATACTTCAATTCTAGGGTCCACCCAAAGGAACTTCACCTCGGAGACCTTGTCCTGAAACGGGTTTTTCCCCCACCGGTAGGCCTTGCGCCCCACCGGTAAGGACCCTACTCCATACAGTGAAGACTCAACGACGGAACGTTCAAACTTGCAACTGTGGATAGAGCTGAACTCCCAAGGGCATGGAATAGTGAACATCTCCGCCTCTACTTCACATAACTTTATTTTATGCTTTCCAACAATGTTTCACTTGTATCAACTCAAAGCATTGTAAAGGCTATTGCTACGAAAAGTTATTAGTAGAAATGGCATTCCAGTTCATGTCTCTTAATGTTGTTTACTCCGTGCATAACACGTTTGATTGAATTCTGAAAACAGTCTTGCATTTCAGCATTCAATCACGATATCGACACCCCGAGTATGGGATCCAGTATCATCATCCTAACCCTAAAATCTGCGTCAGGGAATAATAAGCATTGGCTGCGTCTGACACCCCGAGCATGGGAGCTCGTACCGCCATCCGAATTCCGAACCTGCGTTAGGGTCAAACAACACTGGCTATGACCGGCACCCCGAGCACAGGAGCCGGCCACACTACTCGAGTCACCGACCCGTGCCGTGACCGAGTATAACCACGAACTTAAACCTTGGCCCCGTGCAAGGACCGAGGATAAATCGTTCTGCGCCCAAGCCCAAAGCGACTTGGGGCCGCCCAACAGCCGACCCGGAGGAATGTATGTCCCTCCTATGATTAAGGATGCCAGTAAAATCTTAGTGTAGCAACAAGATCGACCTTAAATCGTTTCTTCCCCGAAGCTCTCTAGGCTTAGGGGTACCCCATTGCCATGATCGGACGCTACGAGCTGATGATCTGGGCTTCTCCCACTACGCCATAGATGAGCTATGACAACGAAAATACAAGGTGTTGCTAGCTATAATGTCACCATAGCTATGCTGATTTTTGTCTATTGCAACACATGCTTCAGGGTGTTAGTGTAGATATACCACTGTGTTGCATAGCTGTAGATATATTCGAATTAAAAAATTAAAAGAATTGTCAATCCACGTGAAAAATAATGCAATGGTCTACACTAGCAATCCATGTCAGTCTGAATTTCCGCCCAAAATTTCATTTTCCCGCTGTAAGATAATTTCCAAAATTTCATTTCCCCGCTGCAAGATAATTCACGCGATCTGATTTTCATTTTCCTTAGCTCGATGTTTCTTCTATCTCCTTCCCAAATACTAACCCTAATCTCGATATTTCGCTCCTTGCTTCTCCCAATTTTTCTCTGAATTCCCCGATTTGATTTCCACAAAATAAAACTGCGCCCATCTCCTTACCTCCTCCGATCCTCCACATAAAGTCCAAAGAATCTTCTAGAGTTATCGGCGAATCTTCTAGAGATATGTTGGCGGGCCCACTTTGGGAACCGGGTACATGTGGAGAAGAGCGAGTCCGGCGATTCAAGGCAGGTGAGCTCTTCGAATTAGTGGGGAACCGGGTACATCGTTGAAGCCATATCTGCATCCGATTTCGGTTCCAGCCCTGAAATTTGGGTATTATTATTCTTCACCATACAAATTTGGTTTTCTTTCTCCATATACACCGTCAGTCTAATTATTTATGGGTAAGTCTGGTCCTACTTCGGTTTCTGATTGCGCTTAAGCAGTGACAAATATGCGGAATCCATGTTTCCGCATTCATTCACAGAACAATGGTCCTACTGTCGAATTTGTTTTATTTGTAGAAGATGTGTATCAGCAAAAGATTAATTTGTGGTCATGTTTTGTTGAAGAAGGATGCTTGATTTCAATGTGATGCATTACATTTAGAACTACTATGCTTTCTATAATCACTGCATCCATGCTTAATTTGTGCAACAGCCAAAGGTTATTGTGTCTCTCTTCAAAGGTAGAAATAGATTTATGTCAATTAATTAATGACCGTTCTTGCAATCCTTCTTTCTTTTCTTTCTTCGCTTTTATCCTGTCCTGTATATATTATCCTAGTAAAACTATATTATTACAAGGCATAGTATAGTGCAAAGTAGAGAAGGAGCACGCCTTAATTTTCCATGTCACATATTGCATTTCCGGTCATGCTACATGCCATGTTTGTGAAGCAACTAATAATTTTATGTTGTGGATGTGGTTTGATGCTCCAAGAAAGGTTTCCTAATTTTTTCTGAAGTTAACATCCCTCTGTTTTTAATTATCTGTCCTAGCTAGTTGATTATAGCATGTGTTTTAATGAATCTTATAATGAATAGTTGATCAACACTATGAACATATATTTTGCATTAAGGGAATGCCAATAGAAAGTTTTTACTGCATACATGCTGTTGTTGCATGCTATATATTAATATGACCACTCTTGATGATTCTATCCTATAATTAAGCAGTCATGTGGGTTTGCCATGGGCATCAGTATCTGGATTTCTCTTTCTCCAAATTAATCAATACACAAGATAGGTCTGACATCTTCTCCTGTAATTTAGGGTCATCTTATTTTTCAACTTTTGATCGACTCGCCATTGTTCGACTAACATGGTTTCTCTCTGAATTTTTCACCTTGCAGCATATGTTATTCTGCTGTGTTCTCTACCATTGTTATATATGCTTTTGCATCCAGATTTATGTAATTTGCAGACGACGTTCATGTTGAAAATGAGATGCTCATGTTCAATCATTCAACTCTTCGATCCCAATCTCTGTTGCGGCTAACTCCTCTGATTTTGTGCGACATAATTAAAGAGATAAGTTGATTCAAAGAGCAACTGTCGATGACAAACAAACCCAGAAAAAGAGCATCACAAGAGATCTGAAATCAATATTGAGCTTGCTCGTTAGGACAGTAAAAAAACTGCAGTTGCCACTACGACATTCTTCTAAGAGAAACATGAAAAACCACATTGCTTGAGAGGAGAATTTGTTCATGTTCCTTGATATTTGTCCAAATGCATCACTGGTTTTCAGTGTATTCTTTATGCAGTACAAGATTCTTCTTCTTGTGTGTTCATAGCGCAGACTTAACGATCTTGTGTGTGTGTGATTCATCTTAAGATTACTTGGCGTATTATGTTGTTCATAATGCTTATTTCTGTTACCTTCCATGGTTAGATAGATCGTAATGTGAGGACTAAGATGGCTATATACACCAGCATTTCAAGATCATTGTGGTAAGTAGTTTCATTAGGGACGACACGCAGAAGGGGGCTTTTTTCTGCAATATCAGACATGGAATGATATAACTGATTCGGTTCACTCATTGCTTTGTCTTCCAAAACACTTGATGTAGAAAGCGGCGACTCAATTTGCTGAGACATTTGCAGAAAAGAAACGCTCGACAAAAGGTGCTTAGTTTTCTTTATAAATTATTTTGATACATATACTTAAATACAAGTTGCATTACACAGTCTTATTCAGTTCTTTATTCAAATAGAATCAGAGCATTGCTATATGCAATATATGAGTCAAAACACTGTTTTTTTTGTTATTGGCTTGTTTTTTTCCCTGTTAGTGCATCAAACCAGTTGCTGTTGTACACTTCTTTTGGCCATGCACTATTGTTGTTGTTCTTGGTAAGCATAATTCGTTTTTGTCTTCTGTCTAGCATTTCCATGTACACCAATTAACTTGGACTATGTTCATCCATAATTAGATTGGAATATGTAGAAGAAGCAGCAGCAAAAGATCGTCCAACATTTGTTTGCAGCTACACATAATCAGATTGGTATGAATATTGATTTGAAAGTAGTAGTTTATATAATCATTTTCGTGTGTTTTTTCTTGCTTATGGTTTTATGTGTAAGTCTGTATATGAGTGAATCGAGTGTAAATGTAGTGAGGAATGTATGTAAATATGAAATATACCAGTGAATGTACAATGTTGGAGTCCAAAAAATTTGTACCGTTTGAAATGTTAAAATAAAATATTTATTTGAATAAAATATAGTGTTCGAATACTGTGTTATAATAATATTTATTATAATATTACGAAAATTTTGATTAATAGCAATTGAGGTATAATTACTTTTAACAGTTGTAATTTTTTTAACAACTGCTAGAAACAGTTGTAAAAAGGGTTGACATTATTACGATTGCCAGCTGTACTAGACATATTACAACTGTTTTTGGCAGTTGTGAAAGGGTATTTTTTTGTTCTAGTGGTACTTGTGGCAACACCTGTACTGATGTTACCGTAGAGTCGCAAAGGTGTTGCCTTTGACTCTAAGGCAACGCGGCAAAAGGCAACCCTGAAAAAGTGTTGCCACAGATCATTTTTTGCCTCCAGCAACACTTTTTGGCATCTACTGCGTCACTTCTCTGGGGTTGCCGTAGGCCATCTATGGCGTAGTGTCCTCTCAGGCGAATAAACGAAGCCTACGGCTCGCCTCAACTCGATGAATGATGGGAGAGCCATACATCGGATAGACTGCATAACGCGACGTCTTATGCCTTTGCTACATTTGCGATTAACCCCGGGCAACCTAAATACAACAGGTGCTCAACCGGGCTCCACAAACTACGGGTTCCCTGAGATGAGGGGAACTTATTAAGGCCCTGTGCTTTATCACGCCCGTCTGGATTAATTGGCCCGGGCGCGGCCCCCCCGATCGCTTTTATGTTAAGTGTGACGATAAGTACGCTTGTTCAAGTATGGTACACAGGAAAACATAAGAAGAACATCTAAACACTCGACATAAACAATGATCTTTACTAACTCATATTCAATTTCAACACACACACACTGAACATACTACATGTCTAACATCTTTCTTTCTGGTAACAGGATGTACATGAGAACCACACCACGTCTTGAAAAACCAAAAGCGAGGGTCGTACCCACATAAACTATCGACCTACACTACTAAAATACAATGGTAACTCCTACTCTAGTTACTAACACTAATCGTGCCTTTTCTTTTTGTACTTCTTCTTTTCAGATTCAACACTCGACGGTTCACCCTTAGCTTCCAGCCTCTTCCTGCCGGATCCACTCCTTCCGCTGCGGTCCTTCCGGGTAGTAACTAAACCATGATAAATGGGGAGGGACTTCCTATCCTTGCCACACCACTGGAAGTCCCAGTAACATACATAATGGCAGTACATGACACAGGCATGGGGGCACTTCTAGCGGCAAGGCCAACTACGATATCGCCCCTCTCCGGGATCTCTCTGCCTTCCCGCTCAGCCTTCTCCTTGGCCTCTATAGCAGTCCATTGCGCAACAAGTTTCTGGGCTTTGTGCTTTATGGGATCCGTGGACTTAATTTCCCCAGGGGTGTCGACGACCCTCAACTGGGCTTCATTATCCTCCTTCTTCTTTTAAGCCTCCTCAGTAGCCCTCTTCCTTGTTGCCTCCACATCGGCCTCTACTGGACCCTGAGTCTGGTTGCTCTGCTTATCAGCATCCTCTCCCTCATCAGTGAGACCCTCGTAAAGGTTGGGCGTAATCTTTATGTATGAATAGGTGTCCAACTGATCGCCTTTGTCCCCAAATTGTATTCCCACAAGTCCTTGTCCAGACTCGGTCATTTGCGGAATCATGGGGACAATGCCTGGCATTATGATAGACTTAGGAGGAACTACACAGTAAAAACACAACCTTTAGTCCACGAGTCTAGTAAAAAAGGCATCCTCAGGGATACAAGGCAAAGGGAATTTACCTTCGGTCAGGGATGGTGTGGGAAAGGTCAAAGGCATGCTCAGTGTGGCAAATAGGGTGAACCCGGTATCACCAAGCCTCGGGAGTTCAGGATTGTACTCTGTCGAAGCTTGACCCACGGTTGCAGGGTCGTGTGCCATAGAGGATGTAGGGACTGGTGGCCGATACAAACTTCCTTCTACAAATGCCACCGCTACCGTTACACTATCGTTCAGGACAACTTTCCCTTTCTCGGCTGTAAGCCTCTCGAGTCTCTCTCTCTCGGCATCCTCTAGCAACAGTCTCCTTCCTTCCTCCATCTTCTCGCACTCCTCACCAGTCAACAGGTCGATCATAAGCTGGCGTTCATCTAAAGTGATCACATCCACTCGACTCAAATGGGCCTCATACGGGACCAAACTCTCCCAAGTTCAGGCCAGCTCACAGGAGTAGTCTTCGACCCATGTAATTCCGCGGAATTTCAAATTCTTGACATACATATTCTGGAAGCTTTGCTCAAAGGATGATCCTATTCGGAATTCAGCATCCTCCAACTGTCCCCTTAGCTGCTCTTCCTCCTTCATATATTCGTCCTTCAACCCATCAGCCGTGCTCAACACATCCCGGTTACTAGCCTTGGCATCCACCTTCGCCTTCCTCATCTCCTAAAGCTGCCTCCTAAGCTCAACCATCTCGGCATTTTCAACACGAAACCTTTCATTTTACTCCCTCAAAGCGGCTGTCATTCTAGAGCTGAATAACTTTCCCAATCTCCCTTTCCATGTCGACACCTGTTTCAGACCATTCATCCTTATCCCTCTTAAGGGTTGCATCTCGATGGTCAAGCAACTTGTTTCATTAAAGGTCTCGCAGTCATGCACGACCTCCTTCTTTAGAATCACATAGACTTACTTCAACTCGGCTGCGGTAATGCGATTCAAAGTTAGAATTCGAAAACGCGAAGGATGTCGGGAAGTAATTATGACACAGCAGACAGTCTTACCTATCTCGGTTTCTAGGTTGGAAACGGATGTCTTCTCGCAATCAATGGCCGGTTGCCGATTAAGAACTCCTGGTTCTTCTTCTTAATTAGCTCCGAAAAGAAAAAAAATACTTGGTGAGTTTGTTGGCCTGATAGTACGCAGCCTGTACATGTATCCATACCTCCCGGATCCCCTATCAGGGGTTGGGCGGAGATCGGGGAGAAAGAGCAGCTCATAAAAGTAATGCCGAGGGATGATGTTTCAGAAATGCCCTCTACTCCTCCAGAGAAAGCTCTTGAACCTGAGGCTCCGTCAAGTCTTGTACCTCCTTTACGGTCTCTTTGTCCGGTCTTGGCTGGCCAGACGATGACTCTCTCCCCCTAACAAGTTGAACGGGAGCCAAAGGGGTGGTATTCGGGGGAGATGTCATAGGCGATAGCCAGAAGCCGCCTAGGTTAAGTCGAGAATCTCCAGCAGATAAGTGAATAGGAGGAGGAGGTGGAGGAGTCGGGGATCGCCGAGATTAATCCATACCCCGATGTTCACTACCATGTACTAGTGGGAGTGGGACATCATATGAACTGGTTGATCTCCTAAAGCTTTCAAAGGAAGAGCTCGGGGGCGTCGGTGGTCCCCATGTCCGTAACCTCGCCCGCCAAGTCCTATAGTCATATCACCTGCCAAGGGAATGGGTCAAAGTTAGTCAAGCCACATGCACGGGCAAACATCTGTGTTATGCAGTGTATATGAGTGTATGCCCTAAGTGTTCTCTCAATAGACCAGATTGTGGCCCACGTGAAGAAGTTAACCCCTCCGCAGCAAGGGTTAGCTCTTCCATGCTCATTGTATTCGGCCACAGAGTCAACTCCAGGTCGAGTTTATTTAAGTCATCTAACTGGCCCGCATCCTCGAGCGAGGCGACGGTCCCAGAGTGGGTCGTAGGATACTGTGGTCTTTCCAACGCTCCTTCCCACTCTCCTGACGGAGGCAGGACGAGAGTGCTCGACAACCCCTCGTCTCGAGCAGCTTCTCCTGACCGTGGACCTCACCTCCATGCACATCCCCTCGGGATTGAGTATTCTTTTGCGGCTCCCCTCCAACAGTCGGAATCTTCCTCCACCACCCAACAACGGTTGAACCAGTAGCCACTCCTTCCTTTGGTGTATTGCTTGCAACTACAGGCCTAATCATAGCTTGATCACTAGGAAGCAACCCAGCACAGCGAAGGATCTCTTGACTTGTTATAGTGTCGGTATTGCAGAGATTCTCTGGTATCGCTCGCAAACCATTAAGGCGTCGTCGATACTTTTCGCTAGTAGGTGCCTCTGGATTTCCTGCCATGATCCAATTATAAGAAAAATGGGATAGGATATCCAGGAATGTACAGTAAGGAACAAAGTCAGAGGAATACTTACTCCCTTTGATCCATCTCCTCACAAACCCGGGAGGGCAGCGAAAAAAGAACCATTCGTGCTTAATCACTGACGGCCTGGCCCACTTCCCGATGAAGAACTTGGTGACAGGTGTCGCTTCCGGAAACCATTGAGAGGGTGTGACATTACTGTTCTCCTTAGACGGAAAAAGTATCAGATATCTTCTCTGGTTGGTTCCCATTGCAGGAACTCATGGTAGAGAACATAAGTACCCAGGAGCGAAGCATAAACATTTGGGTATGGTTGCGATGGTGCAAGGCGGGAATAGTATAGCATGTTACGAATGAAGTCATTGGTCGGGGGCACGCAATCGGCAAAGAAAGCCTGTCTGTTCTGGGCGGTGAGACCTTCAGGTGGCGCATGAGCTCTTCCATCCCTTCATAGGGCGTGGGCTTTACCCACCAGTATTTTGAAGCGCGCCGCCATTCTCCTAACTACTATGGCGTCCATGCATGATGGTACTGAGACTATCGGATTCTCCAAGATAACCGCATCAGGAAGCATGTCCAAGGTTACCAGAGGTGCTGGCGCATCCTCATTCATAATGTCCACATTCTCAACCTCCTGTTACAACCGGGGAGTCCTGCCTCTTGGTTTGTTCCTTGTGCTCAGATGCTCCAAGCGAGCTGGATGTGTGAGAAGGAGCCGATCCTTCAGTAGTCTCAAGCTTGCTATCAGATGATCTACCACTAAGGGTAGAGCCAGATGTATATGGCGAGGGTGGGGAAGCCTCGGCTTCCGAGGTCTTTCCAGTCTTTGATCTTGTTTGCATTGCTAACTATACTTGAACACATCAGTGTTAGTACTGGCAGTAAAGTGACCTGTACACCTCATGTCGGTAATGACTAATATATGTGTGTAGTATTGTGCAAAGAAAAGTAACACAAAGAAAAGTTCAAAATAGTCCAACAGTTCAAGTCCCGGTCCGAATGTATGTTCTATCTTATGTGAAATGTTCAAAACCCTGCTCGCGCAACCACTGGTGTATACATTAGCGCTAAACGTGCGGTTGTATGATTGACATGTAAATCTGGAGATGGGCAGTCGGGAGGTCAAAGTCCTAGGCATGAGAGAAAGACTCCAACCCGTTTCGGAATCCAAAGCTCTGGGCCTCGAAATCCGAATTTTCGAACTCCTCCAGGTTCGAAATTTCGAAACCCTCAGAGCTCAAAATTTCAATCCACTCAGGGTTCGAAATTTCAAGCCCCACCGCATTCGAAATTTTGAACCCCAATGGGTTCGAAGACTCGAACCTAAGGGTTCGGGAATCCGAACCTCTGAGGTTCGAAAATCCGAACCTTTCAAGGTTCGAAGTTTCCAACTGGATGGGGTTCGAAAATTCAAAACTATGGAGGATCGAGACTTCGAACACAGCCGGGTTCGAACTTCCATGCCTTTTCCAAAGGCTTGGCAGCTCCTCCTCTCTCGTTGACCCCTTTCGGCGATGCCATGGCTCTTCGACCTCCTTCCTCCTCATTTCCTCGAACCCAGGCATTACCTAATTTGGGTTCGAAAGTTTCGGTTTGAAAGTTTCAACTTCGAAGCTTTTACAACATTGACAGCCATGGAAGGAAATAGTAGAAGGAAGAAAATGAGCAGTGGAGGCCTATTTACAAAAGGAAAGCTCGTCCCTTCATATTCTAGGGTTGGTTCGAGATTTTTAACCTATCGGGTTTGAAATTTTGAACCCCCAGGATTTCGAAAATTTGAACTCGTTAGGTTCGAAGTTTCGAACCTCCAGGGGTTCGAAAATTCGAACCTCCTGGGTTCGGACTTTTGATCCTCCAAGGGCTCGAAATTTCGAACCCCCTGGGCTTGAAATTTCGAACCCCCTAGAGTTCGAAAGTTCACATCTCTAAAAAAAAAATTGCACCTATGGGTTTGAGACATTGTGCCATGCTCTCTTGTGTACGTACTCCCTGCACATAAATACCAACTCCTGCACACCCACGGAGATGACGCATTGCAGATACTTAGTGAATTGAGTACTAGCTCATTCGCAAATCCAGTGCGAATAAGCCAACCAGCTAAATGTTTGCTTCCTTTTAGTTTACAGGTCTAACCAATAGCTCAGCTATCATCCCAACTAATACAAAGACATCATGCCAAGACAAGACGTACTATAGGGGGCAAATGTTAACTAAATTTTTGGTCCGGTTCCCAAAATTACATCGGACACGCTCAACAAAACGCATCACGTGAAGCTAAGACCGAGAGGGATATTTATGAGCAAAGGGAACAGGATCAAAGAGGGACCGTACCACTCAGAACCTATAACACCCCGCATTTTTAATGCAATCGAAAATAAAAATAAAAATATGCATATATGTATATATATTACATGCATAGATATATTTAAGGGAAAAATTAAATAATAATATAATTGCATGTAATAAGTTCATGCAGTGAAATAAAGAAAAAGATGAATAAAAGAAATTATGTGCAATGCATGAAATGAGAAGAAATGTAATGCAATTGAAATTGCATGCGAACATTTAAAAAGAAATAAAAAGGAAAATTTGAAGAGCTTCCAGAATTTTGTCACGAAATTAGCATCGTTGCGCTCGTGGTGAATTTCTGGTCAATTTAGACCTATAATTTGCAGAAAACAGATTTAAAATGAAAGAGATATCTTTAAATTAATTAATGCCACAAAACATGAAGAAAAGAGGATTTAGAAAAGAATAATGTTCAGCACCGTTCTAAGCCTTGTTAACAATAGCCTAAGGAGCTCAATTGGTTAGAGCATGTGATTGCATACAAGAGATACAGAGTCCGATCCCCGCCAGCGCCATATTTTTGTTTTTAGGGAATAGCTAAAAAGTGGCTTAGTGTGATAGTAGTTAAAAACTGGCTTAGTGGGAAGGCGGTTTAATTAAACAGCGGTTTAGTATGAAAAGGGATAATAAGAGGTTTAATAGAGAGAATGTTTCAAAAGAGGATATATATATATATATATATATATATATATATATTGGTTTGAGATATATAATTGTTTGCATACAAAAGATTAGCATACACATAAGAGTTGAGTACTAATGGACATAATTCAAATTAAGGGTTATGCGCGAACAAAAAGCAAACAAAGAAGGAATGTTTAAAATTTGATGAAGATTACATGTATTATAAATAAATCAAATTTCAAATCAATATATATATATATATATATATATATATATATATATGGCAGGGGTTTCGACACCACCATAGGGGTGTTGACACATGTGTCGACACTAAAGTAGGGGTGTCAACCCCTGCGCATCATTCAGCGCATGTGGCGTGTTTTGATTGGTAAACATTTGTTTTTGCTCCGATATGGCCATTTCCTATTGGTCGTATGACATGGTTAGCTCTGATGGAGTTTTATGTAAATCTAAGTGTCCTGGTTTCTCCGTACTCCTATAAATAGGAGCTTAGACCTAACCCTAAACCATATAGTTTGGCTGCTACGCTGGAGCTCTAACATGACTCTCTCTCTCTTCTCAAATCTATTCTAAAATTAGAATATTAGACTAGAAAATTATGAATCCACATCTGGAGGAGAGGATCAATGTTAACATAAGATTATTCAAAGCAAGGTTGTGAATCTAATCGAAGGGAAAAGGGGAAACCATGGATTATGGAACGGATCAGATCCAAAAATTGGGGAAAGCTTAAAGGTGAGTGGGTTTAAATTGTAGCCTTTAGATAATGTTATTGCTATAGTTTAGCATTCCCCTTTTAACAAATTGTGAAATTGCAAGTTTAATTATAAATTGTTGTTATAACAAGTTGGGATGTTAATATGAATAGATCAGGAAATTCATATGTTTAATCTATTATATTATTGGAATGATTACATGTTGAAAAAAACAACTTGTTAGAAATGGTTAGAACATGGGCAATAACTATTGTTGTTATAATTATATGTTACACTTGCGACATATTATAGAATAAATGACATGTTAAAATTGATGGATTTGAATAATTACCCGATTGAATGTTTACATGTCAACATGGGATTAAACATATGTTAAAAAGGACATGCAATGAAATATAGATAAAATTTTGACAACATGAAAAATTAGATTACTGTAAACTAGAAAGGATAATATGCCTAAAGTTTTCATGTAATGGGAATGAAGTGTAATGGAATATTTGGAACATAGCATATATTATGTGTTGAGACTTTAATTTGGTCGTAAAATTCTGATATGAACATTAATGATTGAATAAAGATGAGTATGCCTAGGAATTCAATTAGAAATTGTAACTGCACGTATGGCACGAGCTTAGGTTGCATTAGTGGCGGAAGTCTGCCCGAACCCGACCGGCATATCCTGCAGCCACTAATGTCGAACCTAATGTGAGAGGCCTAAGTGCAAAAATTAAAAAAATGTAATGGTGTTAGGACACGAGATTTAGTCAACTTGTGGTAGAAGTCTGCCCAGACCCGCCCGACAAATCCAGCATCCACAAGTCTTGGCTTAATGTGAGAAGTCTAGTGCTTATATATATATATATATATGTGTATGTGTGTGTATAACAAGATATGAATAAATGGAAATAATGGTAATCTAACTCCTAAAGGAAGAGATGTAATGAACCGAGTTAGTGTGAGAAGAAGGAAAAGTGATGTATTTACCTAAATGACCTATTTCTGGAAACGTTGTTGCAAGTAAGCCACAGTAAATAAAGAAAAGTAAAGAAATTACTTGCTATTTATTCCTTCTATCAAACCAATGAAGTGCATGAAGTGTTTTCCTTAATATAATAAGGAATATATATTACAGTGAATAAAGAATAATGGTTTACAACAGTAAATGATTTAAAGGGGAATGATAATAACCTATTATAAATAAATAACATTAATGAAAATGTTGTATAATAGGTAGACTTGTCCTTGGGACAAGTGAATATTATAACTTAGGGTATAATAAACTAGTAAGGGGATGAGATAACCGGTGAATTGAGTTAAGGGACACTTAGTGGTAAATTAAGTAACTAGTAAAGGGGAAAATCTGAAACCGGTTAAGAAAATGGGAAAAATATATGTACTTAATAAATTAAGTAATCTATAAGCTTGGAAGTTTGAAACCCGTTTATAAAAATGTTTTAGGGACAAGAGGAAATTATAACATAGGTTATAATAAATGGGTAGAGAAACTTATTAATGGGTCTTAGTTAATAAAACTAAATTAATAAGTAAACAACGATAAATTGTACTGATAACATAAAATGGAATTATGATTAAATGAGAAAGAATGAGGAAAACTTATGAAATAAATAAGTTATATTTAATCATAAATGGTAAGAGACATGTTAATTAGAAAACATGTGAACTGGACATACTTAATTACATATTAAGTAAAACATGTTATTGTAATAATGAAATCAACAAGAAAATATAAAAGATATTATGGATTACAGACCTTGGGCCACAATCTAGAGAATAACATGTTGTGGGCTTATTATTAAACTTGAATGGATTAAGTTGTAGGACCGAAATTAATAAGCAAGAGAAACTTGATAATTTGAATAAGAATTCAATATGAAATGGAATAACCAAGTTAACTAGAAACCTGATGAGGTGAGACAAGCGCGTAAAATAATGTTTAGACATAGGGTCTAATAACATATTAAAGTGAGACACTAGAACCAGTCCGCACGTTTAATGGGGAATAACTCAATGGGGAAGATCATCGAGGTGTTATAAAGCACGAGGGGAGCGTACGTTCATCTGATTGTTCTGACGGCTCCAAGGGAATGGAAGGGGAAGCACGCGGCTTCCTGAGGTACATAAGGTGCTCCTAGTAGTCCTCTATGCAGTGGCAGATGTCTTAGGCTGTGCTCGCAGAGGTTGGGTCTGCGCATAACTACTAGGTGGGTGGGCCTTGACTACAGATGTAGCTATGCAGTCAGAATGCTGTGACAAGGTGACACCAGGGTGATTCGTCGGTTGTCTCACGAGGAGGTAGAGAGGGTCACGACAAACAAGGATAGTAGACCGTCCGTCACCGGCAGCTAGTGGGATGCGAAAAGACTAGAGCTAAACCCAAGATGCCATTTTACCTTTCACTATCGAGGTACGGGGTTGTGGGTAGACGCCACATGGATGTTTAGATTGGTTGTTAGTAGGGACAGTCGCTTAGCTCTTGTAGTTTTTACTAGTTGAGGGAGGGACCGAGGTGGGGCCATAGCCACCACGAAAACAGACCCTAGGTAAGTCTGTATTTAGAGGATTTTTTGAGACGGGACTGTCCAGATATGGAAAAGCTCCCGGCTAAGTTCTGTGTTTCTTGTTTAGCCCTGCCACGAAACTCGGTGCACATTAGAGGTCGTTCGATTGAGGCATCGAGCTACAATTGAAGATACGTATGGTGGATATTCTAGATACATACACGTCGGCTCTGAGTGGTGTATCGTAGACTTAAGGGCATTACTCCATTATGGAGTCTGATTCGATCAATGGTGGCAGTCTGTACGCTTGCGTAGCACAGTAATGATAGATATATGCGGAACGTAATATTGTTGTCCATAAGTCACTACAGTGTAGGATGAGGGACTACATATACTGCGATAGTGTTACAGTGGAGACCGTGCGAGTGGGGTTCCATGGGGTGTACCTTGATATTGGGGGTTTCTACACATATAATGTATTAGGTTAATTCACTGGGAAGTAAATGGGTATGACATGTGTGTAAGCCTTAAGTGCCGTTAACCCAAGTAACCTAATAAATAAGATAATATGATTGAACGGTATATGTAGGATTATCCAAAGTGTATAGTTTAAATCCAGTCACCAGAACTTGTTTTCTGACCCCCTCCTCATAACATACTCGTAGGATAGATTTATGGCAGGGACATGAGACATTATAGCTTTGGATACTGGTTAGGCAGTATTATTAATACAGGAAGGCTATACTTTGATTTATATCATATTTTATCCGTTCCACTGAGAGATATTTTCTAAGCTCTGACATATTTTATGTCTCTGTCTTTTCTGCAGGATACCAGAGCAAACCAATTTCGATAGATTGGAATTTTGAAAAAAAACGGTCTGTTGAAATTAGGGTTGTCACAGAACCTCGCAGCACCCAAAGAACATTCTTGAACTAAGGCCTTGGGCCCCGAAGGAGTCGCAAGCCTCAACTGCCTAAGCCTAAGGTCCTCGCCCCCTTCCCCCCGACAGGGGGACTTCGCACCTAGTAGGGTGCGAAATTCGCACCCAGCAGGTGCGGAATTTCGCACCTTGGCCCGAGTTCGAAATTCATGCATATGTAGGTGGCAGGTGCGAATTTCTGCATGTGGTCCCCTATTCCAACCTACTTCTACCTAAGCCCTCTCCTATAAATAGCCCATAGCCTCACACTTGAAAGGGGTTGGATTTGATGACCTTGGAACCTTCCTAGGCCTCCATTAATGGCATCTCTCATTTAAGGAAGAAAAAGGACTAAATCACAATTTTCCTTATTCATTTAATATACTACAATTATGGCGTCATCATGGAGAATGAATGTACTGAGATATCTTAGGATAGTCTCAACCTTGTAATCCTTGGTCATTAATAATATTCCAACACCACTTCAAAGTGGACATAGGCCCCACCAGGCCAAAACCACTATAAATCTATTGTGTTATTTACCTTTTTCCGCTTTTCTCTTTGCGACAAAATTAATAAATTATAGTAATTGGAATCTTTGGTGTTTTTGACATTTTTTGCCGTCAACAATCGGGGTTACCATTAGCCCTTTATTGACGACAGTATGATATGGCCATTCATATGATTAACAGTTGTTTCGAAGCAGGATTGGCAGTGATAGCCAGAGTCTGTCATGGGTGATTGGTTTCTTTGTTTGTACCTTCTCACATAGGTTGTCCGATATCGGAGGATATGTTTCTTTTGTGTCTGTCTGATATTGGTTTCGGCCTTTGGGGCTTGTTCTTGAGGGATGTTGAATTCGATTAAGATGGTTTACGTGTGATCAATAATCTGGATGCTATGAGTGTTACTGATTGGTTGCTTCTGTTTACCATGATCGAATGGTCGTTCTGATTACTATGGATAAATTATTATTCCTTTGATTGTATGGGTTGTAAAGACTATCACTGTCCGATGTAGGGAAGATAGAAGTTGTGTTCTTCTCTCATGTTGTAGGTAAATTAGTTAGTTTATTTACCCATTCTCATATACATTATTGATGAAGTTAGTTAGTTGTTTTATCCTTCACTAAGACTATTGTCTGACCAAAGGTTTTATATTTCCCTCTTATTACCTTGGGATGTTCATCCAATTTTGGATGGGCAGACTACGTGGCAGGTGACAGGTGATATCTTAGTAAAGACGATATAGCAGTTCGGAGGCGAGCAGGAGGCTGGTGTACTATCTCTCTTATTTGGGTTTCTGCTGTTGGTTATTCTACTCATAGTGTTGCACATATGTTGCAATCCTGGCATATGGATATGCTTCCTAGTTCTCTTAAATATTTGAGATTTCTACTTAAATATGCTTCACTAATATTACATGTTGTATATGTTCTATTATATTTTATCCTTGCGCTGTGTGATTTACGATAGGTTCCTCTTGTGTTATCATACCTTGATGATCGTCCATAGCTACATGGCATACCTTTTTGTGCACTTTTCCTCATATTTAGTGCAGGGGTTGTAGGCTGTCGTCACATTTGGTGGTTAACGGTTTTAGCCAAAGTTCGAAGACCTAATCACGTAAGAGAGACTTATTTGTAGATTTCAGTTGAGTGAATACAATATAATAGTATATGGAAGTGTATAGTATAATAGAGGTTGAACTTTATTACAATTATTTCACATGTGGACTAATCATTCCATTTTAGATTTAGAATGAGTCGTCAAACCTCTAAGAGTGAGCCTGAGACGTGAAGAGTAGGAGATGGAAGCCAGTTAGGAGCTTTAGTCGTTGCACCGAAATATCTAGTTATGTTTGAGGCAGCCATGATGTCAGCCGCTATGATAAGGATATCCATTCCAGAAGCGGTAGTAGAGAGTGGTGTTCTTGCGCAAGTACCCAGAAGGGATTCTGCTAAGCAGAAGAGGGACTGTTCTCCTATAGATAAAGAAACCTTTATTGGCCCCAGTGCAACAAAGAAAAATATAAGAAGAAGAAAATTAAGAACAATATCTATGCTTCAACTGTCAGATAAATGGCCATTACGCTAAGGATTGTGAGAAGCCAAGAGCTGAAATGAATTGCTTTAAATGCGGCAAGCCTGGACATAAGAAGAAAGACTTCCCAGATTTTCTAAGGAATAAACAATCGGAGGAAGCTTGTGTTGTGGAAGTTACTCCGATCTCTTATTACATTTCTAATGAGGATTAGAAGAAGATGTTGCCAATTTAGATGTGTTTTCTGCTAGTCGAGTTGTTGAGTTATATTGGGTACTAGAGAATCGTCTTCTTTTACCTATAATAAGATTGTATTCCGAATAAATTTGAACTTGAAGTTTTGGTAGTCCTTTCGTTGTAACTAATCTAATATGGGTTCATCTGCTCTTTGAAAACTTTGTGGATCCAGTATTGTTGACCATGGATGCTCATATATGAGTGGTTGCTTAGTTGTAACTTTCGCTGGTTTTGAAATCATCTTGGGTAGGGATTGAACCAAGAGATTGTTGGAGAATGGAGTTTTGATGACAACAACCTTATTTCAATTATCATTGATTATAAAATATATACTAACACCTTTTGTATAGAATATATTTGTGAAGGAATTATATACAAGAAATATTATTGAAGACTGTACAGTTATAAAGATGATAGAGATTCAAAGATCATAGAAAATTTAAGACTCATGAGTATTCAAGATTCAAGAGTTCAAGATTAATATAGTTATAAAGTCTTGGTTTTGTAAGACTCTAAATAGCACTCCAGGTACAAATTCAAATTCTAAACTTCAAATTCTGATTTTCAATTCTACTCTCAATCCTCTTTATTTTATTTTTCTATTTGTTTCCATTTCTATTCTTCTTTGTTTTTTAAATTTAAGTTTTTATATATACTTTATATACAGTTTAAAACCTTATAATTTTATAAATATATTTATATAGTTTAAAATTATGTTTTCATATGTTTTTCTATCATATAATATTAATTTACGACACTAGAATTTACTCAAAAATTTCCAGAAATATTTTCGTATCAAAACACTTGAAAAATACTTTGAAAATCATAAATCAACTAGAGTATGTTGACATGTCAAAAACTCTAGGTCGACATATAACTCGCATTTTTTTTCTAAATTTGAAAGGGTGTCTTTTCACTATTTGAAATGATCCAGAACTGTTGCAACCCTTTACACTACGTAAATAGGTGTTAAAACCAAATTTTTTAACATCTCTTCTTCTCTAACTTCATCCTCTTTCTCTACATCATTATTCTGAATCATTCTTATGGTTTTTACACTTATACTCCACCGAATTCAATTCTATTTACATCTTCTTTATACACTCTCTACTCTCTTAATCAAGTGCTACTGAAGAGTTATAGGGCTATTTTGTAATTGCTTGGGTTGAATAAACCTTGTTTGTGAGTCAAAGAGGAGTCGGTGCGTCCTAGTTGAGCCGAGAAATCAAGGAAGAGGAGTCGATGTGTCCTTGTTGAGCCGTGAAATCAAGGAATAGGAGTCGGTGTCCCTTGTTGAGCCGTAAAATCAAGGAAGGTGTAATTGAATATTGAAATAGTAATAAAACTCTTCGCAATCCAGTGTTGTGCGGGACTGGACGTAGGAGTAATCCGAACCAGTATAAAATCTGGTGTGTTCTTTCCTTTTCTGCATTTTTATTTCTATTTATCTTATTGGTGTTTGAATCTGTGTTTGTGATTGTGCTTGTGATGTTTGATTCATTCCATAATTCACTTTAGTTTTAAGTTCTGTTTAAATTCTTACAAACAGTATTCACCCACCCTCTAGTGTTTGCTTTTCCTAAATGAACCATTCCGTAGTTCCTACCAATTATTATTAGAGCAAGGTCTTTCATAAACTTCATAATCTAATTTTTGAAAATTTGGTAAGATGGTAAATTTCGGAATCTTTGATAATACTACTGTCAAATCATGCATTTCATCAATGTTTAAAGAGTCTGCATATATTAAAGTTAAAGAAGTATATGATCTACTAAAATATTGTTCAATACAGAAAAGGATGAGTTCTATGACTTCTGAAAATTCAAAAGTTGAAAAGATGGGTAAAGTGGCTATTGGCAATTCAAATTCTGAAAAGGCGGCTATTGGAAATTCAAATCTTGAACCAATGTATCACATGACTATTGAAATTTCAAATTCTGGAAAGCAATTGGTGGAGATGAAAAAGGAGAAACAGATAATGGATAGTGGCTGTTCGAGACATATGACTGGAAATCCATAACTACTCAATAATCTGAAGTATGAAGATGGTGGATTGGTAAACTTCGGAGATAACTCTAAAGATACATCATTGGAATCGGCAATGGCGGTAATTTTGAAAAACATATTATTTTTGATGTTTTATTAGTTAGAAATTTAAAACACAATTTACTAAGTATAAGTCAACTTTGCGATAAAGGATAAAAAAAATAAAGTTTGAAAAGAATAAATGTTTCATAGAAGATAGGAATTCAAAGTTATATTTGAAGGAGATAGAAAGAAAAATATCTATATATTAAGTATGAAAATTTCAAACGATAATTTATGTCTTATAGCCAATACAAGTGATCCCTGGATCTGGCATAAGAGATTCAGTCATATAAATTTCAAACATATTTCTAGAGTTTCTAATTTAGATGTAGTTAGAGGATTACCCAAAATGAAATTTAAAGTTAATAAGTAATGTGATGCTTACATTTAAATCAAAAGAAGAAATTACTACTTCAAAACCATTAGAGTTAATACACATGGATTTATTTGGTCCATCCCAAATTCAATCAATAAATCATAACAGATATGTGTATGTAATAGTAGACGATTTTTCTAGATTCACTTGGACTTTCTTTCCTAAAAATAAAAGTGATGCTTTCGACCAATTTAAAACTTTCTTTAAAAGGATTCAAAATTTATTATCAGTAAAAATTAAAATAATATGTAGTGATCATGATGGAGATTTTGAAAATGAGAATTTTGAAAAATATTGTAATAAAAAGGGAATAACCCACAATTTTTCAATTCCAAGAAATCCTCAACAAAACGGGGTAGTTGAACATAAAAATGGAACGAAACAAGAATGTGCAAGAACTATGTTATCCAATAGTAATTTACCAAGGAATTTTCGGGCTGAGGCAGTCGCAACAGCTTGTTATATTATTAATAGAATTTCAATTAGACCTTTGACTCATAAAACTCCTTATGAACTTCTATATAATAAGAAACCAAAAGTATCATATTTTAAAATATTTGAAAGTAAATATTTTTTTCTTAATACAAAGGATAATTTAGAAAAATTTGATTCAAAATCTGATAAAGGAATTTTTATTGGATATTCAAAAAGAAGCAAGGCTTATAGAGTCTTTAATACTCAAACCAATACTATAGAAGAAATATTAAACGTATCTTTTGATGAAAACTATAAAAGTATAACTCAAAACAATGAAGACGATTGTGAGGATGAAATTAATGAAATAAATAATGAAGTTAACCAACCAAATAAAAGGATTATATTACTTAGAGACCATCCTATAGAGAATATTTTAGAGGGTATTGAATTTGTTGCTAGAACTCGTAATCAATTAAATAATATGAGTAATACTGCATTTATATCAACTTTTGAACTCAAAAATCCAAAGGAAGTTTCTTCGGATGATTCATAGATACTTGCTATGCAAGAAGAATTGAATCAGTTTACTAGGAATGAAGTATGGGAACTTGTTCCTAGACCAGAGGATAAAACAATAATAACAACCAAATGGGCCTATAAAAATAAAATGAATGAACACGGTGAGGTAGTAAGAAATAAGGCATGACTAGTAGCACAAGGATATATTCAAGAAGAAGGAATAGATTACGACGAAACTTTTTCCCTTGTAGCAAGACTAGAGGCTATTAGAATTTTACTAGATTTTGCAAATTATAATAATTTCGAATTATATCAAATGGATGTCAAAAGTGCATTTCTAAATGGATTTGTCAAAGTAGACGTATATGCAGAGAAACCACCCCTATTTGAAGATGCAAAATTACCAGATCACGTATATAAACTGAAGAAAGCTTTATATGGATTAAAATAGGCTCATAAGGCTTAATATGATAGATTACGAAATTATTTATTACAATCAAAATTTGAAATAGGAAAATTAGATAATACTTGGTTCATCAAGAAAAATAACAAAATTATACAACTAGTACAAATATATGTTGATGATATAATCTTTGGGTCAACAAATGAAAAAATGAACAAAGAATTTTCAGATATTATGACCATAGAATTTGAAATGAGTCATATGGGAGAATTATTATTCTTCTTAAGTTAATAAATTCGACAATTAAAGAATGAAATATTCATTAATCAAGAGAAATATGCAAAAAGATTTAATTAATAGATATAATCTAACAACAACAAATGGAAGACCAACACCTATGGCAACTAATATTGCTTTAAGTAAAGATGATACATCAAAAGACATTGATAAAAACTATATAGTGGAATGATAGGATCATTATTATATATACCGCTAGTAGACCAAATATAATGCATAGTATATGTCTCTGTGCAAGATATCAATCACAACCTAAGGAAACTCATTTAGCAGCCGTAAAATATATTCTCAGGTATGTAAAGCATACATCAGATCTTGGATTATTTTATCCTAAAAATGATTCATTCAATTTAGTTTCGTAATATGACGCTGACTACGCAGAATGTAAATCTGATCAGAAAAGTACTAGTGGAACATTTCATTTTCTAGGACATTCCCTTGTATCATGGTTTAGTAAAAAAACAAAATACCGTATCTTTATCAATAACCGAAGGAGAGTATATATCTGCTGCTTTCGCATGTTCACAAGTAATTTATATGCAACAAACTTTAAATGATTTTGGTTTAAGTATAAATAAATCACCTATGTACTATGATAATACAAGTTCTATAAATATTTCTAAAAATCTCACTCATCATTCGAGAACTAAACATATTGATGTATGGAAGTATTTTCTAAGAGATAATGTAAGTAAAGAAAACATTTCACTTGAATCTATAGAAACAGATAAACAAATAGCTGATATATTGACCAAACCGTTAAATGAATCAACAGTCACTAAAATTAAGAGAGAACTAGGTATATGCTCATTAAGTGAATTAGAATAATCAAGTAATAGTATATATATAAAAATAAGATAAGGAATTAAAATAATGAAACTTAAAACAAGACTATGTCGGCATAAAGTTTCAGCTATGTCGACATATAACTGCCAAAAATTTAAAATTAATTCCCACGGAAATTATTTATTTCATTTTTCTTCTTCATTTTCATTCTTCTTCTATGTAAAAGCCCTAACTTAAAAAATACAATGGCTTCCACTAATCCAAATACTTAAAACAACTCTGATTCATACGTTGGACCATCCAAGTTCCATTTCAATGATCAACGCTTTCTAGATTGATCAAAATCGAAGGGAAAATGGATTATCTACTGCAAATGGTGGCTGAGATGCTAGTACTCCAAATTATAATAAGTCAAGAGAAAAATAGACAAGGAAAAGTAATTAGAAGTCTCTCAAATTTTATAATGTATAACGAGACTAATCCGATCATCATCAATGATGATAAACAACCCGTGGAAGAAGAAGAAGAACTGTAACAACCAGGGTTCCGACAGACCGAATTTTTTTCAAAAACCCAATCTATCGAAACCTGAGTTGGGCTCTCTGGTATCTTGTAGAAAAAACCGAGATAAAGAAAACATATCAGAATTCGTAAGCATCTTACAGCGGAAGGAATTGAAAGTATAATGTACTTTAAATATAGCTTTACCTTATAAAACATACTGCCTAACCAGTATCCAAAGCTTATACCATCTCTGTCATGAACCTAACCTAGAAGTATGTAATGAGGAGGGGGGTCAGAACATAAGTTCCGTGTGAGTAGACATAGAATAAACTTTTGTATAATCCGACATATACCGTTCAATTATATTTTTTTGCTTATTAGGTTGTTTACGATATTAGCTCTCTAGGCTATACTCATGTCCCACTAGTAGATTAACCTAATACCATGTATATGTAGATACCCCCAACTCATATAATCCTTTCCATGTATATATACAGTCCCTTGCCGTATGTCGTACAGGCTTCATCATGTAAATCTATACTAATTTAGTGTAGTGCCTCCATTCTCGAAATCGTTTGGACTACCAATCTTGATCTTGCTGGATTCCGTTTATTACCTAGATCTAATCTAGGGTTTTCTATCTAGTGCTTCCTAGATTCAACCAGGGTTTATGCTACCAAGGGCCACTGGGGTTTATGCTACCTATTGAATGCTTTCTAGATCCAACCAGGTTTATGCTACCTAGGGCCACTAGGGTTTATGCTAACTATTGAACAATGCCCCTAGTCTATGACACACTACCTAGAGCGATATATGTTCCTAGACTTTACGTCCCAATCATGTCATTAAACGTGTTACATATCTAGTTGCACATGTCCTCTATATGTGCAGCCCGAGTCCTGTGGCAGGGCTAATCAAGAAACACGGAACTTGGTTGGGAGCTTTAAGTTATTTGCCAATGAAGATGCTAAGGTCTGTTTTATCTGTATGTGGCTATGGTCCCACTTGACCCCTCCCTCAACTAATGAAAGGCAAACAAAAAAAATCAAGAATGAGAACTGTATGCAGGCCCTCTGTGCCCCTACAAACATATTGGCCACCCTCACCCATAACTAGATCACAAAGTATATGGTCTTTTGGTGTTCTCTGCCTTTTCGCTTGCGTATCATGATTGACTCAAGATGGTAGGTAGGCGACGACGTGCTATCACATGGCTAAACAAGATATTGCCCCTCACGCTGACCCATTCTAGTCTTTAAGTTGCTTATATTGCAACCAAGGCATACCCTTGGCTCTTCTAATGTGGACCTTTACCTCTGTGAGCCCAGGAGGATCATCTACAACCTCACAAAGGGATACCAAAAGTACCCTCACGTCCCCTCGAAGCCGCGTGCTTCATAACCCAGTTCGTTGGAGCCTTCTTCATGTTCATATGGTCGTTCGCTCCTACTCGTGTTCTACTTGGCTTTCTTGACTAAGGTTTACTACTTAGTTCTCTTAACTAAGGTTTACTACTTAGTTTCATGAATCGTTAGCTTTCTTAACTAAGGTTCACTACTTAGTTTCCTGAATCGTTTGCTTTCTTAACTAAGGTTTACTACTTAGTCCTCTTAACTAAGGTTTACAACTTAGTCCTCTTAACTAACGTTTATTACTTGGTTCTCTTAACCAAGGTTTGATACTTAGTTTCTGTTACTTAGTTCTCCTTAACTAAGGTTTGTTACTTAGTTCCTTTTAACTAAGATTTACCAATGAATTCAAGCATGACTTAAGTTCTCTTTATCAAATGATAGCGTACGGGTGTTTTCCCACATTTCCAACTTAGATTAACTTATTTCATGGTATAAGTCGTCCCACCCTACAAGTCTTGTATTACATCTTAAGTCATATTCATTTCTTATCCCTAGGATAATTTTATCTATTATTTAATCTTATCATTCCCCACTTTCCTTGCTTTGATACTGTTATATTGGTTAAGTTTTCCTATGTGTCCATGTTGACTTAACCCCCAATCACGTATTTCGTTCAACCTACGTACCATGCTAAATTGGTTAAGTGTTCTCTATTAGTTCATGTTGACTTTACCCTCCCATATATCATGTCAAATTGGTTAAGTGTTATCTAGCGGTTCATGTTGACATAACCCACCCATATATCATGTCAAATTGGTTAAGTGTTGTTTAGTGTTTCATGTTGACTTAACCTTACCATGCTAGCATGTGTCATTAGCATTAATTAATTATTAATGCCCAACCTCTCACATTAGACCTATTGTTGCGGTAACTGGATGTGCTAGTTGGTTCCGGGCAGGATTACACCACAACTCAATCTAACCTCGGTTTTCAAGCTCGTTATGGCTAACTTCTCACATTAGAACCTATTGTTTGTGGTCACTGAATGTACCGGGCAATTCCGGGCAGGATTACACCGCAAACTCATTCTAACCATAATTACATAAAAATATGGTTTGTCCAACATATTTCATTTTTAATTAAGTTTCTAGGATCTTAACGGAATATCCAATTTTCAAGTTTCAAATTCAAGCTTTACCCAAAAAACCCCAATTTATGTTCATGCTTATAATCCCGTTAATAGGCTATACCTATTATTCCAGTTTCCCATACATGTGTTCCTAACAGGTTGCTATCATTCCTCATATGTTGGTTAAGCTTATTCATATGTCAAGTGCTACTTAACCCATTTCTACTTTGCTTACACAACCATTCGTGTAATAATCTTTTAACCCAAATTGCCTAATTCATCGATTAAATCTCAAGCTCTTCCCAAATAACTATAATTTACGCGCTGTTGACCTTGGCTCGAAGGTAGCCAAGTTTCAAAAATAAAAAGGAAGAATAGGGAAGAGGAATAGATTAAGCGTACAATGATTATTTTAAATTGCAACATCTTAAATGAGGAATGACGAACGATAATAATACAATTATGCATAAAGTGCATTGTAATCCCACTCACTGATTTAAGAACGGATCTTGAATTCTGGGATTCGATTTCTGAAACTCAAAAGCCATCCCTTGACGTAGATTATCGATCCTCCAATTTAGATTTGATTCTTAGAAAATAGTTGTTGAAGTCGTTGAATTAGCCTTTGATTCTCTACTTGAATTCTAACGAAGAACTTGAGCAGCATAACCCCGTCTTTGATTTATTTTGATATGAATTAGGGAAGAGTATAGGAATAACGAAGATGTGTACAAAAAACTATAGCCTTAGGGGTGTTTATATAGGTGCTCAAGACCTTATCGTACACGCAACGCTGAGTCAGCATTGAACCCTGTTACGAAAATAGTCCTGGTTCGCAGATGAATCTAGCCAAATCTTATCGTACACGTAGCGTTGCGTCAGCATTGGGTCCCGCAAGCTGTTTTGGCGCAGGAATTCGAATTTTGAATGTTTGAATTGTTTTGGCGTACAAATTTGAGTTTTGAACTTTTGAATTTCTGGAATTTATTTAACTATTTTATTCGCATGAAATATTCTTATATGTATATAATTACTCTACCGACCATTTTACGTGTATATATATACGCACAATTTTCGTTTTATTTTCAAAATTCAAATGATGTTGCACCGTTATTTGATTCTTGTCATATTTCATTGACTGTAGCCTTATCTTGAATTTTATCTTTTGTATACATATATTTATGCATATATATATATATATTCACATATATAAACATATATTTTCTTTATTTCCGTATATGTACGTTCTTATCCTTTCAAATTTTGAATTTGTATATGTACACATATATTTGCATGTTCAGTTGGCCCTCTCTAAAACAAAGACAAAAATTATGCCGCTGCCGGGGTTCGAACCCCCGACCTTCATGTTACAAATCCAATGTTTTAACCAACTGAGCTATTAAGTCTTTTGTTAATAAGTCTTAGAACAATGATAATTATTGTTCTCTCCTTACTTCTCTTTTTCATGTTAGTTACAATACTGAAATTAAACAATTGCATGAATCCTTTTCTTTTAATGTTAATGCATTATGTTTGCAAATCAGTGCATGCAACATATTTACATTGCATGCAACCAATCCTTTCTTTCTTTTAATGCACGCAATATTTTTTTTCTTCAGTGCATGTATTTATTACATGCAATCATTATTTTATTCTTTATTTTATATTTTAATTTGTTTGTATACACACACACACACACACACACATATATATATATATATATATATTTCTCTTGTGCGTGTATAAACTTCTAGGCTCAATAACTTCTTCATATGATATCCGTTTTACGCAAACCAAGTGTCTATCTTGACCAGAATTTTGATACGGACGCAATGGTGATGTCCGTTTTACTTAATTCCTGATATTTAAATTAAGTATGTTTATTTTCTCATCTCTTCGATTACACACATTGTTATCGCATTAATTTCCTTACTCTTCAATGTATGAATTAATTTTTCACTATACATCACCATTATTTACCTATCTATGCATGTACACATATTTGTACATTTTTAATTATATTAAAAATGTGGGGTGTTACATTCTCCACCCTTAAATAATTTCGTCCTCGAAATTCGATAAGAGTAAAATAGATAATCCCTCACAATATCCATCTATCCAGTGTGCATCCAATTGTTGCAAACACTGTGCATATGTGCAAAGTGAGATACATCATAGTAAAGTATGTATGCCTAATTTGGATCCACCTATATGTGTGCAAATTTTAAAAACCCTTTCAAAACATGATGCTCACATCCTAAATATACTTGCAGTTCTATATGAATGCAATATTCTTGAAAAATCAAAAAAAAAAATTCATCCAAGTTTTCCTATACTCTTATAGAATAAGAGCATGGTTCACCAAATTGTCACATCCAAAACCCAACCAACCATCATTAAATTTGAAATTTAGAAAAATCTAGTTTTCTAAATTTGATTTCTTATGTTACAAAAAGATATAAAACAGAAGAATTCACTTTTTACGCTGTACCTTTTATAATTGCACTCGGATTTTTATATAACTATTCTATAAAAACTTCCTACTTTCCTATCCAAGCACAACCACATAAGAAAACTTTTCTTTCTCTTTCATCTTATCTTGGAATAGTTTCATATTTATTCATCTTTCTCTTAAGATTTCCATTTTCTTTTCCCGTCACATTTGTTCCCTTACTGAATTTATTGTCTCTTGTTAGCTTAGGCTTTTCTCTTTCATAACATATTTGACTTAACCCAATTACTTAAGTTTATTATTACAAATAAGATTTTTCTGTTTTCAACTCAAACAGCATCCTACAGAGCTACTACTATGGGCCAAGAATCTTAGGACTTTGTCATCTCAAACAATTGCAAGTCCACACAACAGGATCTCCCCACTTACTTGCCCTTCACTACTTAATAGTCACTACTAGTCCTTGCTGTGCATTACTAGCCTATACTTTTTCTCTCTTTCTCAAGTAACTGACCTAGGTTTCTCATTGCTTATGCATTTTACGGGAATATTCCATTAATTTAATATTATCTAATCCCTGACTGTAAATTGGCAAGAGAGTAACTCCCTAAATATCAACCCCGAAGACCAAAATCAACATCAGATTGACACTCAGAGAATCACTCAACTCAAACAATCTCTAGTTGGTTCCAATTATTTAATTCATAGCTTTAACTTTCTCTTGTCGTTTTCTAGGCACTAATCCTTACCTACTCCATTCTTTTTAAAACATGGTTTGGCCTCCTTTCTTTTCGTTGCATTTTTCTTTCAAAAATTAAAACTGTTAAAACTTTGTTTTCTTCTCCAAAAATTGTTTTCACCAAACCATAAAAACATATTATAGAATAAAATGCAAAACATTTTTTTTTCAAATCACAAAACTGGAGTAGATAAGGACAACTATGGGGCTTACATTGTTTCTAATTACAATGTTAATTTAACTACTCGCTATAAGGTGCAGACATCTATTCTATTCTTACAACTTATTTTGTCCACCCAACAAAATTTCTTCGTAAATCAATAATCAAAATTTATTGTTAACAGAATAGAATTTTCTTTTATAAAACGCAACCCTTTCTTTTCAATCCTTTCATATATTATAATATGAAAACTAGCGAGCTATATATGCTCTATATTATGCACTTTTTGAGAGATTACTTTTAAAACAAGAAATCAATATTTTACCAAAGTATACACCACTTTACTTTAAAAACCCAACATGCACTGAATATGTCCTTTACGTATTTTTCTTAAACATCAAAAATACTTTTAAGATTAAAACTTGAAAAACACCACAAACTCTTTTACAAATTCAAGTTCTTAAAAGTTTATTATTGGGTTAGACTCAAAGTGGGTCTTTCAACTCAACTAGGCTTTCCTAGGCACTTTCCATACCAATTCTCTCAACTATATATATTCCTAATCCATTTTCCATATTTTAACCTTTTTCTAACTTATAAGGTTTCACTTCTAAACCTAATACTCTGAAATAACAACATTTCAGTTTTTAATTCTTATGGGATACTTTCTTTCTCCAATACCAAATCATATTGTACACTTTCCAACCAAACCACCTAAGAGTCTTAAAATTTCTAGGTTCATTCCTTTAGTGTACAAAATAGCTATCCCGGCTCTTTCCATTTCTAGTGGGCAACATTATGGATTTAGGTTTATATATATAATATATTTATATTTTAGAAAATACAAATACGTTCACTCATTATCTCCCAAAGATCACTGAACTGAAGCTCTGATACCATATGTAGCAACCCGAATTCCGACAGACCGATTTTTTTTTTCAAAAACCCAATCTATCGAAACCCGAGTTAGGCGCTCTGGTATCTTGCAGAGAAAACAGAGATAAAGAAAACATGTCTGAATTCGTAAGCATCTTACAACGGAAGGAATTCAAAGTATAATATATTTTAAATATAGCTTTACCTGATAAAACATACTGCCTAACCAGTATCCAAAGCTTATACCATCTCTGTCATGAACCTAACCTGGAAGCATGTAATGAGGAGGGGGTCATAACATAAGTTCTATGTGAGTGGACATAGAATAAACTTTTGTATAATCCTACATATGCCGTTCAGTTATATTTTCTTGCTTATTAGGTTATTCGCGATATTAGTTCTTTAGGCTATACTCATGTTCCACTATAGATCAACCTAATACAACGTATATGTAGATACCCCCAACTCGTATAATTCTATCCATGTATATATACAGTCCCTTGTCGTATGTCGTACGGGCTTCATCATGTAAATCTATACTACTTTAGTGTAGTGCCACCATTCTCAAAATCTTTTGGACTACCACTCTTGATCTTGCTAGATTCCGTTTATTACCTAGATCTAATCTAGGGTTTTCTATCCAGCGCTTCCTAGATTCAACCAGGGTTTACGCTACCCAGGGCCACTGGGGTTTATGCTACCTATTGCATGCTTTCTAGATCCGACCAGGGTTTATGCTACCTAAGGCCACTAGTGTTTATGCTACCTATCGAACAATGCCCCTAGTCTAGGATACACTATCTAGAGTGATATATATTCCTAGACTTTACATCCCAATCGTGTTGTTAAACGTGCTAGATATCTAGTTGCACATGTCCTCTATATGTGTGGCCCGAGTCCTGTGGCAAGGCTAATCAAGAAACACGGAACTCGGTCGGGAGCTTTAAGTTATCTGCCAATGCAAATGCTAAGGTCTGTTTTATCTGTGTGTGGCTATGGTCCTACTTGACCTCTACCGCAACTAATGAAAGGCACCCAAGAAAGTCAAGAATGAGAACTGTACGCAGGCCATCTATACCCCTACAAACCTATTGGCCACCCTCACCCATAACTAGATAGCAAAGTATATGATCATTTGGAGTTCTCCGCCTTTCCTCTTGCGTATCACGATTGGTGGCTCTTCTAACGTAGACCTTAACCTCTGTGAGCCCAGGAGGATCATCTGCAACCTCACAAAGGGATACCAAGAGTACCCTCATGTCCCCTCGAAGCCGCATGCTTCGTAACCCAGTTCGTTGGAGCCTTCTTCATGATCAGATGGCTGTTCGCACCTCCTCTTGTTCTACTTGGCTTTCTTGACTAAGGTTTACTACTTAGTTCTCTTAACTAACGTTTACTACTTAGTTTCCTAAATCATTAGCTTTATTAACTAAGGTTCACTACTTAGTTTCGTGAATCGTTAGCTTTATTAACTAAGGTTCACTACTTAGTTTCGTGAATCGTTAGCTTTCTTAACTAAGGTTTACTACTTAGTCCTCTTAACTATGGTTTACAACTTAGTCCTCTTAACTAAGGTTTATTACTTGATTATCTTAACCAAGGTTTGGTACTTAGTTTCTGTTACTTAGTTCTCTTTAACTAAGGTTTGTTACTTAGTTCCTTTTAACTAAGATTTACCAATGAATTCAAGCACGCCTTAAGTTCTCTTTATCAAATGATAGCGTACGGGTGTTTTCCCACATTTCCAGCTTAGATTAACTTATTTAATGGTATAAGTCGTCCCACCCTTTGAGTCTTTTATTACATCTTAAGTCATATTCATTTCTTATCCCTAAGATAAGTTTATCTATTATTTAATCTTATCATTCCCCACTTTTCCTTGCTTTGATACAGTTATGTTGGTTAAGTTTTCCCATGTGTCCAAGTTGACTAAACCCCCAATCACGTATTTAATTCAACCCACGTACCATGCTAAATTGGTTAAGTGTTCTCTATCAGTTCATGTTGACTTAACCCGCCCATATATCATGTCAAATTGGTTAAGTGTTATCTAGCGGTTCACGTTGACTTAACCCACCCATATATCATGTCAAATTGGTTAAGTGTTGTCAAGTGTTTCATGCTGACTTAACCTTACCATACTAGCATGTGTCATTAGCACTAATTAATTATTAATGCCCAACATCTCACATTAGACCTATTGTTGCAGTCACCGGATGTGCCGGTCGGTTCCGGGCTGGATTACGCCACAACTCAATCTAACCTCGGGTTTCAAGCACGTTATGACTAATTTCTCACATTAGAACCTATTGTTTGCGGTCACTGGATGTGTCGGGCGATTCCGAGCAGGATTACACCGCAAACTCATTTAACCTCGAGTTAGGCATGTTTCATGTTTAGCTAATTAACAATTCATGTCTATTCTAGGTGTCATAGGCCAATTATAAATTTACAAGCATGTTCATGTTCATTCTAGATATCAAATGTCAATTACCAATTCATAAGCATGTTCATGTTCAAGTTATGCCACTATTGTCAATTTCATGTTATGTGTCGAGTTCCATAATTACATAAAAACATGGTTGGTCCAACATATTCCATTTTTAATTAAGTTTCTAGGATCTTAACGGCATATCTAATTTTCAAGTCTCAAATTCAATCTTTACCCAAAAACCCCAATTTATGTTCATGCTTATAATCTTGTTAATAGGCTATACCTATTATTCCAGTTTCCCATACATGTGTTTCTAACAGGTTGCTATCATTCCTCATATGTTGGTTAAGCTTATTCATATGTCAAGTGCTACTTAACCCATTTCTACTTTGCTTACACAACCTTTCGTGTAATAATCATTTTACCCAAATTGCCTAATTCATCGATTAAATCTCAAGCTCTTCCCAAATAACAATAATTTACGCGCTGTTGAACTTGGCTCGAAGGTAGCTAAAGTTTCAAAAATAAAAAGGAAGAATAGGGAAGAGGAATAGATTAAGCGTACAAAGATTATTTTAAATTGCAACATGAATTTTAACTGAGGAATGACGAACGATAATAATACTATTATGCATGAAGTGTATTGTAATCCCACTCACTGATTTATGAACGGATCTTGAATTCTGGGATTTGATTTTTGAATCTGAAAAGCTATCCCTTGACGTAGATTATCGATCCTCTAATTTAGATTTGATTGTTAGAAAATAGTTGTTGAAGTCATTGAATTAGTCTTTGATTCTCTACTTGAATTTAACGAAGAACTTGAGCAGCATAACCCCGTCTTTGATTTATTTTGATATGAATTAGGGAAGAGCATAGGCATAATGAAGATGTGTAGAGAAAACTGTAGCCTTATGGGTTTTTATATAGGTGCTCAAGACCTTATCGTACACGTAGCACTGAGTCAGCATTGAACCCAGTTAAGAAAATAGTCCAGGTTCGTAGGTGAATCTAGCCAAATCTTATCATACACGCAGCGCTGAGTCAGCATTGGGTCCCGCAAGTTGTTTTGGCGCAGAAATTCGAATTTCGAATGTTTGGATTGTTTTGGCGTAGAAATTTGATTTTTGAACTTTTGAATTTCTGGAATTTATTTAACTGTTTTATTCACATGAAGTATTCTTGTATGTATAAAATTACTCTACCGACCATTGTACGCGTATATATATATATATATATATATGCACAATTTTCGTTTTATTTTCGAAATTCAAATGATTTTGCACCGTTATTTGAGTCTTGCCATATTTCATTGACTGTAGCCTTATCTTGAATTTTATCTTTTGTATACATATATTTATGCATATATATATAAATATATATATATATTCTCATATATATACATATATTTTCTTTATTTCCTTATATGTACGTTCTTATCCTTTCAAATTTTGAATTTGTATACGTACATATATTTGCATATTCAGTTGGCCCTCTCTAATAAAAAGACAAAAATTATGCCGCCGGGGTTCGAACACCCGACCTCCATGTTACAAATCCAATGTCTTAACCAACTGAGCTATGAAGTCTTTTGTTAATAAGTCTTAGAACAATGATAATTATTGTTCTCTCCTTACTTCTCTTTTTCATGTTAGTTACAATACTTAAATTAAACCATTGCATGAATCCTTTTCTTTTAATGTTAATGCATTATGTTTGCAAATCAGTGCATGCAACGTGTTTACATTGCATGCAACCAATCCTTTCTTTCTTTTAATGCATGCATTACATTTTTTTTTCCAGTGCATGTATTTATTACATGCAATCCTTATTTATTCTTTATTTTATATTTTAATTTGTTTGTATATATGTATACATACACACACACACACATATATATATATATTTCTCTTGCGCGTATACAAACTTCTTGGCTTAATAGCTTCTTCATATGATGTCCGTTTTATGCAAACCAGGTGTCTATCTTGACCAAAATTCCAAGACGAACACAATGGTGATGTCCGCTTTACTTAATTCCTGATATCTAAATTAAATATTTTTATTTTCTCATCTCTTCAATTACACACAATGTTATCGCATTAATTTCCTTACTCTTCAATGTATGGATTAATTTTTCATTATACATCACCATTATTTACCTATCTATGCACTTATACATATTTGTACATTTTTAATTATATTAGAAATGTGGGGTGTTACAAGAACCAGAAGAAGAACCATAAGAGGAAGAAGAAATGACAAGAGACTCAACCAACGGTTATGGACGAGGATGTAACGTTGAGTGCGTAGGAGAGGTTCTATTTGACGAAAACGGGAATGTGATTGAAAAGAATGGTGAATTCTGTCTCCATTATCCAAATTGTTCAATTCAAAAGTCTCCTATTGTGAAATAATTAATGTTTAAGGATTTTTCTTGATTTTGTTTTATTATGTTCCAATGATAAGTCGTATATGTATAAAGTCATGTATATGTACATGTGATTGTTTAATAAAATTGTCATTTATGGTTTAAATAGTTATATTCTTGTAAACCATAAATATATGAATATCTGATTAAGGGGGAGCATTTTTAGGAATATTACTTAAGTTCTAGAGTTATATAATTTAGGGGAAGTATCCTTAGGATTTCTTTTTGATAATGCCAAAGGGGGAGAAATTATAAAATGTAGGCATAGTTTGTAGGATTCTTACAGACAAGGGGAGTATAGAAGGAACATCATCAAGCAGGTATATACAGGTATGATATTTTATAAACCGAGGTTGTCATCATAAAAAAGGGGTAATTGTTGGAGAGTGGAGTTTTGATGACAACAACCTTATTTCAATTATCATTGATTACAAAATATATGCTAACACTTTTTGTATAGAATATATATATATATATATATATGTGTGTGTGTGTAGGAATTATATACAGGAAATATTACTGAAGACTGTACAGTTATAAAGATGATAGAGATTCAAAGATCAGAGGACTCATGAGTATTAAGGATTTCAAGAGTTCAAGAATTCAAGATTAATATAGTTATAGAGTCTAGATTTTGTGTAACACCCCACCTCCGTTAAGGTCACTCACAAAGGGAATGCCTTAACTTTGGTGGAGCATTTTAGTAAACAGAACAGAAACTTACAAGACAGATAAAATAGTACTTGAAAATTTTTAACTTTATTACAGCGGAAACAGAAATTAATATGGTTACATCCTTTCAATTTCAGAATTCAAGTACAAAATATCAGTCTTGTACAAAAGCCTTCAAAATGCATAGTTAAAAATCATAATCCCCATGGAACGGAAGCTATACAGAGCCAAGCCATACTTTAAGCACTTCAAGCAAAGAGAAATCCGGATCAAGCTAAAGTATTTCCCTCCTTGGATAACCTGGGGGGGGGAACGGAAGAAAGGAGGCGAAACAACAAGGGTCAGACAAAAAGTCTGGCAAGTCCAGTGACTTTCAGCATATGAACAGATAATAATAATATGATATGAACATAAAACTGGATGTGAGATAACTATAACAGGTGTAGCAGATATAACAGAAAAACAGAATGATATAAACTATGGTTTTATACTTCTCTGCACTAATACTAGTATAACAGAATTAGGTGTCACCCTAATGTCTAAATTGAAGCAGGAACGGGTACAGAATACTTTAACAGAAACAGAATGCTAAAAATGGGCCTTTACTACCCGATCAGAAACAGACAGAAGCAGAAACAGATTTATCCCTACGGAAACAGAATGTAGAATTAGGTGTACACTAGTAATGGGCCTTTACCACCCGAACAGACGGTACCACACAGAAACAGACAGGTGTTACCACCCAACAGAAACAGACGGTACCAACAGAAACAGACAGAACTAAGCGTACCCTAAAACCCTACCCCAAGCGATCGGCTCCCTAATACATAAATATCCTGTGTCGGCCCCACAGTAGGGTGTATCACTCCCTAAAGTGACAACCAATTGGCACAGACCTATTTACAGATGTCACGGCGTCTTACATCCTCAGAGGCAGACCGGGATCCATGCACGCACATGACCCGGTTGGAACGCACCATCAACACCCCTCGCCATTATCAGAATGAACCTCTTATAATTAGTTCAGTAAGCGTGCCCGGACCCTACTTACTGTTGGGTCAAAGTTTTGATACCAGAAAGGGTTACTGACTAATATGGGTCCCAAACAACAGACGACACAAGTAATTCCCCTCCTAACCTTGTGTCCCCAGAATAACAGATTTCAGATTTACTTGTTTACAAGTTCAGACATACAGAATTCAGATTTACTAATTCACAAATTAAGTTAACAAGTTTTCAGACTAACGGGTCAGGTGTACAGATTTTTCAGATTTGTCTAACTTTGTATTGGGCCTACAGATTCATGGACGGGTTTTACTACATCTATTAATCCCATTGGTTTAACCCTATTTTCCCCCAATACGTTTTAGACGTCATTCTTATCTTAGATTTGCATTAATTAATTATTAATGCACAGACCTCTCACATTAGGTCGGTAGCTTGTGGCCGCTGGATATGTCGGGCGGTTCCGGGCAGACTTCTACCACAAGCCAGACCTAACCTCGTGTCTTACGCATGTTATGACTAACTTCTCACATTAGAACCTATTGTTTGCGGCCACTGGATGTGCCGGGCGGTTCCGGGCAGATTTACGCCGCAAACTCATTCTAACCTCGAGTTAGTCATGTTTATCTTTGCGGCCAATTAATTAATAATTTACCGTTTATGCGCGTGCCCAATATATATATGCCAATTCAGATTATATCAATCACAGGATGATTATATCAACATAGCAGATAACAGATTTCATATGACATAACGGATTTAACAGATTTAGCAACTTAGCAGATTTTGGCATATAACAGGTTAGGCACTTCAACCGACAAATTTAACAGATTAGGCATTTCAATCTAATTAGCAGTCTAGGCAATATAACAAAACTAGTAGTTTAGGCAACTAGACAAATTAGCAGATTTAGCAAATTTAATATTTCTAAAAGTTCTATTTACATGCCTTGCCCAATCATAAATTGGCCTAAATTCATATGCTTACATAATTGTCATGATTCACAACATATACTCCATGTTTGCATAAAGTTACATAGCACAGAATATGGACATAATCTGCCATATAACATATGTTCCAATTTTTGTTAAACTAGCATTTTACAGCAGATTCACATATAAATTATACCAAATATAACCATTAATTTCAATGCATGCCATATATCCAAAAATCCCTATTTAGGTGTAATCACAATAATAGATATCCTAATTAATGTAAATCTTTACACCTAAGTTTCCATATCTTCTTCTCTTTGAGTCATGAATCATTATGCAAACTATACCCAACAATATAAATCTTTAAATCATATCTTCTAAAAATCATATCTTGACTTTTATATGCATTTTGTCCAAAGTCTCAAATCATATGTAATCTTACAATGGTTCCTCTTTTCTTCTATCATAGAATATGCATAGATCCAAATCTAGTTTACAACATATGCTCATTAATTACAGTTCTAAATTACAACATAACTATGCATACAACATGCATAAATTATATGTTCATAGTCAAATTTATGCATATGTCCAATATATTTTATGCCTCAGACTTAAAGTCATGCATTCAATTTAGTCTTGTCAAATTTCGCATCATTCATCCCAAAATTTGCGTTCATACGTTCATCTCTTATGAGATTAGGCACAGGCTCGTGGTAGCCTGGCTATAAAAACAGAAAAGAGGAAAAGGGATACAGAACAGTCACAGAAAAACAAATCTGACAGAAGAGAATATATATACAATCTCAGATTCAGAATTAAAAACATATCAAAATTATAATTAACGTTTATAGCGGAAAATAACTGTACTTGCCTTGATTGGATTAAAGAAAGAACTTTAACTTGTTGTAGAATCTTTGCAGAAACTTTAATCTCTAGTTTGAATTGAGTTGCTTAGGCTGATGTTGATTATCTTCTAGTTTTAATTTCAGCAGAGCAGCGACGCCATTTTTATTTTTTTATTAGAAGAAGAGAGCAATGGAGGCTAGAGAATTGTGTAAGAAACCTAGGTAGAGTCTAGGGTCCTTTTTATAGGGGTTATGAACTGATTAGGACCATTGATGTTGCTTGGATTGATCGTAGCCATTCATCCTAAGGAGAGACCAATTAGAGCCTGCCACCTAGCCCTAATGACAAAGCAGACTACAGAAAATCGACCAACATAAAATAGGCCAGCCAGGTTGGACTGGGTTCGACCTGGCTCTGGACCAGGTCGACATGCCTGTCGACAGCCCTGTCGACAGCCCTGTCGACCTGGCTAGACCAGGTCAACAGCCCAGTCGACCTGGGTGCCTTAGGCGGGTGCTCTTCCGCCCTGGCCCATTGGGCCCCATTTTGGAATTAAACTTGATTTTTCTGAGTTATTTTATTCTGTTTGAATTTTAAACTTAATTCAGAAACTTCCGAAGGCTATATCTTCTTCATACGGACTCCGTTTTTCGAAAACTCGGACTCTATTTCGCGTATTTTTCCGAGACGAACGCAATGGCGTATCCCGTTTCCCTTAGTTCTTTGATTTCAAATTAATTATACTTTAATTTGTTAATTCCACAGTTATAGAATACACGGGTTGTTACATTCTCCCCCACTTAAAAGGATTTCGTCCCCGAAATCTTCAAGTTAAGAAGAATGTGTCCTACCATCCAATCACCCATCTACTCAACCATCATCCACAAGCATCCATTGTCCTTAGAAAACTTCTAATGTTGTATGAACATATGCAAAAGTGTGTGTATATGTTCCTTATCTAATGCAAAATCAGGCGGTCTACTGATTCAGTTGACCTCCTTAATGCGAATTATGTCAGTGCCATGAGTCCAACATGTATGCAATAGAATTCTGATGATATATATTAATTCTATATGAGTGCACAACCACTCACTCAAATGCAACATCCATGTGCTGAATCAACCATTTTGCATCCACAAGAATTGAAAAATGCTCACCCATCCATATGCAGTATGAGAGTGTTTTCGAGCCGATCTAGTGCCTAGTGTGTGTATATGCATCCACGGGCAACCACTAGCAACCATTTGCATCCACTTGCAACCATCTAACATAACATGTCTCAAACACATGTTTACACCCATTAGTTTCTACCTAAAGTTCAAATATTCGATCGATAGGATACAGTCGAATGATGGAAGCGAGTACAGATAGAACGAAAATTTGGTTCCCATTAGACATGGGTCCTAAGTATCGGCCCCAAAGACCGAAACCAATATCAAATTGACACCCCACGAAAACTCAGAATGTATGCGTCATACTTGACGCCTAACACAGATATCCCTCAAAACCCAATCTCAAACAGATGATCCATAACCATTATGGGTCTGAGTCTATAGCGGAATTCAGAAATAATACTAGCATTAAAGTGCAGAGTATCGATTACAAAATCAAAATACCAAAATCAGAAAAAAAAGTCACAATCAGATAAAGAAATTAAACCTACTATAGAAATTTTCCTATTTCTATCCTAGCCACTAGCCTCAAGAGTGTTCGCCTGCCCTCCTTGTCCTCGTCTCTTCGGGCAGTCCCTAGTGAAGTGTCCCATCTCCCCACAGTTGAAGCAAGCGCCCTTCCTTTTTCTGCAATCCTTGTTCAGATGAGTTGAGCTCCCACAAGTAAAGCACTTTTTCCCCTTCTTATCTTCAGACTTCTCATCCTTCTTTTGTGTTTCCTTTTTGGGCCCCGCTTTCTTATTCTGTGGTTCTTCCTTCTTTGTCTGTTTCGGGCCCTTGTCTTCCTCGTGCAGTAGTGCCATATCCACCAATTTCTCGTAAGTTGCTCCCATGGGTACATGGGTCATGGCTAGGCTGTGCAGTGGCTCATTCAATCCTTTAACAAAGCGGAGAGCCTTTTTATGCTGAGTGTTGACTAAATCCAATCCGAATCTTGCTAGTTGGTTGAACTGGTTGACGTATTCCTTGACCGTCATACTTCCTTGCTTAAGAGACAAGAACTTTTCCAATTGTAAACTTCGTTCAGCTTGCGAGAGGAATTTTGTCTCAAACCTTGTTATGAAATCTATCCATGTCTCAACCGGCCTCTCGGCGTTAGTGACTTCCCACCAGTAGGAAGCTTCGTCTTTGAGCAGCCATACTGCCAACTGTACCTTCTGCCTATCGTCCACTTCGAAGATAACGAACAGATCCTCAGTTTCTTTGAGCCAATTCCTTGCTTCTACGAATGATTCAGTTCCTTTGAAATCCTTCCCACCCATGGCCCTAAAATCTCTACAGATCTTTGAGAAAGCAATTGCACGAGGAGGGGGTGGAGGAGGGGGATCATTTGCTGGACCTGCAGCGGCGGTCCTAGCTTCAAGATATTGACGAAACCAACCGGGTACATGAACACCCTCTGGTATCTCAGATGCTTCAGACATGCTGGAACGAAAAAGGAAAGGTTCAATACAAAAAGGACTGAAAGAAAGATATATGGATCTTGGGGATCATGTTTTCCAAAATAAGCTTTATTTTTTGAAAATACTTCCTTCCAAAACCTTTTTGAAAACATATTAATTTTTCAAGTACTGTTTTATCTGTCTTGTAAGTTTCTGTTCTGTTTACTAAAATGCTCCACCAAAGTTAAGGCATTCCCTTTGTGAGTGACCTTAACGGAGGTGGGGTGTTACACTAATGTCTAAATTGAAGCAGGAACGGGTACAGAATACTTTAACAGAAACAGAATGCTAAAAATGGGCCTTTACTACCCGATCAGAAACAGACAGAAGCAGAAACAGATTTATCCCTACGGAAACAGAATGTAGAATTAGGTGTACACTAGTAATGGGCCTTTACCACCCGAACAGACGGTACCACACAGAAACAGACGGTACCAACAGAAACAGACAGAACTAAGCGTACCCTAAAACCCTACCCCAAGCGATCGGCTCCCTAATACATAAATATCCTGTGTCGGCCCCACAGTAGGGTGTATCACTCCCTAAAGTGACAACCAATTGGCACAGACCTATTTACAGATGTCACGGCGTCTTACATCCTCAGAGGCAGACCGGGATCCATGCACGCACATGACCCGGTTGGAACGCACCATCAACACCCCTCGCCATTATCAGAATGAACCTCTTATAATTAGTTCAGTAAGCGTGCCCGGACCCTACTTACTGTTGGGTCAAAGTTTTGATACCAGAAAGGGTTACTGACTAATATGGGTCCCAAACAACAGACGACACAAGTAATTCCCCTCCTAACCTTGTGTCCCCAGACTAACAGATTTCAGATTTACTTGTTTACAAGTTCAGACATACAGAATTCAGATTTACTAATTCACAAATTAAGTTAACAAGTTTTCAGACTAATGGGTCAGGTGTACAGATTTTTCAGATTTGTCTAACTTTGTATTGGGCCAACAGATTCATGGACGGGTTTTACTACATCTATTAATCCCATTGGTTTAACCCTATTTTCCCCAATACGTTTTAGACGTCATTCTTATCTTAGATTTGCATTAATTAATTATTAATGCACAGACCTCTCACATTAGGTCGGTAGCTTGTGGCCGCTGGATATGCCGGGCGGTTCCGGGCAGACTTCTGCCACAAGCCAGACCTAACCTCGTGTCTTACGCATGTTATGACTAACTTCTCACATTAGAACCTATTGTTTGCGGCCACTGGATGTGCCGGGCGGTTCCGGGCAGATTTACGCCGCAAACTCATTCTAACCTCGAGTTAGCCATGTTTATCTTTGCGGCCAATTAATTAATAATTTACCGTTTATGCGCGTGCCCAATATATATATGCCAATTCAGATTATATCAATCACAGGATGATTATATCAACATAGCAGATAACAGATTTCATATGACATAACGGATTTAACAGATTTAGCAACTTAGCAGATTTTGGCATATAACAGGTTAGGCATTTCAACCGACAAATTTAACAGATTAGGCATTTCAATCTAATTAGCAGTCTAGGCAATATAACAAAACTAGTAGTTTAGGCAACTAGACAAATTAGCAGATTTAGCAAATTTAATATTTCTAAAAGTTCTATTTACATGCCTTGCCCAATCATAAATTGGCCTAAATTCATATGCTTACATAATTGTCATGATTCACAACATATACTCCATGTTTGCATAAAGTTACATAGCACAGAATATGGACATAATCTGCCATATAACATATGTTCCAATTTTTGTTAAACTAGCATTTTACAGCAGATTCACATATAAATTATACCAAATATAACCATTAATTTCAATGCATGCCATATATCCAAAAATCCCTATTTAGGTGTAATCACAATAATAGATATCCTAATTAATGTAAATCTTTACACCTAAGTTTCCATATCTTCTTCTCTTTGAGTCATGAATCATTATGCAAACTATACCCAACAATATAAATCTTTAAATCATATCTTCTAAAAATCATATCTTGACTTTTATATGCATTTTGTCCAAAGTCTCAAATCATATGTAATCTTACAATGGTTCCTCTTTTCTTCTATCATAGAATATGCATAGATCCAAATCTAGTTTACAACATATGCTCATTAATTACAGTTCTAAATTACAACATAACTATGCATACAACATGCATAAATTATATGTTCATAGTCAAATTTATGCATATGTCCAATATATTTTATGCCTCAGACTTAAAGTCATGCATTCAATTTAGTCTTGTCAAATTTCGCATCATTCATCCCAAAATTTGCGTTCATACGTTCATCTCTTATGAGATTAGGCACAGGCTCGTGGTAGCCTGGCTATAAAAACAGAAAAGAAGAAAAGGGATACAGAACAGTCACAGAAAAACAAATCTGACAGAAGAGAATATATATACAATCTCAGATTCAGAATTAAAAACATATCAAAATTATAATTAACGTTTATAGCGGAAAATAACTGTACTTGCCTTGATTGGATTAAAGAAAGAACTTTAACTTGTTGTAGAATCTTTGCAGAAACTTTAATCTCTAGTTTGAATTGAGTTGCTTAGGCTGATGTTGATTATCTTCTAGTTTTAATTTCAGCAGAGCAGCGACGCCATTTTTATTTTTTTATTAGAAGAAGAGAGCAATGGAGGCTAGAGAATTGTGTAAGAAACCTAGGTAGAGTCTAGGGTCCTTTTTATAGGGGTTATGAACTGATTAGGACCATTGATGTTGCTTGGATTGATCGTAGCCATTCATCCTAAGGAGAGACCAATTAGAGCCTGCCACCTAGCCCTAATGACAAAGCAGACTACAGAAAATCGACCAACATAAAATAGGCCAGCCAGGTTGGACTGGGTTCGACCTGGCTCTGGACCAGGTCGACATGCCTGTCGACAGCCCTGTCGACAGCCCTGTCGACCTGGCTAGACCAGGTCGACAGCCCAGTCGACCTGGGTGCCTTAGGCGGGTGCTCTTCCGCCCTGGCCCATTGGGCCCCATTTTGGAATTAAACTTGATTTTTCTGAGTTATTTTATTCTGTTTGAATTTTAAACTTAATTCAGAAACTTCCGAAGGCTATATCTTCTTCATACGGACTCCGTTTTTCGAAAACTCGGACTCTATTTCGCGTATTTTTCCGAGACGAACGCAATGGCGTATCCCGTTTCCCTTAGTTCTTTGATTTCAAATTAATTATACTTTAATTTGTTAATTCCACAGTTATAGAATACACGGGTTGTTACATTCTCCCCCACTTAAAAGGATTTCGTCCCCGAAATCTTCAAGTTAAGAAGAATGTGTCCTACCATCCAATCACCCATCTACTCAACCATCATCCACAAGCATCCATTGTCCTTAGAAAACTTCTAATTTTGTATGAACATATGCAAAAGTGTGTGTATATGTTCCTTATCTAATGCAAAATCAGGCGGTCTACTGATTCAGTTGACCTCCTTAATGCGAATTATGTCAGTGCCATGAGTCCAACATGTATGCAATAGAATTCTGATGATATATATTAATTCTATATGAGTGCACAACCATTCACTCAAATGCAACATCCATGTGCTGAATCAACCATTTTGCATCCACAAGAATTGAAAAATGCTCACCCATCCATATGCAGTATGAGAGTGTTTTCGAGCCGATCTAGTGCCTAGTGTGTGTATATGCATCCACGGGCAACCACTAGCAACCATTTGCATCCACTTGCAACCATCTAACATAACATGTCTCAAACACATGTTTACACCCATTAGTTTCTACCTAAAGTTCAAATATTCGATCGATAGGATACAGTCGAATGATGGAAGCGAGTACAGATAGAGCGAAAATTTGGTTCCCATTAGACATGGGTCCTAAGTATCGGCCCCAAAGACCGAAACCAATATCAAATTGACACCCCACGAAAACTCAGAATGTATGCGTCATACTTGACGCCTAACACAGATATCCCTCAAAACCCAATCTCAAACAGATGATCCATAACCATTATGGGTCTGAGTCTATAGCGGAATTCAGAAATAATACTAGCATTAAAGTGCAGAGTATCGATTACAAAATCAAAATACCAAAATCAGAAAAAAAAGTCACAATCAGATAAAGAAATTAAACCTACTATAGAAATTTTCCTATTTCTATCCTAGCCACTAGCCTCAAGAGTGTTCGCCTGCCCTCCTTGTCCTCGTCTCTTCGGGCAGTCCCTAGTGAAGTGTCCCATCTCCCCACAGTTGAAGCAAGCGCGCTTCCTTTTTCTGCAATCCTTGTTCAGATGAGTTGAGCTCCCACAAGTAAAGCACTTTTTCCCCTTCTTATCTTCAGACTTCTCATCCTTCTTTTGTGTTTCCTTTTTGGGCCCCGCTTTCTTATTCTGTGGTTCTTCCTTCTTTGTCTCTTTCGGGCCCTTGTCTTCCTCGTGCAGTAGTGCCATATCCACCAATTTCTCGTAAGTTGCTCCCATGGGTCATGGCTAGGCTGTGCAGTGGCTCATTCAATCCTTTAACAAAGCGGAGAGCCTTTTTATGCTGAGTGTTGACTAAATCCAATCCGAATCTTGCTAGTTGGTTGAACTGGTTGACGTATTCCTTGACCGTCATACTTCCTTGCTTAAGAGACAAGAACTTTTCCAATTGTAAACTTCGTTCAGCTTGCGAGAGGAATTTTGTCTCAAACCTTGTTGTGAAATCCATCCATGTCTCAACCGGCCTCTCGGCGTTAGTGACTTCCCACCAGTAGGAAGCTTCGTCTTTGAGCAGCCATACTGCCAACTGTACCTTCTGCCTATCGTCCACTTCGAAGATAACGAACAGATCCTCAGTTTCTTTGAGCCAATTCCTTGCTTCTACGAATGATTCAGTTCCTTTGAAATCCTTCCCACCCATGGCCCTAAAATCTCTACAGATCTTTGAGAAAGCAATTGCACGAGGAGGGGGTGGAGGAGGGGGATCATTTGCTGGACCTGCAGCGGCGGTCCTAGCTTCAAGATATTGACGAAACCAACCGGGTACATGAACACCCTCTGGTATCTCAGATGCTTCAGACATGCTGGAACGAAAAAGGAAAGGTTCAATACAAAAAGGACTGAAAGAAAGATATATGGATCTTGGGGATCATGTTTTCCAAAATAAGCTTTATTTTTTGAAAATACTTCCTTCCAAAACCTTTTTGAAAACATATTAATTTTTCAAGTACTGTTTTATCTGTCTTGTAAGTTTCTGTTCTGTTTACTAAAATGCTCCACCAAAGTTAAGGCATTCCCTTTGTGAGTGACCTTAACGGAGGTGGGGTGTTACACTAATGTCTAAATTGAAGCAGGAACGGGTACAGAATACTTTAACAGAAACAGAATGCTAAAAATGGGCCTTTACTACCCGATCAGAAACAGACAGAAGCAGAAACAGATTTATCCCTACGGAAACAGAATGTAGAATTAGGTGTACACTAGTAATGGGCCTTTACCACCCGAACAGACGGTACCACACAGAAACAGACAGGTGTTACCACCCAACAGAAACAGACGGTACCAACAGAAACAGACAGAACTAAGCGTACCCTAAAACCCTACCCCAAGCGATCGGCTCCCTAATACATAAATATCCTGTGTCGGCCCCACAGTAGGGTGTATCACTCCCTAAAGTGACAACCAATTGGCACAGACCTATTTACAGATGTCACGGCGTCTTACATCCTCAGAGGCAGACCGGGATCCATGCACGCACATGACCCGGTTGGAACGCACCATCAACACCCCTCGCCATTATCAGAATGAACCTCTTATAATTAGTTCAGTAAGCGTGCCCGGACCCTACTTACTGTTGGGTCAAAGTTTTGATACCAGAAAGGGTTACTGACTAATATGGGTCCCAAACAACAGACGACACAAGTAATTCCCCTCCTAACCTTGTGTCCCCAGACTAACAGATTTCAGATTTACTTGTTTACAAGTTCAGACATACAGAATTCAGATTTACTAATTCACAAATTAAGTTAACAAGTTTTCAGACTAACGGGTCAGGTGTACAGATTTTTCAGATTTGTCTAACTTTGTATTGGGCCTACAGATTCATGGACGGGTTTTACTACATCTATTAATCCAATTGGTTTAACCCTATTTTCCCCAATACGTTTTAGACGTCATTCTTATCTTAGATTTGCATTAATTAATTATTAATGCACAGACCTCTCACATTAGGTCGGTAGCTTGTGGCCGCTGGATATGCCGGGCGGTTCCGGGCAGACTTCTGCCACAAGCCAGACCTAACCTCGTGTCTTACGCATGTTATGACTAACTTCTCACATTAGAACCTATTGTTTGCGGCCACTGGATGTGCCGGGCGGTTCCGGGCAGATTTACGCCGCAAACTCATTCTAACCTCGAGTTAGCCATGTTTATCTTTGCGGCCAATTAATTAATAATTTACCGTTTATGCGCGTGCCCAATATATATATGCCAATTCAGATTATATCAATCACAGGATGATTATATCAACATAGCAGATAACAGATTTCATATGACATAACGGATTTAACAGATTTAGCAACTTAGCAGATTTTGGCATATAACAGGTTAGGCATTTCAACCGACAAATTTAACAGATTAGGCATTTCAATCTAATTAGCAGTCTAGGCAATATAACAAAACTAGTAGTTTAGGCAACTAGACAAATTAGCAGATTTAGCAAATTTAATATTTCTAAAAGTTCTATTTACATGCCTTGCCCAATCATAAATTGGCCTAAATTCATATGCTTACATAATTGTCATGATTCAAAACATATACTCCATGTTTGCATAAAGTTACATAGCACAGAATATGGACATAATCTGCCATATAACATATGTTCCAATTTTTGTTAAACTAGCATTTTACAGCAGATTCACATATAAATTATACCAAATATAACCATTAATTTCAATGCATGCCATATATCCAAAAATCCCTATTTAGGTGTAATCACAATAATAGATATCCTAATTAATGTAAATCTTTACACCTAAGTTTCCATATCTTCTTCTCTTTGAGTCATGAATCATTATGCAAACTATACCCAACAATATAAATCTTTAAATCATATCTTCTAAAAATCATATCTTGACTTTTATATGCATTTTGTCCAAAGTCTCAAATCATATGTAATCTTACAATGGTTCCTCTTTTCTTCTATCATAGAATATGCATAGATCCAAATCTAGTTTACAACATATGCTCATTAATTACAGTTCTAAATTACAACATAACTATGCATACAACATGCATAAATTATATGTTCATAGTCAAATTTATGCATATGTCCAATATATTTTATGCCTCAGACTTAAAGTCATGCATTCAATTTAGTCTTGTCAAATTTCGCATCATTCATCCCAAAATTTGCGTTCATACGTTCATCTCTTATGAGATTAGGCACAGGCTCGTGGTAGCCTGGCTATAAAAACAGAAAAGAAGAAAAGGGATATAGAACAGTCAAAGAAAAACAAATCTGACAGAAGAGAATATATATACAATCTCAGATTCAGAATTAAAAACATATCAAAATTATAATTAACGTTTATAGCGGAAAATAACTGTACTTGCCTTGATTGGATTAAAGAAAGAACTTTAACTTGTTGTAGAATCTTTGCAGAAACTTTAATCTCTAGTTTGAATTGAGTTGCTTAGGCTGATGTTGATTATCTTCTAGTTTTAATTTCAGCAGAGCAGCGACGCCATTTTTATTTTTTTATCAGAAGAAGAGAGCAATGGAGGCTAGAGAATTGTGTAAGAAACCTAGGTAGAGTCTAGGGTCCTTTTTATAGGGGTTATGAACTGATTAGGACCATTGATGTTGCTTGGATTGATCGTAGCCATTCATCCTAAGGAGAGACCAATTAGAGCCTGCCACCTAGCCCTAATGACAAAGCAGACTACAGAAAATCGACCAACATAAAATAGGCCAGCCAGGTTGGACTGGGTTCGACCTGGCTCTGGACCAGGTCGACATGCCTGTCGACAGCCCTGTCGACAGCCCTGTCGACCTGGCTAGACCAGGTCGACAGCCCAGTCGACCTGGGTGCCTTAGGCGGGTGCTCTTCCGCCCTGGCCCATTGGGCCCCATTTTGGAATTAAACTTGATTTTTCTGAGTTATTTTATTCTGTTTGAATTTTAAACTTAATTCAGAAACTTCCGAAGGCTATATCTTCTTCATACGGACTCCGTTTTTCGAAAACTCAGACTCTATTTCGCGTATTTTTCCAAGACGAACGCAATGGCGTATCCCGTTTCCCTTAGTTCTTTGATTTCAAATTAATTATACTTTAATTTGTTAATTCCACAGTTATAGAATACACGGGTTGTTACATTTTGTAAGAGTCTAAATAGCACTCCAGGTTCAAATTCAAATTCTAAATTTCAAATTCTGATTTTCAATTCTTTTCTCAATCCTTACTATTTTATTTTTCTATTTGTTTCTATTTCTATTCTTCTTTGTTTTTCAAATTTAAGTTTTTATATATACTTTATATCTATACTTTATATATAGATAAAAACCTTATAATTTTACAAATATATTTATATAGTTTAATATTATATTTTCATATGTTTTTCTATCATATAATGTTAATTTACAATAATAGAATTTTACTAAAAAAATTCAGAATTATTTTCAAATCAAAACACTTGAAAAATATTTTGAAAATCACAAATACAATAGAGTATTTCGACATATCAAAAAATCTATGACAACATATAACTATCATTGTTTCTAATTTGGAAAGGAAGTGTCTTTTCACTATTTGAAACGATCCAGAACTATTGCTACCCTTCATACACTATAAATAAGGTTAAAACCGAATTTTTTAACATCTCTTATTCTCTAACTTCATCCTCTTTCTCTACATCATTATTCTTAATCATTTTTATGGTTTTTACACTTATACTATACTCAATTCAATTCTGTTTTGATCAAACTTCTTCTTTCTACACTCTCTTCTCTCTACTCTCTGAACCAAGTGCTATTGAAGAGTTATAGGGCTATTTTGTAATCGCTTGGTTTAATAAACCTTTTTTGTGAGTCAAAGAGGAGTCAGTGTGTCCTTATTGAGCCGTGAAATCAAGGAAGAGGAGTCGGTGTGACCTTGCTGAGCCGTGAAATCAAGGGATAGGAGTCAGTGTCTCCTTGTTGAGCCGTGAAATCAAGGAAGGTGTAATTGACTATTGAAATAGTAATAAAACTCTGTGCAATTCAACGTTGTGCAGAACTGGACATGGGAGTAATTCGAACCAGTTTAAAATCCGGTGTGTTCCTTCCTTTTCTACATATTTATTTCAGTTTATGTTATTTGTGTTTTAATCTGTTTCTGTGATTGTGTTTGTGGTGTATGATTCATTCCATAATTCACTTTAGTTTTAAGTTCTTACGAACACTACTCACCCTCCCCCTCTAGTGTTTAATTTGCCTTAACGATCCATTCCGCAGTCCCTAACAGAGATGTGCGGCAAAAGTGAGTTGCAAAAAGCTAGAGGTGACTGTCGGGGATGTGGAAGGGCAAAAGGTGTTGATTCGGGGTAACCCGAAGAAGGTGTTCTCGTGAGTTGTTATATTCGCTTGGAATTCCACAAGAAGACTTATCATCCGCGCTAATCGCAAGTGAGCTTGAGGATGTCTTTGACGAAGTAAAAGATTTGCCACGACATCATGAGATTTAGTTTAGAGTCGATTTGGTCAACGATGCTGAATCTATCGTTATGCCTTTTAGGAGGATGACAACTAAAGAAAAGAGAGACCTGGTGGTGCAATTTCATGACCTTCTAGGAAAGGAATTTATTTGGAGAAGTGTTTCCGAATGGGGTGCACCAGTGGTATTGGCAACCAAGGCGGATGGCTTGTTAGGATTGTGTATGGACTATCGTGAGCTGAATAAGGTGACCAAGAAGAACAAGTACACATTGCTAAGAATTGATGAATTTTTTGATCAGCTTCACAAAGCCAAAGGGTTTCTCGTGAAGGATTTGGTGATGAGATTTCACTAATTGAGAGTGGCAAAGGAAAAGATTGTGGCCTACGCAAGTCGATAGCCAAGGCCACATAAAAGGAATTACCTAACTCATGATTTAAAGTTGGCAGCAATTTTGTTTGTTCTGAAGATGTTGAGACATTACTTGTTGGGAGTTTGATTTGGTTGTTTACGGATCATAAGCCATTGAAGCATCCTTTCTCCTAAAGGTATTTGGACCTTTTGCAGCAACGGTGATTTGAGTTTCTGGCATCGTATGATTTTGGTAAAGCCTATACTCTTGGCAAAGGTAACGTAGTTGCAGATACGTTGAGTCGAAGAAACGCAAGTTTGGGAGCGAAGTTTTCAGAATGGAAGTGCTTTGAGTATTTGGCAAGTTTTGATTTCAGTTCACGCGGTGAACTGAAGCCTGAAATGTTGGCAAGCTTATCGACAAAACCTACTCTTATCGAAAGGATTGGCCAGAGCCAAAAGCGGGAGTGAAAGCTTGTTGAGCTTATCCTGAAGTTGAAACCAGAGGATAAGGAGTTCGAGGTCGATCGAGAAGGTTGGCTTCGAACAAAAGGACGACTAGATGTTCCTGATATCGATGGATTGAGTAATGAGATTCTACGGGAAATGTCATCAATCGAAGTTGACGGTTCATCCCGGTGGAAATAAGATGTATCAGGACGTGAAGAAAGTCTATTACAGGGAAGGGATGAAAAGAGATACTGGAAAGTTCATTTCCAAGTGTATAAACTATCAGTTGGTGAAAGCTGAACAGAAGGACCCGAGTGGATTGATTCAGCTATTGGAAGTTCCTACGTGGAAGTGGGAGCAGATATTAATGGATTTTATTGATGGACTACCTAGAAATAGGGTAGGAAATGAAAGGATTTTGGTCATCGTGGATCGTTTGACAAAAAGTGCAAGATTCATTCGTGTCAAATCAACTAGAATGGTATCGAAGTTGGCTGAACTTTATATAAAATGGATAGTTTGATTCCTATCCCGAAATCATAGTAAGTGACCGCGATCCATTATTTACTAGTGGATTTTGGAAGAGTTTACAAGAAGCTTTGGGGATTGAGTTGTGTTTAAGTACGGCTTACCATCCCAAAATCGATGGTCAGATCGAGAGAGTCAATCGAGTTTTGGAAGATCTCCTGAGAGTTTGTGTGTTAGACTTCGGAGGATCATGGGAAGACCATCTACATTTAGTTGAGCTTGCATACAACAACAACTACTAGTTGAGCATTGGGATGGCACCATACGAGACGTTGTATGGTAGACAGTGCAATTCTCCAGCATGTTGGTTAGAAACTGGAGATAAGCCTGTACTTGGGCCAGAGATAATAAGGGAGACATCGGATTGTACCGAGATCGTTCGACAACAAATAATGGCAACCCAAGATTGTCAGTAGAATTATGCTAATAAGCATCGAAAGGATTTGGAATTCAATGTTGGCAATATGTTTTTTGTGAAGGACCTACCATTAAAGCGTGTGGATAGGTTCGGAAGTAAAGGAAAGTTAACTCATAGGTTGATTGGACCGTTTCCGATAGATGGGGAAATTGGAAAGCTCGTATATAGATTAGAGTTATTCATGAAGATGTGTGTGCACGACGCTTTTCGTGAAATGTTTTTATGAAATGTGCGCATGATCCTAATGTGGTAGTGTCTCCGGAATAATACAAAAACCTAGAAGTCAAGGCCGCGGTTGGGAGACCTCGTAAACCACTTTTTGTTATGGCAAATGACATGAAACAACTTGGGGGATGATGGTACATGGAGACGGAGGAGAGTACAAAGATGACCCATCCAAAACTCTTCGTCCGTACGGCCCATTGATATCACGCCATCATTACATCGTTATTACTTGCTATTATTATTGTTACTTGTGATTATTGTTGTCTTTGTTGTTGTTTTTATAATTCTGCATGCTTGGATAGGGATATGGATGCATGATTTGATGGCTGCTAGTTTGGATGATAGAATTGGCCGCTTATGGATGATAGGCAAGTGGAATCGTTTTGGTTGTTTATGGTTGTTTGAATTTCGGGGGGGGGGGGGGGGCTAAATTCTTAAAGGAGGGAGAATGTAACAACCCGCATTTTACATATTAGAAGATGCATAAAATATTTTTATTTTATTCCCCAAGGATTGGATCATTCTCATATTTAAATATGTTACTTATGGGGACGTGAAACATGTCCATAATTTTTACCAATTTTGTTTATGACCATTTTGCACCTATTAGTCATGTACATGTAATAACTTTTAACTCAGGTCGAATCAGGTGATGAGATCTGCGCCATTGGAAAGGAAATAATGATTGCCTTTACGTAGATGGTTAGATTAAAGATTTGGTTCAGCACTTGGGAGGAATCGTTGTTTTAAGGTTTTTCAGTTGGCTGTCCCATTTTTGGGAGCTTAATGGGCTGATTTGGGGGAGGCTCATTAGTGGGATGGTGAAAACTATTAATAGGGGGTAAGGAATATGGGAAATGGTTTTTAGTTTTCCATTCTTTCATTTTGTGCCTTCAGCTCCTCTTTCCTCTAACACCTTTCCACCATTAAAAATCCAATTCTAAGAAGGGAAATCATAGATCTACACCATTTGGGGCTAGATCTAAGTCAGTTGAAGCAAGGATTCATCGGGTCAAGGTGTTTGGATTCCTATCTCATTGAATTTTGCTATTCGGATTCCTATCTCATTGAATTTTGCTTGTTTGGGAGAATTGGTGAGTGATTTGCATCTCTCACATGGATTCAATGAAGTATATGAATGTTTGACCATAATTTTCATCATATTCAAGTGTTTAACCATAGATCTATACCTGTATAAGTCCATTTGCCTATGAATCACCATATGATCCTATTTAGCAAGTTTAAACCGGTTATTTCTATGACATTTCATATGCTTATATCTATTAGATCCATCGTTTTGATCATATATTCATTTTAATGGTTGTGGTGAAATTTACATTATTTTAGTGATAATCATCATATTCATGTTGTTAGCAATCGTATGACATGTTTACGGTGGTATTAGATGAGTTCGTTTGGTCGAACGAATCATTTTGGCAAAGTTTTGGTCGAAATTGGAGTTGCTTGGAGGATGTAGGTTTTGGATCGTGCAAGCCATGGTCGGTCGAACATGGTGGGTCAAGCATGGTGGGCCAATCGGTCCCAAAGTGCGTCTTGGGGAAAAATTTGAACCCACGTTCTAGTCGATCGTTCTCATTTGGTTCGGGTTGGTCACTCCGGGTTGGTCTCGTTGAGGGTCGGTCGCGCAGGAGTAGGGGTTCTGGTTTTAGAGCAGTTGGGTCATTCTCATCTAGGTCGGGTCAATCTTCCTGTGGGTTGGTTGAACCTAGGTGAGCGAAGCAGGTCTGGCCGGTCTAGAGGATTTGGTCGGTTAGCCATGTGTTGGATGTGAAGTAGACCTGGCCGGTCGAGCATGTTGGAGGAAATTGGAATGAGTTGGGTCGATCGTGGTTTTTTGAGTGGGTCAGTCGGCTCTAAGAGAATGGGTTGGTTGCAAGGTCGTTTCTGAAAAATTATATTTTTTGGGTATGATCAGATTTGAACAAAACTGTCTGGAAAAAAAAAATCAAGGGCAACCCCCCTAACCCTAACCGCAACGCAGTGATGTAATTTAGCTCGATGATGGTGTGACTTCGAAGGGATTCAAGTTCGAAGGTTCGAAGTGTTGAAGTTATTCGTTGATCGGTGTTGAACAACGAATGGTATGACAACTCAAATGTAACACCCCGAACTTTTAACAACATTAAAGAGGATAAATTAAAGAATAAATAATTTAATATTCATAATTAAGTGAAACGGGCTACACCATTATGTTCATCTTGGAATTTTGCTTGAGATAGAGTCTGAGTTTGCGTAAAACGGACACCGCATGAAAAATTTATGAGGGTTTGAAGTTTGTTTACGCACAAGATATATATATATGTAAAATAAATTCCAGAACATTCAAAAACAATTCATAAATCAAAATCGGGCCAAAGCGGGCTGAGCGGGAAAATTCTCACTCGTGGGTGTCGACCCCCCTAGGGGGTGTCGATATAGGTGTCAACCCACCTGCAGGGGTGTCGACCCCCCTACTGGGGTTTCGACATAGGTGTCGACCCCCCTATAGGGGTGTCGACACCCCCGGACAGAACTGGGTAGAATTCGTTTTACGTGCCTGGACTTGATTCTAGGTCTGGTTCATTGGTTCTACGCTATAAATATGGTCCCCTATTCTTTTATTATCTCCACTGGAGATCATAGAGGCCATATGTTGTTGGGTTGCAAATTAAAACAGAATCAAAGTCTACTATAATCAGTTTAGCTATTCAGAACTCAGATCTCTCTCTCTCTCTCTAAATTTTCTGAACCTAATGCAGTGAGTTTTTAGTCACTTTTAGGTTTAAATAAACAACTGTAAATTGTGAAAGATTATGAATTGGATATGTTGTAAAATATGAATCTATGGCAGTATTAAATCTTATAGCATGTAGATCATGATAGATTTAATTCTCTAGATCTGATGCAATTATGGCTATACTATGATGTTGCCTTTATGGATCCTGATTCGTAACTACATTGGGGTAAATGTAAATCTATTAATCTTGACAGTTGTAACATTGTTTAGATCTAATTTTTTATGTAAATCAACTTTCATGTTGCAATCAACTTACAACTTAGATATGTTGTAAGTTGGACATATTTAGATCCACTTTATGATCCTGTTTTATGCTAGATCCACTTGATGATCATGTTTCATGCTAGATCTATTTTATGACCATATCTTACGCTATGATAGATCTATCTCTAGAGATCCAATTCAATTGTGATTTTCCTAGTATGTTATTTTTTTTCATTTGGATGGATCAAATCATTTATGTGAACCATGAGCATACGCCACCTTGAATTAATTAGGATTGGGTCCATACCTTTATCTTAATTGTAACCTCTGTGATGTGGATTTGGGTAGATCTATTTATAAACCTGTAGATCTAAACCTTTATTTATGATTAGATGTAGAGCATGTGGACATTTTTATGTAGATCTAAAGCAATATCTATGTTAGATACCGTTATGATGATTACATGTTCATGACAATATGTATGTTCACCTTGATATGACGTTAATTGCATGTCCATTCACCTTGTTATCAGACTTGTATGTTTATGCCAATATATATTGAAACTATCACCGCTATCATATTCCCTTTTCATTGTTATGGCTAGACTACTTATTATCCTAGGTGCCACCAAAATATGTGCGAATATGTTAGTGAAGGAAACGGGAAAAAGGGATTTATAATTGGCATGTGATCTTTAAATGAATTGATATGTAATTCAAATTATTGGGCAAAATAGTTATTGACACCTATAAAAGGAAAGGATTAATTAATTGGTAAATTAATTAAAAATGGCATAATTTGAATATGAACATTTATGGATATGTAATTCAAATTATTGGGCAAAATATGTATTGACACCAAAAAAGGAAAGGTTTAATTAATTGATTAATTAATTAAAAATGTAATGTTTAGTAATTACAATTAGGAATTGTAATTGTACTTATGACACAAGATTAGGTTACATTAATGGTGGAAGTATGTCCGGACCCGACCGGCATATCCAGCAGCCACTAATGTTGAACCGAATGTGGGAGGTCTAAGTACACGAATAAGAATCGGGCTAAGACACGAGGTTAGGCCTAATTGTGGAATAATACTGCCCGGACCTAACCGGCATATCCAGCATCCACATGTTGTAGGCCTAATGTGGGAGTTCTAGCCTATTATAAACCATAAATGGACATGGTAGTGAATCAGGCTACTTAACCTAATCTAATCCATAAGGGATTGTATGAATATGAACTAAAGATAGGGTTAAGTAAAACATGCTTGGATCAGTGGGAGGGTTAAGTACATCTTGGGTAGGTAGGTAATATTAATATATATAGGCCCACAAACTTAACCATTAAATAAACATGCTTGAGTCAGTATGAGGGTTAAGTACATCATAGGTTGGTATGTAATACATGTATATATAGGCCCACAAACTTAATCTGTCAGGGTTATGTAATCAAAGACATCGTTATGCAAACATAACAAGTGGAAAACCTAGTAGTGAGGATGCAAGACAAAGGGGAGAGCATGCATCATCTTGTGTGGGACCCATTTTAGTTAGTAACCCTTAAATAGGTATCAAACGAGTACTCCAAACTAGGTCGGAGAGGGGCACGCTTACTGAGTTGATTGTAAGAGATCCAAACAAGGAGGTGGTGTTGACGGCGTGTTCCAACGCGGTCATGTGCATGCATGACTCCGCCTGCTGCGGAAGTTAAGACATTGACATCAGTAGACATGGTTGTGCACATCCGAAAAATGAAGGGTTACCACTTTAGGGAGTGATACACCCTACTGTGGGGCCAGCACAGGGTATGTACGGAATAGGGAGCCAATCGATTACGGGTAGTAAATAGGGTACATCTAGTCCTGTCTGTTTTTGTGGGGTCCCTGTTTTTCTGTCTGGGCTAAGACCCGTTATTTCTGTTTAGGAACCAGTTTTGTTTGTGTTAAAACCCGTTACTAGTGTACACCTAATACTACCATTATGTTTCTGTTGGGATCATCCTGTTTTTGTTAAGCAATAAGGGAATATGTAATCCTACTACATATCTGTTATACTAGTACTGGTGCAAAGAAAGGAAAGTATTAAGAAGCACTATCTATTATATCCTGTTGTCTTGTTTACCTTGTTATGCCTGCCATTTATGTATTGATCTCTCTTATTCACTTTATATGCCTATCATATTACTCTTATTTATTTACTGGCTAAAAGTAACTAGACTCACCAGAACTATTGTCTGTCCCTTTTTGTTTATCCTTCTTTCTTCCGTTTCCCCCTAGGTTCTCAAGGGAGGGAATTCTCAGGCTTAGTCAGGATTTTGCTATCATCTTGCTTGGAGCTTCTAGATGTATTGCTCAAGATTCTATCTTTGCTATTATGGCTTATGATTTAGGGATTATGCTTTCTTTATTATTGTACTCTAATATTTAAAGTACAAGACAGAAGTTTTAATGATGAACAGAGTTTATGTATTTTCAGACATATGGTTTAACCATGCTTTATGATTAATAAATGTCATTTTTACTCCGCTGCAAAAAATTTATATCTGTCTTGTAGTGTTTCTGTTCTGTTTACTAAAACGCTTCACGAAACCTAATACATTCCCTTTATGAGTGACATTAACGTACGTGGGGTGTCACACTTGGTATCAGAGCGATAAGGTTACCGGATTGGATAAGGTTTTTGAAAATTATTTTCAAAAAGGTTTTAAAAGAAAGCATTTTCAAAAGAAAAGCCTGTTTTGAAAAACATATTCCTCAAAGCCTATGTAATATCTCTCGATTCTCTACTTAATTCCTTTTTCCCTTTTTGTCTAGGGAACCGATTCTTCTTGAAAGATGTCCCCATTCCGGCATGATGCTGTAGGCATGTTTATCACCTGTCGAATGGCAATGAAATGCCTAACCTCCATCCGTCGCAGCAGTGGTTTCACCTGCGGCTAATTTTCTCGAGCTTCGTAAGGAATTCCGTAGGATGGAGGCAACTTTCGAAAGACTTGTTAGCTCATCACACAAACGTGGGTAAAAACGAGTATAAGGAAGTTAGGGCCGAGGAACACAACCCAAGGATGAGAAAAGGTATGGCCCGAGAAAGGACATCAACAACAACAACAGAAGAAGGGCGGGAAAAATGAAAAGCTTAAGAATAAGGGAAGTGCCATAGTTGTGGGCGAGAGGGTCACTTGGCCAAGGACTGTAGGAAAAGGAAGAATATGTGCTTCATTTGTGGAAATGTTGGATACTATTCTAGGGCAGTGCCCAAGGAAGCAAGGGCAATGTCAAAGGACAGGAACCTCTGGAGGGCAAGAAAATTCTCTCATGGGTAGTGCACTAGTACAGGTCGGAAAGTTTCCATGGAAGGTTTTGATTTCTCTTTCCAATCAACCGGTTAGAACTCTTTTCGATTCTAGCGCATTCATTTATATCTAGTTCTGTAGTTGAATCTCTGCACTTAATTACTAGTATGGTAGTGGATCCCGTTGTTGTCTCAGACCCATTGGTGGTTCGGCTCATTTATCCGTGATTTGTTGGGTTTGAGAATATATGTGTTAGGCATCGAGTTTGAGTGCAATGCACATCTTGTTTCATGGTCTAGGGTTGATTCTAGGGATGGATTGGCTTACCACAAATGGTGCCATTCTGGGCGGAGAGAGGAGGGTCGTTAAGCCTCTAACTTGTCATGGGGGGACCCTCAAAATTTTTTGTGACCCATAAGGGTCTGTCATGCTTAGTTTGCTAGAGTCTCTTGAGGCATCTTTTGATGATCTGCGATCGGCACCAGTAGTCCGTGAGTATCCTGATGTCTTAGACGAGGTTCGGGGATTACCCCCGAGGCGCGAGATTGATTTCCGTATATACCTGGTCGACAATGCAAAGCCAGTTACATTACCTGTGTACCATATGGCTCCTAAAAGAAAAGAGGGAACTTGATAAGCAAGTGGCAGGGCTACTTGAGAAGAGGTTTGATAGGTGAATCATATTAGGATGGGAAATCTATTGAAGACAGTCCTAGAGGAAGCCCAGCATTCCAAGATGACTATACATCCAAGTGGCGATAAAATATATAGAGTTCGAGGTAGTGGGGCCAAACATGCGAAAGGAAGTGGAAATAATGAAGAAAGCAATGATTGGATGAGTTCCGACTTGCATACTAAGGTCGGAGGTTAAGAAGCTACGCAAACGAGAAATCATGTTGTTGAAGGTCCAGTGGGGAGACAATCAAGAAGATGCAACTTGGGAGACCGAAGACAAGATTTTTACGCTTCGTACCCTTTCCTTTTCAAGGGAATGTTCTTAACTTCTCTTCCAAATGCTTTTATCTGCATTTGCTTCTATCATCTGAGTATATCCTATCAGTCGAAACTTCGACCTTTAGGTAGGAAGTCCCATGATTGTAAACATGTGTTTGAGATATGTTATGTTTGATGGATTCAAGTGGATGCAAGTGTTTGCTAGTGGTTGCCTGTGGAGGTATATACACACACATTAGGCACTAGATCGGCTCAACCACTCTCATACTACATATGGATGTATGTGCATTCTCTTTTCTTTTATGGATGGAAATGGATGAACTAGCATATGGATGTTGCATTAGGATGAATGAGTGTGCACACATGTAGAGCTTATATGTTATAATAGGCTTATTTGCATACATATTGGATTCGTGGCACTAATCATACATTGCATTAAGGAGGTCAACTTAATCAGTAGGACGCCTGATCTCCGCATTAGTATTGGGACATATACACACACCTTTGCATATATTCATATAAGTATTAGAAGTTTTAAGGACTAAGGATGCCTATGATTGATGGATGAGTAGATAGATGATGGATGGTAGGATATGCATTCTTCTCAACTTGGAGATTTCAGGGACGAAATCCTTTGAGTAGGGAGAATGTAATACCCCGAATTTTTAGCGACATTAAAGAGGATAAATTAAAGAATAATTATTTTAATATTTAGAATTAAATGAAAAGGGTTATGCCGTTGTGTTCATCTCGGAATTCTTCTTGAGATAGAGTCTGAGTTTGCGTAAAACGGACACCGTATGAAAAAGTTATGAGGGTTCGTAGTTTTTTTACGCAAAAGATAAATATATATATATATATATAAATAAATTCCAGAACCTTCAAAAACAATTCAAAAATGAAAATCGGGCCAAAGCGAGAAAATTCCCTCTCGTGGTGTCGACCCCCCCAGGGGTTGTCGACATGGATGTCGACACCCCCCCTCTGGGCAGATCAAGGAAGATTTCGTTTTACATACCTGGAGTTGATTCTGGGTCTGGTTCATTGGTTCTAGGCTATAAATATGGTCCTCTATTCTCTTATTTTATCCATTGGAGATCATAGAGGCCATATGCTGTCGGGTTGCGAATTGAAACAAAATCAAAGTCTGCTACAATTTGGTTAGCTATTCAGAATTCAGATCACTCTCTCTAAATTTTCTGAACCTAATGCAGTGAGTTTCTAGTCCCTTTTAGGTTTAAATAAATAACAGTAAATTGTGAAAGACTACGAATTGGATATGTTTTAAAATATGAATATACGCCAGTATTAAATTTTATATCATGTAGACCATGATAGATCTAATTCTCTAGATCTGATGCAATTGTGTATGATGTTGCCTTTATGGATCTTGATTTGTAACTACATTGTGTTAAATGTAAATCTACTAATCTTGACAGTTGTAACATTGCTTAGATCTAATTTTTCATGTAAATCACCTTTCATGTTGCAATCAACTTAGATATGTTGTAAATTAGACATATTTAGATCCACTTTATGATCATGTTTTATGCTAGATCCACTTTATGATCATGTTTTATGCTAGATCTATTTTATGATCATATCTTATGCTATGATAGATCTATCTCTCGAGATCTAATTCAATTGTGATTTTCCTAGTATGTTATTCCTGTTTCATTTGGATAGATCAAATCATTTATGTGAACCATGAACATATGCCACCTTGAATTGATTAGGATTGGGTCCACACCTTTATCTTAATTGTAACCTCTATGATGTGGATTTTGATAGATCTATTTATAAACCTATAGATCTAAACCTTTATTTATGATTAGATCTAATTTAATCTATTAGATCTAGAGCATGTGGACATTTTTATGTAGATCTAAAGCAATATTTATGTTAGATCCCGTTATGATGATTACATGGTCATGACAATATGTATGTTCACCTTGATATGATGTTAATTACAAGTCCATTCACTTTGTTATCATACTAGTATGTTTATGCCAATATATGTTGAAACTATCACCGCTATCATATTTCCGTTTCATTCTTATGGCTAGACTACTTATCAGGCTAGATACCGCCAAAATACGTGCAAATATGTTAGTGAAGGAAACGGGGAAAAAGGGATTTATAATTGGCATGTGATCTTTATATTAATTGATATGTAATTCAAATTATTGGGTAAAATAGGCATTGACACCTTAGAAGGAAAGGATTGATTAATAGGTAAATTAATTAAAAATGGCATAATTTGAATATGAACATTTATGGATATGTAATTCAAATTATTGGGCAATATATGTATTGACACCCAAAAAGGGAAAGGTTTAATTAATTGATTAATTAATAAAAAACGTAATGTTTAGTAATTACAATTAAGAATTGTAATTATACTTATGAAACGAGGTTAGGTTACATAAGTGGTGGAAGTCTGCCCGGACCCGACCGACATATCCAGCAGCCACTAATGTTAAACCGAATGTGGGAGGTCTAAGTACGCGAATACGAATCGGCCTAAGATATGAGGTTAGGCCCAACTGTGGAATAAGACTGCCCGGACCCGACCAGCATATCCAGCATCCACATGTTGTAGGCATAATGTGGGAGTTCTAGCCCATTATAAACCATAAATGGACATGGTAGTGAATTAGACTACTTAACCTAGTCTAATCCATAAGGGATTGTATGAATATGAACTAAAGATAGGGTTAAGTAAAACATGCTTGGATCAGTGGGAGGGTTAAGTACATCTTGGGTAGGTAGGTAATAGTAATATATATAGGCCCGCAAACCTAACCGTTAAATAAACATGTTTGATTCAGTAGGAGGGTTAAGTACATCCTGGGTTGGTAGGTAATATTTGTATATATAGGCCCACAAACTTAACCTGTCGGGGTTATGTAATTAAAGACATCATTAGGTAAACATAACTAGTGGAAAACCTAGTAGTGGGGATGTAAGACAAATTGGAGAGCTTGCATCATCTTGTGTGGGACCCATTCCGGCCAGTAACCCTTAAATAGGTATCAAACGGGTACTCTAAACTAGGTCGGAGTGGGGCACGTTTACTGAACTGATTGTAAGAGATCCAAATGTGGAGGTGGTGTTGACAGCGCGTTCCAATGGGGTCATGTGCATGCATGACTCCGCCTGCTGCGGAAGATAAGACGCTGTGACATCAGTAGATATGGTTGTTCACATCCGGAAAATGAAGGGTTGCCACTTTAGGGAGTGATACACCCTACTTTAGGGCCAGCACAGGGTATCTACGGAATAAGGAGCCGATCGATTGGGGGTAGTAAATAGGGCACAACTAGTCCTGCTATTTCTGTGGGTACCTGTTTTTCTGTCTGGGCTAACACCTGTTATTTCTGTTTAGGAACCAGTTCTGTTTGGGTTAAAACCCATTACTAGAGTACACCGAAAACTACCATTATGTTTCTGTTGGGATCATCCTATTTTTGTTAAGCAATTGGGGAATATGTAATCCTATTACATATCTGTTATACTTGTATTGGTGCAGAGCAAGGAAAGTATAAAGAAGCACTATATATTCAGTCATGTTGTCCTATTTACCTTGTTATGCCTTCCATTTGTGTATTGATCTCTCTTATCCACTTTATATGCCAATCATGTTACTTTTATTTATCTACTGGATAAAAGTAACTAGACTTGCCAGACTTATTATCTGAACCTTTTTGTTTCTCCTTCTTTCTTCCATTTCCCCCCTAGGTTCTCAAGGGAGGGAATTGTCAGGCTTAATCAGGATTCGGCTATCATCTTGCTTGGAGCTTCTAGATGTATTGCTCAAGGTTCTATCTTTGCTACTATGGCTTATGATTTAGGGAATTATGCTTTCTTTATTATTGTACTCTGATATTTAAAGTACAAGACAGAAGTTTTAATGATGAACAGAGTTTATGTGTTTTAGACGTATGGTGTAACCATGCTTTATGATTAATAAAAGTTGTTTTTATTCCGCTGCAAAATTTTTATATCTGTCTTGTAATGTATCTGTTTTGTTTACTAAAATGCTTCACGAAACTTAATGCATCCCCTTTGTGATTGACATTAATGGACGTGGGGTGTCACATCAAAGGTGATATGAGTGGGGTAATTATGGTTGGATAGTCGCCGTTGATGATGACTAGAGATACTGAGGGTAGAGGAATTATTGTTGTCGTAGGTTTTAGCGGGCCCAAAGCAGGGTTATAATAGGGACGTACCTAAAAGTACGGATGTAGGTTGAGTACCCTGGGTATCGGTGAAAGCCTAGGTACATATCGTTGAAAGGAATATGGGTTTTTGGTAGGACCGGGATTACCATTAGCCCTTGATGGATGGTAGTATGATATGACCAGTCATACGATTAATAGTTGTTTCGAAGCAGGATTGGCAGTGATGGCTAGAGTCTGTCATGGATGATTGGTTTCTTTGTTTGTACCGTCTCACGTAGGTTGTCTGATGTCGGAGGAGATGGGCCTTTGGGGCTTGTTATTGAAGGATGTTGAATTCAATTAAGATGGTTTACGTGAGATCTATAATATGGATGCTATGATTGTTACTAATTGATTGCTTCTGTTTACCATGATTGAATGGTCGTTCTGATTATTATGGACAAATTATTGTTCCTTTGATTCTATGGGTTGTAAAGGCTATCACTGTCCGATGTGGGGAAGATGGAAGTTGTGTTCTTATCTGATGTTGTGGGCAAATTAGTTAGTTTATTTACCTATTCTCATATACTTTATTGATGAAATTAATTAGCTGTTTTATCGCTCACTAAGACTGTTATCTGACTCAGGGTTTTATGTTTCCCTCTTATTAACTTGGGCTGCTTATCCAATTTTGGATGGGCATACTAGGTGGCAGGTGACACGTGATAGCTTAGTAAATACGATGTAGCAGTTCGGAGGCGAGCAGGAGGATTGTGCACTATCTCTCTTACTATATAGTATTTGGGTTTCTGTTGTTGGTTATTCTACTCTAAGTGCTGTAGTAAGGCGAATTTGTACAGATATATGTTGCAATCTTGGTGTATGGATATACTTCCTAGTTGTTTTAAATATTTGAGATTTATGCTCAAATATGCTTTACTAATATTAACTATTGCATATGTTCTATTATATTTTATCCTTGCGCTGTGAGATTTACGACAAGTTCCGCTTATATTATCATACCTTGATGATCGTCCATAACTACCTGACACACCTTTTAGCGCACTTTTCCTCTTGTTTAGTGAAGGGATTGTGGGCGGACGTCACACGAAATATGAACTTTTATATACAGTTTGGTTTTGTTTGTAAAAAATGGACATATGAATATGGACTTTTATGTAAAATTTGGGTTTACATGAAAGTCTACATTTTACTTATAAGTTCATATTTTATGTGTAAGCTGATATTTTACATAAAAATACATATTTTATGTGTTAGACTGTATATAACATAAAAGTCCATTTTTGCGTACAAGTCATATTTTCAGTGCAAGTACATATTTTACATAAAAGTCCATAAATTAGGTCGCATTTGACGTATGTCCCTATTTTACATAAAAACCAAAATTTGTATTTTAAAGGAAATTTAAACTAAAATAATTAGGGTTTGTCAACTAACACTCCTTTGTTTGCTTTACATACCCGTCAATTTGTTAAAAAAATTCTCAACCTAATTATTTCTTTGACCACCACATTTGTTTCAAAATTACCTTTTTTCTTATTAACTTCACCTTTCATTTTTTATTATCTATGAATTTACTACTTTTTCTTCTTTTTCAAAATGAAATTTGGCAAATTTATTCATACACCAAAAATTACCTAACATACGCCAATATTTTACTACAAAATATATTACGAAATTATCCTTCTTCTTTATTGCATTCTTACTTTTTTAATTATAACCCATCAAAGTAAAGCATTGCAATTACTAATATTGAACAAAACTATGTAAAAAAATTGATGAACTTGATGTGTTTTGTAACAGCCCGCACCTCCGTTCACGCAAGATATTATCCCCAGCTTAGCCACCGTATAGGTGTGGGGTTTTGTTCCTCAAAAGGCCTCGGTGTAAGTAAGAGATGGGATCTACTATATAAGTACCCACTTCACACAGGCTTCCACAATGTGGGACTTAGGGGTGTTACATTCTCCCCTCCTACATAGCCCAACGTCCCCATTGGCTCACAAACACCTCACCCAGGCGCTGCGGTCCACACAAGTGCCACAATTCCGGCTGGGTATTGGCTCTGATACCACTGTAACAGCCCGCACCTCCGTTCACGCAAGATATTATCCTCAGCTTAGCCACCGTATAGGTGTAGGGTTTTGTTCCTCAAAAGGCCTAGGCGTTAGTAAGAGATGGGATCTACTATATGAGTACCCACTTCACACAGGCTTCCACGATGTGGGACTTAGGGGTGTTACATGTTTTTAAACATGAAACCTAAAATTTGAATTACGGGAACATCTGCAAGAAAGTGCTAAAATTTAAATTCATTTAATTTAGAAATATGGTTTTTTTTTTCCTAAAATTAAGAATTTTTTGTAACATAATAAATTGGTTACCATATATTCAAAAGATAGAAATTATTGTACTAAACTTAAACTTTTTTAATGCTATAAATTTCTTATTTTGTGTAAACAATTTTAAAGTTTTAAAGAAGGAAGATGATGAAGAATAAAACAAGACTAATATTGTAAAAGGGACAGTGTATGTAAAGTAATTTTTGATGTATGGTAGTATATTTTATTTATGGTATATGTTAAGAGATTGTGGTGTATGAATAGAATTAGCCACGAAATTTTTGCCTAAAACAATCCTTGATGACTGTATGTTTACTATTTTAAGCATAGTATTTATATTTTGCATATATTGTTTTTTTCAATTTTATTCTCTTGTTGTCAAATTTTTGTTGCTTGACGAATTTGATTTCAGTCCATTTAAATCATATTAAACGAAAATATATAACTCGAACATGGTTCGTACACAATCAACATTAAAGAAGCAACAAAAAGTTATGAATCACATCTAATCCAAACATAGTTGATATTTTTATGTTTGTAATATATCTAATAAGATAGTAGAAGATAAAATCGGAACTAAAAATTTACCATTATAAAAGAGGGGTGAAAAAAATTATGGAGGTGTCACAGCCAGACCAAAAGAATTAATCATTTTAATTCAAAAAATTAATGCAAAATATCGATAATACTAATACAAGAGTATAAAATTTGGGCATCTAAAACACTACAGTACAAACCCTAGTATGATGTTGAGATTACAGATCTAGATTAATTTACCTATATTTGACCCTATAATCCTAAATAATGCAACAAAATTTATTTATCTCCCAGATTATCGTAATCATCACGTAGGTTAGAATGTCACCATCTCTATTTCCCCCGTCTTCTTTTGAGATTCCTTCGAATTTTCATTGAGATTAACTAGCCAGAATCGATAATTTGTTTTTAGTGTTAAGACATAGTGATTTAATGTATTCAATTTGAAGAAGAGATGATCCCTTATTTTCCGTTCCTTTACTGCAAAGACAGCACCTTATACACACACACACACACACACACAGATATATATATATTGGATTCCAAATACTAATTTAACCTTTGGTGCTTGGTTTGCCTAGTTTGGTGAGAAGTAAGCATATTGACATTTTAAGAGCAAGAGCATTATTCCAAATGTTACACAATATAATCCAAAAATCTTTTCATTTTCTCGTATTATTATGTGGGAAAAATCGCAATATAATAAAATTTCAAAGCTAGTCTTTTGTGAATAAAACAGGTTATATATTTTTTATTATTGCTGGGTTATCGATAACTTCCTCCATCTATGAGTCAGTCTTTGGTCTATGAGTTGTAGTCGACTGTAGCCTGGCTGGAGAACTAATTCCATGAGGTGCTGAGTTTGAGTCGGGTTTATATGAAATGGTCTGAGATGATGCAGCTTCCATGTTTAGTACAAGACATTTCTAAGAGCCTGTAGTTAGAGCAAGGAATGGGTTTTACGTGGTCTGGTTGATCAATGGCCATGTTTGATTGAGTTATATAGATAACCACAAGTCTCATCAAATTTTTTCTTTATATGGTAAACCTAAAGCGTCCTTTTCTTGTGGTTTATTGACTGTTATGGTGTTTTTGTACTTTTCACCTTATAACTTCGATTTTCCACTTTTTAATATTTATGTATTCTCACAACCATTATCATTCTATCATAAAAATAAGGTTTACATTTTAGAATTCCATCACTTTTTTTTAATCAAACGTGATTACGTAAATACAATTTTCTCTACTAAGAACATGAAAATCTCCTCTTGGTTTTCATAAATGTTGAAATATTGAAGATTTATTATGCAGAGATTTTGTTGTAATGAAGAATTGATGAAGAATGAATTGCAGAAATGTTATGTTAATTGTATTAAAAGCAATAGAATGGAGAGAAACAAAAATTGTATTCAATCAAAATAGTATGATAGAGGCAGTATTGTACAATACATATACAGTGTTTTAACTGATTGGGTGTTACTACCAAAATAAAATCCGAAACTAGCTAATGTTGAAGGGATATTGATAAAAAATGCAAGTACAAAAGAGCCTTCCAAAAGCAGAAATCCAAGTAATGGAAAGAACCGAAAGCCGGAGGGAACGATCCGAGAGCAGCATAAACAACCACCTTCCCAGAGAGACGAAGCTCAAAGTCTACAGAAGTCCAGCAAAATTCATTCGGCAAGATCCATTTGACATGACCCATCTAACAGGGTCTATTCGACGGGGAGTTCTGTAGTAGAAGGCCATTTGAATTAGAAATTAAAGAAGAGCAAGGCAGAGACTCCGCTCATCAAAACCTCGAAGAGATACTAGTATTAACCCACTTAATGTCAGCACATCAAGAGACAAAAATATCGAGTGAATTGAGCCCGAGGAACATAGAAATTAACCGAAACCAATTTCCGAGACATCTACTAGATAAATGCCGAAAGTTCAACCTGATAAACAATGGACACATCACCAGGAATTACCTTCCGAAAGACCAGACTATTCGAGAAGCTCCACCAGAAGGCTAACCGAAACCCTAGAGGAGATACAGGCTATCCATACTAATCTACTTAGTGCAGACACCAACAATTGATTCAAACTGGCAACCACTTACATACATCAAGAGAACATGCTTCTTTAAGTATTTAAGAGAAAGCCGAAAGCCTACATCTGGAAACTAACGTCCGAGAGCCTAAACCTAGGAGCCATTACCAGGAGTTCAAATGTTATTTGAAATTCAATACATAAACAAGCTCGTCTCAATATCATAGAAGCCCCCATCGGCCAAGACCTCGTTTAGAGGCCCTAACCAGTGCCACGAAAGCGACCGATAGCCAAACATCCGAGACCAAGGAGAAAAGTGACCGATAAAGGCACCATAGGCCTATTAGACCAATAGTGGAAGAAGCCCTGAATTCCCTATAAATACGACCCCATAGGTCGCATTTAAAGGGGGATTTGGCTATTTTCTTATACTCCTGCTCTTCTAAAACTTAATACTTAGGCCAATTTGAGAATTTCTTCCATTTCGTTCATGTATTCTAAATCAAAGATTAATAAAAAAAGAATCTACATGAAGAATGTCGCTCTGTGAGTTCATTATATTATTTCGAATCATCATTTCTACAATTTGTTGTTTGTTTTCCAGATAGACATGGATTATTGTCCAAACCTTTCCATGGATTGGAGGAAATACCTCTTTTCTTGGGTATAGACCTATCCTGGTAGGTTTTAGCGATTCTGCTCCTCTACGTCTTGATACCTAGGAGTGGTGACTCAATCCAACTCATAAAGACTAAACAACCCATATTTCCCCTTAGGTCCACTACTATCGCCCTATCTCCGGTGTTGACGAAAAATATCATTAACATTAGGCTTAGGCCCATTTGTACATAATGAAACGAAATAAAGATTCACCCAATAACAATTAACCCATACTATATATTATCTTTGGTCTTGAGTCTTCATACAGCAACCATTTATTCTCACTTTTGACAGCCCCTCTTAATCCTAGGGTTAGGGTTATGAAACCCTAGATTGCTTCAGTGAGAAAAAACGGCAACTTGAGATGAAATCATGCTCTAAAAAATTGATCTCTTCCGCTTGCAGAAAATGGACTTGTGGTTATCTATCTTTAAAACTTCAAGATGAACTTATAAAGTTTAGATTTTCGAGTTGTGGTCTTCTGCTATATCTGATGTGGATATGCAGGGATTTGAATTTCATGAGCAAAGATTAGTGCATTATGATGGATCGATTGAATAATTGAGGTCATGTCCATTTTGAATCTTCAACTCATCGCACAATCTTTGGAAATTGCTAGTCGATAATGACTTGGGTAGAATGTCAACTCGCTGATGATAGGAAGGTACATAATTTACTTGCAGTTTTCCTTCCTTTACTAATTCACAAACAAAGTAGATGTTGATTTCGATGTTCCTTGTTCTGGCATGGTAAATCGGGTTGTTTGACATGTAAATAGAACTTTGATTATCACACCAAAAGTTTGCTTTAGTATCAGTATTTAACTTTAGTCCCCTGAGAAGTGACTATAACCCCATAATTTCAGCAGCTACATTGGCTATGCCTCTATATTCCGTTTCAACACCAGATTTTGATATAGTAAATTGCTTTTTGGAGCACAATGATATTAAATTTTCACCAATGTAGACACAATATCCAGTGACATATTTTCTGTCATTTGGAACTATAGCCCAATCTGAATCTGAGTATCCTGTAATGTTAAGATTTGTACTTCTAAGTGTTAGTCCAACATTGATAGTTCCTTTTAAGTATCTCAAGATCCTCTTAACAACTTTCTGATGTTCATCTCTAGGCTCCTGCAATAATTAAGAAACTTTATTAATGCTATATCTGGTCGTGTTATGGTAGCATATTGAAGTGATCCTACAACACCTCTACATTGTTTAATGTTGTTTATGGCTTCCCCCTTGTATTTGGAGTAATGTTGATTTGAAATCATAGGAGTTGGTTATGGCTTTACCTTGTCCATGTCTGTTTTCATAAGTAGCTCTGCCATGTTTATTCTTTGACATAGAAACAATTCAGATTCAGACATCCTTTTCACTTCAATGCCTAGAAAGTATGAAACATTACCCAAATCTTTTATTGAGAATTCTTAATTCAAATAGTTGTTGATCTTTTTTATTTCCTTCTCATCATTACCTGCAATAATCAAACCATCAACATATATTAAATGTATACATTTGAAGTACTGTTAATCTTTGTAAACAAAGAACTATCATATTTTGTAGGATGATTGCCAATTTCGATCAATTTTGATTTGAGCTTGTCTAACCAAACCCTAAGTGACTGTTTCAGCCCATAGATAGCTTTGTTTAACTTGCATACAGACCTGAATCCTATATGTATCCCTTTGGTTGTTGCATATACACTTCTTCCTCTAATGTTCCATTGAGGAAAGCATTATTCACACCTAGATTCTAGATGCTCCATTTTTTCTTCAATGCAATGGTGAATACCAACCTGATGGTTGCTGGTTTAACAACTGGAGAAAAAAAATTTGTATAGTCAAACCCATGCTCTTGTGTGGCTACAAGTCTTGCCTTATGTCTATTTATTGATCCATTAGGGTTCTTCCTTAATCTGAAAGTCCATTTGCAACAAATTAAAATTTTGTTATCTGGCTTGTGAACTAATTCCCATGTATTGTTTTTGATAAGGGCATTGTACTCCTCATTTATGGCTTCTCTCCAACATTTGAGGCAGGCTGCTTGATGACATGTGACTAGTTCATTATATGTGATGCTAGCATCACATGTCTCTGGTTTAATATGCTGCTTTTGGCCTTAGTAACCATTGGATGTCTAGTGTGAACTAGTTGCACATTTGTGGATGGATGTGCATTGTTTGAACTTGTGGTAGTGGCTGGTAAGGTTGTATCCAAATATGTTGCATTTTCTTCTGTTTGCTAAATATTTTCAATGTTATCATCATTATTTTATTCTGTTGCAGGTAAAGGAGTGGAGAGGCTGGATGGCTTATTGTTATCATTGCTGAATAAACTGCCTTTAGTTAAGTGTCAACTTTGAGCATCGGCAGCCATCCTTTCATTGCCAACCTATTATAGGTTAGATAATCGGGTATAGAAGGTATATTTCCTTGCAATTTTTAAATCTTGTTAGTGGTTTTAATTTCTTTTAGTCTATAAAGGAATATATTTTCATTGAAAACAACATGTCTGGTAACATATATCTTCCCATTTTCATCTAACCATTTATACCCTTTGGGGTTTGTAACATATTCTATAAAAGTACAAGGCTTAGATTTAAATTTTAATTTCTTGGTATTATATGGTCTGAAGCATGGGAAGCGTAGACAACCAAATTTTTTAAGTTACGATAGTCATACATTATATTAAACAATTTTTCAAGTGGGTTAAATCTTAGAACACTTGTGTGGGCATGCTGTTTGTTACATAAATAGCAGTATTGAATGACACAAACCAAAACTTGAGTGGTAATGATGCTTGAGCTAATGATGTTAACAATGATTCAACAATATGACTATGTTTACGTTCAAAAATACCATTTTTCTACGAAGTGTAAGGGCAAGGCATGTTGTTCTATGGATAATTCCGTTATCCTTAAAATAATTGCTAAGAGATTCGTATTCAGCTCCATTATCGGACTAAATAGTTTTTATTGTGGTTTTAAACTGGTTTTCTATTGTGTTGATGTAGTTAACAACAATGTTATTTGCCTCAGACTTGGTTTTTAGAAAAAATATCCAAGTGAATCTTGAGAATGCATCTATGAATGACACATAGTATCTATATCCAAAATAAGTAGGGATTGAGGCTGGTCCCCATAGATCAGTGACAACTAGATCAAAGGATTTAGAATAAGCATTAGATGAATTTTGGAAAGGTAGTTTATGATTCTTTCCTAACTGACAATAAGATCACACATAGGGTAAAGAAATATCATTGAAAGGAATATTATTACTATTGAGAACACTTTTCTCAACACCGGCATTTGGATGACCCAACTTATAGTGCCGAAAATCAAAAGAATTTTTACTAAATTCACTCTGATTTATTTTAGAGTTATAGCACTGATTTTCTTTTACAGTGTTACTATTGCTTCCAAGTCTGAACTTCTAGAGTCCATTCACCTCATTACCCTGCAAAAGAGTTTCATGTTTTAGTATGTCTCTGATTAAACAATATCAAGGAAAGAATTCGAAATATACACCTTTATCCCTTGCAAATTGTGACACACTCATTAACTTCTTTTTAATTTTCGGCATTCTCAATAAGTTATCTAGAAATAGTTGTTTATTACATTATATAACAGCATTACCAGTGTGAGATATGTTGATACACTTACCATTACCTATGCTAATACACTGTTTACCTCTGTACTCCCTTTTTCCAAGATTGAGATTATCTAAATTGTTTAGTGATTAGTGGCACCTGAATTTGGGTATCAATTGTCTTCTCGCATGTGATCAGCTCCTGCAACTTCTGATAGTTGTTGTCTTTACCACTGCCTTGTTGTTGAGTCACTTTGTGCTTGTACAATGTTAGAAATAAGGTTGATTCCCTTTAGAATGCTTTCACCTTGATTTGAGACATAGTTTGTATTGAACCTGTAGTAACATTTCGTTGCAGTATGATAAATCTTTTCATAAATCCGACATTTTGGTTTGTTATTTGAATTCCATATGCCTCGGCCCCTGCTACGATTGGAATAACAACCTCTTTTTTTGGATTGTTGCCTCTGGTAAGATTCTGCACTTTATTTTTATTACTAGCAGCATAATTGAGTGAGATATATGAATCAGTAAATGTTTTACTATAAATTCTTGCTTCACATGATAATAACATTGCATGCACATCATCTAAAGGTGATGTAACTTTTTGAGATGTTACTACAGTCACAACTGCCTTGTAATCACCATTAAGTCCATTAAACAAACACAAGACATGTTCTGATTCTTCAATGTTTCTTCATGTAGCCTTTAACATGTCACACATATTCTTGAAGTTAGCCAAATATTCTCTCATACTCATATTATCCCTCTTACAATTCTTCAACTGTCTTTTGAAGAATAGTGTCTTGGTAGATGATTATGTGTTGATATTTCTTTCAACGGCACACTATATTTCACTTGTTATTTTACAACCAACAACATGAGATAACAAACTTGGATTTATTCAAAAAGAAGCCAAGCACTAATTTATCTTTTTTACCTATGGTATTTGGTAAACTCTTTCATTACTAACTATGTTATTTACTGCATCAGTGATGAACTTTGGGGGAATTGGTGTTGTTCCGTAGACAAATCCTTCAATATCATAATCAACAATTGATGTCTTCAATTGGAGCCATGAAAGAAGATAGTTATTCTCATCCAAATGAACAGTGATGAGCTGACTTTGTGGGCTAATAACAGTTTCTGATCCAACACTGGTTGATACAGTCGGCTTAGGTATGAAAAAAACAATTACTAATATTCTTTACTTAGTATTGAGAATAGCAAGAATAGTTTTTTAGCCTCGATAGACTTATCTTCAAAGATTTTAATGATGAATGGTTTGATTTACCTTTAGTTTTCAACGATAAACATTTTCTGATGACTTTCATGACTGGGTTTATCAATTCTGTGAGCAATCTTTCTTTCCTTCATCGGTATAGAATATCCAGTGTTGTTTTTCTTCGATTTGCAAGATAAAATACTGATGGAGCCACACAGATTGGCGAAGCATTGTATATTGTCTTCAAATCAAACTCAAATGACGAGATTCTTGAAATCTCTGATGAGTATGAATCCAAGTGATGAAAATCTTTGATGGATCATAAAAGAACCCCAGCAGTATTTGGATCAACTTGCTCTAATACAATGTAAAAATATTGAAGATTTATGATGCAAAGACTTTGTTATAATGAAGAATTAATGAAGAATGAATTGCAGAAATGTTATGTCAATCATATTGAAAGAAACAAAGAGGAGAAAAACAAAAATTTTATTCAATCAGAGCAGTACGATACAGACGGTATTGTACAATATGTATATATACAAACACACACATAGTGTTTTGACTTGTCTGGCTTAAGCCCATTTGTACATAATGAAACGAAATGAAGTTTGATTCGATAATACTTAACCCTCACTATATATTATCTTTGGTCTCGAGTTTTCATATAACAGCCGTTTATTCTCACTTTTTACAATAGTCTTTCGATGTACAATTTAAAATAATAGAAATATGCTCATGTGCCTACCACATTGTAGAATTATCTAGAAACCTTTTGACTGACTCTATCGTTGTGTTAATCATCCTTGCTTAGTCTTCTTTTCATAAAATCCATTGACGCAGTGGAGGAACTAAGAACTAATATCAGGTGGGGTTAATAAATCATTTTATATTGGGGTGATCACCTTTAACATGTAATTTGTAAAGGAGCTGACAAAAATGAGATGGGCGTTGGCCCTATCTGGCCATATACTACATCTACCCCTGCATTGAAGTGTAAAACAATAAAGAAATTGAAATATGGAGCCATTCATATAAGATCATACCTTTCCATAATTTGACTACGCAACTATTGGATTCTAGCTACCTTTATTAGACGTCGGGTATTTTGAGGAGAGGTAGTGATTAGTTATTTGGCTAGTGGGAAGGCCATTGGGGAGGAAGGTGATTGGCATCTAATTTAGTAGCTAATTTATACAAGGATTCTAGATGAATGCATGAGCCACTTACATGAATAACTGAACCTGTATCCTAAATAAGCCCTCATTATAAAATATTTATTTATTGTCCTTTCTCTTGCAAGAAATTGTAATGAAACCTTCTTCTTCCTGGGACGTGTTAGCGGGGGCTCTTGGATTAAAGAAGTGGGATATTAAACCAAAAATAAATCATAGGAAGAGCTACATAAGAAAATTATAAAAACTCCATGTTGTTTGAGCATATAGGGAAAATTGAGTAAACCTTCAAATTTACAAAACATTTTTTGGAATAAAATGCAGGAAATAATGTGTATTCTGATGCAATACAAGTTTTAGATAATATATAGCATACTAAAAATAGATGAGACCGCAAAGTGAAAATCAAACCCTTGACATCTTGCATAATATCCAAGAACATAGTTATTATTTCAAAAGGAAAACATACAGTTACGGATTTTTTTTATTTGGACCACCTTTGACAAACTATAACAAAAATATATCAGTTTGCAAACTTATTGCAAAAATATGTCGTGTTTGACCATGCTGACTATTAGCGACATCTTGGTATTTTTTTCACATTGGCAAGATCTCAAATGCAGCCAAACGTTACGCTATGGATGACATCTGAAATAACGCCAGTGGTCGTTGTTTTAGATGCCGCCACGATATGAGGGGTCGGTAAAATCAGGCCCCTTCTCTTCTGTTGCATTTCAAACTTAGTTTCTTCAAAAAAACTGAAAAAAATCTCCCTAACTCCAAATCAACTAAAAATAGCTACTTTTTTGCAAAAAGTTATTAGAATGGCCTCCTCATCTTCTCAGGTTCCTCCTGTTGATAATGGTTTTTATAATTTTAGGATTTTGAGAAATATAATGTATAAGTTGAATTGATTCGTTATATAGTTTCTACAGTGTAGCATTTGATGTTTAAATTGATAAAATCAGAATTTGGGTGGTGTTTATATGATGTGATATGACATTTTGATTTAAATCATGATAAAAATGAATTTAATTATTGTATATGTAAATTGAGCATATATATGATGAGTTTGTGGCGTTTAATATGTTGAAAACATGAAAATGTGATGCGTTAGTATGATATAGTTTGATTATGTATTATTTGTAGGTTTAAAACATATTTCTTTGGTTAAAACTAGAATATGTAAAAATGTCTTTGCTTGTTAAGTACTTGCAATGTAGGATGTGATAAACAGTAATGATATTTGATAAGTATCATTGAAACTATTATGTTTTTTATTTGCCTAAACAATCATATGGTTTGTCGACGTCATTTGAAGAGCTTTTCATAGACTGATTATGAGTTTTTGTTTATTCATTTTTGAAATGATATGCGTATCTTTAATTTTGATAGAATATGAAGAAGTGTGTAACAACCCGTATTTTAATAACGTGTTAAAACCATAAATCAAGGAAGAACTAATTTTTAAAATAAGAATCATGGGAAACGGGTTGCGCCATTGCGTTCATCTTGGAATTCTGCATGGAATCGAGTCCGAGTTTTCGAAAACCGGAGTTCGTATGACCGAGTTATGACATCTAGAAATTTCACGAATTTTCAGAATCAAAAACAGCTCAGGAATTCGAATTCAAATTCGAATTCAAGACCCAGAAGCGGGCTAGGCAGGAAAATTCCCGCCCAGAGCCCAGGTCGACCAGGGGGTCGACCTGGCCAGACCAGGTTGACCATAGGGTCGACCTGGGGGTCGACCTCCCTGGTCGGCCTGGATGCGATTGGTTGGCAGGGTGGGTCTGTTTGCGGTCCTGTGATGTTTTTGATGGCTCAGATCAGTTCTAGGGTTTATCTAAGGGCCTAAACTAGTTTCCTACTCCTATATAAGCAGCCTCCAAGACTCATTCTCTTTACACGATTCTTCTCTAACTTTATGCTGCATAAACTCTGGATGATCATGGCTTCTTCTTCTTCCTCTAAATTAAATTAAAATAAAAATACGAAGATTATTTCTTGAAGACTACGGCAAGGAATTTCTTATTTGGGGACTTGCTTATACAATCAAAGCAAGATTCAATGGTTCAACAATTCAACGACAAATTTCTAGACTTGACTTCTGCATCTAAATTTCTTTGACCACGATCTTTAAGTTCCAGTTACTTTTAGATAAAAACTATAAACTTAGTATGGGCATGTTATAAATTGGAATTGATTTATGTATGACTCATATCTATTCTTGTTTTCTTCTTGGATCTTGACTATTGGGAATATTGCCTACGACATTGAAACTATTGATGGCGTAAGACTATGTCTATGACTGTGAACATAAGACTAAGACTATGCCTATGACCGTTAACACAAGACTATGCCTATGCCTATGACTATGCCTACGCCTATGACTGTGAACATAAGACTATTGCCTATGACTATGACAAGGACAATTGTGGCTAATCACCTATGATTCATGACCATGAGGTTATTGCCTAGGATTATAACTATGAAATTGGATCTAAGCTTGATTTTCTATTCAGTCCTAATTTCTTTATTTTCCTTGGATCTTGATTTTGGGGATTTTTCTATTTAAGTTAGATCTATCCATGTTCTTGAACCTAGATTATTGTTCAAACCTTTTCATGTTCATAATGTTATCTATATGCCTGCAATGTTTTACTCAATTTATTCAGTTATGTTATGCCTTGGAAATAAATTGATAATAGAACAAATGTTTATTATGTTATATGTGAAATTGAATGATATTTTATTATCACGTTGAATTGGGAATTAATGAATCTTATTCATATTGGAGTATAACCTACTGTGTAGTTTATCATGTTATGCAAGTTTTAGGTTGTAAAATCGTATCACATATGTGACTACATGTTAGATCTACATGTTTATGTGTATATGTTAAACCTATGTCATATTTCAAGTTCACACTTATTCATATGCTCGTGATTGATTTGCAAGTTCACATATATATAATTTGATTTAGTCTATGTTGAAAATTCACATATATGTATGTTGATTTAGTCTACGTTGTAAGATCACACCTATGGTGTTGATATTGACTATGCTGAGAATGCCAAGTTTACACCTATGTCTTGTTTATGTTAATGAATTGCTTTATGCCAATTTTGTGTAAGTTAAATTAGGCTATGTTTTTAGCCTAATATTATATGTCAAAAATCATGTGGATGGAAAATTAGGCAAAGATTGTTAGCCTAATATTTAGACGGGGTAATGTTGGGAAAAATTGGTAATTATAGGAAACTTGGCATGAAACTCGCCATGAAACTTAACATGAACTTGACATGAACTTGAACATGGACATGACACTAGAATGAACTTGAAAATGGCCAACTCGAGGTTGGGTTGAGTTTGCAGTGTAATTCTACCCGGAACAGTTCAGCAAATCCAGTTACTGCAAACAATAGGATCCAATGTGGGTAGTTGGACATATCGCATTTGAAAGCCCGAGGTCAGACTGAGTTGTGGTGTAATTCTGCCTGGAACCGCCCGGCATATCCAGTGACCACAACAACAGGTCTGATGTGAGAGGTTGGGGTGGATTAATGAATTAATGTCACATGATAGGGTTAAATCATGAACATGAAAGACAACTTAACCAACTTGATACATGATTCATAGGCGAGTTTAGTTACGAACTTGAATGACAACACTTAACCAACTTGACATGCTAGACGGATAAGGGTTAAGTCATGAATTTAAATGACAACACTTAACCTATTGGACGGAAACCCAAGTTACGCGGTCCATTTCAGCAGTAACCCACTAGATGTACCACGGTACCATGGAACTAGGCAGGGTGGGGCACGATTACTGGGCTAATTGTAAGCGACCAGAAAGACGGCTGTGTTGGGCGCCAGTGTAGGTTCAGGCGGGCTATGGTCGTGCACGTGGTCCGGATTTGAAAAAGCAGGCATTGGGCATCAGTAGGTTTATCTGTGCATGCTTGATTCGTGTCGGTGGTTGGCACTCTAGGGCTTGATACACCCTATGGTGGACATAGCACAGGTGACTACATTAATGATAGGGCCGTATGACATAGACACACATGACGAGCTAGAACTTGTAGGGAGCCGATCGATTAGTGGATCGTTCTGTTGGACCTAGTAATGGGTCATTCATGATATTGGGCCAAGGGATCATTTCATGATTAATACAAGACATGGGTTTGGGATTCTAGTACAGTTGATGCAGCGAACCTTGAATATGTGATGCTATACTTGATTTATACTTGATTTATCATGTTATCTTAGTCTATCTTGCCATTCTTGATAGCATCCCTATGTTTACTTTCAGTTTATACATGTCATGTTATCTTTACATGTTTTTATGCTGAAAGTCACTAGGACTTACCAGTCCTTATGACTAACCCATTTTCTTTCGCCTCTTTTTCTTCCATTTCCCCCCAAGTTCTTAGGGAGGAAACTCTAGCACTTAGCTTGGATTTCACTTGCTTTCGGTTCAGCTCATGTACGGTTTGATCTTGAGCTATGTTATGGCTGCATTTCTGCTACCTTTGGGGAATTAAGCTACCTTTGTTTTTTTAAGATTATGCTTCTTTATTTATGCAAGACAGAATTTGTTGTAATGGAAAATAATGACCTTGGCTATTTGATGTAAATGGTTTTGACTCTTTTTGAAAGTAATGAAATTTATCTTTTGACTCTTTCGCTGTTTGATCTATGTTCTGTTTTGTAATATTTCTGTGTTTGTTTACCTCGATAACGCTCCTCCAAAACTAGTGCATTCCCTTTGTGAGTGACCCTAGCGGAGGTGGGGTGTTACATTTGGCATCAGACCAGATGGTTACCAGACTGGGCAAAAGTTTCTAAAAACTTCTAAAACTATTTTCAAAACCGTTTAAAAAGAAGCATTTTTCAAGAAAAGTCTTGTTTTATTTAAAGGCTATTCCCTAAAAGCCATTAGCACTATCCTTTGTTTCCTCGTTTTGAATCTCTTCTTTTCCATTTCAGCATGTCTCGGAATCTTAACTTTCCAGAGGGCGTGCCAATACCTGGCTGTTTCAGGAGGTACTTAGAGGCTAGGGCCAACGATGCAGGCCCAGCAGATATTCCTCCTCCAGCTGCAGCGATTCCTCCTCCTCCTCCCCCTCCTCGTGCAATTGCTTTCTCAAAGATCTGTAAAGATTTTAGGGCCATGGGTGGAAAGGATTTCAAGGGAACTGAATCATTCGTAGAAGCGAGGAACTGGCTCAAAGGAACTGAGGATCTGCTCGTTATCCTCGAGGTGGATGATAGGCAGAAGGTACAGTTGGCGGTATGGTTGCTCAAAGACGAAGCTTCCTATTGGTGGGAAGTCACTAACGCCGAGAGGGAAGTTGAAACATGGATGTATTTCAGAGTAAGGTTTGAGATGAAATTCCTCTCGCAAGCTGAACGAAGTTTACAACTGGAAAAATTCTGACTTCTTAAGCAAGGAAGTATGACGGTCAAGGAGTACGTCAATCAATTCAATCAGCTGGCTCGGTTTGGACTAGATTTAGTGAATACCCCTCATAAGAAGGCTTTCCGTTTTGTCAAAGGATTGAATGAGCCACTTCACAGCTTGGCTATGACCCACGTACCTATGGGGGCTACTTACGAAAAGCTAGTAGACATGGCGCTCTTAAACGAAGAAGACAAGAATGGCAAGAAAGAGGTCAAGGCAAATGAATCTCAAAACAAGAAGGTAGGCTCCGAGAAAGGAGGAAAGAACAACAACAACAATAATGATAACAAGACATGTGAGAAAAGAAAATGCCACTTCTACGGTATTGAGGGGCATATAGTCCAGGATTGTAGAAAGAAGAAGATGAAGATGGGACATGCTTTCAGTGTGGTGATACTGGACATATCGGCAAGAACTGCCCTAAGAAGCAAGGGCAAGCCCCGCAAGCAGGACCTTCTGGGGGTACATCTTTAACTTCTTCTCCTTGATGCTTTGTTTTATCTTGCTTATCTTCTCAATCCTATCTTGAGAATCATAGGTAGAACCCTTTTGGATGTAAACATGTGATTGAAACATGTTATGGTTGATGTTTGCTAATGGTTGCAAGTGGTCGCAAGTGGTTGCTCGTGGTTGCATAACACACATTAGGCACTAGATTGGCTCGGACACATTTTCATATTGTATATGCATGAGTGTTTATACTTGCTTATGGATGAAATTGAATGTGTTATCACATGGATGTTGCATATGGATGGATGTTTGTGCACACATATAGTGTTTATGTGACTAGGACTATTTGCATATATGTTGGATTCATGGCACTAAACATATTTTGCATTAAGGAGATCTATCAGGCCTGATCATTTGCATTAGATAAGGAACATATACACACACCTTCTGCATATGTTCATACAGCATTAGAAATCTTTTAAGGACAACGGTTGCTTGTGGATGATGGTTGAGTAGATGGTTGATTGGATGATAGGATGCATTCTTACTAATTTGAAGATTTCGGGGATGAAATCCTTTAAGTAGGGGAGAATGTAACAACCCATATTTTAATAACGTGTTAAAACCATAAATCAAGGCATAAATAATTTTTAAAATTAGAATCATACGAAACGAGTTGCGCTATTGCATTCGTCTCGGAATTCTACATGAAATCGAGTTCGAGTTTTTGAAAATTGGAGTCCGTATGACCGAGTGATGACCTCTAGAAGTTACACGAATTTTCAGAAACAAAAACAGCTCAGGAATTCGAATTCAAATTCGAATTAAAGACCCAGAAGCGGGCTGGGCAGGAAAATTCCCGCCAAGAGCTTAGGTCGACCAGGGGGTCGACCTGGCCAGAACTGGTCGACCTGGCCAGAACTGGTCGACCATAGGGTCGACCAGGGGTTGACCTCCCTGGTCGGCCTGGATGCGATTGGTTGGCTGGGTGGGTCTGTTTGCGGGCCTGTGACGTTTTTGATGGCTAAGATCAGTTCTAGGGTTTATCTAAGGGCCTAAACTAGTTTACTACTCCTATATAAGCAGCCTTCTAGCCTTATTCTCTTTACACCATTCTTTTCTAACCTTATGCTGCATAAACTCTGGAGGATCATGGCTTCTTCTTCTTCCTCTAAATTAAATTAAAATTAAAATACGAAGATTATTTCTTGAAGACTACGGCTGGGAATTTCTTATTGGGGGATTTTCTTCTACAATCAAAGCAAGATTCAACGATTCAACGACAAATTTCTAGACTTGACTTCTGCATCTAAATTTCTTTGACCATGATCTGTAAGTTCCAGTTACTTTTAGATAAAAACTATAAACTTAATATGGGCATGTTATAAATTGGAATTGATTTATGTATGATTCATATCTATTCTTGTTTTCTTCTTGGATCTTGACTATTAGGAAAATTGCCTACGACGTTGAAACTACTGATGGCATAAGACTATGCCTATGACTGTGAACATAAGACTAAGACAATGCCTATGACTCTGAACACAAGACTATTCCTATGCATATGCCTATGACTGTGAACATAAGACTATTGCCTATGACTATGACAAGGACAATTGTTGCTAATCACTTATGATTCATGACCATGAGGTTATTGCCTAGGATTATAACTATGAAATTGGATCTAATCTTGGTTTTCTATTCAGACCTATTTTCTTTATTTGTCCTTGGATCTTGATTTTGGGGATTTTTCTATTTAAGTTAGATCTATCCATGTTCTTGAAACTAGACTATTATTCAAACCTTTTCATGTTCATATTGTTATCAGATCTATATGCCTGCGATGTTTTACTCAATTTAGTCAGTTATGTTATGCATTGGAAATAAATTGTTAATAGAACAAATGTTTATTATGTTATATGTGAAATTGAATGATATTTTATTATCATGTTTAATTGGGAATAATGAATAAGTCTATTCATATTGGAGTATAACCTGTTGTGTAGTTTATCATGTTATGCAAGTTTTAGGTTGTAAAATCATATCACATATGTGACCATATGTTAGATCTACATGTTTATGTGTATATGTTAAACCTATGTCATATTTCAAGTTCACAACTATTCATATGCTCGTGATTGATTTGCAAGTTCACATATATGTAAGTTGATTTAGTCTATGTTGCAAATTCACATATACGTATGTTGATTTAGTCTACGTTGCAAGATCACACCTATGATATTCATGTTGAGTATTTCGCAAGTACACACCTATGGTGTTCATATTGACTATGCTGAGAATGCCAAGTTTACACCTATGTCATGTTTATGTTAATGAATTGCTTTATGCCAATTTTGTGTATGTTAAATTACGGTACGTTTTTAGCCTAATATTATATGTCAAAAATCATGCGGATGGAAATTTAGGCTAAGATTGTTAGCCTAATATTTAAACGGGGTAACGTTGGGAAGAATTGGTAATTATAGGAAAGTTGCCATGAAACTCGCCAAGAAACTTGACACGAACTTGACATGAACTTGATCATGGACATGACACTAGAATGAACTTGAAAACGGCCAACTCGAGGTTGGGTTGAGTTTGTAGTGTAATTCTTCCCGAAACCGCCTGGCAAATCTAGTTACTGCAAACAATAGGATCCAATGTGGGTAGTTGGTCATATCACACTTGAAAACCCGAGGTCAGACTGAGTTGTGGTGCAATTCTGCCCGAAACCGCCTGGCGTATCCAGTGACCACAACAACATGTCTAATGTGAGAGGTTGGGCTGCATTAATGAATTAATGCCACTTGATAGGGTTAAGCCATGAATATGAAAGACAACTTAACCAACTTGATACATGATTCGTAGGCGGGCTAAATTATGAACTTGAATGACAATACTTAACCAACTTGACATGCTAGACTAATAAGGGTTAAGTCACGAAATTAAATAACAACACTTAACCTATTGGACGGAAACCCTAGTTACGCGGTCCATTTCAGTAGTAACCCACTAGATGTATCAGGGTACCCTGGAACTAGGCAGGGTGGGGCACGATTACTGGGCTGATTGTAAGTGACCAGAATAATGGCTGTGTTGGTGCGCCAGTGTAGGTTCAGGCGGGCTATGGACGTGCACGTGGTCCGGAGTTGAAAAAGCAGGCATTGGGCATCAGTAGGTTTATCTGTGCATACTTGATTCGTGTCGGTGGTTGGCACTCTAGGGCTTGATACACCCTATGGTGGACCTAGCACAGGAGACTACATTCGTGGTAGGGTCGTATGACACAGACACACATGATGAGCTATAACTTGTGGGGAGCCGATCGATTAGTGGATCGTTCCGTTGGACCTAGTAATGGGTCATTCATGATATTGGGCCAAGGGAACATTTCATGATTAATATAAGAAATGGGTTTGGGATTCTAGTAAAGTTGATGCAGAGAACCTTGAATATGTGATGCTATACTTGATTTATCATGTTATCTTAGTCTATCTTGCCAATCTTGACAGCATCCCTATGTTTACTTTCAGTTTATACATGTCATGTTACCTTTACCTGTTTTTATGCTGAAAGTCACTAGGACTTACCAGTCATTATGACTGATCCGTTTTCTTTCGCCTCTTTTTCTTCCGTTCCCCCACCACGGGTTCTCAGGGAGGAAGCTCTAGCACTTAGCTTGGATTTCGCTTGCTTTCGGTTTAGCTCATGTACAGTTTGATCTTGAGCTATGCTATGGCTGCATTTCTGCTACCTTTGGGGAATTAAGCTACTTTGTTGTTTTAAGATTATGCTTCTTCATTTATGCAAGACAGAATTTGTTGTAATGGAAAATAATGACCTTGGCTATTTGATGTAAAAGGTTTTGACTCTTTTTGAAAGTAATGAAATTTATCTTTTGATTCTTCCGCTGTTTTATCTATGTTCTATCTTGTAATAATTCTGTGTTTGTTTACCTCTATAACGCTCCTCCAAAACTAGTGCATTCCCTTTGTGAGTGACCCAAGCGGAGGTGGGGTGTTACAAAGTGGAACCTGGACTGGTTGATCCAAACATTCTATACTTACAGGAAAACCACCAGACTAATTATTCAAACTTAGTGACAATATTATTCTGATTACTTTATTAAGAATTTCATTTTTATTGTATTTAATTTACTTACTTGTATGATATTATATTATTGTTAGACGAAAGCTTGCGATCCAGAAGGCACTATTGACCATACTTCTAGACTTAAGCAAGTAACTATGAATCATCGAGAGGCTTTGGAGCTCCTATAATGAGATGTATTTGGGCTGGTGTATAGGTTAGAGTATGCATAGCTCAATCTCAATATGATTACAGCTTTGCTAGATAGATGAAGGTCTGAAAAAAACACATTTCATCTTCGAGTAGGTGTGATGATGATTACTTTGAAGTATATGGTCATGCTGTTCAGTTTTCCAATAAGTGGTGATCTTATTATTTGTTAGATCCAAAATTGGCTCTAACACCCAAAATAGCAAAGATTATAATAGGATGAAAACTGAAATGAAGAAAACAAACAATTTATAGTGGTTCGGCGTTAATTAGCCTACGTCCACTTTTCTTCTTTTTTGATTGATATCTTGAAAGTTAGAACAACAATGATTTTCACTCAAATCTCACTCATTTCATACATTGATTCACTAAATTTCCTTTTTAATATGACTTGAAAGATGATTGTAGGCTGAATAAGTTGGTGGAATTTGGGTTACAAAGGAGTTTCAATACTGAAAATGCCAAAAGATCCTTCCAAATGCCTCTTGATGGTGTATTTACAGGTGGAAAAAGCTTCTAAAACTAGATCGGTTCGGATCCACGTGGCGTCCATCCCATCACTTTCAAGTTCGGATGGGTTCTAGTGATGACAGCACATCTGGTTAGTGGCAATTGTGGGTAGAACGTGTACATAACCGCCCCAATTCTTAAGGAGAAAGTGGAGTGAAGCAACTAAAATTTTGGGTTTGGATCAGATAAGCTAATGACTCGGGGTTCAGATCGGCTTCATCTCGTCCGATCCGGTCGGAGTTGCATTCTTTCTTTTATAGCTTTGTGTTGGTTTGTCTCTGCCCAAGGAATCCCGATCCGATCCGATTATTTGGCAGGGTGTTCTTCATAATTTGATCTTCTAGCTTTTTGTAGCCTAGTTCACAAAGTAGGCTAACATTTTGCCCCCTCAAGGGATGCTTCTATCAAAGACGGAGTGTGCCTTGACATCGTTTGTTTATTGGTCTTTGAATTCGAATCGTTAAATAGTCATCTGTGTTCATTTATAGGGACGTGTTGCTTCATAATAACCGGGTCTCTTGTCGTCTATATATACGTCATGACACATATGAATTTCCTTTTTCATTTTTAAACAAATTTAGGAAATATTCTTGATTTCTACCGGTCCTTCCAGGTAACCTTTTTCTTTATTTTTCCTTGAGTTCAATTCAATTTATATGCCAAGTAAAATGTGCATAATCCCATTCGGTACGGACCTCAACTCGAACGGCTTTTCATCTTTTCTTGCACATCACTGGTTTGACAGTCCAGAATTCAATTATGGGCCTGTATCCTGGTCCGAGCGGGAAAAGAGGCGTCCTCTTCCTTTTTTATTGTTCTTGTCTGACAAACTTTGCACTGAAACCCTTGCTTCCAAAAAACTACAAAACTCTCTCGCTAATCTTCAAATTAAGCACGATGATTGGTTTATAATCTCGATTAACTTAAAATAGTCGATTTGAGTTTTAATTTAGGATCAACTTTGAGCGATTTGGTCATGGCCTCTGCTCAGCTTCTACGCCATGGCTCCCTCTCTCGTCTTCGTCGTCGTTGGTGGTTCTGCCACCACCTCGAGGCATTGGGGAAGGGATTTGGCATGGTAGGAAATATATCGGTTCATGAGGGTTTCGTTGCGACTAATTTCTTAAAAATAAACGGTTTTCCTGAGCGAAATGGGTTCGGTGTTAGTTAAGTGTAGCAAAGGACGGAGAGGGAGAAGAGGAAAGGAGGTTAGAGCTTGAGATCAGTTCGGGTGGAGTGGCATGGGAGTGGAGATGGAAATGAGTTTCAACTGACCTGATCGGGTCGGATTAGAAAGCAAAGAGGGGGGACACAAATCACTTGACCGGGTCGGATTAGAATGAGAATTAAGGAGATGGAACAGCATGGCTATTCAAATCAATCCGAACCACTCCGAAAGCCCACTTCAGATCCAATCCGGTTTATGCTCGATAGGCGTGAATATTTGTTGTAGACCATAACAAGGCTCCCCCCGATCCGATCCCAAGCTCTACATCTGAACCGAACCGAATCAGTCCAAGTCAATACACAAGAATTTGTTCAACTAGCTAAATCAATATTTGACATAATCTTCAACTTGATTGACAGTTAGGATAGCGCCTTACGAACATAACAAACATCAAGAACCATTCTGAAACATTATTGTTCCTTTGAACCTATACATTATGCGCTCCTATATTTGCTACTTTGCGTTATATCTTCTGTACACATCGTATACACTGTAGTTCACACACTTGCACGGGGGGACTCGGGCTATTTTACTCTAACCTATGCTATTGGTTCTTCGATAGTTTAGTGACCATGGCAGAGAGACGCTCATCTAGATTAACAGAAAAGGAAGAAATCAGGAGAATCTGAAAAACTCACTCTCGATGACATATCTTCTTCCTCAGACCCAGAATGGGATGATGAGGGACCCAATTATGGAATGGAAGCACACAGTAGTGAAGCACTTTCTGATAGTGAAGTTTCTCTAGGCGATGAAGAGAAAGGAGGGATAAGAGATAATCGGGCTCCTGACGAGTTTGAGTCCGCCATTATATTGGAGTTACCTAAAGATTCGGTTGAATCGACAATTGATGACGACACACCTGTTCGAATATGTCTAAAGCACGGGATACTGAAAAGAGATGCCCTGGTGCCATCGAAAGCTGATCGCCCCCACAATCCTCTGGAAGGATTTATGGTAGTTACCAGATTGATGTGTATGGTTGGGGCTATTCCACCGTTTCCGCCTTTTGTTGTCGACTTTCGAAGATAGATGCGGATTGCCCCGATGCAATTACATCCTAACTCTTATGCTTATTTATATACCTTATATATATAGCATATAGAGAGGTTTTAGATATAGAACCTACTTTCGATGACGTCCACTTTTTTTGTAATTTCAAGCATCGGACTCAGGAGACTCCTTCCTTCTCCTATTTTGAATCAGTCCCAAAAAGGAAAATTATTTCAGCTCCATTTAGCAGCAAGGCCGGCGATTCTAAGCTAGAATGGTTTTATATCAGGCAATAGCCGGGGTGCGCCAGGAGATGGACCAAATCAAGTAAAGCACCGACTTTCTAGATCTCCATTTTGAATTTTCATGCCAACACATTAACTTGCTTTATTTTTTATTTGCAGTTGATAACCCAAAACAAATATCAGATCAATTGTACTTTGATCGGGTGCATCAGCTTCTCAATGGCGATCAAAAGATTCTAACCATCGACGAAGTTCTTAAGGACGAGTATCTCCATCATCACGGGTTACTATCCATACCCGTAGCATAGGTCATGGGTCAGGTCCATATGTATACATACCCCCAGTAGACATTATTCCTGAAACGGAAAAGGGCTCGAAAGATCCAACAATACCTTTTCGGACTTCACCTTCTCCATTTTCAACTCAGGATGACGAGTTAGCCAATATAGCTGAAAAGCACAGAGGACGGTATACTGTCGCGGATGATGCTATTTCTCCTAAGAAGTCGACGTCCCCCAAAGATCTGCCAACGGACGCTTCTCAAGGAGAGCCCCTACTACCGACGATTCCACATTTCAGGGTTTAGGAGATCTTCCCCTGCCTGAAACCGTCTATACTTCAGAGGACTTTGGCACAAATCCTTTAACTTTCACTTCTTCAAAGGAGACTACACCCGCGAAGGCCAAAGAGCCCACTCGCGCTGGTCTGGCTTCAGACTCGGGTTTGTCGGGGAAACACCACTTAGGATGCACTCAACACAATAGCACCACACATCACAACACTCACTTCTTATGTGAACACAGATTTTGAATTCCACATTTCATTGTTGCCTAGGAATAATGTCTTGCCCTTACTATGGTGTCAGAAAAAGACATCATAGCACGTCCAGACCTCCTTCCGGTGTCGAGCATAATCACCGTGAGAGCCGGGGTAGAGATGATAGAAGGCCTCATGATTCTTATCGGCCACATACCTCGCGCTCTCGCTCCCCTGTCCAGTTGGATTCAGATCGATATAAAAGTTATCAAAGTCGTCAAGGAGAAGGCATGTCGCAGCCCAAAGATCGAGCTTCTCCGCAAGACAAACACAGTAGGGAAAATGTCCACTGAAATATACCGATTCGCAAGACAAACATAAGGTTTCTAAGAAGCGATCTGGAAAGGGTGATACAACCATCATGCCTACTAAGCGAAAAGACACTGATCTAACATACTGCAAACCTCCACCATTGGATGCTGAGTCCAAAGTTAAGCTGGCATATCTGGGAAAGCAGTTCCTAGATCATTATTTTGAAAATCTGACTTTTTTACCTGCAGTTGAGCCTATTTCCTAAAAGTGGGCAGATGAGGCTAAAGCGAAGATTGACGTAGTCGAGAAACAATACTCAGAGATGTTCAAATATTCACGTAATCTCTCCAGAATTATTCGGACTTTAATTACAGATGTTAATTCAATGAGAAAGACTGCGGATGCCGATGTGAAGGCCTTGAAAAATTTGGAAAAGGACCTAGAAGACACACAGGCTCAACTTGTCGTCGCTCAACGAGACGCCAAAAACTTCAAACAACAATTTGAGGAGTTACAGAAGTGTTATCATGACTTATTGGAATCTCATAGTCAAGAGTGTTTGGAGTTGAAGAAACAAGCGGAAGACGCTAAGTCGGAATATATAAAAACGCAACTGGCTTATAATACTCTTGAGCAAGAAAAAGCCGAGCTAGCGAGAAAAAATGCTGAACTGGAGAAACGAAATGCTGACTTGGAGTCTAAGTTAATAGAAGCCGAGAATAGGGCTGCCCTAGCTGAGGGGAATGTGGAGAACATTATCAAGTCTGCTGAAGAGACCCGTAAGAAGTTATCAGAGGCTCAGGAAGAAGTGCACGGTTTTGGCGAATTACTAACTGAATTCTTTGCGCACATTATTCGTCGTCGAAACACCTCTTGGATTGAAGATTATCCAACTACCTTAGTTCATGTATGGAGTCAAATCATCGAATGGGAGAAAGAGGAACTTAAGTTAGACTTCATTGATGAAGAAAACTTATGGAGAAGTGTCTAAGATATGATGAACCGGCATGCCTGGCAGAGGGGCATCGCCTCATTGCCACTGCTATGCAGGAGGAGAAACGAATGGCCAAACAAAAGAATATCCCTGACGTCGGTTCTTCTTCCGCTACCGCTGAAACTACTAAAGTCGACGGATATGATCCCGAGAACCCGGGAAATCCTCAGGCGTCTCTTTTATCTCCTATACCCGAATCAGCGTCAGAGACGGTAGTCACTCCAATTGAGAGACCATCGGATGGTATTTCAACCTTTTCACCTTAATTTGTCAAAGCTGTCTCCACCTTTCATCACATAATTGGGCAATCAATGTGGTATCCTTTATTTTCTCTTGAGTTGATAACTGTTGCTTCTCATTCTACAGGAGTTGAACCGACCGATAGGACTGACATGTACCAGGGAAGCACCACTAGGGAAAAACCTGTGGAAAAGACCCAAGGAGAACCGGATAAGGCTATCATTGTTGAGTCAGGAGGAGGAGATGAACAGTCTAAGGTCGATGCTTCTCATGACGACGAGATGATAGATGCCTTAAAAGATGACGGTGGTAATGAGGGGCATGTAGACGACCCTGATGTGGCTATAATTGGGGATTCAAAAAGTGCCGATGACATCACTTTGGCTGAAATGAAAGCCGAACAAGGCAAACGTATGCAGCTAAAAGTTGAAGACTTGAACCCCGAAAGCCTTAAACCCCTTGCAGTGGTGGATCCTGGATGAAGGTTAGTTGTTAAGCTTTAAACTAGGTCTATTACCGAAGAGCCTGCTAGAAAATCTTCACCTGATTCCAATGTTCTGACTCCTGGGAAAAAATCAACCGATTCTAGCACTTCGACTATAGAGAAGAAAAGTCCGAAGAGCATTACGAATGATGCTGAAAAAGAGGCTAGGGCTAATCATAAATCTGCCAAAAAATCCAAGTCCGCTCCAAAGCTCAAGTGACGGAGTGCTTTGTTTTACTTTGGCATTTAATTGGTCTGCAATTGTTGCAGCGAGTGCAGCCCTCGCATCCTTTGCTTGATTTCCCTGTACAAACTTACGTGTTTGTAAATAATAATAATTTATTACCTGCAATGTCTGATAGTTGTTAGTTCAATACTTAAGTAAAAATGCAAGAGAATGTAATATTACAGTTATATAATGAAGTCATTATTGAGGGGAATATGTGTACACATATATGCCCCCAGTCAATCTTGGATAACTGAGCAAGAATTATTTAAGATTGATTAAATTCAAAATCCAATTGTCCCCGATTCTCCGACGGGGCCATATTCCTTTCATTGCCGATGCCTATTCTTTCTAGCATCTTTATACTCTCCTATCTCATAACCAGGTTAGAGTAACATTGAGGCGGTCTCTCATCTGGGTGCACCTTCACGCCTCAAGGGACGTCGTCTTCCCGTCCTTTATATTCTCTCTCGATTCTTGAGAGTTAGAGTTAAGAATGTCGTCTTCCCATTCTTCTGTGTTTCATCGTACAGAAAGTCAATTTATTCGCACCAGCACATAGGTCATCTCCAACTTTCCAAATTTAATTTAACATTTCGTGTTTCATGGTCATGATAGGATAATTGTTGAAGATATAAATAATGCAGAAAAGTAAATGACACACCATATTTTTATAGTGGTTTAGCTAAGTCGTAGCCTACATCCACTTCATAATCCTTTGTTCATATAAACAAACATTTTAAGGCAAGTCGTGCCTTTTTACATAGCTTATAAAAACAAAAAGGATGACATTTCATATTTAGCTCAGATATCATCGTAAGTGCTGAGCGTTCCAGGCTCTGGGAATCTCCTCACCGTCCACGGTCGTTAGCTTGAATGCTCCTGTATCAAGCTTCCGTTGGATGGCGTATGGCCCTTCCCATTTTGGACCCAACTGGGTTGAAGGCGGGAAGACTCGTTTCAGTACTAGGTCTCCTGGTTCAAAAGTTTTGAAGCGAACTTTCCGGTCATAATAACGTGCTACTTGATGTCGATGTCTCAAGGCACGCAAGTCGGCTTCGTCTCTTTTTTCTTCAATCATATCTAGAGATTCTAGGTGGAGTTCTTTATTTGTCATCGGGTCATAATACACAACTCGATGAGAAGGGACTTCTAACTCTAACGGGATCACTACTTCTGACCCAAAGGAAAGTGGATAGGGAGTATGGCCGGTAGCCGTCTTAAAGGTTGTCCTGTAGGCCCATAATGCTAGTGGCAACTTGTCTACCCATCTAGCTTTGGCCCGCTCCAACCACTTCTTCAGAATTGATTTAATGACCTTGTTTATGGCTTCGACCTGGCCATTTGATTGTGGCTGAGCTACTACAGTGTATGGTTTATCAATCTTGTATTTATGGCAGAAGTTTCTGAACTCGACGCTGTCGAACTGCATCCCATTATCAGTTATGATGGTCTTTGGTATCCCAAATCGACAAATTATGTTTCTGACCACAAAACTGATCACCTTCCTCGCCGTGATTGTTGTTAAAGCTTCAGCTTCCACCCATTTTGTGAAGTAGTCCACGACAACGATCGCGTACTTAGCTCCTCCTCTGGCAATAGGTAACACTCCGAAAATTTCAATTCCCCACATATCAAATGGCCATGGGCTTACCATCGACTTGAGCTGAGTCGGAGGCGCTCTGGGAACTTTGGCAAATCTTTGACATCTGTCGCAATGTCGTGAATAATCAACCGCGTCTTTACTCATGGTAGGCCAGAAATATCCATATCGTAGTACTTTCTTTGCTAGGGTTTGGCCCCCAGTGTGGTCTCCACACTCACCTTCACGTACTTCTTGTAGTACACGTTTAATGTCGTCGTGTGCGATACACCATAATAGGGGCATTGAAAACCCTTGGCGATAAAGGACGTCATCCTGTAAAACGTATCTTGCAGCCTTGTGTCTTACAACTCGTCTTTCGCTTTTTTTCAGCGAGAGGGTTCCATTCTTGAGAAAATTCTTAATCGATGTCATCCAGGATTCTCTCTCTGGTTCAACTTCCAAGGCTAGCCCTACTTCCATTAGGTCGAAACTCGGTGACTCCAAAACCTCTATCGTAACCATTTCAGTTTCTTTAGGATTATCAGAACTTGCTAGCTTCGCCAGTCGATCTGCTTTCTGATTTTCCGCTCTTGGAATGTGTGTGATGCTATAATGCTCCAAACTTCCCAACAACACCTTTACCTTTTTGAGATAAGTAATGAGTCGAGGTCCTTTAGCAGTAAATTCTTCCCGAACTTGGCATACAACTATCTTGGAGTCGCAATATATATCTAGTGTCTTCACTCCCAATTCTTTGGCGAGTTTCAGCCCAGCAATCAGGGCTTCATACTCGGAATCGTTGTTAGTAGCAGAAAACTCTAATCGTAATGCATAGTAAATAGATCATCCTTCAGGAGTTATTAAAACAACTCCAGCGCCGGAGTTTCGATCATTTTTGGCTCCGTCCGTATATAGCTTCCACGGACTAAGCTCTAACTCTCGGTCCAAAGCAGCTACCTTGTCACCCACTGTTTCCACTTCGGGAATTGTAAATTCAGCTATAAAGTCTGCCAACGCCTGCCCCCTTATTGATCTTCGTGGCTGAAAGCTCAATTCAAATTGACTCAGCTCAATATTCCATTTAATTAACAGCCCCGATGCTTTGGGTTTTTGCAACACTTGTCTCAAAGGTTGATCGGTATATACAACTATCGGGTGTGCCTGAAAATAATGGCGAAGTTTGCGGGAAGCAATCAGCAGGCCATAAGCAAGCATTTCTATCTTTGGATAATTACGTTCTGCAGTAGCTAGTTTTTTGCTTATGTAATATACAGGTTTCTGGACTTTATCGACTTCGCGTACTAATGCCATACTAATAGCGTGAGATTATACCGCCAAGTAGATGAACAAATCCTTATGCTCCACAGGCTTTGATAATATTGGAGGCTTTTCAAAGAAATCACATAGATTCTGGAACGCCTCCACACAGTCGGGAGTCCACTCAAAATTTCGCTTTCCTCGTTTTATGAGATCGAAGAAAGATACACGTCTATATGTAGCTTTGGAAATAAACCTATTCAATGCAGCAACTTTTCCACCCAAGCTTTGAAGGTCTTTGATCTTGCGTAGTTCTTCAATATCCCTTATTGCTGCTATTTGGTTAGAATTTATCTGAATTCCTCAAGAACTCACAATAAACCCCAGGAATTTTCCAGATGCGACCCCAAACGAACATTTTAGGGGGTTTAACTTCATCCTATAGCTTCGAAGAATATTAAACTTTTCAGCTAAGTCCCTTGTTTGATCGGAAGACTGTTTAGACTTCACAAGCATGACATCCACGTAAACCTCCATGGTTTTCCCGATTTGTTCACAAAACATGCGGTTGACCAGGCGCTGATATGTGGCTCCTGCATTCTTTAACCCGAGTGGCATTACCACATAACAATATAACCCCGAGTCTATTATGAAGCTTGTATGCTCTTGATCTGGTATGTGCATGGGAATTTGATTGTACCCAGAATAAGCGTCCATGAAGGATAAAAGCTCATGCCCGGGCGTTGAATGTACTAGCTAATCAATTCTGGGGAGAGGAAAGCTATCCTTTGGGCATGTCTTGTTCAAATCAGAAAAGTCAATACATGTTCGCCACTTCCCATTTGAGTTTTTGACCAGGACAGGATTCGATATCCAATCGGGATATTTCGAATCCTTAACGAATCCATTATCTTTTAATTTCTCTACTTCTTCTTTTAAAGCTGCTGACCGCTCTAGGCCCAACATCCATCTCTTCTGTTTGACTAGTGGGTGCTTTGGATTAATACATAAAGAGTGGCTGATGATGGCAGGCAAAATCCCACACATGTCAGTGTGAGTCCAAGCAAACATATCCAGATTTTCGTTTAAAAAATCAGCCAACTCTTCCGCTTGGACTGGATCTAGTTACGAGCCGATCTTAGTACTTTTGTTGAATCTGTCTCATCAATAGGTATATCTACCGTTATTTCATTGGGAGTCTCCTTTCCTGTCCTTGGGTTCTTTATCTTCTCTGGATCTATATCCTCGAGCACGTCTGAGGGCGACTTTCTTGGGGCAGGACCCCTTAAATGCTATGCTGAGTTCTCCTTTGGAGGGGCGGAATCATCCTTAGCTCCCATATTCAACCCCTTCATTAACATCTTTAACTCCGTCATGTAACAAGATCGTCCTTTAGCTTGGTCGCCCTTATCATCCCAATTCCTGAGTCATTCGGGAATTTAAGCAGCAAGCACCAAGGTGCAATAAGTGCCCTAAACTCAGCAAGGGTCGGTCGGCCCAGGAAGGCATTGTAGGGCGACTCCACATCCAAAACTACAAACGGCAGGATCCTTACTCTCTGGCGATCTCCCTTCCCTAATGTGATTGGTAATTCTACATAGCCCATCGGAGTCGTCGACGCTCCGTTGAAGCCACGTATCCATCCTTCGCATGGCTTTAAATCTTTTTCTTCGAGTTTCATTTGTTCGAAAGCTTTCTTAAAGAGGATATTGATCGATCTCCCGTTGTTCGCTAACACTTTATGGACTAAAGTAGGGCCAATAGTTGTGGCAATCACTAGTGGATCATCAGTTGGAGATTGAACTCCGGAATCATCTCTATTTCGGAATACGACATCATCTGACATCATTTTTGTTGTTTTACTGGAGTAACGTCTTCGAGGCTACTGCATTCTCCTACTTCAAAATGCTTGGCGGCGTTGACGTATTGATCCATTGCTTTAAAACTTGAGGTCCACCTATAATAGTATTGATGACAATCCCCTTACCTTTTTGCTGGGCTATGGGTTTTGAAGTAGGCTGGTTTTGGTCCGGGGCTTGTCCCCCTTACCCCGGGTCCCTTGGGGCGGCCTTATACTCATCTAATATCCCTTCCCGCAGCAATATTTCAACAATATCTCTCAAATGATGACATTACATGGTGGAATGACCGTGGATTCCATGAAACAAACAAAACTTTCCTGTTGCGATCTCTTTCTCAGTGGAGTCTCTGGGTGGTGGTTTTTTGTACTGCAATATGCTGTATGTATCCAAGTAAATATTCTCCAACGTATCATTTAACGGCATATAATTTTCAAAAGTCTAGAATTTGGGTCTTTTACTAGAGCTATTCCCTCGGTTTCTGTTCCTTCTATTGTCCTTCCCATTTCTGTTGCTATTACGCTCACTCTGGTTACCAACATTTACTTCCACCTTCCCTGAACTGTCACCAGATTGTTTCACAGCAACGTTACTCTGGACACTTTCCCTCGAGGCCCCTTCGGACTTTCTCTTCCGATTTGCATGGGCTTCTTCTCGCCTTAAGCGGATATTAGCTTTTTCATAGAACCATTCTCTAGTAGGAGGCGGTTTCCAAGACAAGTAATCCCCGAACTCTAGGTCAGGATCTACCCCTTCTATCAAGGCCATCAGGATAGTGGGCTCATGGGGATCACTAACTTCGGTGATAGCCAGGTTTAAGCGATCCAAATATGACTTCATAGTTTCTCCTGGGGCCTATTTAACCCGTGACAATTCTATGACGCTCTTGGACTTTCGGGCATGAAGTCGAAACTGATTTATGAAGCGTTCACTCAATTCTGTAAATATGATATCGACCGAGGGGGGAGTCGGGTGAACCACATTATCGTCTTCAAGATAAATTGGAAAAGCTTTGCACTTTACGGCATCTGGAGCTGCTGCCGCATTCATGAACCATGCATACCTCATCAGATGCTGCCTTGGGTCTGTTCTTCCTGAATATTGATCCATTTGAGGCAAGTAGAATCGCCGAGGGAACTAGAAATCCAGTATATCATCCGTGAAGGGGGGTGTGGCTTCACTCAATGCCCCAATCTTCATTAGTATACCGCCGGCTTTCGGATATAATCTGGCACACCATTGCCCTTAAATCGACATTTGTTAATGTCTACACAGACTCTCTAGGTCTGATGTTCGGATTACCACTGGGTTCCTGATCAGGGGATAACCTCCTGTTTCTAGCGGTAGCTACTGTACATTGCTCTATGTGCTCCTGGTCGATCTCAGGAGGTAGAGGTTGGAGAATCTGCTGCTACGTTGGGTTGGTAATATTAGGATCCCTAGGTAGGATGTGGGGTCCGCGCATGGGTAGCAACATAGGCTGTTGCAGGCTTCGGTAATCAAGGCCCAATACACGAGCGGCGTCTTCTCGGGGTCCTAAAGATCAAAAAGTCAACTGATCGAGGTTCTGAGGTCGTTCAAGCGACCTTCTCTCATGAGGGCGTCCCTCGTCCGAAGAAGATGAATCATCTGTTGCAAGGCGGCGTGTTGGGGAAGGCGTCTTCTGCCTTCGGAGCTCCTGTAGTTCTCTCCCCATAGTGATCATGTTTTCCTGCATGCGAAGGCTGTCACGACTTTGGGCTTCCAACGCTTCCTTATTGCTTTGGAGCATGTCAAGAAAACGTGAAAAATCTCCCTGTGTAATGGGTGCAGATGGATCGAGCTGAACATTAGTCATCGTGGATGGAATCGGAGCGTTGGAGGGAGCTCGAATAGAAGTTCCAGCTTCATTCTGGTTCGGATCAGATCTGTGCGCAGTGGCCTGGCCGGAGTGGTTCAGATGGGGAGAGTGAGTGCCCTCAAACTCATTAGACCGGATCGGATCGGTGTCCTCCATCCGGTTCGGATCCTCCTGGTCTGAGCGGTCTACTTCAGAGCATTGAGCACGTGACCTCGTTAACATGATGGCTTGTTGATCTTCTCTAGCATCGTTTCCCCCTAGCGCCTTGCACTTCTTTTCCTTTTGTCTTTGCCATAATACTCGATTCTTCAACAATTAGTCAACAAGTACTTAAAGATGTCAGAAACAGAGGATTAACTTCTTTGAACTTGAGAGTCCAAATAGTAGAATGATAATCCCAAAAGGCTGAGAATTCGAAGATTTCTCAGTGAAATCAACAAAATGTAAGATCCAAAATTGTCTCTAACACCCAAACTAGAGAAGATTATAATAGGATGAAAACTAAAACGAAGGAATCACACAATTTATAGTGGTTCAGCGTTAATTAACCTACATCCACTTTTTTTTGATTGATATCTTGAAAGCGAGAACGACAATGATTTTCACTCAAATCTCACTCATTTCATACATTGATTCACTCAATTTTCTTTTTAATATGACTTGAAAGATGATTGTAGGCTGAATAAGTTGGTGGAATTCGGGTTACAAAGGAGTTTCAATACTGAAAATGCCAAAAGATCCTTCCAAATGCCTCTTGATGGTGTATTTCTAGGTGGAAAAAGCTTCTAAAACCAGATCGGTTCGGATCCACATGGCGTCCATCCCATCACTTTCGGGTTTAGATGGGTTCTGGTGATGACAGCACATCTGGTTAGTGGCAATTGTGGGTAGAACATGTACATAACCGCCCCGATTCTTAAGGAGAACGTGGAGTGAAGCAACTAAAATTTTAGGTTCGGATCGGATAAGCTGATGACTGGGGGTTCGGATCGGCTTCGTCTCCTCCGATCCGGTCGGAGTTGCGTTCTTTCTTTTATAGCTTTGTGTTGGTTTGTCTCTGCCCAAGGAAGCCCGATCCGATTGGTTGGCAGGGTGTTCTTCATAATTTGATCTTCTAGCTTTGTGTAGCCTAGTTCACAAAGTAGGCTAACATTATTAAACCTGATATTCCATATAATTATATAAATATGCTTGAGGTTTTACTTGGAATAACTCCTCCAAAAGAGGTAGATAGGGTAATGAGATGATTCTGAGCACCATGTACTGATCCTAATTGGTTGGTGATATTCCGTTGACTACATTTCCATTGTAGATTGCACAACGGGCTCATGCTATCATATTGCACATTATTACTCAGTAGCTTTTCTATTATAGATCAATGTCATGGGTAGTCCATCACTGGCTTCCGTTGATAGCCGAATTCGATTCATGTCTATAATATGCATAGAGCACTGCAATATCAGCTTCCATATATTCAGAGCTAATTAGAGAAGCTTTGTTAAAGCAAAGGTTTGTAGGTGGTTATTTGAGTCTCATTCAGTTATGGTTTAAGTTTTAAGTAAATCAATATGTCTTTTAAAAAATGGATAAAATTGACCTAGAACACATAGTCCTTTTGCAGATATGGCCTGGACTTAACTCCGAGTTTATCATATTTTAATGAAGAGACCAGTAGTCGACAACACAAAACCATGATTTCCAGCCTTTTGGCAATGCCGTCACAACTTGGATTTTTATGAATTAAACTAGTCAAGATTTGAGTATAAGCTCGCATGTACTCGTATTTATTGATGGAAATGGAAAACTAGCTCAAAGCATGTTAGATTAGCATGTATCACCCGGATCGGCATAGATCGACTCAGCCCCTTTCCTCAAATCACTTCCTTCTTTCTCGAAGGACCTTTGGTCGGCCTACCCGAGTCGACATAGGCATACCCCAGGTTTTATCAAACATCACTTGGTTTGGAACCTGTTAGGTCGGCTACCCCGGGTCGGCCATGTCGAGCTGACCCGAACGCTGAGATTTATTTCAACGAGTGTAAACATGGTCAAGTCCTGACCAATTCCAACTCCATGATTTCTGGATCGAATGACACCTGTACTACACATTTGGAGGAAGGACATTTCCCATATGAAGTTCTGGTCTAGCCACCTTCTAAGAATGCACAGATCGGATGGCATGTGGCGAGCATGACCGAGGATGGCTGCTGTATGGCATGCCGACCCAGAGAGGTCAAATGCTGATAAACACGTCATTTGAAAGCCGGAAAAGGGATCTTTCTCTTTTGGTTCTCCACGCAAGGACATTATAGCAAAGAGAGGCCAAACTTCTTTACAAAACAAGGATTATGTGTAATCTTATCAATGCAAGGATTTTGGTTTGTATAAGTCACTTCTTTACTACTTCATACAAAAACAAACAACTGTAACTTGTAATCAAAAGTATAAACAAAATTACAAATTGGACGTAGGCTTGGATTAAGCCGAACCACTATAAAAACTCTTGTGTGTTCCCTGTTTAGCTTTAACTCTTGCATTCTATGACTGTGACTATGAGAATATTCTGGGACTTATGTGTGGATTATGCACTTTGGGGATTGATTGTTAAGAGTTCCACTTTTTGACATCAACACTTTGACATACCAGGAAAGGGGCATACTACATCAACATCTAGCTTGAAAGGATGATAGCTCATCTCTGGATTAAGGATGGTAAAGTGGAAGAAGGATAGAGTATTTTCCCACACTCAAGTTACAAATAATGCAGGCAAAGAGGCAAGCCATGAGGCTTCCTCTTATGAGGATTCCTCTGTCTACTTAACAAGGGAAGAGATGGATAACATGATCACGGAGTTAAGAACGCGAATGGAGAAACATGACGAGCTTCTCCACTAACAAGAAAAAATGATGAATTCCTTCTTTGAATGATTCCAGGAATCTCACCGATTAGAAGGTTAAAGCTCGCTATCAGGAGGTAACACGAGCAAAACTGCAAGGGTGGAAACAACAGCTCTATAACAGCCACAGTTCGGGTCGGCACAATTATCGTCCCGGCCAACAACCATTTCTGACCCGAACTCAGCAAGGGGAAATCGCCTTCTACGCAATGAGAAACGTCGCGACATAACAACTCATGAGACTTTGGATAGGAGCACCGGACAAGCCTAAGCTAATGCTTCTTTGGATGGAAGAACTACGGTACTTGGAACTGCAAATGCCACCCCGGTTGGCTCAACCATATCGATTAGGGACCTGGTCAACTCAATTATATTGACCCAGGGCCTGGGGAAAACATCGAGTAGAACCTGAATTCTTCAGATAGGAACTCTCTTTTTCTGGACTAATGATGGGGGCACCAGCGCTGGATTTGATAAATAGAAACAACTTCTTGAAGGTGGAAACCAAATTGATATTTTAATTCGATGCTTCTCTAGAGGCGGCACATCCCAAAATGACGTGGGTAACGTCAATCACAACCCTTTCACGTTGGATATCAAGAACTCCCGTAACCTGCCTGACTTTACATTACCATCTCAAAAGGCAAACAATGGCATCACTGATCCTACCGTGCATCTGATGCACCATGGAATTGCTATCGGCGTCGGATAACGTCATGGCAAAGTGCTTCCCCTGTTCTTAAATGATATCGCTGCTATGTGGTTTTGGCAGCTGGAATCTGAATCAATTAACAATTTTAATGCATTGGTCACCTGCTTCATTGAGTTGTTTAGTGTCGATGTTGCTCGTCCCAAGGGAGTAATGTGTCATACTACTATTAAACAAAGTTCCAAGGAGACCTTGCGCACATTTCTGGAAAGGTTTAATGCGATGGTGGCGTCAGTGGGTCGACAAGAACAGTCTATGGTACTTATGGCTATCGTGTCCAGCACCTTGGATAAAACAGACTTCAAATTATCTTTATATTGAGACCCTCTAAGAGATCTTAGAGAATTCTACTTTGTGGTAGACAGTTTTCTTCGGTATGAGGATGCTAATATCGAGGTGGATGGTCTCTATGTTTACATGGCAAAGGATGGAGAACCATCCAACTTCGGAAAAATAAGGGAAAAGGAAATGCCCTTTAGAAGAACGGTAGGAATGTGCAGCTCCGGATAGAGCCCAAATTCGACAAGTATGTCGAGCTTAATTCCTCGTTATTATATATATATATACATACATACATATATATATATATATACCTAGACGTGTGAGGAACTCTTCCTTTACTAAAGTCCCTAGGAGGGAGCCGATGCAAAAGGAATGGAATTTTGGAATGCACTTCATGTTTCATGACATTGCAGGCCATGCTACAAACAAATGCAGGCATTTGCATGACCTTAGAGTGAATCAGAAGAGGAGAAATGCCTGAATACGTCAAGCAACTAACAGTACTTGCACCGGCACTACCTATACATATTCCCCAAAACGGGAATGATCTAGGACCGAGCAATCGTGAGATCATCATCAGCTAATCTAGATAAGATCACCATAGATTTTTGCATTTCTTCGTAATAATATATGTCTCTGTTTATTTTAGGATTACCAAATGGCTACATCGACACACACATGTATGTGAGTTAGGATTTAATCCTCAAACATGCTTTGTTCTCGACAATAAAACCATCGGATGAAGAAATGGTTAAGTTGAAGTGCCAACATACGTGATTAGGATTTAGTCCCTAGGTGTGCTCTGGATTTATCGATAAATAAATCAAACTTTGTTTTGGTTATGTAATAATTGTTTGTTTTAATAAAATTGATTTCCAAGCATAGATTATGCTTGACAGTACTTAATTATCTTTTCAGGATGTAATAAGACTTCTTAATCTGATTTTGATTATGGTTTATGCTCAATCTAAGACTCCTGGTATAGATTATACCTGCGAGGATGGATTAACTTGTAAGAAATTGTCAAGAAAACTCAATCATAACTCGAGTATGGCGTATGCTCTGTTTCGATTTTCAAGCATGGATTGTGCCCGAAGGGTTAAGTTATCTATTTAGATCTTAACAAGGCAATTAAGTCATGGATCGACTATGGATTATGCTCACAATGAGTTTTCATGTATGGTTCATGCTTGGATAGGCTAAATAGTAATGTCAGGATTTTGAAAAGTTATCCACTTGGTTTCTTTACATTTGTGGATTATATTCGCAATTGGATGGGCCCAGCGAGACCATGGATTTCTTGGATTTATTTTAAATTACGATCTGAAGCGATCTACAGACTTCTTGGTATTATAGTTTACTCGTTTTCTTATAATATGTCCAATGCAACCATGGATTTCTACGTTTCTATTAATACGATCCGCAGGGGCGGTGGGATTTCTAGTTTTCCATTATCACTTAATACGATCCGACGCGATCGTGGACCTCTTGATTTCAGATATTTGATTTCTATTATTGATTATCATGGATTTCTGTTGTTTATGGGTTATCCAGACCACACCTTCCTTTCTTATGAAAGATATGTTTTAGAGGAAAAGTGTTGACTAACCTTTTGGCAAGGTCATAACACCTTAGATTTTTACGAAGAAAACTACTCAGGACTTGAGTAAAAGCTTGCATGTATACAGATTTATTGATGGAAACGGAAAACTAACTCAAAGCATGTTGGATTAGCATGTATCACCTGGATTGACACAGGTCGGCTCGAATCTTTTCCTCAAATAACTTAATTTAGGCTCGGAGGACTCCAGGTCGTTGTGCTCGATTCAACATGGATAAATCCCATGCTTCAACAAACTTAACTCAGTTTGGAATCTCTTGGGTCTACTACCTCGGGTCGGACATGCTGAGCTGACCAATACCGACCCGAACCTCGAGCTTCACTTCAACGACTATAAACTCGGTGCAATAATCCAAAATTTTGACAATAAATAAATTAGTTATTTTTTAGATTTCAAAAAATAGGGATCTCTAAAAATGATGGAATTTTACCTCTAAACTTGCACCACTACGTTCGTCTCAGAATTCTGGTCAACTTTCATATCTAGAGTTTCAAAAACGGATTCCATATGAATAATTTATGGATGAAATACAAAAATGGACGGAACATAATTAAAATTGAATAAAATATCTATAGAAAGAAATTAATATCGAACCACCGTGGCAACCAGCTCGACCCTTGGCGGTCGACCGGCAGCAAGCCGCTAGGTGAATCCCAAGTGAATTGGAACATCTTGGTGACTAGAGTTATATATATATATATATATAACACGAATGAATGGATGTTTATTAAATTAAATCTAACGGGACAAAGCCATTTCAACTCCTATAATTAAAGGGTAAGGCCCCCATTCTTTTCCACATATTTTTAAGAGCAGCAGCCAAGCTCTGCCATTTTTTCTCCTCAAACAAATTCGAAAACAAAATATATTCATATACGAACATAAATAATATAAATTAGAGGGGACTAATCAGTTTTAAGTTTAAAAAGGTATGGATTGGCATTTAGGTTCTTCTTCATCAGATTTTTCCCACTTTTCTTATTTTCTTGCAAATTTACAAATCTGAAAGTATCTCCTTTTGGAATAATTGTAGATCTGTAAGAATTTGGGAATTGTAGGCCTAAAGGCCATTCAGATTCAGACTTGGATTCTTTCAAGTGAGTGGGAAGTTTATATATGTATGTACAATTATCAAATTAATTTGTTTTTATTAGATCTGAAATATATGCTTATATGTTTAGAAAATTTGTTATAGTTTTGTCAGATCTGAAAGAATAATTGCGGTTTGAATATGATTATTTGTAGGCTTGTTAGAATGTTCATATTATTGCCTACAATTGTGTTTAAAAATATTGTGGTCATTGTAAACACCATAAATGTAACAACCCGGAAATTCTGTGCCAATTTAAAAAAATTATTTTGTCAATTTTAGTGAATTTTGAATAGCTATAACGACCCGAACTTCCCCGTGAAGGAAAGCACGGATTGCTTTGAGGACAAGACAAATCGGGACACAAACAGAAGAACATTTCATTGTTTATTACAATAATTTCATTAGAATACAAGAATATACAGAGTATTAATAAATATTACACATTCACTAAATATCAGAGATTACAATACATTTCATAGCAGCGGAAAAATAATACAATACACAACTGAAAGAGATAAATGGACAGAGCTTTCCGGATATCGTTTCAGCTGTAAATCAGGATCCTATGAATATAAATCTGCAAAACCAAAACTACTAGCTGCTCGTGTGGAAAAAAAGGGCACCCAGAGTTTAGGTTAAAACAATAAACTCCAGGTCAGTCATGTGACTGGTGTGAGAACTAAAACAGTTATTAATCTTTATTTTAGAGTTTGGTAAATCAAGGGACCACGCCGTATAACACGTAACGGGTTTCCTCCCAAGAATACCAGTGCATAAAACAACAACGCAATGCTAAATAAAGAACAATGAAGCTATTATAAGACCCAGGTCCCATCACACAATGCAACGCAAGTCGAAGGATAGGGTTTTACTAATAGCCAAATAATGCTTGATACGTGAAATTTCATCTTTTATTATTAATATAAGTGTATAGTGTCAAAACAATTTCAATCATAAGTATTAATCATAGACGGCATAAGTGCCCCATACCACTATGTCGCCATATACAGGTTCTACAATTAAAACCACAAAATCACGTATTGAAAGTTGGATTTCCATCTATGAACCGAGGCAAGGGATCGCCCTCACCGCTTCGAGACGTTCTAGCCCGTGTCTCTGGCAAGTACTCAGTGAAGCCTTGGATCGTCATGGCCGGTCCACCGATGTGGATTAAAATGCCTGAACACTACATTTTCCCGCCCTTTGGGGCGTAATGAGTCCTATGACTCCATATGCTCCACATAGTCACCGATATATCCAAGGCGCCTCGTAATCCAACAACCACACAGGTGAAAATAATATAAATGTCAGGGCTGGTAGGTCCCTGACACTCCTCTAGCTAGAAGGAAACGCATGTCCTCCCTGAGGTCCTCTCCCATTTTTGGTTCATACCGGGGTGTGAGGCTCGTGAATTAACGTTATACACAAAGCTATGCCACACAGGCAGTGCTTTAATCATCAACCACAAGACTTTGCTTTTCAACAAAAGCCTTGACATTTGCATCTCAACATGCCACACAGGAAATTCACGCTATGCAACTGATATCAATCACACAGAATGAAATCCGATGTCAGACACACATCCATTTACAAGTCTGTTCTGGGTCTGAACGTATCCAGAGGCACCTTGTACATCGCATATCCATCGATCTCCAAGTACGTCTGGACGATCACCAACTGATTCCCTCCTCTTGGGTGTACAGCCCAATCAAGATCATTAGTAATTATCCAAACCATGTGAAGACCTCCGGTCTTCGACCACCGTCTTCATCCTCGACACATCGTCGAATCAGTTATTCAGAATGAGGTAAACCCGTTCTTTCTGAATAACTCACGTATATAATAAACAAGTGTTACACAAACACAACATACGCCTCATTCCAATTCAGAGTACTTTTATTCAAATATTCTTATACTTTGGGAAAGGTTCCCATTAATTTTATCAAAGATAAAATCTTTAAATTTATTCTTTAATCTTCCTTTGAATATCAATTCAAACCAAATTATGGTTTATCCAAACTAGTCGGGATTAATGAACCTTATCGAAGTAATCATTTTTTTTAATTTCCCAATCCAAACCTATTCATCCCATAAAGTAAAACTGGTAATACTTCATATTTAACACCACGGTGTTATCGGTAAATTCAATTACCATTTCATGTTCAAATCTAATTAAAGATTTAACTATGGCCTGGAGAAAAACTGGTGATACTCCATTCTCTATCATTTCAATCTAATTCAAGATTCATTAAAACTCCACTTGGTTTTAATATTCCCAAAAATCAATATTAATTATTGTTTTACTTGGGAAATCATATCCTGTCTTTAACTGGGTTAAAGAACCAATGTTATTTAAAACATGTTTCATGATAAACCCAAAATTGGATTCTAATCCATTAGCCTTTAACCGTAAATTAGCAAGTGAACAATTCCCTAAGTAATAACCCCGAAGGCCGAAACCAACATCAGATCAATACCGAGCAAACCATTCAACTGAACTAATCTCCAATTAGTTTCTGATTTTCTTAACTCTGTTGGGTCTAAGAACAGTATTATTAAAGATACCATTCACGACATCCCAAAATCACATTTCATTAACAATGGAATCTTCATGGAAAACAAATCGATATATATAATCGATATAAACTTCCATATTCGACTAATAATATAAATGTAATAACGACAGCGCCTTTTAAATTCTAGATATATTAGCAGTCTTCCTCCACAGAAATTTACTTCGATTATTACCAAATCAAATTCCATTCCATTCAAATTTATTTTATTAAATTGGAAAACTTTACTTTGGAATATCTCCTTTAAATCTTATCAAAAAGATTTATACATTCCAAATCCCATTTTACTGTAAATCGGGTTAAAGAACGAATGTCGTTAAAACACAGTTCACGATAAACCCAATTCACATTCCATTAATTATCGGGTTAAAGAACAAGTGTTATTTAAAACACTGTTCACGATAAACCCAAAAATCAATTCAGATTCAATTACAATTAAATACCATTTAATTGGTATAATTCATTAAATATAAATAAAAAGATTTAATCTTTTTCTCAACTGGGTTTAAGAGCAGTGTTAATGAAGACACCATTCACGACAAACCCAAATCCCATTTGATATTAAATACAAGGCTCTGAATAGAAAATATATCGATTTATATTCAATATCAAATTCTACGACCAACAAATATTGTATTGGAAATAACGATATAAATATATCTTTTAAATTTCCATAACAATATCTGTATAATCACGAAATCCAACAACGAAATATCCAAGATGCAATTTCGATTCAAATCCATTCCAATTCAATTATTGGAAATTCTGGTTACTTTTAAAACTCTTTCAAATCCAATTTATTTATTTCAAAAGTAAGTGGATTATAATTCTAGTTCAAACTAGTTCATTTTCATAAAAATCTATTTTATCTTTTCAAATATGGAATTTTTCATCCTAATTCTTCCAATTCATTTCTTATGATTTTACACAAATTATTACTATTTTTAATAATTTTATCAAGGCCCGTACAGTCGATTTCCATAAATGGCCATCGAACTGCACTTATAGTGACCTTTTCCAAATTTGAGTTGGACATAATACCAAATCCAATCGTTAGATTTCAAATCTCTAATATTCGTTAGCTCTTTTCGATACAAACCCAATGGTTCTGGTTTTAGTAGAATCCGACTGTCGGATCTCTCGTAATATCCATTCAAATTCAATGGTCAAAATTCGTGAACTGACGCAGCGCGGCGCGTTCTATTCATGCCATTATATTATATATATATATATAATATATATATATTGTAACACCCCACGTCCGTTAGTGTCACTCACAAAGGGAATGCACTAAGTTCTGTGGAGCATTTAGGGTAAAAGATGCAGTTAAATTACAAGACAGACAGAAATTAAACAGCAGAAAATAAAACTTTGCTTTATTGATAAAATAGTTTGTACAAAGAGTTCTTTACAATATCAGATTGTCATCTGTCTTACAAAATAAAGAAGCATAAAAATACATTTATATTCCCCAATGTAGCAAGAACCAGCCATAGCATCTGAAAAGAGAATCCAAGCAAAACTTTGACAATTCTTCAAGTTGGGAAAGAGTGACAGTCCAACTTAACCTGAGCTATACTATTCCCTCTTTTACTACCTGGGGGGGGGGGAATGGAAGAAAAACAGAGTCAGACATAAAGGCTGAGTAAGTTCAGTAACTTCTAGCATGTGAACATGGAAAAACAAAACGACATGAATTAACTGAATACAAGATAACACCATGACGATAGGGTCAGCAAGATTAGACAAGATAATCACAAGATATGATAAGATAAGATAAACTGGATATGCTCTAATAATTTCGCCGCTTCACTATTTCCTTGTTATACTGGTTTCTATATCTCTGCACCACCTAACTAGTGTTCCAACTAGTAACGATAACGTGATCCCAACTCCTGTAGTTTCCATTTCCTTCAGGCATACATTTATTATTTACTACCTAGATCAAATCTAGGGTTTTCTATCAAGTGCTTTCTAGATATAACTAGAGTTTACGCTATCTGCTGAACGCTTCTCGAGTTTAGGGTTTATGCCACCTAGTCCAACTAGGGATTACACTACCTGTCAAACGATGCCCCCAAATCTAGGACACACCACCTAGAGTGGTATATATTCCTATACTTCCCCACGCATGTATTGCGAATCGTTATCGCTGGTCTAGATGCACATGTCCTGTAATGTGCGGTCCGTGTCCTGTGACAGGGCAAATCAAGGAGTACAGAACTCGGTCGGGAGCTTTCAGATATCTGCCGATGTAGAGGCTAAGGTCTGTTTTTATTCCAGTGGCTATGGTCCCACTCGACCCCTCCCTCAACTAATGAAAGGCACACCTTGTAAAATGAGAACTATACGCCGACCCCCGCTGCGCCACTATCCTATGGCCATCCTCACCCATAACTAGATAGCAAGTATATGGTCTTTTGGAGTTCTCCGCCTTTCCGCTTCACGTATCTCGATTGACTCAAGATGGATGGTAGACGACGAGTCGCTATCACTGGGCTACCGTTTGCTCGCCGAATCACGCCGGTCCATCCTGGTCTTTAGGTTGCCATGTATTGCAACCAAGGCAGACCCCTGGTTCTTCTACGCAGACCTTAACCTCTGTGGGCCCAGGCGTATCATCTGCAGCCTCACAGAGGGAAACCAAGAGTACCCTCACGTCCCCTCGAAGCCTCGGGCTTCGTAACCCAATTCGTTGGAGCCTTCTTTTTAATCAGACGGACGTTCACTCCTCCTCGTGTTATACTAAGAATTACTACTTAGTTTTGTCTACTAAGGTTTACCACTTAGTTTCCAGAATCGTTGTTTTCTTAACTAAGGTTTACTACTTAGCTCCTTTTAACTAAGGTTTACTACCTAGTTCTCTTTCCCGTCAATTTGGATTGGTTAAGTGTCATTAGTCAATTCAAGCTAACTTAACCCTCTTCATTTATCCTGTTAAGCTGGTTAAGTTTCATCAGCAATTCACGTTGACTTAACCCTACCACAAACCAAGTTATATTGGTCAAATATTTCTTATTAATTAACCCTACCCCTTCATCCTGTATTGGTTAAGTGTTACTTTTTAACTTAACCTTGCCCGTCTGTTAAGTATTATCCCTTCATGTTTTAGACTTAACCTCATTCCTTTATCACAACCTGATGGTTAAGTGTTCAGGTTTACTTAACCCTACGGTCTAGCCCAGCTAACATATCAAAATTGGCTAAGTGTATTAGATTTTACTTAACCCCAACCTCTAGTCTAGATAACATATTAATTTGGCTAAGAGTATTAACTTTACTTAACCCCTACAAGTCTCGTTTTTCTACCTTGAGTTTGGTTACGTGTCTCTATGGACTTAGCCCTCCCATTCTAGCTTAACTATGTTAAGTTGGTTAAGTGTTCCTATGGACTTAACCCTCCCATTCTAGCTTAACTGTGTTAAGTGCCAGTCTGAACCTAACCCCACCCATTAGTCTAGTTATCATGTTGAACTGGTTAAGTGTCTTAGTTAACTTAACCCTACCATTCTTGTTATAGCTTTAACTAAATAAATTAAAGCCGCTACCACTCACATTAGACAGGTATTGTTGCGACTACTGGATGTGCCAGTTGGTTCCGGGCAGGTTTACATCGCAACTCAGTCTAACCTCGGGTTAGGCATATTCGTGTTTTCTAAGTTCAAAGGGTTTTGATTAGTTTTCAAATCAGGTTTTGAAAGTAACCATCCCGTCCATCGGATCAGTTAGGGATAGCCTGGGAGAGCAGGAAACTTGTATTTTCCAAACCCAAGCCTAGACACTATCCTCTATGTTACCCTGGAACTTCCTGGTTTATTATTAAAAGAGATGTCGTTAGCAAACCTTTAATTTGTCTAAATTAACATTTCCTCATTTAGGACAAATTCTATAAGTAAATTAATCCTAATTTACTTATTTCCTAATTACTCTTTTAATGTAAATTGTCTACATTTATTTCTATGGCCCATTTTCCCCTCTATATCATATTTATGCCTTTTGGTATGTAAACTATACCAATTAAGTGTCACTAACCATGATTTTTCTAAACCTGACGGTTATTCCCAATTATGGCCAATCTCAAATTTATACCAATATACTTATTATGCCAAATTAACTAATCCAATCCTGATTTAACATTCTAATTACAGTTCACGTCAAACTAGTCTTATTATTCTAGTTCATAACTCATGTAAATGCTAGATTTACAAGTCAATACTAGATTCAAATTACACATCCTATAATTCATGTTAAAATTATCCAATTTGTATTCCTATGAACATGCCATAATTCATGTTCCCAATTTATGCCAGATTCCAAGTTTATAACTATGTTTTTAGTACATTTCACATTATGCCCAAATCGTATTCCCACCGTTCATATAATTGCGATTAAATCTAGATTATGGATAAATCTAGACTCGTAGAAAATAGGGAATGAACCAAAGATGCTACGAAAAAGGATGGACATAATAACTAGCATAAAAGGTTTGAATAACGACGTAGGTTCAAGAACATGGGTAGACCTAACTTAATAGGTAAATTCCCAAGGTCTAAAACCAAGGATACACAGAATAGAGACACAGGTTCAAGAACATGGGTAGACCTAACTTAATAGGTAAATTCCCATGGTCTAAAACCAAAGAAAACCAAGGACAGGCAGAATAAATAATCGGGTTTAATCTCATAATCACAGAACTTAAGCAACACTTTCCTAGTCATAAATCATAGGTGTTTAATCACAGATGTCCTTGTTATGTCATAGGCAATAGTTTATGTTTTCTAATCAAAGGCATAGGTTTAGTCAAGGAAATAATCCTCATAGCCACAGTCACAGTCATAGGCAATGTTCGTAGTCATAGGCAATGTCCATAGTCATAGGCAATGGTTTTAAGGTCCATAGTTTCATAGTCACGGTCTTATTTGCCCTCGAATCATAACAATTCTTAATTAGATTCAAGAGTATATGCACTGATTCGAATAGAAAGAGAGATTTGGCATATTCTTTTACTCCTTTAATTTCATGTCACGAACAGAGAAAAACGTTCAAATCTAGAAATAACTGACTAATAGAGATTAGATTAGAATAGAAAGGAGGCGTTGCTATGATTCGTGCGACGTTTAGCCTTTAATCCTTATCTTGAAGCTTTGAATCTCTTCTAGACAACTTGAGCAGCATAGCCTTGTCTTGGATTTTCGTATTATCTTCTTAATTTTATTTATTTATATATTTTCTCAGAGGCAGCGTAAGGATAGAAAAAATTGTGAATAGAGAAGAAGACCAGGGCTGTTTATATAGTGTAGAAGTCAACGAATCTGGTCAGAAGGGCGTCCAAATACAGAGGAACGAATCTGGTTCAGGAAGCTGGAAAAAGAAGGGTGGTCGACCCCCAGGTCGACTACCCAGTCGACCTGGGTGACCCAGGTCGACTACCCAGTCGACCTGGGTGCACCAGGTCGACTATCCAGTCGACCTGGGTGCCTTGGGCGGGAAAATTCCCGCCCAGCCCAATCTGGGTCCGATTTGAATTTTGAACTTGACCTGTTTTGAATTTTGAACTTCGCTGAATCTTCCGAAGGACATATCTCCCTCATACGGACTCCGATTTACGCAAACTCAGACTCGTTTTCATGCAGAATTCCGAGACGAACGCAATGGCGCAGCCCATTTCCCTTGATTTTGACTTTAACTTTTAATTCTGCCTTGATTTGTGAATCTTAGCGTTACAGAATCACGGGGTGTTACATATATATATCGTCGATTTCCATTTAAAACATATTTTATAAATCGTTTTAAATTCGTTTTCAAAATGATTTCAAATTTCATATTCAGTTTCAAATCAAAATTGAATATTCTATACCATCGATATATAAATGATAATATTTTCAAAACATTATATTTTGAAATCAATTCCTTTTCGATATTCATTATAGAAATGAATAAAATCGATATAGATATCGTTCACGTCAAAATGGGGTCAATCTAATCGACACAACTATATATATTTAAATATATTCATGTCCATCCCAAATCGGACATCAAAATCAAATTTTGATTCTTTTCTGAAAATTATTTGAAAATATTCCTTATTTTAAAATAATCGTTATTTTAAAATATTCTTTTCTTCTGAACTGGAATCAGACACAGTCAATTACCATATAATATGATTATATGGATTTCAAACAACAAATGCGTATAACAACAATGAAAACAGCAATCCATGATCCAGAGTGCATTCTACACTACATAAGCATCAAATATAAATATTTAATGCTTATAAAAGCCTGTCAATCAATCGATCGACATACAGCTAATTATTGGGGTTAATGTATGTCCAATTTCATTCCAACACCCGTATGGGGTTTCAAACAATCAAACACAGATTTTATTTTGTGCAGTTGGGTGATGTGTAAAATTTATCGTCCCAATCCATATTAGTCAAATGTGTGTACATAAACAAATTATCCGATTTGTTTATAAATATTTATTTATTTCATATACACATTAAAAAATTTATATTTTTAACTATAAAATATTTATTCATTGCACATCACACAATCCATTTTCACAACACATCAATCAAACAAACAAGTCATCGATGGTTTGTGGACGATGGGTGTCTGGTGCTGCTAAGCACCGTCTGCATCCTAGTATATATTTCAACTAGAAAACAAATTAAAAGTGAGAAGTTCTCACCTAGAAGCTAAACCAAACGCTGCGACTCTTCATATGTAGAAAATCTTCGCCGTCTCTCTAACGAGATCTGTTTCACGTAGTCCATATTAAAAATCACATTTTTAATATCGCTTTCTATACATAAAAATCATATTTTTATTTCAATTCTCTTTATATAAAAATCGCATTTTTATTTTGACATGGTATATATAAAAATTGAATCTTTATCTTGCTAGATTATATATAAAAATTAGATCTTTAAAGTTATAAAAATCTAATCTTTGAAGTTAGAAAAATCTAGTCTTTGTGATGTTAATACTCTAATCTTTATTCTCTAATACCATATATAAAAATCATGTCTTCCTAGAAATAAAAATTTAATCCTTACATTTATAAAAATATTCAATCTTTACATGATAAAAATCCATTCTTTCATGATAAAAACTACATTCCATATGCTATCCATAAAATAAAAACTGATTTAAACAAAAACTGATTTATATAATAACTGACTTAAATAAAAACTAATTCAAATAAAAAACCGAAATAAATAAAACTAAGATAAATAAAACTGAAATAAATAGTGTTTATATAAAAAAACAGATTTTAAAAATAATAAAACTCACATTTTTATTCCTAGACTACAGAACTGAGGGGGGGGAGGGCAGATTTGGTGATTGGATGGAGAGAGGGCATCAGATTCGTTGGAAAGACATTTTCAAAAGATTCAAATATTTTTGGTTTCGCCAAAATCCGGTTTATTTCGAATCCTGTACATTGATTTGAAATTTGAAATCGAATTTTCGAACTACCGCGCCATTTCAATTCCTTTTATAATTAAAAATAAATATTTATATTCTAACGACGATTCAAATACCTATATATGTACTAATTATATTCAAAATAAATTTCTCGTCGTCATTATTTAAAATAATTCATTTTAAATATTCAAAATTCATTAAAATTGCCAAAATAAAAATTTTAATTGGCTCAGAATTTCCAGGTTGTTAAAATCTACCCCACTTAAAATCTTTTCGTCCTTGAAAAGGAACGAAGCTGAAAGTTGTTTAAATAACCAACTCAACTTCCATTATTTTCTTTATGGCTTAAGTTCTTCAACTTTTCACTTTCCAAGAACTTTTCAAATTTTTTAAAAATTTGGCTAACACCCTAATTTTCGAAAAATTTCGCCATAACCTCCCCTGCACCGGGAAAATCCTGAAATTGCCATACAGGCCTCTCCAATCCTAAAATAAAAAGAAACAACCAAGCAGGTAGCCAATCGGCTCATAAATCATCCAAAACCCAAGAAATACAATAAACATGTATCTATTTGTCGGGCAAACAATTTTATTCCTCTGCTCTAGCCTCTTTGCAATGACCTGTTCAGTGGATACACATGTATATGCATGCAATTTCAAACAATTTTCAATACAGTTCAATATTTGGTACAATTTGGTAATTGGTTCAAATTCTAATTAATCAAAACAATAATCAAACAACACAATCAACAATCAATTAGTTGGTTATCCTTTCAAATTCATAACTTGGATACATAGTCAAAAAATCACATTTTTGATGACAGATCACAACAATAAGCCCTATCTAGTTTTGGTTTCTCACACCAGTCAATTGGAAATATATAAATATCACACCTTCGAAACTCGAACATAAATGCTGATGATGTCATGACAATTATCAGTACCATCTCCAGGCGACTAGAATATGATTCTATATCTATTCAGTATATTAAAACTTCGAATATACGTTTGCAAGGCGTATATGCAAAATCTTTATATATTGGATTGTCCAAATTCAATACAAATAAATATTCAAATACGTTGAATAAGGTTTAAATTTTCAAAACAAAAATTGTTTTCTCTTTTATTTTTAAAAACAACACTCGTCCCACTCGTTCTAGGATACTACTCATCCCATCTCCAACGAGTCATTCTCATCATTCTCATTGGATATTACTAATCCAATCTCTGATGAATTCTTTCGTTCGGTTATAATATGTTTTGTTCCCCGAGCTCTGTAAACCAAAGCCCTGATACCAAGCTATAACGACCCGAATTTCCCCATGAAGGAAAGCACGTATTGCTTTGAGGACAAGACAAATCGGGACATAAACAGAAGAACATTTCCTTGTTTATTACAACAATTTCATCAGAATACAAGAATATACAGAGTATTAATAAATATTACATATTCACTAAATATCAGAGATTACAATACATTTCATAGCAGCGGAAAAATAATACAATACTGTAACACCCCACGTCCATTAATGTCACTCACAAAGGGAATGCATTAACTTCCGTGGAGGTTTTAAGTGAATATAGAACAGTAAAATTACAACAAGACAGATATAAAACAGTACTTGGAAATTCAAAAACTTTATTTCATTGTAGCAGAATCAAAACATGTTTGATTACATCATAACACCATATTCAATGTCAAGTACAATATCTATCTTGATAAAACAAGTACATAATCCCATTACATGAATAGCCATTAAAAAGAAAGATAACAAGCTGGACTTTACTTCAGCAGTCCAAGCTTTCCAGAAGATAAGCGATCCAACTAGACTCCACTAGAACTTGGCCCAACCTGCGGGCCTGAAGGGAGAAAAAGGATGGAAAAGAGGGGGTCAGACATAAAGTCTGGTGAATATGATAATTCTACAATACTATTACCAAAATAACTGGACTAAGGCATAAGCTGGAAAACAAGAAAATGTCTATGAAGAGCAGATTAAGGACATAAACAATCGCTAAAGTCAACGTTATAGGCGCTTCTAAATACTAAAGGATAAACACTATACTGCACCACACCAGTCACCCTAAAGATTCATCCCACTTAGCTTCACTTAGAAACTTTCCCAATGGCTTTACGTACCCCTAGCTGACTACATAGGTGCCGCCTGCCCCTATCTCCACTAGGTGTACCCTACTTCCCATTATTCGATCGGCTCCCTAACTCGTAGATACCCGTGCTGGCCCCACAGTGGGGTGTATCACTCCCCTAAAGTGGCAACCTGATACAACGGACATGCACGGCTTATACCTACACGATGCAACAACGTCTTACCTACCAGCCCGGGTCCACACATGCATATGAAACCCGTTGGACTTGCGTTGCCACCGCTCCCTGTTTTGGCCTCTTATAGTCAAACCCAGTATGCGTGTCCCGTCCTCGACTTGGGTCGAGCCCACAAAGATACGTTTTGGGATACTGGTTGAAATGGGCCCCCACTATTTACCACAAGCATTCCACCTAAGCTTGTCCCCATTAGTCCATCCCACTTAACCCACTTAGTCATGTTCATTTACATGTGTGTTTGGTTAAGTCTAATCGTATTTCAAATGTCTCTAAAGGCAACCACCAGATTCCTCATGCCACCCAAGGCACCTACTTAACCCCCATGTCCCACCTTACATGATTATCTGGTTAAGTATTTCTTAGTTCATTAAGGCCATAACCTCATAAAGACCTCTCACATTAGACTGGCATTTATGGCAGCTGGATTTGCCGGGCGGGTACGGGCAGTCTTACACCATAAAAGAGTCTAACCTCGTGTCTTTACAACTGTTATGCTTTAGTTTGGGCCTAGGACCTCTCACATTGGGCCGACATTTGTGACTACTGGATTTGCCGGGCGGGTCCGGGCAGGTTTACATCACAAACGGGTCCAACCTCGTGTCCTAAGCATTGATTATTAATAATAATCCACTTTCCCCCAATTTTAATAATTCCCTACTTGAATTATTAATTACTTCCAATTTTTAACAATGTCCATAATTGACTCAATTATGGACATCCATTCATGGTATGCAAAATCTTACAAAATTGCACCCAATTTATTAATTCCTAATATTACCCCTACCCCACGTTTGAACGTTTATTCGCAAAATATATGTTAGACTCGAATAGCCTAACTCATAGCATAAAAGAGATTATCATAATAACAACATGTATATGTGACCAAATGAATCATAATAAGGGGTGAAACTTGCATATGTCCAACTTGCATAGATTATACATGTCATGGACCTAAAGGTGTCAACTTGTTCAAAATTCACCTAATATAATCTCAATCAATTTTCATAAACTTACATATGAACATGTGTGAATCAACATCATCTAATTTTTTAACAACATGGTTTTATATGGGTACACCTAACTCAATAGGCAAATTCCCATAATCAATTTTTATTTAATTATAGTTTCAAGTTTATGGGTACACCTAACCTAATAGGCAAATTCCCATAAACAAGATCCATTTAAATTAAGAAAAAAAACATAACTTTAAGCATGATCCAACAACATCATGATTTTTCAACATAATATAGCATGATTTATAACATGGCATAGTATGATAGTATAACATAGCTTGACATGATTCTCAACATAGCACGACATAGCATAAGAGAATTTACCACATAGCATGACATAGCATATATAATTTACATCATACGACAACATAATAACATAATAAGAGATCCACAATATATAGAATTTACAATTACAAATCACATCACTTTCTTGTGATCCATTCATAACTGAGTCAAATTAGTTTGTAATAGTCTTGTGAGAATCATCATACTCACCAACAAAAGAAAAGAATTAGAGAAAGAGAGATCTTTTGATTTGATTTGTGTAGATTTAGTTGTAGATGATTGGGCTTCCTCTTCTTAGTTTGTGACGGCTATGCTGAACTCCATGGCAGCAGCATGACGGTAGCTACTCTAATTTTACAAGTGATTTAGGTCTAGGGTCTACCCACTTATTTATAGATTTTAGAATTCATTTAGGCCATTAGATTTAACCTAGAAATAACCGCAGCCGTTCAGACAAGATGGGGTTTATCTTGTTGACTCAGCAATGAGTCAGAAGTGACTCAGCAAACACTCAGCAAATTAATAAACTTCTATTCATGTTTGCATTAACTGCCCATATATATATATATATATTTATATTTATATATATTCTACAATGTACACATTAGATACATCCCCCCCTTTTACACACTTATTATTGTTTTTATATACATATTAGATACATCCCCTCTCTTACACACTTATTAATATTTTTATATTCATATTAGATACATCCCCTCTCTTACATACTTATTAATATTTTTATATTCATAATAGATACATCCCCTCTCTTACATACTTATTAATATTTTTATATTCATATTAGATACATCCCCTCTTCTACACACTTATTATTATTTTAGCAACTTTAGTGTTAATAGAAAATTCGGGGTGTTACATTCTCCCCTCCTTTTAGGATTTCGTCCCCGAAATCTTAAAGTCTGGAAGAATGTATATCCTACCATCCAAACGTCCATCTACTCATCCATCATACACAGGCATCCATTGTCCTTACAGACTTCTAACGCTTTCATGTTTAAATGCACTGTGTCTGTATATGTCCGTATCTAATGCAAAATCAGGCGGTCCACTGATTCAGTTGACCTCCTTAATGCAACTATGATCGTGCCATGCATCCATTATGTATGCAAAAGATTCTTAATGCTACATAATACTTCTATATGCGTGCACAACCATCATCTGAATGCAGCATCCACATGATAATACAACCATCGTTCATCCATTTTACTAAATACATCCATATATATGCAATATGCAATATGTAGTGACTGAGCCGATCTAGTGCCTAAAGTGTGTGTATATATGCATCCACGAGCAACCACTAGCAAACACTTGCATCCATTTTGCATCCATCATACATAACATGTCTCAAACACATGTTTCAACCATAGGATTATCCTAACTAAAGGTCAAAGATACTAATGAGAGGACATACTAAAGATAAGATAAGATAAGCTAAGCGATAAAGGAGAAATTAAAAGACATACCCTCAAAAAGAAAAGGGTACAACGAACGCATCTTCTCTTCTGTCTCCCAAGTTGCGTTGCTCTCATCATCTCCCCATTGCACTTTAACCAGTCTGACCTCTCGATTCCTCAACTTTTTGATCTCCGACCCAAGAATGCATGTAGGAGCTCGTCTAATTGTTGCATCACGCTCTATTTCCACCTCTTTAAGCAAGCTCGGCTCTACCACCTCCGCGGTCTTGTGCAAACACTTCCTCAAATGTGATACATGGAATACGTCGTGTACTCCACTAAGTTTCTCAGGCAACTCCACCCTATATGCCATCTTCCCAATCCTGTCTTTTACAGGAAACGGCCCTACAAACCTTGGTGCTAATTTCCCCACGGACCCAAAGCGAACAACATTTTGTAACGGAGATACTTTGATAAAAACCATGTCCCCAATGTCAAACTCAAGATCTGTCCTCCTCTTATCAGCATACGATTTCTGCCTATCTTGTGCTGCTTTCATCCTCCTTCGAATCAACTCAATCTTCTCCGAGGTTTCCCTAACCATATCGGGCCCAAGTAGGATTTTATCGGTAGATTCCCACCAACATGTAGGCGAACGGCAAGGCCTTCCATAAAGAGCTTCGAAAGGTGCCATGCCAATACTACACTGAAAGCTATTATTATATGCGAATTCTACTAACGGAAGGTGCTCTTCCCATGTACCCCCAAAGTCTAGGATACAAAGCCTTAAAAGATCCTCTAGAATGCGATTCACCCTCTCGGTCTGGCCGTCTGTCTGAGGATGATATGCGGTGCTCAAACATAGCTGAGTCCCTACCGCCTCTTGTAAACTCTTCCAAAATTCGCTAGTAAAGATGGGGTCACGGTCGCTTACTATACTAGAAGGAATACCGTGCAAACGAACTATCTCCTTAATGTATACAGAAGCCAACCACGGAGCAGTCCTCTTACTTTTCACGGGAATAAAATGGGCGCTTTTAGTAAGTCTATCTACTATAACCCAAATCCCCGTGTTACCCTTCCTTGATCTTGGTAATCCATCCACAAAATCCATTGAGATGCTTTCCCATTTCCATAGTGGAACTTCTAATGGGTGAAGCAACCCACCGGGTTTCTTTTGTTCTGCTTTAACTCGTTGGCACACCAAGCATCTAGCGACGTACTCGGCCACATCCTTTTTCATACCGGCCCAAAAGAAAACCCGCTTCATATCTTTGTACATCTTATCCCCGCCGGGATGAATGGTCATTTTTGAGCGATGAGCATCATCAAGAATGGCCTTCCTTAAGTCTTCGTCTTGTGGTACACAAAGTCTATTATCCCTTCGTAACCAACCCTTATCGTCTAGGGTATACCTACGAAGATGGCTTGACGACTCCCCCCCTTTGAGCTTTTCTACTACCTCAACCAACTGTGGGTCGTCTCGCTGTGCCTCACCAACCCGTCCTAGAAGTGTAGGTCTAACCTCCAAGGATGCTAACAGACCGGGTACTAAGTCAACGGAGGGTCTAAAGTCAAACATAGAGATGAATTCTAAGCTTTGTCGTTCAACAAACAACGGACTCAAGGACAACCTTTTCCTACTAAAGGCGTCTGCCACCACGTTACCCTTGCCCGGGGTATATGCTATTTCAAAATCGTAGGAGGCTAAGAATTCCATCCACCGTTGCTGCCTTAAATTCAAATCCTTCTGAGAGAATAAGTATTTTAATGATTTGTGGTCAGTGAACAGTTCGAATTTCTCACCAAGAAGATAGTGACGCCAAGACTTAAGCGCGAAAACAATTGCGGCTAGCTCTAAGTCATGCTTGGGGTAATTCTTTTCATGAACCCTCAACTGCCTTCCACCATAGGCTATTACTCTTCCCTCTTGCATGAGGACCGCGCCAAGTCCCGTCCCACAAGCATCAGTGTAGATGGTAAACGGTTTATTCCCGTCTGGCAGCACTAAGACTGGGGCTGAAGTTAAGGCTCTCTTTAAACGTTGGAACGCATCATCGCAATCTTTGTCCCACGTAAAAACCAGGTTCTTCTTCGTTAACCGTGTTAATGGAGCTGATATTTTTGCGAAGTCTTTGATAAACTTCCTATAATAGCCAGCCAACCCCAAGAAACTTCTTACTTCGGTTGCATTTTTAGGGACCTTCCAATCTTGGATGGCCACCACCTTTGCGGGATCCACTGCAATCCCTTCTTTGGAAACCACGTGCCCTAAGAACCGTACTTCCTTCCTCCAGAAGTGACACTTAGAAAATTTTGCCTTAAGGTTATGCGCTCGAAGGGTTTCCAACACTTCCCTAAGATGTAGGGAGTGCTCTTCTTTATTCTTAGAAAAGACTAAGATGTCATCCACAAAGACTACCACGAATTTGTTAAGGTATTCCCTAAACACCCTACTCATCAAATCAACAAAATATGCAGGGGCGTTTGTCAAACCAAAGGGCATCACTAGCCATTCATAGAATCCGTCAGGAGTCCTAAAAGCAGTCTTATCTATACTATCCTCAGCCACTCTTAGTTGATGAAAGCCAGTGGCTAAGTCCAACTGCGAAAACACTGAGGCGCCAACTAACTGATCAAAGAGATCGTCAATCCTCGGCAGTGGGTGTCGGTTCTTTTTAGTAAGCTTGTTTAGTTCTCTATAGTCCATACAAAGTCTAAGAGACCCATCCGCCTTTGTGGCAAAAACTACTGGAGCACCCCACTCCGATATACTACGTCTCATGAACCCCTTCTCAAGCAACTCCTTTACTTTCTTATTGAGTTCCCTCCTTTCACGAGGAGCCATGTGGCGCACTGGCAAAGATACGGGTTTAGCATTATCCACAAGATAAATTCGAAAGTCTATCTCCCGCTTTGGAGGTAAGCCCTTCACGTCCTCAAACACATCCGGATATTCCCGGACCACTTCTACCGATCGCAGGTTCTCTACCGACGCGTCAAGCGATTCAAGATAACTTAGCATAACGGAATTTATGGGATTACAAAAGATGTCGAGAGCATTACCAAGGCGAGTCACAAGCCTAACCACTCTCCTTTCACAATCAAGAATGGCCCTATTTCTAGACAACCAATCCATTCCTAAAATTAGCCCATAGCCCGTGAAGCCCAATACATAAGCATCACATCTAAATTCAACGCTAAGTATAGAGATTTTCAAATCCAAACATATCATGGTCAAATGAGCCGAACCCCCAATTGGATTTGAAACGACCAAGGGATCCTCTACTAAACTAGTGTTCAAGTGCAGTGATTCAACTAATGATGCAGAGATAAGCGAATGAGATGCGCCAGAATCGAATAAGGTACGGACAGGATGATCAAACAGAAAAACTAAGCTTTCAACAGAAATTGTTCTACCTCTTTCTTGCAGCGGTGGGGCCGCAATAGCCTGAACTTGCCCCCTTGCCTGCCCTGGTGCCATAAGAGCCTGCACCTATCCTCCCGAGGTAGACCCTGCCCTCTGCCCCTTCTTTGGACAGTCCTTCACTAAATGTCCCGCATCTCCACAATGAAAACAACCAGTCTTCTTTTTCTTTCTACAATCTTTGCTGAGATGGCCAGGCGTCCCACAATTGAAGCATTTCTTCTTCCCTTTGCCATTATTGTTTTTACCACCCTTCTTATTTTGCTGTTGGGGTTTCTTCTGATCCCCGTTCTTTTCAACTGCCTTATCCTCATGCATAAGTGCCATTTCTACTAGCTTTTCAAAGGTGGCTCCCATAGGGATGTGGGTCATAGCCAACCCTTGCAACGGTTCATTCAAGCCTATAACGAACCTCAAAGCTTTCTTCTCTGGCGTGTTCACCAACTCCAAGCCAAACCTTGCTAACTGATTAAATTTATTGACATATTCCTTTACTGATGAGCTCCCTTGCTTTAGTGCCAGGAATTTTTCCATATTTAAGTTCTCCTCTGCCCTTGAAAGAAACTTTGCCTCAAACCTTCGTCTGAAATCCGCCCATGAATCAACTGGACGTTCCCCGTTAGTGACCTCCCACCAAAACGAGGCCTCTCCCTTCATTAACCAAGCAGCTAAACGGACTTTCCTCCCATCTTCCACTTCAAAGATATCCAACAATTCCTCAGTCTCCTTAAGCCAATCTCTGGCCTCTACAAACGTCTCAGTCCCTTGAAAAGTTTTTCCTCCCATAGCCTTGAATTCCTTGCACGTCTTTGCAAAAGTGTCAACACGAGGAGGAGGAGGAAGAGGAGGAATGGGTGCAACTAGGGGTGGAGGAGTATCCGCTGGGCCTGCAGTGGTGGCCCTAGCCTCCAAGTATCTCCTAAACCACCCTGGAATCGTCACACCTTCTGGGAGATTAAGATCTTCAGCCATGCTGAAACGAAAAAGGAAAGATTCAAAATGGAGAATTCGAAAGATAAAGATAAGGATGTGGCTATTTGGGATTATGTTTTTCATAAAAACTCTCTTTAAATAACATGTTTTTTTTTTTGAAAGCACTTCTTCCAAAAATACTTTAGAAAAAAAATATTTTTCTAATTTTTTTTTTTATCTGTTCTGGTAACCTTATGCTCTGATACCACGTGTAACACCCCACGTCCATTAATGTCACTCACAAAGGGAATGCATTAACGTCCATGGAGGTTTTAAGTGAATATAGAACAGTAAAATTACAACAAGACAGATATAAAATAGTACTTGGAAATTCAAAAACTTTATTTCATTGTAGCAGAAGTCAAAACATGTTTGATTACATCATAACACCATATTCAATGTCAAGTACAATATCTATCTTGATAAAACAAGTACATAATCCCATTACATGAATAGCCATTAAAAAGAAAGATAACAAGCTGGACTTTACTTCAGCAGTCCAAGCTTTCCAGAAGATAAGCGATCCAACTAGACTCCACTAGAACTTGGCCCAACCTGCGGACCTGAAGGGAGAAAAAGGATGGAAAAGAGGGGGTCAGACATAAAGTCTGGTGAATATGATAATTCTACAATACTATTACCAAAATAACTGGACTAAGGCATAAGCTGGAAAACAAGAAAATGTCTATGAAGAGCAGATTAAGGACATAGACAATCGCTAAAGGCAACGTTATAGGCGCTTCTAAATACTAAAGGATAAACACTATACTGCACCACACCAGTCACCCTAAAGATTCATCCCACTTAGCTTCACTTAGAAACTTTCCCAATGGCTTTACGTACCCCTAGCTGACTACATAGGTGCCGCCTGCCCCTATCTCCACTAGGTGTACCCTACTTCCCATTATTCGATCGGCTCCCTAACTCGTATATACCCGTGCTGGCCCCACAGTGGGGTGTATCACTCCCCTAAAGTGGCAACCTGATACAACGGACATGCACGGCTTATACCTACACGATGCAACAACGTCTTACCTACCAGCCCGGGTCCACACACGCATATGAAACCCGTTGGACTTGCGTTGCCACCGCTCCCTGTTTTGGCCTCTTATAGTCAAACCCAGTATGCGTGTCCCGTCCTCGACTTGGGTCGAGCCCACAAAGATACGTTTTGGGATACTGGTTGAAATGGGCCCCCACTATTTACCACAAGCATTCCACCTAAGCTTGTCCCCATTAGTCCATCCCACTTAACCCACTTAGTCATGTTCATTTACATGTGTGTTTGGTTAAGTCTAATCGTATTTCAAATGCCTCTAAAGGCAACCACCAGATTCCTCATGCCACCCAAGGCACCTACTTAACCCCCATGTCCCACCTTACATGATTATCTGGTTAAGTATTTCTTAGTTCATTAAGGCCATAACCTCATAAAGACCTCTCACATTAGACTGGCATTTATGGCAGCTGGATTTTCCGGGCGGGTCCGGGCAGTCTTACACCATAAAAGAGTCTAACCTCGTGTCTTTACAACTGTTACGCTTTAGTTTGGGCCTAGGACCTCTCACATTGGGCCGACATTTGTGACTACTGGATTTGCCAGGCGGGTCCGGGCAGGTTTACATCACAAACGGGTCCAACCTCGTGTCCTAAGCATTGATTATTAATAATAATCCACTTTCCCCCAATTTTAATAATTCCCTACTTGAATTATTAATTACTTCCAATTTTTAACAATGTCCATAATTGACTCAATTATGGACATCCATTCATGGTATGCAAAATCTTACAAAATTGCACCCAATTTATTAATTCCTAATATTACCCCTACCCCACGTTTGAACGTTTATTCGCAAAATATATGTTAGACTCGAATAGCCTAACTCATAGCATAAAAGAGATTATCATAATAACAACATGTATATGTGACCAAATGAATCATAATAATGGGTGAAACTTGCATATGTCCAACTTGCATGGATTATACATGTCATGGACCTAAAGGTGTCAACTTGTTCAAAATTCACCTAATATAATCTCAATCAATTTTCATAAACTTACATATGAACATGTGTGAATCAACATCATCTAATTTTTTAACAACATGGTTTTATATGGGTACACCTAACTCAATAGGCAAATTCCCATAATCAAGTTTTATTTAATTATAGTTTCAAGTTTATGGGTACACCTAACCTAATAGGCAAATTCCCATAAACAAGATCCATTTAAATTAAGAAGAAAAAACATAACTTTAAGCATGATCCAACAACATCATGATTTTTCAACATAATATAGCATGATTTATAACATGGCATAGTATGATAGTATAACATAGCTTGACATGATTCTCAACATAGCACGACATAGCATAAGAGAATTTACCACATAGCATGACATAGCATATATAATTTACATCATACGACAACATAATAACATAATAAGAGATCCACAATATATAGAATTTACAATTACAAATCACATCACTTTCTTGTGATCCATTCATAACTGAGTCAAATTAGTTTGTAATAGTCTTGTGAGAATCATCATACTCACCAACAAAAGAAAAGAATTAGAGAAAGAGAGATCTTTTGATTTGATTTGTGTAGATTTAGTTGTAGATGATTAGGCTTCCTCTTCTTAGTTTGTGACGGCTATGCTGAACTCCATGGCAACAGCATGACGGTAGCTTCTCTAATTTTACAAGTGATTTAGGTCTAGGGTCTACCCACTTATTTATAGATTTTAGAATTCATTTAGGCCATTAGATTTAACCTAGAAATAACCGCAGTCGTTCAGACAAGATGGGGTTTATCTTGTTGACTCAGCAATGAGTCAGAAGTGACTCAGCAAACACTCAGCAAATTAATAAACTTCTATTCATGTTTGCATTAACTGCCCATATATATATATATATATATATATATATATATATATATATATATATATATATATTCTACAATGTACACATTAGATACATCCCCCCTTTTACACACTTATTATTGTTTTTATATGCATATTAGATACATCCCCTCTCTTACACACTTATTAATATTTTTATATTCATATTAGATACATCCCCTCTCTTACATACTTATTAATATTTTTATATTCATAATAGATACATCCCCTCTCTTACATACTTATTAATATTTTTATATTCATATTAGATACATCCCCTCTTCTACACACTTATTATTATTTTAGCAACTTTAGTGTTAATAGAAAATTCGGGGTGTTACAAATACACAACTGAAAGAGATAAACGGATATAGAGCTTTCCAGATATCGTTCCAGCTGTAAATCAGAATCCTGTGAATATAAATTTGCAAAACCAAAACTACTAGCTGCCCGTGCGGAAAATAAAGGCACCCAGAGTTTAGGTTAAAAAAATAAACTCCAAGTCAGTCATGTGACTTGTGTGAGAACTAAAACATATATTAATCTTTATTTTAGAGTTGTGTAAATCAAGGGACCACGCCATAGAACATGGAATGTGTTTCCTCCCATGAATACCAGTGCATAAAACAACAGCGCAATGCTGAATAAAGAACAATGAAGCTATTATAAGACCCAGGTCCCATCACACAATGCAACGCAAGCCGAAGGATAGGGTTTTACCTTATAAAAGCCAAACAATGCTGATACGCGAAATTTCATCTTTTATTATTACTATAAGTCTATAGTGTCAAAACAATTTCAATCATAAGTATCAATCATAGACGGCATAAGTGCCCCATACCATTATGTCACCATATATAGGTTCTACAATCAAAACCGCAAAATCACGTATTGGAAGTTGGATTTCCATCTGTGAACCGAGGCAAGGGATCGTCCTCACCGCTTCATGACGCTCTAGCCCGTGTCTCAGGCAAGTACTCAGTCAAGCCTTGGATTGTCAGGGCCTGTCCACCGATGTGGATATAAATGCCTGAACACTGCGTTTCCCTGCCCTTTGGAGCGTAAATGAGTCCTATGACTCCATCGGCTACACATAGTCACCGATATAGGCACCTCGCATCCAACAACTACACAGGTGAAAATAATATAAATGTTAGGGCTGGTAGGTCACTGACACCACCCTAGCTAGAAGGAAACGCATATCCTCCCTAAGGTCCTCTCCTGTTTCTAGTTCATACCGAGGTGTGATGCTCGCGAATTAACGTTATACACAAATCTATGCCACATAGGCAGTGCTTTGATCATCAACCACAAGACTTTGCTTTTTAACAAAAGCCTTGATCATTTGCATCTCAGCATGCCACAGAGGCAATTCACACTATGCAACTGATATCAATCACATAGAATGAAATCCGATGTCAGGCACACATCCATTTACAAGTCCGTTTTGGGTCTGAACGAATCCGGAGGAACCTTGTACCTCGCATATCCATCGATCTCCAAGTACGTCTGAACGATCACCAACCGATTCCCTCCTCTTGGGTGTACAGCCCAATCAAGATCATCAGTAATTATCCAAACGATGTGAAGACCTCCAGTCTTCGACCACCATCTTCATCCTCGACAATTCGTCGAATCAGTTATTCAGAATGGGACAAACCCGATCTTTCTGAATAACTCACAAATATAATAAACAAGTGTTACACAAACACAACATATGCCTCATTCCAATTTAGAATATTCTTTTATTCAAATATTCTTATACTTTGAGAATGGTTCCCATTAATTTTATCAAAGATAAATTCTTTAAATTTATTCTTTAATCTTCCTTTGAATATCAATTCAAACCAAATTATGGTTTATCCAAACTAGTCGGGATTAATGAACCTTACCGAAGTAATCATTTGTTTTAATTTCCCAATCCCAACCTATTCATCCTATGAAGTAAAACTGGTAATACTTCATATCTAACACCACGGTGTTATCGGTAAATTCAATTACCATTTCACGTTCAAATTTAATTAAAGATTTAAATTTCACCTGGAGCAAAACCGGTGATACTCCATTCTCGATCATATCAATCTAATTAAAGATTCATTAAAACTCCACTTGGTTTTAATCTTCCCAAAATTAATATTAATGATTGTTTAACTTAGGAAATCATATCTTGTCTTTAACTGGGTTAAAGAACCAATGTTATTTAAAACACGGTTCACGATAAACCCAAAATCAGATTCTATTCTATCAGCCTTTAACCGTAAATTAGCAAGTGAACAATTCCCTAAGTAATAACCCCGAAGGCCGAAACCAACATCAGATCAATACCCAAGAAACCATTCAACTTAACTAATCTCCAGTTAGTTTCTGATTTTCTTAACTCTGTTGGGTCTAAGAACAGTATTATTAAAGATACCATTCACGACAACCCAAAATCACATTCCATTAACAATGGAATCTTCAATGGAAACAAATCAATATATATAATCGATATAAACTTCCATATCCAACTAATAATATAAATGGAATAACGACAACGCCTTTTAAATTCAAGATATATTACCAGTCTTCCTCCACAGAAATTTACTTCGATTATTACCAAATCGAATTCCATTCCATTCCAATTTATTTTATTAAATTGGAAAACTTTACTTTGAAAAATCTCCTTTAAATCTTATCAAAAAGATTTATAAATTCCAAATCCCATTTCACTGTAAATCGGTTTAAAGAACGAATGTCGTTAAAACACAGTTCACGATAAACCCAATTCACATTCCATTAATTATCGGGTTAAAGTATTTAAAATACCTTTCACGAGAAAACCAAAAATCAATTCAAATTCAATTCCAATTAAATACCATTTAATTGGTATACTTCATTAAATCTAAATAAAAAGATTTAATATTTTTCTCAACTGGGTTCAAGAACAGTGTTAATGAAGACACCATTCACGACAAACCCAAATCCCATTTGATATTAAATACAAGGCTCTGAATAGAAAATATATCGACTTATATTCAATAAAAAATTCTACGACCAACAAATATCGTATTGGTAATAACGATATAAATATATCTTTCAAATTTCCATAACAATATCTGTATAATCACGAAATCCAACATTGAAATATCCCAAAGGCAATTTCGATTCAAATCCATTCCAATTCAGTTATTGGAATTTCTGGTTACTTTTAAAACCTTCAAATCCAATTTATTTAATTCCAAAATAAGTGGATTATAATTCTTGTTCATACTAGTTCATTTCGATAAAAATCTATTTTTATCTTTTCAAATATAGAATTTTTCATCCCAATTCTTTCCAAATCATTTCTTATGATTTTACACAAATTACTACTATTTTTAAAAAAATTATCAAGGCTCGTAAAGTCGATTTCCGTAAGCGGCCATCGAACTGCACTTACAACGACCTTTTCGAAATTTGATTTGGACATAATTCCAAATCCAACCGTTAGATTTCAAATCTCTAATATTCGTTGGAAATCTCTTTTCGATACGAACCCAATTTCAGTTTTGAGAGAATCCGACGGTCGGATCTCCCGTAATATCCATTCGAAGTCAATGGTCGAAATTTGCGAACTACCGAAGCACGGCGCGTTCTATTCAGGCCATTATATTATATATATATATATATAAAATAAATATATTTCTTCAATTTCCATTTAAAACGTATTTTATAAATTGTTTTAAATTCGTTTTCAAAACGATTTCATCTTCTTACTCAATTTCAAATCAAAATTGAATATTCCATACCATCGATATATAAATGATAATATTTTTAAAACATTATATTTTGAAATCAATTCCTTTTCGATATTCATTATAAAAATGAATAAAATCAATATAGATATCATTCACGTCAAAATAGATCTGGAAATTAGTCCCATAAATCATTGTTAACGTGTAGTTTTATTCCAGATCTGTAGTTTTGGTGTTGATTTATGGTTCATATAAGTTTTCTTAAAAAATATTAACTCGTTTGCATTCAATTTTTTAGGTTTTCACTTGGTTATTGTAAATTTCCCTTTTTTCTTTTTCAATAAAAGGACATTATTTGAAATCAATAAGATATATGTATGACAAAAGGAAAAGTTTGTGTAAATTCATGTACAAATATAGATTAATGTATGTTTGTGCATAATTTACATCAACCATTCCAAAAATGTACATATTATGTATTTCTTATGAAATGGAATACAGAAGAATAAGGAAGAAAATGTATTTTCTATAGATTAGGTGACAATACACCCTAATTGGAAGCTACACACTTAGCCATGCGACCTACCCGATTTTATACCATTTCCCAGTTGTGAGGCTTGAAGCCGCGCTTATCTTTTAACATGTCACATTTTTATTCACCTTAAATGCCACATCGTCAAACCTACCAAAATCATTTATTGATTTCCCTAAAAATATAACGAAGATCAAGCTAATAGAAACGAATTCCTCCACCACCCACGTGATACGTTTGAAGAGGTCAATATGGATGATCTGTTAGACATACATGGCCAGACATTCGTCCATACAAGTTGTCCTGGGATTGGAAAAACCGAAGGCACCGTCCCACCAATCCATCTTAGGAAATTTCTACCTAGGATTAATTGAATAGCCTTGCACTTTAATCCGTCTTCAATTATCTTCATCATATTTGATCCGCAACGCCTATACCCACACAGAGTGGTTTTCAGATAATAGATCCTACCCTTTTTTCCGTATTGACAACAGAAATATAAAATGGATAAAACTTTGATAGCTGGTTATTTAACTATCAAAGGAAACATCCGTACTACCAATGATTCTATTTCCAAATGGAAATTCTACTAATCAAGGATCAAGCAACAATCATCCCCTTTAAGATAAGATTTAATTAATTAAATTTATCATTTCTCAATTTCCCTTCAATATCTTTACCTAGATATTACTCCAAACCAGTTTAGCCTCTCAGAATTCTTGGAAAAAAAAATTCCATCTATCATAACTATTTATTCTCTTTATTCCAAAAAATATCTGTTTTTAACATCAAATAGCATTTCCATATATTCACAAATATCTATTCTTCCAGATTCATCTGCCCGTAACCAAAAACTAGTAAGAGAACAACTCCCTAAGTATCAACCACAAAGGCCGAAACCAACATCAGATCGACACTCAGGAAGCCATTCAACTCGAGTAATCACCAGTTAGTTTCTAATTTCCTTAACTCCATTTCTTAAATTTTGGTCAACAAATCATTTCAATCTGCAAAATGTTTGCTTTTAAACAATCACAATTAAAAACATGTAAACGTTTATCCTCCCAATTTCTCAAGATTTAATTTTATAAATTCCTTTTTTTTCTTTTTAAATTCCATTACAGTTTTATTCTCTTATTAAATTTCAAATATAATTGATAAGTTGATTTCTAGTTATCAAACTTTCTTTATTTTTTCTATATCCTAAAATTTTCAGAAAATTTCGCCAGCAACTTCATTGTACGCTCAATCAATACAACTACAAACATCCTCTCTGGGCCCTTTCCATTCAAAAATAAAACAAAAAGCCAAGAATCTTGGAAAATAGGGGCTTAAAATCTCATATTTAATTAAATACATATCTCTTTTGTCAGACATTCAATTTATATTCCTTCTTACACTTCACTCTATACTTGTCTAATGTATATCCAATCATCCCCAATTTATTTCAACTCAATCCAATCGTTTTAACTCAACTCACTAATTTATTCTCTAATTAGCTCTTTTGCCTATTTCACTTTTTATTTCGAAATATCACGTTCATATATATTTTTAATTTTCTTATAAACCAATATAATTCCATTTTCAACTCAAGTTGCATATTCGATTTTGAATATGTATTCATAAGTCCCATTCACTTATCCAAATTAAAATTCAATTCAAAACTGCATTAACTAATTGTTCATCTAATCATTTAATTCTATTCAACGATTAAAAATCTTATTTTTGTTCCAAAAATCAATCCATTTACTCCACTTGAGTTCATATTTATTTTATAACTAAAGTCTGTATTTTTCTAATGGAAACCAATATTTTTTTTGCTTATGTTTTTCAAACGATTATAGCGTTGTTTTTTCGGAAATTTGATTTTGACATAACTAAAAATCTATAAGACGAAATCCAAATTTTTCTCTTCGATTAGAAAATTATAACTCAATAGGTCCGACGATTCTTGTTTCAAAGAACTATATTTCTGTATACTCAATTGAAGTTCAAAATGTCAAACTATGAACTACCATGCCGCAGTGAGTTCGTTTTAATTAAATTTAATTATAATTGTTTAAACTTTGTTTATTTAATAATTTCCAACTCTATTCTTTAATATTTAAATATAAATTAAACTGGTTTTCTAAATCTAACTTAAATTTTCAGTTTATCCTAAATCGTCAACTACTATATCCAAAATTCATAACTCAGTTTTAAATTAATTTATAAACTCAACTTCTAATGTTAGCTTAAAATTTCCTTGGAAATAAATTATTTTATAAAATTCGATATAATCAAATTTAATTTAAAAAATATTCAATCTTATCTCAATTCAGTTTATATTTCGAATTCTGGAATAAATTCTACCCTTCCCATTTTGAAACGATTTCTAATTACCTTTTTAAAATTATACTTGAATTTACAATTCAAATTTATTCAAACATTTTTTACTTCATTATATTTACAAAACATCATTTAAAAATTAATTTCCTTGTTTAATAATTTCCTTGTTTTATTATTTAGTTTAATCTTGTATTTTAGTACTTAATCTTATATTTTAGTTTATAAAATTCCTATATCTATTGTAAAAATAAATTATTTTTATAAATTCGACATAGTCGAATTGTAACACCCCACGTCCATTAATGTCACTCACAAAGGGAATGCATTAACTTCCATGGAGGATATAAGTGAATATAGAACAGAAAAATTACAACAAGACATATAATAAGTAGTACTTGAAAACTAAAACTTCATTTTATTGCAGCGGAAACATGTTTGTTACATCACAAAACCATTAATAAGAGTCAAGTACATTATCCATCTTCATAAAAACAAAATACAAAATCCCATTACACAAATAGTCATTAAAGAAGATAACAAGCTGGACTTTACTTCAAGGGTCCAAACTTTCCAAAGAGATGAAGCAATCTAATCAAACTCCACTAGAGCTGGGTCCAACCTGAGGATCTGGAGGGGGAAAAGGATAGAAATGGAGGGGGTCAGACATAAAGTCTGGTGAGTATGACAATTCTAACAATACTATTATCAAGTTAACTAGACTAAGGCATAAGCTGGAAGACAAGTAAATGTCTATGAACTATTAGGAAGATAAAGATAGCGTTTAAGATAACGTTAAAGATAACGGTACATGCATACCTAATTACTAACGAATAATTACTATACTGCACCGCCAATTACTACACTGCACCGCGCCAATTACTACACTGCACCGCACTAGTCACCCTAAAGGTTGATCCCACTTGCTTCACACAGAAACAATATAAATAGCCTTACGTACCCCTAGCTGACTACATAGGTGCCGTCTCCCCCTATCTCCACTAGGTGTACCCCACTACCCTCTTAAATTTTTTATAAGTAACTTCGTGTACTCCTAGCTGACTACATAGGTGCCGCCTGCCCCTATCTCCCTAGGTGTACCCCACTACCCACTTTCGATCGACTCCCTACTCGTAGATACCCGTGTTGGCCCCACAGTGGGGTGTATCACTCCCCTAAAGTGGCAACCCGATACAACTGAGAATGCACAGCTTATACCTACACGATGCAACAACGTCTTACCTACCAGCCCGGGTCCACACACGCATATGAAACCCGTTGGACTTGCGTTGCCACCGCTCCCCGTTTTGGCCTCTTATAGTCCAGCCTAGTATGCATGTCCCGTCCTCGACTTGGGTCGAGCCCACAAAGATACGTTTAGGATACTGGTTGAAATGGGCCCCCACAAGCTACCCACCTAAGCTTGTCATTAATATATCCCACTTAACCCACTTAGTCATGTTCATTTGCATGTGTGTTTGGTTAAGTCTTACTAATCGTATTTCACATGTCACTAAGGGCACCCACTAGACTTCTCATGCCACCCAAGGCACCTACTTAACCCCCATGTCCCACTTTACATGTTTATCTGGTTAAGTATTTCTTAATTCATTCAGGCCATAACCTCGTAAAGACCTCTCACATTAGACTGGCATTTATGGCAGCAGGATTTGTCGGGCGGGTCCGGGCAGTCTTACACCATAAAAGAGTCTAACCTCGTGTCTTTACAACTGTTATGCTTTAGTTTAGGCCTAGAACCTCTCACATTGGGCTGACATTTGTGACCACTGGATTTGCCGGGCGGTTCCGGGCAGGTTTACGTCACAAACGAGTCCAACCTCGTGTCCTAAGCATTGATTGACAACTTTCAATCTTTTACCCCAGTTTTAATAATTCCCTATCAAAATTATTAATTAAGTCCACTTTTATTGATTGTATGCAAAATCATATCAATTGCAAAATCATATCAATTGCACCCCAACATCTTATTAAATCGTTAATATTACCCCTACCCCACGTTTATACGTTCGCTTATTCAACGCATAATATAGGCTAGACTTGAATAGTCTAACGCATAGCACAAGGACAAATTACCACAACATATAGACAATAAAAATAAATCTAATCATAATAGGGGTGAAACTTGCATAAACTACGCATGTTAAGGATCAAAAGTTGTCAACTTGTTAAATGTCACAATTTACATGATATGATCGTAGCCCAAATCTATACATAAACTTGCATATGGGGTTTTTAGGCAACATAATGATGGTGTGAACTAGCATAGGATATCACATATGTCATAGCATAATTCTAGATGTCATAAGGGATGTCATGGCATATGTTCATACTAATAAACCTAAACTTGCACATGTCACTTGTCATATAGATCAACATAACCCAAATAATATCAACATCATGATTTGATTAACATGAACTAGTTAGCATAGATAGTAACATTATGGCTTTTTAACATGTATGATTCATCACAACTTAGCATAGAAACTATCAACATACACAACATCATCATAGCATGATTTACAACATATAGGATATCATCACCACATAGCATAGGATTTATAACATACATGATAGTATAAGGTTTACAACAACATATATGACAATTCACATCATCTACTCATAATCCATTCATGACTTAACCTAATTAAAATTATAATAATCTTGTTAAGACTATCATACTCACAATTAGAGAAGAAAGAGAGTCGAATTAGCGCTGTTTTGATGAAGAATCGCTGTTAGGGTTGGGTAGTTCTGATTTGGTTGCTGTTCTTTATCTTTAATTTGATGGTGGCTGCTCTAGGTCTCAATATATCATCATGACGGCCATGGTATTTGTTTATTTTCTGATTTAGGGTTTGTGTATAGGGGTCTTTTTATAGAGTTATAAATTAATTTAAGCCGTCGGATGTTCTTAGGGTTAATCAAAACCATTTAATTATGATAGGGTGATGAGTCAGCCCTAATGACTTAGCAAGGAGTCAGAATGGACTCAACAACATGGGTCAGCCTGAATTAGAAAGGTGTGCAGGCTCCAGCCTCGGCCTGGGCACACTTGGCAGGTGCACCAATGTAAATATGTACTGGCGCACTTCCCAAGTGCGCCAGTGCATTTAATTTTTTTTCTTTCTTTGCCACCAAACTTTGTTTGTCCATAACTTTTTCATCCTGTACTCGTTTCCCGCAAACTTGGACTCTATCTCCACTAGAATTCCGAGACGAACACAATGGCACAACCCATTTCCCACAATTCTCACGTCCGAGATTAGTTATTCTTTAATTTGTAAACATTAATATTAACAGAATTACGGGGTGTTACATTCTCCCCTCCTTAAAGGATTTCGTCCCCGAAATCTTCAAGTTAAGAAGAATGTCTATCCTAACATCCAAACAACCATCTACTCAACCATCAATCACAGGCATCCATTGTCCTTATAGTCTTCTAATGCTTTCATGTTTGAATGCACAGTGTGTGTATATGTCCATATCTAATGCAAAATCAAGCGGTCCACTGATTCATTTGACCTCCTTAATGCAAATCATGATAGTGCCATGCATCCATTATGTACGCAAAAGTTCCCTATCGATACATATTATTTCTACATGCGTGCACAACCATTCACCAAAATGCGGTATCCATATGATAGTACAACCATTATACATCCATTTTACTAAACACAGCCATTTATATGCAATATTCAGTATGAAGTGACTGAGCCGATCTAGTGCCTAATAGTGTGTGTATATGCGTCCACGAGCAACCACTAGCAAACACTTGCATCCTCTTTGCATCCATCATACATAACATGTCTCAAACACATGTTTCAACAATAGGATTATCCTATCTAAAGATCAAGAATACTAACGAGAGGGTACTCTAAAGGTAAGATAAGTACAAGATAAGCGATAAAGGAGAAATTAAAGGACATACCCCCGAAAAGGAAAGGGTATCGTGAACGCATCTTCTCTTCTGTCTCCCAAGTAGCGTTGCTCTCATCATCTCCCCATTGTACTTTGACCAGTCTGACCTCTCGATTTCTCATCTTCTTAATCTCTGACCCAAGAATGCGCGTAGGAACTTGTCGAATCGTCGCATCACGCTCTATCTGCACCTCTCTAAGCAAGCTCGGCTATACCACCTCCGAGGTCTCGTGCAAGCACCTCCTCAAATGTGATACATGGAATACGTCTTGTACACCACTAAGTCTCTCGGGCAACTCCACTCTATACGCCATTTGCCCAACCTTCTCCTTAATAGGAAATGGTCCTACGAATCTTGGTGCTAATTTCCCAATGGACCCAAAGTGAACAACGTTCCGTAATGGAGACACTTTGACAAAGACCATGTCCCCAACTTCAAACTCGAGATCTATCCTCCTCTTATCCGCATAAGATTTCTGCCTATCCTGTGCTGCTTTCATCCTCCTCCGAATCAAGTCGATCTTCTCCGAAGTCTCTCTAATCGTATCGGGCCCAAGTAAGATCTTATCGGTAGATTCCCACCAACATGTAGGCGAACGACACGACCGTCCATAAAGAGCTTCGAATGGTGCCATACCAGTGCTAGACTGAAAGCTGTTATTATATGCGAACTCCACCAGTGGAAGATGCTCTTCCCATGTACCCCAAAGTCTAGGATACATAGCCTCAAAAGATCCTCTAGAATGCGATTCACCTTCTCGGTCTGGCCGTTCGTTTGAGGATGATATGCGGTGATCAAACATAACTGAGTCCCTACCGCCTCTTGTAAGCTTCTCCAAAATTCGCTAGTGAAAATAGGATCGCGGTCGCTCACTATGCTAGAAGAAACACCGTGCAAACGAACTATTTCTCGGATGTATACAGAAGCTAACCATGGAGCAGTCCTCTTACTCTTCACGGGAATAAAATGGACGCTCTTAGTAAGTCTATCTACTATAACCCAAATCCCCGTATTACCCTTCCTTGATCGTGATAATCCATCCACAATGTCCATCGAGACACTTTCCCACTTCCATAGTGGAACCTCCAATGGGTGAAGCAACCCACCGGGTTTCTTTTGCTCCGCTTTTACTTGTTGGCACACCAAGCATCTAGCGACATACTCGGCTACGTCCCTCTTTATATCGGCCCAAAAGTAAACTCGTCTTATGTCCATGTACATCTTGTCCCCGCCGGGATGAATGGTCATCTTCGAACGATGTGCTTCGTCAAGAATAATCTTCCTTAGGTCATCGTCTTTTGGTACACAAAGTATACCGTCCCTACGTAACAAACCCTTATCATCTAGGGTATACCTACGGAGATGGCTTGATGACTCCCCTCCTTTGAGCTTTTCTACTAACTCAACCAACTGTGGGTCGTCTCGCTATGCCTCGCCGATCTGTCCCAAAAGCATAGGTCTGACCTCCAAGGATGCTAGCAAACCGGGTACAAAGTCAACGGAAGGTCTAAAGTCAAACATTGAAATGAATTCTAAGCTTCGCCGCTCCACAAACAAAGGACTTAAGGATAACCTTTTTCTACTTAAGGCATCCTCCACCACGTTACCCTTGCCAGGGGTATATGCTATCTCGAAGTCGTAGGATGCTAAGAACTCCATCCACCTTAACATATCTCCCTTCCCTAGAGACCACATGCCCTAAATTCCTCACTTCCTTACTCCAAAAATGGTACCTTGGAGAACTTAGCTTTAAGCTAGTGCACTTGTAGGGTCTCTAAGCTTTCCCTAAGACATAGGGCATGCTCTTCTCTGCTTCTCGAGAAAACCAGGATATTAACCCATGTAAAATCGTCACAACTATCCATCTCTCACGCAGACCATCCTAGTCGAATTCGACATCCCCCAAGTGCAAGCCCCAAAGGCCTAGACTAATATCAGACAAACACCCAAGGGATACCTCCTTCGAATTCAGACGACCTACGTGAGATGATACTAGTAAGATGGTCAATCAATTGAGCACTTGACCGACTCTGGCCTTCCTTGCCAGTCTTGCTCCAAAACTACCGCTGACTACATAACGGGATTTGCTTAATCTATTAAGCACATACAAAAACTTATTCCGCGCCTATGGGTAAACCCCGCGCTTTATCAACGACGTCTCCATACTCATGGATCACACAAACAGGTTCCTAATCATCGTTAGATGCGTCAGAAGATTCTAGGAAGCTAAGCATCACTGAACCCCTAGGGTCGCAAGAAATATGAGGGTTTTTCTACAACGAATCAATAGTCTAACTACCCTCCTTTCACAGTCTAGGATGGCACCCCACTTGGCTAGCCAATCCACCCCTAGAATCAAACTACAGCCCGTGAAACCAAGGACAAAGGCATTGCATTCAAACTCAATGCCAAGATAAACACTCTCAAATCCCGACAAATCATAGAAAGATGAGCCGAACCACCAATAGGATTTGAGACTACTAAGGGATCAGTAACAATACTAGTATCTAGCTGCAGTGTTTCAACTAATGATGTAGAGATAAACGAATGCGATGCGCCCGAATCGAATAAGGTATGGACATGATGATCAAACAGAAAAACTAAGCTTTCAACAGAAATGGTTCAACCTCGTTCTTGCAGTGGTGGGACCGCGAGAGCCTGAACTTGTCCCCTTGCCTGCTCTGGTGCTATAAGAGCCTGCACCTGTCCTCCCGAGGTAGCCCCTGCCCTCTGCCCCTTCCTCGGGCAGTCCTTCACTAAATGTCCCGCATCGCCACAATGAAAACAACCAGTCTTCTTTTTCGTTCGGCAGTCCTTGCTGAGATGGCCTGGGGTCCCACAGTTAAAGCATTTCTTATTTCCCTTGCCATTATTGTCTTTACCACCCTTCTTGTTTTGCTGTTGGGGTTTCTTCTGATCCCCTTTCTTCTCGGGTGCCTTATCAGCTTTAGCACTTTTCGCCTCGTGCATGAGCGCCATTTCTACTAGCTTCTCAAAGGTGGCCCCTATAGGAATGTGGGTCATGGCCAACCCTTGCAATGGTTCATTCAAGCCATTAACGAACCACAGAGCCTTCTTCTCCGGCGTGTTCACTAAGTCTAAGCCAAACCTTGCTAACTGATTAAATTTGTTGACATATTCTTTTACTGATGAGCTTCCTTGCTTCAATGTCAAGAACCTTTCCATATACAGATTTTCTTCCGCCCTAGAGAGAAACTTCGCCTCGAACCTACGTCTAAAATCCACCCAAGAGTCAACAGGACGCTCCCCATTAGTGACCTCCCACCAAAACGAGTCCTCTCCCTTCATCAACCAAGTTGCTAAACGAACTCTCCTCCCTTCTTCTACTTCAAAGATTTCTAGCATTTCTTCCACCTCCTTAAGCCAAACTCTAGCTTCCACAAACGTTTCTTACCTTTGAAAGGGTTTTCCACCCATAGCTTTATATTCCTTACACGTCTTTGCAAAAGTATCTACACGAGGAGGAGGAGGAGGAACGGGTGCAACTGGTGGTGGAGGAACATTGGCCGGACCTGCGGCGGCCCTAGCCTCTAACAGCCTCCTATACCATCCTGGTATAGTTACACCGTCAGGTAGGTTAAGATCTTCAGCCATGTTGAAACGAAAAAGGAAAGATTCAAAATGGATAATTCGAAAGATAAAGATATATGGCTATTTGGGGATTATGTTTTTCATAAAAACTTCCTCTTTAAATTTCTCATTAAAACATGTTTTTGAAAACATTTCTTCCAAAAACAACTATTTTTCTAAAGTATTTTTATCTTTTCTGGTAACCTTAAGCTCTGACACCATGTGTAACACCCCACGTCCATTAATGTCACTCACAAAGGGAATGCATTAACTTCCATGGAGGTTATAAGTGACTATAGAACAGAAAAATTACAACAAGACAGATAATAAGTAGTACTTGAAAACTAAAACTTCATTTTATTGCAGCGGAAACATGTTTATTACATCACAAAACCATTAATAAGAGTCAAGTACATTATCGATCTTCATAAAAACAAAATACATAATCCCATTACACAAATAGTCATTAAAGAAGATAACAAGCTGGACTTTACTTCAAGGGTCCAAACTTTCCAAAGAGATGAAGCAATCCAATCAAACTCCACTAGAGCTGGGTCCAACCTGAGGATCTGGAGGGGGAAAAGGATAGAAATGGAGGGGGTCAGACATAAAGTCTGGCGTGTATGACAATTCTAACAATACTATTATCAAGTTAACTAGACTAAGGCATAAGCTGGAAGACAATTAAATGTCTATGAACTATTAGAAAGATAAAGATAGCGTTTAAGATAACGTTAAAGATAACGGTACAGGCATACCTAATTACTAACGAATAACTACTATACTGCACCGCCAATTACTACACTGCACCGCGTCAATTACTACACTGCACCGCACCAGTCACCCTAAAGGTTGATCCCACTTGCTTCACACAGAAACAATATAAATAGCCTTACGTACCCTTAGCTGACTACATAGGTGCCGTCTGCCCCTATCTCCACTAGGTGTACCCCACTACCCTCTTAAAAATTTTATAAGTAACTTCGTGTACTCCTAGCTGACTACATAGGTGTCGTCTGCCCCTATCTCCACTAGGTGTACCCCACTACCAACTTTCGATCGACTCCCTACTCGTAGATACCTGTGCTGGCCCCACAGTGGGGTGTATCACTCCCCTAAAGTGGCAACCCGATACAACTAAGAATGCACGGTTTATACCTACACGATGCAACAACGTCTTACCTACTAGCCCGGGTCCACACACGCATATGAAACCCGTTGGACTTGCGTTGCCACCGCGCCCCGTTTTGGCCTCTTATAGTCAAGCACAGTATGCGTGTCCCGTCCTCGACTTAGGTCGAGCCCACAAAGATACGTTTGGGATACTGGTTGAAATGGGCCCCCACAAGCTACCCACCTAAGCTTGTCATTAATATATCCCACTTAACCCTCTTAGTCATATTCATTTACATGTGTGTTTGGTTAAGTCTTACCAATCGTATTTCACATGCCACTAAGGGAACCCACTAGATTACTCATGCCACCCAAGGCTCCTACTTAACCCCCATGTCCCACTTTACATGTTTATCTGGTTAAGTATTTCTTAATTCATTCAGGCCATAACCTCGTAAAGACCTCTCACATTAGACTGGCATTTATGGCTGCTGGATTTACCGGGCGGGTCCGGGCAGTCTTACACCATAAAAGAGTCTAACCTCGTGTCTTTATAACTGTTATGCTTTAGATTAGGCCTAGGACCTCTCACATTGGGCTGACATTTGTGACCACTGGATTTGCCAGGTGGTTCCGGGCAGGATTACATCACAAACGAGTCCAACCTCGTGTCCTAAGCATTGATTGACAACTTTCAATCTTTTACCCCAGTTTTAATAATTCCCTATCAAAATTATTAATTAAGCCCACTTTTATTGATGTCCATAATTGACTCAATTAGGGTCATCCACTCATGGTATGCAAAATCATATCAATTGCACCCCAATATCTTATTAAATCCTTAATATTACCCCTACCCCACGTTAATACGTTCGCTTATTCAACGCATAATATAGGCTAGACTTGAATAGTCTAACGCATAGCATAAGGACAAATTACCACAACATATAGACAATAAAAATAAATCTAATCATAATAGGGGTGAAACTTGCATAAACTACGCATGTTAAGGATCAAAAGGTGTCAACTTGTTAAATGTCATAATTTACATGATATGATCATAGCCCAAATCTATACATAAACTTGCATATGGGGTTTTTAGGCAACATAATGATGGTGTGAACTAGCATAGGATATCACATATGTCATAGCATAATTCTAGATGTCATAAGGGATGTCATGGCATATGTTCATACTAATAAACCTAAACTTGCATATGTCACTTGTCATATAGATCAACATAACCCAAATAATATCAACATCATGATTTGATTAACATGAACTAGTTAGCATAGATAGTAACATTATGGCTTTTTAACATGTATGATTCATCACAACTTAGCATAGAACTATCAACATACACAACATCATCATAGCATGATTTTCAACATATAGGATATCATCACCACATAGCATAGGATTTATAACATACATGATAGTATAAGGTTTACAACAACATATATGACAATTCACATCATCTACTCATAATCCATTCATGACTTAACCTAATTAAAATTATAATAATCTTGTTAAGACTATCATACTCACAATTAGAGAAGAAAGAGAGTCGAATTAGCGCTCTTTTGATGAAGAATCGCTGTTAGGGTTGGGTAGTTCTGATTTGGTTGCTGTTCTTTATCTTTAATTTGATGGCGGCTGCTCTAGGTCTCAAAATATCAGCATGACGGCCATGGTCTTTGTTTATTGTCTGATTTAAAGGTTTGTGTATAGGGGTCTTTTTATAGAGTTATAATTTAATTTAAGCCGTCGGATGTTCTTAGGGTTAATCAAAACCATTTAATTATGATAGGGTGATGAGTCAGCCCTAATGACTTAGCAAGGAGTCAGAATGGACTAAACAACACGGGTCAGCCTGAACCAGAAAGCTGTGCAGGCTCCAGCCTCGGCCTGGGACACTTGGCAGGTGCACCAGTGTGACTATGTACTGGCGAACTTCCCAAGTGCGCCAGTGCATTTAATTTTTTTTCTTTCTTTTCCACCAAACTTTGTTCGTCCATAACTTTTTCATCCGGTACTCGTTTCCCGCAAACTCGGACTCTATCTCCACTAGAATTCCGAGACGAACACAATGGCACAACCCATTTCCCACAATTCTCACGTCTGAGATTAGTTATTCTTTAATTTGTAAACATTAATATTAACAGAATTACGGGGTGTTACATTCTCCCCTCCTTAAGGATTTTGTCCCCGAAATCTTCAAGTTAAGAAGAATGTATATCCTAACGTCCAAACAACCATCTACTCAACCATCAATCACAGGCATCCATTGTCCTTATAGTCTTCTAATGCTTTCATGTTTGAATGCACAGTGTGTGTATATGTCCATATCTAATGCAAAATCAAGCGGTCCACTGATTCATTTGACCTCCTTATGCAAATCATGATAGTGCCATGCATCCATTATATATGCAAAAGTTCCCTATCGATACATATTATTTCTACATGCGTGCACAACCATTCACCAATATGCGGTATCCATATGATAGTACAACCATTATACATCCATTTTACTAAACACAGCCATTTATATCCAATATTCAGTATGAAGTGACTGAGCCGATCTAGTGCCTAATAATGTGTGTGTATATGCGTCCACGAGCAACCACTAGCAAACACTTGCATCCACTTTGCATCCATCATACATAACATGTCTCAAACACATGTTTCAACAATAGGATTATCCTATCTAAAGGTCAAGAATACTAATGAGAGGGTACTCTAAAGGTAAGATAAGTACAGGATAAGCGATAAAGGAGAAATTAAAGGACATACCGCCGAAAAGGAAAGGGTGTCGTGAACGCATCTTCTCTTCTGTCTCCCAAGTAGAGTTGCTCTCATCATCTCCCCATTGTACTTTGACCAGTCTGACCTCCCGATTTCTCAGCTTCTTATTCTCTGACCCAAGAATGCGCGTAGGAGCTTGTCGAATCGTCGCATCACGCTCTATCTCCACCTCTCTAAGCAAGCTCGACTATACCACCTCCGCGGTCTCGTGCAAGCACTTCCTCAAATGTGATACAAGGAATACGTCGTGTACACCACTAAGTCTCTCGGGCAACTCCACTGTATACGCCATTTGCCCAATCTTCTCCTTAATAGGAAACGGTCCTAAGAACCTTTGTGCTAATTTCCCAATGGACCCAAAGCGAACAACGTTCCGTAATGGAGACACTTTGACAAAGACCATGTCCCCAACTTCAAACTCGAGATCTATCCTCCTCTTATCCGCATAAGATTTCTGCCTATCCTGTGCTGCTTTCATCCTCCTCCGAATCAAGTCGATCTTCTCCGAAGTCTCTCTAATCATATCGGGCCCAAAGTAAGATCTTATCGGTAGATTCCCACCAACATGTAGGCGAACGACATGACCGTCCATAAAGAGCGTCGAATGGTGCCATACCAATGCTAGACTGAAAGCTGTTATTATATGCGAACTCCAACAGTGGAAGATGCTCTTCCCATGTACCCCAAAGTCTAGGATACATAGCCTCAAAAGATCCTCTAGAATGCGATTCACCTTCTCGGTCTGGCCGACCGTCTAAGGATGATATGCGGTGCTCAAACATAACTGAGTCCCTACCGCCTCTTGTAAGCTTCTCCAAAATTCCCTAGTGAAAATAGGATCGCGGTCACTCACTATGCTAGAAGAAACACCATGCAAACGAACTATTTCTCGGATGTATACAGAAGCTAACCATGGAGCAGTCCTCTTACTCTTCACGGGAATAAAATGGGCGCTCTTAGTAAGTCTATCTACTATAACCCTAATCCCCGTATTACCCTTCCTTGATCGTGGTAATCCATCCACAAAGTTCATCGAGACACTTTCCCACTTCCATAGTGGAACCTCCAATGGGTGAAGCAACCCACCGGGTTTCTTTTGCTCTGCTTTTACTTGTTGGCACACCAAGTATCTAGCGACATACTCGGCTACGTCCCTCTTTATATTGGCCCAAAAGTAAACTCGTCTCATGTCCATGTACATCTTGTCCCCGCCGGGATGAATGGTCATCTTCGAACGATGTGCTTCGTCAAGAATAGTCTTCCTTAGGTCATCTTCTTTTGGTACACAAAGTCTACCGTCCCTACGTAACCAACCCTTATCATCTAGGGTATACCTACGGAGATGGCTTGATGACTCCCCTCCTTTGAGCTTTTCTACTAACTCAACCAACTGTGGGTCGTCTCGCTGTGCCTCGCCGATCCGTCCCAAAAGCGTAGGTCTGACCTCCAAGGATGCTAGCAAACTGGGTACAAAGTCAGCGGAATGTCTAAAGTCAAACATCAAAATGAATTCTAAGCTTCGCTGCTCCACAAACAAAGGACTTAAGGATAACCTTTTTCTACTTAAGGCATCCGCCACCACGTTACCCTTGCCAGGGGTATATGCTATCTCGAAGTCGTAGGATGCTAAGAACTCCATCCACCTTAACATATCTCCCTTCCCTAGAGACCACATGCCCTAAATTCCTCACTTCCTTCCTCCAAAAATGGTATCTTGGAGAACTTAGCTTTAAGCTAGTGCACTTGTAGGGTCCCTAAGCTTTCCCTAAGACATAGGGCATGCTCTTCTCTGCTTCTCGAGAAAACCAGGATATTACCCATGTAAAATCATCACTACTATCCATCTCTTACGCAGACCATCCTAGTCGAATTCGACATCCCCCAAGTGCAAGCCCCAAAGGCCTAAACTAATATCAGACAAACACCCAAGTGATACCTCCTTCGAATTCAGACGACCTACATGAGATGATACTAGTAAGATGGTCAATCAATTGAGCACTTGACCGACTCTGGCCGTCCTTGCCAGTCTTGATCCAAAACTACCGCTGACTACATAACGGGTTTTACGTAATCTATTAAGCACATACAAAAACTTATTCCGCGCCTATGGGTAAACCCTGCGCTTTATCAACGACGTCTCCATACTCATGGATCACACAAACAGGTTCCTAATCATCGTTAGATGCGTCAGAAGATTCTAGGAAGCTAAGCATCACTGAACCCGTAGGGTCGCAAGAAATATGAGGGTTTTTCTACAACGAATCAGTAGTCTAACTACCCTCCTTTCACAGTCTAGGATGGCACCCTGCTTGGCTAGGCAATCCACCCCTAGAATCAAACTACAGCCTGTGAAACCAAGGACAAAGGCGTTGCATTCAAACTCAATGCCCAAGATAAACACTCTAAAATCCCGACAAATCATAGAAAGATGACCCGAACCACCAATAGGATTTGAGACTGCTAAGGGATCAGTAACAATACTAGTATCTAGGTGCAGTGTTTCAACGAATGATGTAGAGATAAACGAATGCGATGCGCCCGAATCGAATAAGGTACGGACAGGATGATCAAACAGAAAAACTAAGCTTTCAACAGAAATGGTTTAACCTCGTTCTTGTAGCGGTGGGACCGCGAGAGCCTGAACTTGTCCCCTTGCCTGCCCTGGTGCTATAAGAGCCAGCACCTATCCTCCCGAGGTAGCCCCTGCCCTCTGCCCCTTCCTTGGGCAGTCCTTCACTAAATGTCCCGCATCGCCACAATGAAAACAGCCAGTCTTCTTTTTCTTTCGGCAGTCCTTGCTGTGATGGCCTGGGGTCCCACAGTTAAAGCATTTCTTATTTCCCTTGCCATTATTGTCTTTACCACCCTTCTTGTTTTGCTGTTGGGGTTTCTTCTGATCCCCTTTCTTCTCGGGTGCCTTATCAACTTTAGCACTTTTCACCTCGTGCATGAGCGCCATTTCTACTAGCTTCTCAAAGGTAGCCCCTATAGGGACGTGGGTCATGGCCAACCCTTGCAACGGTTCATTCAAGCCATTAACGAACCTCAGAGCCTTCTTCTCCGGCGTGTTCACTAAGTCTAAGCCAAACCTTGCTAACTGATTAAATTTGTTGACATATTCTTTTACTGATGAGCTTCCTTGCTTCAATGTCAAGAACCTTTCCATATACAGATTTTCTTCCGCCCTAGAGAGAAACTTTGCCTCGAACCTACGTCTAAAATCAACCCAAGAGTCAACAGGACACTCCCCATTAGTGACCTCCCACCAAAACGAGGCCTCTCCCTTCATCAACCAAGCTGCTAAACGAACTCTCCTCCCTTCTTCTACTTCAAAGATTTCTAGCAATTCTTCCACCTCCTTAAGCCAATCTCTAGCTTCCACAAGCGTTTCTGACCTTTGAAAGGGTTTTCCACCCATAGCTTTAAATTCCTTACACGTCTTTGCAAAAGTATCTACGCGAGGAGGAGGAGGAGGAACGGGTGCAACTGGTGGTGGAGGAACATTGGCCGGACCTGCGGCGGCCTTAGCCTCTAACAGCCTCCTATACCATCCTGGTATAGTTACACCGTCAGGTAGGTTTAGATCTTCAGCCATGTTGAAACGAAAAAGGAAAGATTCAAAATGGAGAATTCGAAAGATAAAGATATATGGCTATTTGGGGATTATGTTTTTCATAAAAACTTCCTCTTTAAATTTCTCATTAAAACATGTTTTTGAAAACATTTCTTCCCAAAACAACTATTTTTCTAAAGTATTTTTATCTTTTATGGTAACCTTAAGCTCTGACACCACGTGTAACACCCCACGTCCATTAATGTCACTCACAAAGGGAATGCATTAACTTCCATGGAAGTTATAAGTGAATATAGAACAGAAAAATTACAACAAGACAGATAATAAGTAGTACTTGAAAACTAAAACTTCATTTTATTGCAGCGGAAACATGTTTATTACATCACAAAACCATTAATAAGAGTCAAGTACATTATCCATCTTAATAAAAACAAAATACATAATCCCATTACACAAATAGTCATTAAACAAGATAACAAGCTGGACTTTACTTCAAGGGTCCAAACTTTCCAAAGAGATGAAGCAATTGTAACACCCCACGCCCGCTATGATCACTCATTAAGGGAATGCCATAACATCGGTGGAGTATTTTAGTGAATATAGAACAGAAAAATTACACCAAGACAGATATAAGTAGTACTTGAAATTTAAAACATCATCTCATAACAGCGGAAATAAACATGTCTGGTTACATCATAAAACCATGATAAAAGTCAAGTACAATATCCGTCAAAATAAAGAAGTACATAATCCCACTCTCTCATACAATAGCCATGACAAAAGAAAAGATAACTGGATAACTGGAGCTTTACATCTACCCAAGCTCCCAAAGACTGGAACAGCAATCCGATCAAGCTCTACTACCGCTAGGATCCACCGTAGGACCTGAGGGTTGGGAAAAAGATAAAACAACGGGGTCAGACATAAGTCTGAGTGAGTCCTATAACTTTAACAATACAATCATTAAAGTAACCAGAGAAGACATAAACTTGTCCTACGGTAATATCTGGGGATGAATGGCTACACTAAGCAGCTTGGTAGACTTAGGATAAACTAAGATAACCGTCAGGACGCATCTACCCACCCAAGGATAATTACTAACTGCACCACACCAGTCATTCCTACTTAAAGGTTGATCCCCTCCAAGGACTTAGAAAACTTTCCCCAGTAGTTTCATGTACCCCTAGCCCACTACATAGGTGCCGTCTGCCCCTATCTCCACTAGGTGTACTCAGTAATTCTTACCCAGTAGTTTCGTGTACCCCTACATAGGTGCCGTCTGCCCCTATCTTTATTAGGTGTACCCACTACTCCCCATCGATCGGCTCCCTACCGTAGATACCCGTGCTGGTCCCACAGTGGGGTGTATCACTCCCCTAAAGTGGCTACCCAATACTAACGGTGCACGGCTTTATATCTACACGATGCAACAACGGCTTATCTACCAGCCCGGGCCCACACACGCATATGAAGCCCGTTGGACTTGCGTTGCCACCGCTAACCCGTTTTGGCCTCTTATAATCAAGCCCAATATGCGTGTCCCGTCACTCGACATGGGTCGAGCCCACAAAGATACGTTTGGGATATTGGTTGAAATGGGCCCCCAACAAGCTACCCACCTAAGCTTGTCACATATCTAGTGTATCCCACTTAACCCTTTAATCATGTTTAATTACATGTTTCTCTTGGTTAAGTATTCTAATCGTATTTTCTATTGCCACCCAAGGCAACCCACTAGATTCCACATGCCACCCAAGGCAACCATTAAATTTCTACATGCCACCCAAGGCACCCACTTAACCCCTCATGTCCCACTACATGTTATTATGGTTAAGTGTTTCTTAATTAATTAAGACCGTGATCTCCCATAAAGACCTCCCACATTAGACTGGCTGTTATGACTGCCTGGTTAAGCCGGTAGAATCCGGGCAGTCTTACGTCATAACAGAGTCTAACCTCGTGTCTTTACCTTAATCACGTATTTAATTTATGGCTAAGACCTCTCACATTGGGCTAACATTTATAGCAACTGGTTAAGCCGGTCGGGTCCGGGCAGTTTTACACTACAAATGAGTCCAATCTCGTGTCTTAGTCGATTAATTACACCTAATTAATCACCCCCATATTAATTATCCCTAATTAATATCAAGTTTTCCATAACATGGGTAGACCTAACTCAATAGGTAAATTCCCATGGGGTAGACCTAACTCAATAGGTAAATTCCCACTTATGGTAATTTATTTTTATGGTATGCTTAATCATACCCAATCATTCATTTATTAACATATTTACCAACCCCATCGTTCCCCACGTAAATCGTTCTCAATTCATGACATAATAAAAGGGAAAGATCATCACAAATATCATGGGTTTAGCATATAACTTTGTCATGGGTTAAGAGGATGTCAACTTGCATGTATGAGCACATATTAACCCAACTACGTATAACCCAAACTTGCATATTATCATACACATGATTTGCATAACATGTTGCATATGAGCTTGCATATTATCATACATATATTTTGCATAACATGTTGAACTTGCATATAGGCATTCTCATAACTTGCATAATATGTTAAACATGCATTTAAGCATACACTTAATTTGCATAAGCATTCACATACGTGCATTCACATACTTGCATAAGCATACATAACTTGCATAAACATGCATAACTTGCATATCATGTCATTTAAGCATATACATATCTTGCATAAGCATTCATATACTCGCATAAGCATGCATAACTTGCATATCACATAAATCTTGCATTTAAACATATATATGACTTGCATAAGCATCCATATACTTGCATAAGCATGCATAACTTGCATATCACATTAAACTTGCATTTAAACTTATACTTAACTTGCATAACTCACTTTGTTAAACATGCATAATTCCACTCATTAAATATGCATATATTCACTTGTTAAACATGCATATACCAACTTTTTAAACATGCATAAATCAACTTATTAAGCATGCATAAGCCAACTTATCATATATGCATAAACATAGAACAACATAGAGTAACATATCATTATACATGATTCAAACTCACTAATCCGCATTTAAAACCATAAGCCTCATTACACCCAATCTACTTACTTTAACAATTGATGTTAAAGTGATAGAAACTCACCAAACTCAAGATTAGCAACCTTATGAAGTAGAATTAGTTGCTAACTATGAAGATAATGATGATTAGAGAATGATTTGAGAGGGATTAGCTTGAAACTTCCTTCATGAACTAGTGGAGGCCATGCTCAAATTTCATTTTGCCATAGTTTAGTTACAAGACCTAATTATGAATGAATTAGAGTAGGGTTGTGGTCTTATTTATAGGATTAGGTGAGTGTTTTAGGCCCTTAGATTAACCCTAGATTAGATTAGGACCCTTAGATTTAGGAAATCTCTAGAACCAGCCCTCCTAGCCAGCCTGAAACCCAACCTGGTGCAACCTGGTGCACCCAGGTTCAATGGACGGTGCCACCCTGTCGACAGGCAAGTCGACAGGCATGTCGACCCCTGTCGACAGGCCTGTCGACAGCCCTGTCGACATGGGTTGGGCGGGAAGCTTCCCGCCTGACCCCGCCTGGCCCATTCCAAATCTGAATATTTGAATTTTCAAATATGTTTTAGTTTTAAATTTTCTGCTAACTTCTTTGGGCCATAACCGGGCCATACGGACTCCGATTTTCGAAAACTCGGACTCTATTTCGCGTATTTTTCCGAGACGAACGCAATAACGCAGCCCGTTACCCCCAATTCCCACGTCTGAGATTATTTATCCTGTAATTAGTGAATTTTAGTATTAACTAAAATTCGGGGTGTTACATTCTCCCCTCCTTAAAGGATTTCGTCCCCGAAATCTCTAAGCTAAGGAGAATGCATATCCTACCATCCAAACAACCATCTACTCAATCCATCAAACACAGGCATCCATTGTCCTTAAACAGTTTCTAATGATGTATGAGCATATGCAAACGGTGTGTGTATATGTTCCTTATCTAATGTATGAACATATGCAAACCATGATAGTGCCATGCATCCATTATGTATGCGAAAGAACCCTATCGACACATACAATATCTACATGAGTGCACAATCCTTCACCAAAATGAATCATCCATGTGATAACACAACCATTATACATCCATAAATATATCTTTCTACACACAATTTTATGCAATATGCAATATGAAGTGACTGAGCCGATCTAGTGCCTAGAGTGTGTGTATATGCATCCACGAGCAACCACTAGCAAACACTTGCATCCACTTGCATCCATCAACCATAACATGTCTCAAACACATGTTTCAACCATAGGTTTACCCTATCTAAAGGTCAAAGGTACTAGCGAGAGGATATACCAAGGATAAGATAAGTACTAGATAAGCGATAAAGGAGAAAGTAAAGACATACCCTCAAAAAGAAATGGGTACAATGAACGCATCTTCGCTTCCGTCTCCCAAGTTGCGTTGCTCTCATCTTCTCCCCATTGCACCTTGACTAGTTGAACCTCTCTGTTTCTCAACTTCCTACTCTCTGACCCAAGGATGCGAGTAGGAGCTCGTCTAATAGTCGCATCACGCTCTACCTCTACATCTCTAAGAAAGCTTGGCTCTACCACCTCTGCCGTCTCATGTAAGCACTTCCTCAGATGTGATACATGGAATACATCATGAACACCACTAGGTCTGTCGGGCAACTCCACCCTATATGCCATCCGTCCAATCCTTTCCTTGATAGGAAACGGCCCAACAAACCTTGGTGCTAACTTCCCAACGGATCCGAAGCGAACAACATTTCTCAACGGAGATACCTTAACAAAAACCATATCCCCAACCTCAAACTCAAGATCCGTCCTTCTTTTGTCCGCATAAGATTTTTGCCTATCCTGTGCTGCTTTCATCCTTCTTTGAATCAAATCGATCTTCTCTGAAGTCTCCCTAACCATATCAGGCCCAAGCAAGATCTTATCCGTAGATTCCCACCAACATGTAGGTGATCGACAAGGCCTTCCATAGAGAGCTTCGAAAGGAGCCATACCAATACTGGACTGAAAGCTGTTATTATATGCGAACTCCACCAATGGAAGATGCTCTTCCCATGTACCTCCAAAATCTAAGATACAAAGCCTCAAAAGGTCTTCGAGAACACGATTCACCCTCTCAGTCTGGCCGTCCGTCTGAGGATGATATGCGGTGCTCAAACACAATTGAGTTCCCACTGCTTCCTGTAAACTTTTCCAGAACTCACTAGTGAAGATAGGATCTCGATCACTCACTATGCTAGAGGGTACCCCATGCAATCGAACTATCTCTCGAAGATATACTGAAGCTAGCCATGGAGCAATCCTCTTGCTCTTCACAGGTATGAAATGGGCGCTCTTAGTAAGTCTGTCTACCACCACCCAAATTCCAGTATTACCCTTTCTCGATCTGGGTAACCCGTCAATAAAATCCATCGAGACGCTATCCCACTTCCATTGCGGAACCTCCAATGGGTGAAGCAACCCACCTGGTTTCCTTTGCTCCGCCTTCACTTGCTGGCACACCAAACATCGAGCGACATACTCGGCCACATCTTTCTTCATACCGGCCCAGAAGAAAACCCTCTTCATGTCTTGGTACATCTTATCCCCACCGGGATGAATGGTCATCCTAGAACGGTGTGCATCATCAAGAATAACCTTCCTCAACCCTTCATCTTGCGGTACACAAAGTCTACCGTCTCTACGCAAGCACCCCTTATCGTCTAGGGTGTACCTACTCAAATGGCTGGACGACTCCCCCCTTATGAGCTTCTCTATCAACTCAACCAACTGTGGGTCGTCCCTCTGTGCTTCTCCAATCCGCCCCAAAAGAGTAAGTCTAACTTCCAAAGAAGCTAGCAAACCGGGTACATAATCAATGGAAGGTCTGAAATCAAACATCGAGATAAACTCCAAGCTTCGTCGTTCCACGAACAATGGACTCAAGGACAACCTCTTCCTACTCAAGGCGTCCGCCACCACATTACCCTTGCCAGGGGTATATGTTATCTCGAAATCATAGGATGCTAAGAACTCCATCCACCTTTGCTGTCTCAGATTCAAATCCTTCTGAGAGAACAAGTACTTTAATGATTTGTGGTCGGTGAACAACTCGAATCTCTCACCAAGAAGATAATGGCGCCAGATCTTAAGCGCAAAAACAATAGCAGCCAACTCTAAATCATGGGTAGGGTAATTTTTCTCATGTGGCCTTAACTGCCTTCCACCATAGGCTATTACCCTTCCCTCTTGCATTAAAACTGCGCCAAGTCCTGTCCCACAGGCATCGGTATAGACAACAAATGGCTTGCTCCCATCTGGCAACACTAAAACTGGAGCCGTGGTTAAAGCTCTCTTTAACCGTCGGAACGCATCATCACAATCTACGTCCCATGCAAAAACAAGATTCTTCTTTGTTAAGCGGGTTAATGGGGCTGATATCTTCGCGAAGTCTTTGATAAACTTCCTATAATAACCCGCCAACCCCAAGAAACTTCTTACTTCGGTAGCATTCTTCGGAACCTTCCAATCCTGAATTGATACTACCTTCGCGGGATCCACAGCTATCCCTTCCTTGGAGACCACGTGCCCCAAGAACCGTACTTCCTTCCTCCAGAAGTGACATTTAGAGAATTTAGCCTTAAGGCTATGCGCTCGAAGAGTCCTCAACACTTCCCCAAGATGTAGGGCATGCTCTTCCTCACTCTTAGAAAATACTAAGATATCATCCACAAAGACCACCACGAATTTATTAAGGAACTCCCTGAACACCCTACTCATCAAATCAACAAAGTATGCAGGGGCGTTCGTCAACCCAAATGGCATCACCAGCCACTCATAGAAACCATCCGGAGTTCTAAAGGCAGTCTTGTCTATGCTATCCTCGGCCACCCTCAACTGATGAAACCCCGTGGCCAAGTCCAACTGAGAAAATACTGAAGCGCCAACCAACTGATCGAAAAGATCATCAATCCTCGGCAATGGGTGTCTATTCTTCTTTGTGAGCTTGTTGAGTTCTCTATAGTCTACACAAAGTCTGAGGGACCCATCCGCCTTCGTAGCAAATACTACTGGAGCACCCCACTCCGATATACTTCGTCTTATGAACCCCTTCTCAAGCAACTCCCCTACTTGCTTATGGAGTTCCCTCCTCTCACGAGGAGCCATGTGGCGCACTGGTAAAGATACCGGTTTAGCATTATCCACCAAATATATTCGGAAGTCAATCTCCCGCTTCGGAGGTAAGCCCTTCACCTCCTCAAACACATCCGGATATTCCCGGACCACTCTCACAGATTGCAAACTCTCGACCGAAGCGTCAAGCGATTCAAGATAACTTAGCATAACAGAGTCCATGGGATTACAAGAAATCTCGAGAGTGTTACCCAAACGGGTCATGAGCCTAACAACTCTCCTTTCGCAGTCAAGAACGGCACCATTACTGGATAACCAGTCCATGCCCAAAATCAACCCATAGCCCGTGAAGCCCAATACAAAAGCATCACATCTAAACTCAATGCTAAGTATAGAAATCTTCAAACCCAAACATATCATGGACAAATAAGTGGAGCCCCCAATTGGGTTTGAAACAACCAAGGGATCATCTACCAGACTGGTGTCTAAGTGCAGTGACTCAACTAATGATGATGAGATAAACAAATGCGATGCGCCTGAATCAAACAATGTACGGACAGGATGGTCAAATAGAAAAACCAGACTTTCAACGGAAATAGTTCTACCTCTCTCCTGAATTGGTGGAACCGCGAGAGCCTGTACTTGCCCCCTAGCCTGACTCGGTGCCATAAGAGCTTGCACCTGTCCTCCTGAGGTAGACCCCGTCCTTTGCCCTTTCTTAGGGCAATCCTTCACTAAATGCCCTGCTTCGCCACAGTGGAAGCAGCCAGTCTTCTTCTTCTTGCGACAATCCTTGCTTAGGTGGCCAGGTGTCCCACAATTGAAACACTTCTTCTTCTTGCTCTTGCCACCGTTGCCTTTCCCACCTTTGCTTTGCTGTTATTGCTGAGGTCTCTTTTGATCTCCCTTCTTCTCGGGTGCCTTATTAACATTAGGACCCTTCTCTTCCTCGTACATGAGTGCCATGTCAACCAGCTTCTCAAAGGTGGCCCCCATAGGGATATGAGTCATAGCCAACCCATGCATAGGTTCATTCAAGCCTTTTACGAACCGCAAAGCCTTCTTCTCCGGTGTATTCACCATATCTAGGCCAAACCTTGCCAATTGATTAAACTTGTTAACATACTCCTTCACCGAGAGATTTCCTTGCTTTAGAGTCAAGAATCTTTCCATATACAAGTTTTCCTCCGCCTTTGAGAGAAACTTTGCCACAAATCTTTGCCTAAAATCCGCCCAAGAGTCAACGGGGCGTTCTCCATTAGTGACCTCCCACCAGAATGAGGCCTCTCCCTTCATTAACCAAGCAGCCAACTTGACTTTCTTCCCTTCTTCCATCTCAAAAATATCTATCAACTCTTCCACCTCCTTAAGCCAATCTCTAGCCTCCACAAAGGTTTCAGATCCTTGAAAAGGTTTTCCTCCCATAGCTTTGAATTCCTTACAAGTCTTAGCAAAAGTATCCGTGCGAGGAGGAGGGGGAGGAGGAAGATCGGGTGCTATGGTTGGTGGAGGAACATTTGCTGGACCCGTAGTAGTGGCCCTAGCCTCCATCAATCTCCTATACCATACTGGTATCGTCACACCCTCCGGAAAATTAAGATTCTCGGCCATACTGAAACGAAAAAGGAAAGATTCAAAACGGAGAATTCGAAGGATATGGATATGGCTATTGGGGATTATGCTTTTCTTTCAAAAACTTTTCTCTTTAAAAGACATGTTTTTGAAAATATCTTTTCCAAAAATGTTTTTAGAAAAATAGTTTTCTAAAAATTTTATCTGTTCCGGTAACCTTTGCTCTGATACCACGTGTAACACCCCACGCCCGCTATGATCACTCATTAAGGGAATGCCATAACATCGGTGGAGTATTTTAGTGAATATAGAACAGAAAAATTACACCAAGACAGATATAAGTAGTACTTGAAATTTAAAACATCATCTCATAACAGCGGAAATAAACATGTCTGGTTACATCATAAAACCATGATAAAAGTCAAGTACAATATCCGTCAAAATAAAGAAGTACATAATCCCACTCTCTCATACAATAGCCATGACAAAAGAAAAGATAACTGGATAACTGGATCTTTACATCTACCCAAGCTCCCAAAGACTGGAACAGCAATCCGATCAAGCTCTACTACCGCTAGGATCCACCGTAGGACCTGAGGGTTGGGAAAAAGATAAAACAACGGGGTCAGACATAAGTCTGAGTGAGTCCTATAACTTTAACAATACAATCATTAAAGTAACCAGAGAAGACATAAACTTGTCCTACGGTAATATCTGGGGATGAATGGCTACACTAAGCAGCTTGGTAGACTTAGGATAAACTAAGATAACCGTCAGGACGCATCTACCCACCCAAGGATAATTACTAACTGCACCACACCAGTCATTCCTACTTAAAGGTTGATCCCCTCCAAGGACTTAGAAAACTTTCCCCAGTAGTTTCATGTACCCCTAGCCCACTACATAGGTGCCGTCTGCCCCTATCTCCACTAGGTGTACTCAGTAATTCTTACCCAGTAGTTTCGTGTACCCCTACATAGGTGCCGTCTGCCCCTATCTTTATTAGGTGTACCCACTACTCCCCATCGATCGGCTCCCTACCGTAGATACCCGTGCTGGTCCCACAGTGGGGTGTATCACTCCCCTAAAGTGGCTACCCAATACTAACGGTGCACGGCTTTATATCTACACGATGCAACAACGGCTTATCTACCAGCCCGGGCCCACACACGCATATGAAGCCCGTTGGACTTGCGTTGCCACCGCTAACCCGTTTTGGCCTCTTATAATCAAGCCCAATATGCGTGTCCCGTCACTCGACATGGGTCGAGCCCACAAAGATACGTTTGGGATATTGGTTGAAATGGGCCCCCAACAAGCTACCCACCTAAGCTTGTCACATATCTAGTGTATCCCACTTAACCCTTTAATCATGTTTAATTACATGTTTCTCTTGGTTAAGTATTCCAATCGTATTTTCTATTGCCACCCAAGGCAACCCACTAGATTCCACATGCCACCCAAGGCAACCATTAAATTTCTACATGCCACCCAAGGCACCCACTTAACCCCTCATGTCCCACTACATGTTATTATGGTTAAGTGTTTCTTAATTAATTAAGACCGTGATCTCCCATAAAGACCTCCCACATTAGAATGGCTGTTATGACTGCCTGGTTAAGCCGGTAGAATCCGGGCAGTCTTACGTCATAACAGAGTCTAACCTCGTGTCTTTACCTTAATCACGTATTTAATTTATGGCTAAGACCTCTCACATTGGGCTAACATTTATAGCAACTGGTTAAGCCGGTCGGGTCCGGGCAGTTTTACACTACAAATGAGTCCAACCTCGTGTCTTAGTCGATTAATTACACCTAATTAATCACCCCCATATTAATTATCCCTAATTAATATCAAGTTTTCCATAACATGGGTAGACCTAACTCAATAGGTAAATTCCCATGGGGTAGACCTAACTCAATAGGTAAATTCCCACTTATGGTAATTTATTTTTATGGTATGCTTAATCATACCCAATCATTCATTTATTAACATATTTACCAACCCCATCGTTCCCCACGTAAATCGTTCTCAATTCATGACATAATAAAAGGGAAAGATCATCACAAATATCATGGGTTTAGCATATAACTTTGTCATGGGTTAAGAGGATGTCAACTTGCATGTATGAGCACATATTAACCCAACTACGTATAACCCAAACTTGCATATTATCATACACATGATTTGCATAACATGTTGCATATGAGCTTGCATATTATCATACATATATTTTGCATAACATGTTGAACTTGCATATAGGCATTCTCATAACTTGCATAATATGTTAAACATGCATTTAAGCATACACTTAATTTGCATAAGCATTCACATACGTGCATTCACATACTTGCATAAGCATACATAACTTGCATAAACATGCATAACTTGCATATCATGTCATTTAAGCATATACATATCTTGCATAAGCATTCATATACTCGCATAAGCATGCATAACTTGCATATCACATAAATCTTGCATTTAAACATATATATGACTTGCATAAGCATCCATATACTTGCATAAGCATGCATAACTTGCATATCACATTAAACTTGCATTTAAACTTATACTTAACTTGCATAACTCACTTTGTTAAACATGCATAATTCCACTCATTAAATATGCATATATTCACTTGTTAAACATGCATATACCAACTTTTTAAACATGCATAAATCAACTTATTAAGCATGCATAAGCCAACTTATCATATATGCATAAACATAGAACAACATAGAGTAACATATCATTATACATGATTCAAACTCACTAATCCGCATTTAAAACCATAAGCCTCATTACACCCAATCTACTTACTTTAACAATTGATGTTAAAGTGATAGAAACTCACCAAACTCAAGATTAGCAACCTTATGAAGTAGAATTAGTTGCTAACTATGAAGATAATGATGATTAGAGAATGATTTGAGAGGGATTAGCTTGAAACTTCCTTCATGAACTAGTGGAGGCCATGCTCAAATTTCATTTTGCCATAGTTTAGTTACAAGACCTAATTATGAATGAATTAGAGTAGGGTTGTGGTCTTATTTATAGGATTAGGTGAGTGTTTTAGGCCCTTAGATTAACCCTAGATTAGATTAGGACCCTTAGATTTAGGAAATCTCTAGAACCAGCCCTCCTAGCCAGCCTGAAACCCAACCTGGTGCAACCTGGTGCACCCAGGTTCAATGGACGGTGCCACCCTGTCGACAGGCAAGTCGACAGGCATGTCGACCCCTGTCGACAGGCCTGTCGACAGCCCTGTCGACATGGGTTGGGCGGGAAGCTTCCCGCCTGACCCCGCCTGGCCCATTCCAAATCTGAATATTTGAATTTTCAAATCTGTTTTAGTTTTAAATTTTCTGCTAACTTCTTTGGGCCATAACCGGGCCATACGGACTCCGATTTTCGAAAACTCGGACTCTATTTCGCGTATTTTTCCGAGACGAACGCAATAACGCAGCCCGTTACCCCCAATTCCCACGTCTGAGATTATTTATCCTGTAATTAGTGAATTTTAGTATTAACTAAAATTCGAGGTGTTACAGCAATCCAATCAAACTCCACTAGAGCTGGGTCCAACCTGAGGATCTGGAGGGGGAAAAGGATAGAAATGGAGGGGGTCGGACATAAAGTCTGGCGTGTATGACAATTCTAACAATACTATTATCAAATTAACTAGATTAAGGCATAAGCTCGAAGACAAGTAAATGTTTATGAACTATTAGGAAGATAAAGATAGCGTTTAAGATAACGTTAAAGATAACGGTACATGCATACCTAATTACTAACGAATAACTACTATACTGCACCGCCAATTACTACACTGCACCGCGTCAATTACTACACTGCACCGCACCAGTCACCCTAAAGTTTGATCCCACTTGCTTCACACAGAAACAATATAAATAGCCTTACATACCCTTAGCTGACTACATAGGTGCCGTCTGCCCCTATCTCCACTAGGTGTACCCCACTACCCTCTTAAAATTTTTATAAGTAACTTCGTGTACTCCTAGCTGACTACATAGGTGCCATCTGCCCCTATCTCCACTAGGTGTACCCCACTACCCACTTTCGATCGACTCCCTACTCGTAGATACCTGTGCTGGCCCCACAGTGGGGTGTATCACTCCCCTAAAGTGGCAACCCGATACAACTGAGAATGCACGGCTTATACTTACACGATGCAACAACGTCTTACCTACCAGCCCGGGTCCACACACGCATATGAAACCCGTTGGACTTGCGTTGCCACCGCGCCCTGTTTGGGCCTCTTATAGTCAAGCACAGTATGCGTGTCCCGTCCTCGACTTGGGTCGAGCCCACAAAGATACGTTTGGGATACTTGTTGAAATGGGCCCCCACAAGCTACTCACCTAAGCTTGTCATTAATATATCCCACTTAACCCTCTTAGTCATGTTCATTTACATGTGTGTTTGGTTAAGTCTTACTAATCGTATTTCACATGCCACTAAGGGCACCCACTAGATTCCTCATGCCACCCAAGGCTCCTACTTAACCCCCATGTCCCACTTTACATGTTTATCTGGTTAAGTATTTCTTAATTCATTCAGGCCATAACCTCGTAAAGGCCTCTCACATTAGACTGGCATTTATGGCAGCTGGATTTGCCGGGCGGGTCCGGGCAGTCTTACACCATAAAAGAGTCTAACCTCGTGTCTTTACAACTGTTATACTTTAGATTAGGCCTAGGACCTCTCACATTGGGCTGACATTTGTGACCACTGGATTTGTCGGGCGGTTCCGGGCAGGTTTACGTCACAAACGAGTCCAACCTCGTGTCCTAAGCATTGATTGACAACTTTCTATCTTTTACCCCAGTTTTAATAATTCCCTATCAAAATTATTAATTAAGTCCACTTTTATTGATGTCCATAATTGACTCAATTATGGTCATCCACTCATGGTATGCAAAATCATATCAATTGCACCCCAACATCTTATTAAATCCTTAATATTACCCCTACCCCACGTTTATACATTCGCTTATTCAACGCATAATATAGGCTAGACTTGAATAGTCTAACGCATAGCACAAGGACAAATTACCACAACATATAGACAATAAAAATAAATCTAATCATAATAGGGGTGAAACTTGCATAAACTACGCATGTTAAGGATCAAAAGGTGTCAACTTGTTAAATGTCACAATTTACATGATATGATCATAGCCCAAATCTATACATAAATTTGCATATGGGGTTTTAAGGCAACCTAATGATGGTGTGGACTAGCATAGGATATCACATATGTCATAGCATAATTCTAGATGTCATAAGGGATTTCATGGCATATGTTCATACTAATAAACCTAAACTTGCATATGTCACTTGTCATATAGATCAACATAACCCAAATAATATCAACATCATGATTTGATTAACATGAACTAGTTAGCATAGATAGTAACATCATGGCTTTTTAACATGTATGATTCATCACAACTTAGCATAGAAACTATCAACATACACAACATCATCATAGCATGATTTACAACATATAGGATATCATCACCACATAGCATAGGATTTATAGCATACATGATAGTATAAGGTTTACAACAACATATATGACAATTCACATCATCCACTCATAATCCATTCATGACTTAACCTAATTAAAATGATAATAATCTTGTTAAGACTATCATACTCACAATTAGAGAAGAAAGAGAGTCTAACTAGTGCTCTTTTGATGAAGAATCGCTGTTAGGGTTGGGTAGTTCTGATTTGGTTGCTGTTCTTTATCTTTAATTTGATGGCGGCTGCTCTAGGTCTCAAAATATCAGCATGACGGCCATGGTCTTTGTTTATTTTCTGATTTAGGTTTTGTGTATAGGGGTATTTTTATAGATTTATAAATTAATTTAAGCCGTCGGATATTCTTAGGGTTAATCAAAACCATTTATTTATGATAGGGTGATGAGTCAGCCCTAATGACTCAGCAAGGAGTCCGAATGGACTCAACAACACGGGTCAGCCTGAACCAGAAAGCTGTGCAGGCTCCAGCCTCGGCCTGGGCGCACTTGGCAGGTGCGCCAGTGTAAATATGTACTGGCGCACTTGGCAGGTGCGCCAGTGCATTTTTTTTTATTTCGTTTCTTTCTTTGCCACCAAACTTCGTTCGTCCATAACTTTTTCATCCGGTACTCGTTTCTCGCAAACTCGGACTCTATCTCCGCTAGAATTCCGAGACGAACACAATGGCGCAACCCATTTCCCACAATACTCACGTATGAGATTAGTTATTCTTCAATTTGTAAACATTAATATTAACAGAATTACGGGGTGTTACACGAATTCAAATCATAAATCTGTATGGACTTATTCCAATTTAATTTTCATTCCAAGAATCAGAATAAATTTCATCATTTCCTTTTCGAAATGATTTCCAATTCACTTTTAAATTTATATTTGAGTTTAAATTCCCAAATTTATCCAATGATAAATTATTTCACTTCATTTATATACATCATTTATAAATTGAACTACTTGTTCTTATTATCAAACAAGTTAATATTTCCTAGACCCATTCGAAATTCAAATTCTATTGTGGAAACATAAATTTTCCTTTTCAAACTCAATGTCTTATCATTTTATTCAAATATATTTTTACGATATTTTAAATACCAATATCTAGGGCTAGTTCTATTCAAACATCAAAAATACACAATTTTATATCATTGATTTTCTAACACATCATACATCATAATATATATGGAAATAAATAGTAAATAAATTTCAGGAATCCAGCTGGATTCCTCCAACCTGCTTTTGCCTGCATCCACAAATGTTAGACAACATAAATAATAACCATCTTGCTTCAAGGCAAGATATCGCAGTATAAAAGGTAATCCACTATATATATTATTGGGTGCATGGGGTCATCCGCTAATGGTACTACGGGAAATATCCAATCACAAATTATATATATATACATATAAAATCACCAAGCCTAAATATAACTAATATGTATAATAGCCACAACAATATTTCAATGCATCCAAACAACCTACAAACAACATATAAATAACATTATAAAAATAAATATTCCTTTATAATAAATTATATATGAATCTTGAGTGAGAGTTTACTCACCTTGATTTTTATTGCAATTTGGTCTAATTTTAAATTAAACCAATGACACTCGATTTAATTTAAAAATCATCGCTGATCCTGAAAAATCCCTAGCCCGTTCCAGCTCGTACATTTTGTAGCATTAAACAAAATGTGACTTTACAACATTCGAATCGAATTTTATATGAATTACAGATTTATTTTATAAGTAACTGAATACTCCAAATATAATTTAAATATTAATTACCGAATTCAAAATTACCTTAATCCTCTGCTTAACCTTATTCCATTTGTGATGACGCCCACAACCCCTGCACTAAATAAGAGGAATAATGCGCTAAAATACGTGCCAGGCAGCTGTGGATGATCATCAGGGTAGGATAACGTAAGAGGAACATGTCATATAACTTACAGCGCAAGGATATATTATAATATAATATAATATATGTAACAGGTAATAATAGTAAAGCAGAATTGAGTAGAATCTTAAAACTTTTCCACATCATCACGAAAATGTCCATACAACCTTGGATAACACTAAGAGTTTGTACTATAAGCCTCACTATAGACACTCAGCGAAAACATCAAATAGTGGAAACAACAAATACTAGATAGAAGAAGATAATACGCCAGCCTCTAGCTCGTCATTGTTTGGCAGCATCGTCCTGACCATGATTTATCACCTGTCACCTGCTACTTAGTCTGCCCATCCACAACCGGATGAACAACCTAGGTTAATAAGAGAGAGACATAAGACCTTGAGTTAGATAACAGTCTTAGGGAATGATAAAACAACTATCTAATATCATCAATAATGCATATGAGAATAGGCAGATTAATCAACTAATCTACCAACACCACCAGAGTAGAACCCACATCCGTCTTCCCTACATTTATCAGTGATAGCCTTTACAACAAGCATTTAGAAATAACAATACATTGATGGTAATTAGTTATCAAGGGTAGACCATTCTAATCGATATCAATATCTCTCAAGCACAAGCCCCGAAGGCCTAAACCAACATCAGACAAGCACCCAAGAGATGTCTCCTTCAACATCGAATAATCTACACAAGACGATACAAGAAAAACAATCATCATCTCTGACTATCAAGTCCAATCCTTCTCTGAAACCATCGTTAATCGTATGACCGACTCAGCACCTTATCATCCATTAAGGGATAATGGTGAACCCCGTTTCTAGCAAAAATCCATACACCATCGTGAATCGTATCTCTAGGTCAATCATGACTGCCTGGATTCCTGACCAATCACTTCTATTCTTTAGGTTCCCCCGTTGTACCCCAATTTTGAGTCTTCTAGAACCTACGATAACGATAATCTATCGGCCTTCAATAACTCAAGACAACTTGATGACTATCCATAAGCTCAAGCGTCTTCTCGAGCAACAATTATCCATGAGCACAACATCTTTGAGCCGTCTTCACATTTGTTGCATTAAAACGATCAACGAACACATCACCACACTTTGAACATTCCTACTTGAATTCACTTCAAAGTCACATTCATTCCAGAACCAAAATAAAAACTATATTTAGTCGATATTAATCTGATCATCCACTGTCCAATACTCAGGTCGTTCACTAAACAGACCCCATCAGGTGGTTCAACCGACCCACGACCTGACCCTCCTAGGTCGCAAATGACTTGATTCCAATGGACTTGGTGCATTCATCGATTCCAAGCCAAACGTCCCACACTTAATGACCTCCTTTCCAAAAGTGGAATGACCTAACCACTTCCGAACGACCCGTCCTATCCTCTTGGTCGACCCGCCTTGCACCTTTTTGAACTGACCCACCATTCTCCAAAGAACCTCAGCCTACCCGAAGTCCTTCACAACCTAACTCTGACAACCCGAATGAGTCAAGCACCGTTTGCCAACAACCCATTGCTCTAATGACCTGGCCTTTTCTCGAGTAGCAAGCCACACGCCTAGAGACTGGCACGTCACCAACGACCTATGCAAAAACAACCCGACTTCAGATTTGACCAATCTAACACAAATCTTGAACAAATCTCAACATACGAGAATATTGATTCAAACAACTCATACAAATCATCCAATTCAACCATAAACACTTTATTAGATCATTAACAGCACCAAAATAACAATTATTCATCATCGACTGGATAGAATTCACCTAATCATTATAAATCAATGAATAAACAAAACAATGGATCTAAATTTGCATAAGCATATGAATTATCATAGAAATTACCGGTTTTAGGTTGCTATATTAAATCCTATGGTGATTCAAATGAAAATATACTTACCATGATGTAGCTCTTGGTAAAAACAACTTAAAATGATGAAAATAAGATCAAACAACCCATATACTTGACTGATTCTGTGTGAGAGATTCTTATCACTCACCAAATCATCGAATTAACTCAAAATCACTAAATTCCCAATCCAGGAAATGAGAACAATTTGCAAACCTCTCAATTTATGTGATCTTCCTTCGATCAATGTAAATCTAGCTTTGCTTGATGTTAATCTTCAAGCTTCACATGTAGATAGAGAATTTTAATGATGGAAAGGTGTATTTGATTGAGCAAGGAGGAACACGAGCTCAAATAAATAAGAGTGAAGAAAGTAAACTATTCTCCATGCCTCTAACCCCTTATTTATAGCCTCCTACCAGCCCATTAATGGGCCACACCAAATCATCCCATCAAGGACTTATAAAACCTGAACAGAAATTGTGAAACACTAAAACAACTGTTCCTCCCAAACTGCTGGATCAAATCTTTAATGTAACCACTTTATGGAATTGGAAACATCATATCCTTTCCAATGAAATCGATCTACATACCTGATTCGATCTCAGTCAAAATTTATGCCATGTAAAAAATTGAGAATGGTAAAATGGTCACAAATAAAATTGGTAAAAATTATGGACATGTCTCACATCCCCATAACCAACATATAAAAATATGGGAATGATCCAACATTCAAGAAATCATATAAAAATATTTTACGATCCTCCGATACATAAAATCCAGGTTGTTACATTCTCGTCCCCCTCGCACTTTAGGAATTCGCCCTTGAAATCTAAAGCAAACACAAGTAACCAAGACAATTCCGCATGCCTGTCATCCATGTGCATCCAACTTACCATCCAAACTAGCATTCATCAAGCCATGCATCCATAGCCTTATCCTAGCACGCAGAATTATAATATTGATAGTACAAGTTACAGTGACGTAAGGTGACATGACATTAATGGGTCATATCGACGAAGAGTTCTGGATGGGTGTCTTCGTACTCTCTTCCGTCTTCCATGTACAATCATCATCATCCTCATTCCATTGCACCTTCACTAGCTTAACCATCTTCCTCCGAAGTAGTTTCGTGTCATTCCCCACAACGCGAAGTGGCTTATGAGGTTAGGTAACTACGATTTTGACTTCTTAGCTTCTTACTACTCCGAAGATACCACCACATTCGAATTACGCACACACTTCCATAGAAACGACACATGGAAAACATTGTGCATACTCAACATCTTCTCAAATAAATTCAGTTTATGCGTGAGCTTTCCAATCCACTTGACTATCGAAAATGGTCCAAAAAATCTTAGACCTAACTTTCCTTTGCTTCCAAACCGAACAACATGCTTCAACGGTGAAATCTTCACGAAAACCATGTCACCAACGTCGAATTCCAATTCTTTTCGACGATGATCGACAAAATTCTTCTAATGATCTTAGGCTACCTTCATTCGTTGCCAAATGATCTCGATACAATCTGATGTCTCTCTAATCATCTCTTTCCCAAGCATCAACTTATCTTCATCTTCTAACCAATATACTAGAGAATTACATGGTCTACCATACAATGCCTTATATGGTTCCATCCCAATACTCGACTGGTAACTGTTGTTATACGCAAACTCAGCTAGATGTAGGTGGTTTTCCCATGATCCCCGGAAGTCCAATACACAAGCACTTAGGAGATCTTCCAAAACTCGGTTAACCCTCTTGATTTGACCATCAATTTGGGGATGATAAGCCGTACTTAAACACGGCTCGGTTCCCAAAGTCTCTTGCAAACTCTTCCAAAATCCACTCGTGAATAACGGATCTTGGTCACTCACTTTGCTCTTCGGATACCATGGAATCAAACAATCAATTTTATATAAAGCTCAACCAACTTCGATGTTGTCCTAGTCGATTTGACATGAATAAACCTTGCACTTTTGGTCAAGCGATCCACTAAGACCAAATTCCTTTGTTTCTTTCTTGGTTTTAGATAGTACATCGATATCTGCTCCCACTTCCGTGTAGGAACTTCCAATGACTGAAGCAATCCACTTGACTTCCTCTGTTTATCTTTCACCAACTGACAGTTCATGCACTTGGAAATAAATTTCCAAACATCCCACTTCATACCTTCCTAGTAGTAGGCTCTCTTCATGTTATGATACATCTTATTACCACTAAGTTGAATCGTCAACTTTGAGTGATGACTTTCCCTTAAAACCTAATCTCTCAATTCGTCGATAATAGGAACAACCAGTCGTCCTTTCTTTCGAAGCCGACCATCTCGATTGACCTCTAACTCTTTATCCTCCGGATCCAACTTTTGGATAATCTCCACAAGCTTTGCGTCATACTTTTAGCTTTCACCAATCCTTTCGATAAGAATAGGTCTTATCGATAAGCTTGCCAACATATCAGGTTCGAACTCATACTGAGGCCTGAAATGGAATCCTACCAAGTACTCCAGGTGCTTCCATACCGAAAACATCGCTATGAAACTTGCATGTGTTCAACTCAACGCATTTGCAACTGCGCTACTTTTACCAGGATTATAGGCTATACCAAAATCGTACGATGCTAGAAACTCTAACCACAGTTGTTGCTAAAGATTCTAATCCTCTTGGGAGAAAATATATATTAATGACCTATGATCCATAAACAACTCGAATCGAACTCCCGACAGGTAATGTCTCCACATCTCCAGAGCAAATACGATCGCTGCCAACTCCAAATCGTGCGAAAAATAATTCTTCTCATGCTGCTTCAGTTGTTGACTAGAATAGGTCACAACCATATCCTTTTTCATTAGTACTGCTCCAACCCTAGTACCACATGTATCAGTGTATACAACCATCTCTTCATTCCCACTCGAAATGGTCAAACAGGACCACTTGTCAGTCTCTCTTTCTGAATTCCAAAAGCTTTCTTGCACTTTACATTCCATGTGAACACTTGATTCTTCTTCGTCAATCTCGTTAATGGCGCAGCTATCTTGGTGAAATCCTTTATAGAATAGCGATAATATCTCGCCAACCCCAGTAAACTCCAATCATCCATCGCACTCTTAAGTCTACCCTTTCTTGGAATGCTACCACTTTAGCAGGGTCAACCACTATTCCATTTCCAAAAAAACATGGCCTAAGAACCTCACTTCGGTCTTTCAGAAGTACGAAAAGTTAACTCTCAGCTGATGCTTTCACAAGATTTCCAAAACAACTCTTAAGTTTTCCAAAACGGCTGAAAACTTAACACTAGACCACAATGAATCATACACAAGATGGATGAACACCCAACTGGATTAGTCACAACAAAATGTCTATCATAAATCACGTGTTCCAAACCCCAGCGGCACACAAGCTCATTACAAATGAAAGAATGCGATGCTCCAATATCAGACAACACACGAACTGAAACACCCATGACGCAAATAATACCTTGAACGACGACATTCTTCCTCTTTCCTTCGCCGTAGGATCCCACGAAGATGATGGCACTTCCAAAGCATATGCCTTCACAATCTGCTTTCCTTTGGATGGATTTGGACAGTGCTTCTTGGGATGCCCAGACTGGCCACAGTTGTGACACTTTCTTTCAACCTTCGGATTCTTGCAATCCTTGGGAAAATGGCTTTCTACTAGCAGTTAAAGCAAGTCACTTCGCCTTTATGCTTTGTCGAACCATCCTTCCATTTTTACTGTTGCTACTTCCTCTTTTTGTTATTACCACTTGCTTGGTTTTAATTCTTTCTTAGCTGCAACTATAATCTCTTCCTAGTGAAACAAACTCTCATGCCTTAGAGTTTTCTCGATGATCTTCTCATAAGTGTCATCTAGATGATCAACTAGCTGATTCCCATGGTATTTTTCCAAGCTCATGGCAAACTTCTCATTCTTATGATAAGGAGTATCGACATATGAATGAGCATACTTCAACAAAGCTTCGAAGTCCGAAACATACTCCAGCACAGGTCGACTATTTTTCTTAAGCTCGATAAACCTCTTAAACAAAATAGACTTCTGAACTGTAGAGATAAACTTCGTCTCAAACTTAACTTGGAATTGCTCCAATGAAATCTCGTCTTCTAGAGTCTCTAGTGTAACAGAGATCCACCAATCTATAGCTCTACCCTGTAGTTGTCTCAATGCAAGCTTCCTCTTGGTCGCGTCATCAATACCCAAGTTTCCAAAAATCCGAATACAAGTATCAAGCTACCCTTGAATCTCTACTATCGGTTCCATCTCGTTAAACTATTTCCCCGTAAAGCGTTGAATTGTTTACATAGCTTTGCAAAGTTTATGGGTCTAGGGAGATAAAATTTAACTCCTACATTTACTATGGTTGTCACCTGAGAGGAATAATGCGCTAAAATATGTTCCAAGTAGCTGTGGACGATCATCATGGTAGGATAATGTAAGAGGAACCTGTCGTATAACTTACCGCACAAGGATAAAATATAATAGAACATATACAATAGGTAATAATAGTGAAGCAGAATTGAGCAAAATGTTAAAAATTTTCCATACCATCACAAAAATGTCTACATAACCTTGGATAATACTATAAGAGTCTGTACAATTAGCCTCACCGAAAGCACTATGAGAATACATCAAACAACAGAAATAACAAATACTAGATAATAGAAGATAATATGCTAGCCTCCTTATCGTCATCGTTCAACATTATCATCTTGACCAAGTTTATCACTTGTCACCCGCTACTTAGGCTGCCCATCCACAATCGGATGAATAGCCTACATTAATAAGAGGGAGACATAAAACCTTGAGTCATACAACAGTCTTAGTGAGTGATAAAATAACTATGTAACATCGTCAATAAAGTATATGAGAATAGGAAGATTTATCAACTAATCTACCAACATCATCAGAGAAGAACCCAAACCTGTCTTCCACATATTTAATGGTTATAGCCTTTACAACAAGCATTTAGAAACACTAGTTCATTCATGGGAATCAGTTATCAAGCATAGACCATTCTAATTGATATCGACATCTCTCAAGTACAAGCCCCTGAGGCCTAAACCAATATCAGAAAAGCACCCAATAGATATCTCCTTCGATATCGAATAGTCTACACAAGATGATACAAGCAAAAAAATCATCATCCATGACTCTGGCTATCACCGCCAATCATGCTTTGAAACCATCGTTAATCGTATGATTGGCTCAACACCTTGCCGTTCGTTAAGGGCTAATAGTAAACCCCGGTTCTATCAAAACTACATACGACATCGTGACTCATATCTCTAGGCCTATCATGACTTCCTAGGGTACTCGACCAGCCACTTTTAGTCTTTGGGTTCCCCCGTTGTATCCCTGCTTTGAGTCTGCTAGAACCTATGCAACGATTATCTCTCGGCCTTCAATAACTTGAGACATCCACCATGATGACTATCCATAAGCTTAAGAGCCTTGTCGAGCAACCATTATTCACGAGCTCAACATCTTTGAGTCATCTTCACGTTCATTGCGTTACGACGATCAACGTACACATCACCACACTTCAAACATTCCTACTTGAATTCACTTCGAAGTAGCATTGATTATCGAACCAAAATAACAACTATATTTAGACGATATTAATCGAATCATCCATTATCCAATACTCAGGTCATTCACCAATCTCACCCCATCAGGTCGTTCAACCGACCCACGACTCGACCCTCCCTGGTCGCTAACGAACTGATTCCAACAGACCTGGTGCATCATCGATTCCAAGCCAAATGTCCAACTCTTAATGACCTGCCTGCCCAAAGCGGAATAACCTAAACACTTCCGAATGATCTGACCTATCCTCTTGGTCGACATGCCTTGCCTCTTTCTGGACCGACCCACCTTTCTCAAAAGAACCTTGGCCAACCAAAAGTCCTTCACGACCAAACTCTCATGGCCCAATGCCCCATGACCTGACTTAGTCAAGCACCGTTTGCCAATGAACCATTGCTTTAACGACCTGGCCTTTCCTTTAGTTGCAAGCCACATGCCATGAACCCACCACGTCACCAATGACCTAAGAAAAAAATGACCCGACATCAGATCTGACCAATCAAACTCAAGTCTTAACCAAATCATCACCAAATGACAGCATAGATTCAAACAACTCTTCTAAATCATCCAATTCAACCATAAAAACTTTATTAAATCATTAACAACACCAAAATTGTGATTATTCATCATAGAGTATATAGTATTTACAAAATCATGATAAATCAATGAATAAACAAAACAGTGGATCTAAACTTGCACAAACATATGAATTAACATAGAAATTACTGGCTTTAAGTTGCTAGATTAGATCCTATGGGGATTCAAATGAAAATGTACTTACCATGACGTTGATCTTGGTGAAAAAACCTAAAAATGATGAAAATAAGGTCAATCAACCAATATATTTGATTGAATCCGTGTGAGAGATGCTTATCACTCACCAAATCTTTGAATTAAATTGAAATCACTAAATTCCCAATCCGGACAGCGAGAACACTTTGCAAACCTCTCAATTTGATGCGATCTTCCTTCACTCGATGTAGATCTAGCTTTGCTTGATGTTAATCTTCATATGTAGATCAAGAATTTTAATAGTGGAAAGGTGTATTTGATTGAGCAAAGAGGAACACTAGCTCAACCAAATAAGAGAATGAAGAAAGTAAACTATTCTACATTCCCCTAACCCATTATTTGTTGCCTCCCACCCGCCCATTAACGAGCCACACCAAATCAGCCCGTCAATGACTTATAAAATCCTGAACAGAAATTGTGGACGCTAAAACAGCGATTCCTCCCAAATCGCTAAATCAAAACTTTAATGTGACCATTCTACGGAATTGGCAACACCATATCCTTTCCATTGAAATCAATCTCAACACCTGATTCGATCCCAGTCCAAAGTTATACCCTGTACAAAAATGACAGAGGTAAAATGGTCACAGATAAAGTTGTTAAAAATTATGGACATGTCTCACGTCCCCATAACCAACATATCAAAATGCGAGAATGATCCAACCCTCAAGGAATCAATTAAAAATATTTTACGATCCTCCGATACGTAAAATGAGGGTGGTACCGAGCATCCGTAGTCAATTACCATCGAACCCTAATCATTTCTCTCCGCTTACATTTTTAGTGAAAACAAAAAAGCAAATGAACTCCACTATCATTCCTATTTCATCCTTAAGCAGTGGAACAACAATCTGGAACCATCACTGAACCAAAAATGTTCACCCCACGTGAAAGCTCTAACTCACATCTACTCGCTTAAATTCTCCTCCTCACTACTATAGCATCTTCCCCATTGCCTCGAAAATACTCAACAAACTCACAAACTTCTCAGCAAGGAAATCTCCACCTAACTACTCACTGTTTCAACTGCTCCTGACCTTCACATCACTTGCACCTCCCTCATCGACACTGCCTTTGAACGCGATAGCCTCCTCCTCCAAACTACTCATGCCATTCTAAAGAAAAAAACGAATTCGACGAAAACCAAATACCCCAAATTATCTTGAAACAAATAACACCATTGGGACTTTGAACTGTGGCTCATGCAAATATAAGGAAAAACGCGATTCTTGTTTTGACTTCAAACGAAAGGCCTAAACCCAAAATCAATATCCTAGGCTCGCAATTCCAATGAACTTGTGTGCCTCCGAATCGCTTCACTACCTGACCTTGAACCTCCTCCCTGACGCGTTTTCCTCGAACACCACCTCTTTCCTTCCTTACCTCCCATGCCCTAAATTATCGCCTACAAATCGTGCCAAAGGATTAAACTAAAGCAGAAGAAGGAGGGGAAAAGTGTGTGAATTCAATTTTGTGAAGAGCATGGTTATTTTGATTTCCAAAGGAAGGCCATTGATTTTAAATTTGAAACTTTCATAAAATTTGTATTTTGCAAATGAAAATAAGAGGTGGCAGGCATGTTTTATACATGAGGATTAGAGAGGAGCTATTTAAAAGGGGACAACTATTTTAATTGCCTGAAGCTCGATCGAATTTCAAAAGGAAGAATGGAAGGGGTATCACATTTATTTATAAACGAGATGTAGGCCTAGGTAGGTCACCTTCGGTTATGGGTTACGGTAGCTTAAGTACATGAGCTTTTAATGCTATTAGAGTTTAGGTTTAATTTGATTTGAAATCATATTTATCCATAAATTTATAAAAAGATTTAAAGTTTATTTTTATACGATTTATTATTATTATATCCTCATGAAACTAACGCCTGAAGTAACACACACAAAAGACCACAAATGAGCTCCAGTTGCAAGGAAAATTGACATACTACTATGATTTTGACTTTCCGTATCCAATAAAATTAGTTTTGTCGAAAACCGAGGTCATTTGAAAATTAACTATTCTTTAGTTTCAATTTAAATTGTTATAATAATTTAATTTTAAAAACAATCAATTCCTTGATAATAAATTATTATTTTTGTCGTATCTATTCAAATTGAACTTATATAGATCGTCTAAATCGTTTAGATTCAGTTTATCTTCAAATTCAAATATTTTCGTATTATGATAATTTGATACACGAAATTTAATCATATTCGATTATTAAATTGTTAAACTTCATATAAAATCCATTTATATTATCAACTCAACATTTAAAACAATATTAAATGTTTAAAATTTATCGATCCAAAAATGTGGGGTTACGTTATTTCCCCCTCTAAGGTAGTAAAATGCTGCAAACCCATTAACTTTCTAAAATCCACTTATGTTGAAGCTCAGCTCTTTATATTTCTACAAATTTAATTCCAACAAAACTTTGATTTTCATTCATATTGTACACCATATATGCTTACATTCATTTAGTCCAAATGATTTGCAACCAATATATTCACATCTAATCCATATTCCATTCATATGCACTTAAAATCCATTTGAATTGATTCTAATAAATTTATTCATTTCGATCCACTTAACTTGCTTAAGTTAAATTTCAATTCCAGAATTCAAATTCCCTGGTATTTATTTCAAATACTTTCGAAATAACATAAATATATACATACATTTATAACCATTTCAAATTCAAATCATTTGAATTTTAAAACAAACTTGTTTTCTTTCAAACAAATTTATAACAAAAACTTTTCTAAGGTAGCAATTTGTCACTTAGAACCTTGAAAACGAATATTGTTGATTTTGCGGTCATCATTAGAATTATTTTCTAGCAACTAAAGCAAGTTTAGTACTTTATCACATTCGAAATCCATTCTGAAAATGGTTTTCATTCCAGTTCCTCAAAGTAATGCTATATTACTTTATACTCATTTAGAAGAATCTTTTTCCAAACATCAAGGATTTTAAATTCTTATTTCTAATTTGAATCCAACTATAATTCATCTCATTGGTATATTTTATTCTTATATAAATTATATTTGGTTATATAACTATTCCAATTTTATAATCTCATTATAATAATAACAACAAATCCATCCATATATTATAATAATTTCAAAAATATTATTGATTTTCTATCAAAATAGAATTTCGGGTAAAATTATTTCATTTACCTAGTTTAAAACAATACTAGTCGAATTGCTCTGCTCAAGTATTTAAAAACACCTATCAATATAGTTGTACTTTCTATATCACTCAGAATTCATAAACCTCTAGCTAAACCAATCAACATAATATAAAATAGTTTTTATATCAACTAATAAATATGCACTCTCGAATATATAACTTAACTCATTCTAGGTTACTACTGACCCTATCTTTAATAAGTGAACAACACTAAAGGCTTGGTGTTCGCTCAACCTAAGGTCTGATACCAAATGTACTGGCCCGAATTTCCATACTATTTGAGTTTACTAATTACACAACACGTCCAACCTAAATTGAAGAGAAATATGAATCATTATGGGTAAAATAAGCAAAAGATAGAAGTAAAAACAGAAATAACAACACAAAATCTCACATTGTAGAGGAAAAAATATAATATATTTTGGAATAAAAAAATTAACTATATATACATAACATTATTAGAGTACAACATTTGTTCATCGCATTGGAAATAAATAATACTAGCTATCTATTACTGAAACCTCCTACTCCAAGAACTTCCAAGTATATATGTAAACACCTAAACTAGTTGACTTCCCATACAAATTTGGACACCCAGGAGTTTAGGGTAAAAAAACAAGATAAATTATGGGTTAGTCGTGGGACTGGTGTGACTAAACTCCAACCACTTAGTTTAACTTTTAAAAATCCTTTTAAAAGAAAGGATAATCGTAAGACCGATCCATACATAAATATGGATGTTTTTATCTTATGATAACCTAAAACATTCTTTTAAATCCATATTATTTTGATATTATAATAGTGTCTAAATCAAGTAAATAACAATCTAGCAAAACATTTGCATCTCATGCTCCACATACATAATATACAATCAAAATTGGACAAAGGATTACAACTGGTAAGTAGGGACCACCTTCCAAGAGTGTATCTTTAGAGAATAACACACCGAGTTCAACAAGAACATCTTGCAACCTAGGCTAAACATGATCGGCTACTCACTTCGCTTGAGTGTACCAAATGTATTATCACCAACGTTTAGGATCATCAACCATTTTCCAAAAAGACAATATCGAAAGAATAAAGAAGCAAATATATTTTATCTAGATTAGGTGACAATACATCCTAATTGGAAGCTACCCACTAAGCCCTGCGACCTACCCGATTTTATACCATTTCCCGATTGTGAGGCTTCAGGCCATGCTTATCTTTTGACATGTCACATATTCATTCACTTTGAATGTTGCATTGTCAAACCTTCCAAGAACATCCATTGATTTCCCCAAAAATACCACAGCATAAAGCTTAGAGAAATGACTTCCTCCATCAACAATGTGATATGTTTGAAGAGGTCAATATAGATGACCTGTTAGGCATACAGGCATATCCATTTTGCCTAATGTCATTTTCAGATCCAAGAATTCCACTTACCTAAATGACATTGCCTCTTCATTCAGATCTCCTAATGGAGATATTAAATATGGTAGCCGCTATGATCGGAATCACATTCTCGTTAATCCAGTGGGCGTTGGTGTTGAAAGTTAAGATGCATCCTGCATCCGCTGCAGAGGATGTCGCAACACATAAATTGGGAAGAAGAACGGGTTTAGAAATTACTTGATCGAGGAGGAAGAAGGGATTGATAATCATAATTTTGTTGTGAAGTGTGCTGATATTCAGAAATCTATTTTCGTAGGAGCCACATCTTTCCTTTACACAGAATATCAGTATATCGGTGTATTCATCGTCTTTTTTCCTGCACTTATCTTCCTATTCCTTGGCTCTGTCCATAGTTTTCGCACAAAAATCCAACCATGCACGTACAACCAATACCTATTGTGCAGACCTTCTCTTCCCATTGCTCTTTTCATCACTGCTGCCTTCGTGCTTGGTGCCACCACTTCTGTGATTTCAGGCTTTCTTGGTGTGAAAATCATTACGTATACTAATTCCTGAACCACTATAGAAGCACGAAAGTGTGTTACGAAAGCTTTTATCACTGCTTTCAGATCTGGGGCAGTCATGGGATTCTTTCTTGCAGCTAATATTTTTCTTGTATTGTACATTACAATTAATCTATTTAAAATATATTACGTTGATGATTGGGAGGGTCTATTTGAAACTACCACTGGATATGGTCTTGGCGGATCCTCCATGGCTCTTTTTGGAAGAGTGGGTGGTGATATTTATAATAAAGCAGGAGATGTTGGTGTTGATCTTATTGGAAAGGTTGAGTGGAATATTCCTGAAGATGACCCTAGAAACCCGGATTTGATTGCTGGTAATGTTGGTGACAATGTCAGAGATATTGCAGGAATGGGTTCAGATCTTTTTGGTTCATAGCCGAGTCATCCTATGCAGCTCTTGTGGTTGCCTCTATCTCTTTATTTGGAATCAATCATGAATTTACTACTATGATTTATCTCCTTCTTATTAGCTCTATGGGTATCATGGTTTGCTTGATCACAACTCTTTTCACATCTGATTTCTTTGAAATCAAGAACGTGGATCAGATTAAACCTGCACTCAAGAATCAACTCATAATCTCCACTGCTCTTATGACTATTGGAATTGCAGTCGTGAGTTGGATAGCGCTCCCATTTTCTTTTACCATCTTTAATTTTGGCATGTAGAAATTTGTCAAAAACTGGGAACTTTTCTTTTGTGTTGCTATTGGTCTATGGGTTGGTCTTGTAATTTGCTTTATCACAGAATACTACACTTGCAATGCACAGAACCAGCGCAAGATGTTGCTGATTCATGAAGAATAGGAGCAACTACTAATGTAATTTTTGGACTTGCATTGGGATACAAGTCTGTTATCATCCCAGTTTTTGTAATAGCTATTAGCATTTTTGTTAGTTTTAGCTTAGCAGTTATATATGGTATTGCTCTTGCTACTCTTGGAATGTTGAGCACTGTTGCTACTGGTTTGGCCATTGATGCGTATGGTCCAATCAGGTACAAAGCTGGATGTATTGCTGAAATGACAGGGATGAGGCACAGGATCAGAGAGAGGACCGATGCTCTTGATGCTAGAGGAAACATAACTGATGCCAAAAAGGGATTTGCCATTGGTTTGGCTGCCTTAGTTTCCCTTGCATTCTTTGGCACCTTCATCAGTCGAGAGGCAATCTCAACCATTGTTGTACTGACCTAAAAGTTTTCATTGCTCTCCTTGTTGATGCTATGCTTTAATACTAGTTCTCGGCGATGACAATAAAGAACATTGGCAGTGCTGCCCTAAAAATGGTTAAAGAAGTACGAAGGTAGTTCAACGCTATTCCCGACATCATTGTAGGAACTGCTAAGCCTGATTATGGAGCTTGTGTAAAGATCTATACTAATGCTTCTATCAAAGAGATGTTTCCTCCTGACGCTCTGGTCATGCTCACTCCACTTATTGTTGTGACTTTCTTTAGTGTAGAGACACTCTCTGGTTTGCTTGCTGGATCACTTCTATCTAGAGTCCAGATTCCAATCCCTGCATCCAACACTGGTGGTGCTTGGGATGATGCCAAAATTACATTGAGGCTGGAGCTTTAGAGCATGCTTGAACCTTAGGACCAAATGGATCAAACCCATACAAACCTAATGTGATTGGGGACACAATTTGGAACCCATTAAAAGACACATCCGGCCCACCACTCAACATTCTTATCAAGCTTATGGCAATTGAATCCTTGGTCTTTGCTCCCTTCTTTGAAACACATGGTAGCATCCTATTCAGAATATTTTCATAGAAAATATGCGTGTTCTATTAAGACTGTCTATTAGGCCTATGATGATGATAAAAGAGATGTATGATGTTTTGTTTAGCTTTGGTCGTTTTTGTTAGCTTGTTTCAACAACTTAGGAAGTTGTTTTTGTTGTGTTGTCGGTTGTTATGTTGGATGTAATCCTTGCTTTGATAATGCAGTTTATTAAGAAAAAGAAAGTCTATTAGGCATATGCTGTCAGACATTCGCCCATACATGTTGTCCTAGGACTGGATGAACCGAAGGTACCATCCCATCAATTCATCTTATGTAATTTTTACCTAGGATTAATAGAATAACTCTTGCACTTTAATCTATCTTCAATTATCTTCAGCATATTTGATTCACAACGCCTATGCTTTATGGATAATAAATCCAACTGGTCTTTTCATTTTGACAATGGAAATATAAAATGGCTAAAACTTTTATAGTCGGTTATTTAAATATCAAGGGAAACATCCATACAACCAAAGATTCTATTTCCAAAGGGAAATTCTACTAATCAAGAATTAAGCAAAACTGAGATCCTTTGAATTAATATTTAATTAATTAAATTTATCATTTCTCGATTTCTCTTCAGTATCTTTACACAAATATTTCTCTAAACCCGTTTAGCCGCTTATGGTTCTTGGAAAAAAAAACATTTCCACCTATCATAACTATTTATTTTTTAATTTCTAGAAAATATCTCTTTTTAACATCAGAAAACATTTCCTATATTCACAAATCACTGTTCTTTCACATTCATCAGTACCTAACCGTAAACTAGTAAGAGAACAACTCCTTGAGCAATAACCTCGAAGCTCGAAACCAACATTAGATCGACACTCAGGAAGCCATTAACCTGGAATAATCACCAGTTAGTTTCTAATTTCCTTAACTCCATTTCTAAACTTATGGTCAACAAAATCATATTAATCTGCAAAACGTTTGCTTATAAACCATCATAATTTAAAACATGTAAATGTTTCCCCTTCCAATTTCTCAAGGTTTAAATTTATAAATTCTTGTTTTTCCCTTATAAAAGTCCATTATACATTTATTCTCTTATTAAAATTCAAATATAATTGATAAGTCGATTTCTACTTATCAAACTTTCTTAAATTTTTCTATCTCCTTAAATTTTTGGAAAATTTCGCCATCGTCTCCTTTGTATGGCTCAATCGGTACAACTACAAGTCACCTTTGTGGGCCTTTTCCATTCAAAAAGAAAATCAGAAAGCCAAGTGGCTTGCCCAATAGTATTATAAAATCTTATATTTAATTAGATACGTACCTCTTTTGTTGGACATTCAATTTATATTCCTTCTTACACTTCATTTGATACCTATCTAATATATAACCAACCATTCCCAATTTATTTCAACTCAATCAAATTGTTTTAACTCAACTCGCTAATTTATTCCCTAATGAGTTCTTTTGGCTATTTCACTTTTTATTTTAACATATCACATTCATATATATTTTTAATTTGCTTATAAACAAATTTAATTCCATTTTCAACTCAAATTTAACATTTGATTTTTTATTCACTTATCCAAAGTCAGATTCAATTCAAAACTCCATTAGCTAATTATTCTTCTAATCAGTTAATTCTATTCAACGATTAAAAATTTGATTTTTGTTCCAAAAACTATTCCATTAACTCCATCTGAATTCATATTTATTCTACAACTCAAGTCTGTGTTTTTCTAATGGAAATCTAAATTTTATTTGCTTAAAATCCTTTTATTAATTAAAGTAAACTATTATGGTTTTTAAACAATTATAGCGCTGTTTTTCTGGAAATTTAATTTTGACATAACTCAAAATGTATAAGACGAAATCAAAAAAATTCTCTTCCATTAGAAAATTATTACTCAATAGGTCCAGATGATTCCTGTTTCAAAGAATTATAACTTATATTGAGTTTTATATATTCGATTGAAGTTCGAAACATCAAATTATGAGCTACCGGCCAAGTCGAGTTCGTTTTAGTTAAATTTAGTTATATATGTTTGAACTTCTTTTATTTAATAAATTCCACCTCTATTCAACAATATTTAAATATAAGTTAAACCGCTTTTCTAAATTAATCTTCGTTTTTCCGATTATCCTAAATCGTCAATTACTTCATTCAAAGTTCATAACTCAGTTGTAAATTCAGTTACAAATTCAATTTCTAGTGTTATCTTCCAATTTCTTTGGAAATAAATTATTTTATAAAATTCGATATAATTGATTTTCAATTATAAGTTCTTTAAACTTATCTCAATTCAGTTTATATTTTGAGTTCCGAAATAAAATCTATCGTTTCTCTTTTTGAAACGATTTCAATTTCCCTTTTTAAAATTATACTTGAATTTGTAATTCAAAATTATTCAATGATGATTTACTTCACTATATTTATAAACATCGTTTGTAAATTAATTTACTTGTTTTATAAATTAAAATAAGCATCCCTTCCAAATATCCATTTGAAACCCAATTCCTATTTTGAAATATTTTATTTATTATAACTTTTATAAAATATAAAATCTATTTTCGTATTTAAGCATATATTTTAGTTTGTATCTAATAAAGTTCCAATATCTGTTCTAAAAATAAATTATTTTTATAAATCCGACATAGTCGAATTCAAATCATAAATTTGTGTGGATTTATTCTAATTTAATTTTCATTCCGAGCATCGGAATAAATTTCACTATTTCCTTTTAGAAATGATTTCCAGTTCACTTTTAAATTCATATTCAATTTCAAATTCCTAAATTTGTCTAAAGATACTTTATTTCAATTCATTTATAAACATTGTTTATGAATTCAACTACTTGTTTTTATTATCAAACTAGTTAATAATTCCTAGCCCACTCGAAATTCAAATTCTGTAATGGAAAAATAATATCTCCTTTTCAAATTCAATTTCTTTTCATTTTATTCAAATATATATTTACTATATTTTAAATATCAATACCTAGGGCTAGTTCCATTCAAACATCCAAAACACACAATTATCAATCACAAACATCCGAACACATCATAAATCATAATATATATGAAAATAAACAATAAATAAATTGGAGCAATCCAGTTGGATTCCTCCAATCTGTTTTTCCTGCATCCACATATATTAGACAACATAAATAATACTCTTCTATCTTCAAGGCAAGATATCGCGGTATAGAAGGTCATCCACTATATATATTGTGTGGTGCATAGGGTTATCCACTTATGGTACTGCAGGAAATAACCAATCGGCATATATATATATATATATATATATATATATATATATATATTCAGTCACCAAGCCTAAATATAACTAATATATATAATAGTCACAACAATATTTCAATGCATCTAAATGACCAAGGAACTTGATATAAATAACATTATATTAAACAAATATTCATTTACAATAAATTATAAACGAATCCAGAGAGTGAGTTTACTCGCCTTGATTTTTATTGCAATTCGCTCTAATTTTAAATTAAACCCAACGATGTTCGATTTAATTTATCGCTGATTCTGAAAAATCCCTAGCATATTCCAGCTCGTACATTTTGGAGCTGTGAACGAAATGTGATTTTACGGCATCCGAATCTGATTTTATATGAATTAGAGATTTATTTTATAGGTAACCGAACACTCCAAATATAAATTAAATTTTAATTACTGAATTCAAAATTACCTTAATCCTCTTCTTAACCTTATTCCATCTCCTCTAATGTCAACACAGCCGAACATCCATAGTCCATTACCATTGAACAATAATCATCCCTCTCAACTTCGATTTTTAGTAAAAACAAAAACACAGATGAACTCCACTATCCTTTCTATTTCATCCTCAAGCAGTGGAACAAAAACCTAGAACTATCACTAAACCATAAAAGTTCACCCCACACGAAAGCTCTGACCCACATTTACTATCTTAAATCCCCTTCCTCACTACTGCAACAATTTCCCCCATGCCTTGAAAATATCCAATAACCTCACAAACTTCTCAGCAAGGCCATCTCTACCTAACTACTCGCTGTTTCAACTACTCCTGACCTTCACAATGCTTGCTTCTCCCACATCGATACTGCCTTTGAACCTGATCGCCCATTCATTAAAACTACTCAAGCCAGTCCAAAGAAGAAGAAAAAACGAACTCTGTGGAAACCAAATAACCCCATATTATCTCGAACCAAAAAACCCCATTGCGGCTTCGAATTGTGGCTCAAACAAATATCAGGAAAAACGCGATTCTTGTTTCAACTTCGATAGAAAGGCCTGAACCCAAAATCAATATCCTAGGCTCGCGATACTCGTAAAACCGCGTGCCTCCGAATCGCTTCACCATTTGATGTTGTCCTCTCAATCACGTTTTCCTCAAACACCACCTATGTCCTTCCTTACCTCCCACGCTCTAGCTTATTGCCTAAACCCATGCCAAAGGATTAAACCAAAGCAGAAGGAGGAGGGGGAAAGTCTGCAAATTAATTTTTGTGAAGAGCTTGGGTATTTTAATTTCAAAAGGAAGGAAATTGATTTTAAATTTGAAGCTTTAGTATGATTTGGATTTTGCAAATGAAAGCAAGAGGTGGCATGCATGTTTTATAAACGAGGATTTGAGAGAAATGGTTTTGAATTTAAAAGATGACGACCAATTTAATTGCCTGAAGCTGGATCGAATTTAAAAAGGAAGAATGGAAGCGGGTATCGCAATTATTTATAAATGAGATGTAGGCTTTGCTAGGTCATCTTCGGGTATAGGTTAGGGTAGCTTGAGTACATGAGCTTTTATTTGCTTTTAGTTTTTGTTTAGTTTGATTTGAAATCGTATTTATCCATAAATTTATAAAAATATTAAAAAAATTATTTTTATATGATTTATTATTATATCCTCATGAAATTTATGCCTGAAGTAAGACATTCAAAAGATCACAAATGAGATCCAATTGCAGTGAAAATTGACACATTACTATGGTTTGATGTTCTGTACCCAATAAAATTAGTTCCATCGAAAACCGAGGTCATTTGAAAATTAACTATTCTTTAGTTTCAATTTAAATAGGTATAATAATTTAAATTTAGAACAATCAATTCCTCGATAATAAATTATTATTATTATTGTCGTTTCTATTCAAATAGAATTTATATTGACCGTCTGAATTGTTTTGATTTAGTTTTAACTTCGAATTCAAATATTTTCATTTTCGTATTACGATAATTTGTTATACTCGAAATTTAATCGTATTCGATTATTAAATTGTTAAACACTATATAAAAAACCATTTATACTATCAAATCAACATTTGAAAAAATATTTAAAATTTATCGACCCAAAAATCCAAGTCATTACAGGATTATTACTCTTAAGAAAACATCGTATATCTGTTTTAGCTCTTTATTCTAGTTGCTTACTAGTTCATTTGGATAAAAACATCTTTTATCTTTTCAAATATGGAATATTTCATCCAAAATCTTTCAAAATCAATTATTTTTATTTTAATAATTTATTTATATTTTTAATAATTTTATTAACACCCTTATAGTTGGTTTTGAGGTATCAACCAGTCTGCTTCTCGAGATGCATACGTCCTCTTTTCCTTTTACTTTGGTGAAAGTTCGACTTATTCTGGCATTATCTTCACTAGCTTGCGCTATAGGATAGACTACTCTAGCTGTAGCAACACTTTCTCCGATAAAACTGTCAACGAATCTAACTTGCATCCTACAAATGAACGTATAGAATATACTTCTCACATCCGCTAGTGGTGTTTAGCATTGCTATCCTCATCTCCCTTATGATCCTGATCTCCTAGAAATTTGGATCGATCATTTCTGTTATTAGTAGCGCCTCTATCCCCATGATACACCTACCCTTTCCTTCTTTACATATCTTACCTTCCTTATCTGTCACACAATTTTTTTAAAGATACCCAAGTATGTACTGAGAGTGTAAAATATAATTACTTATATATTTAAAATACAAGTACATTATAACATCTTTATCACATACCCTAGTATATTTCTTGGAGCTTTGTGTTTTTTTAACAACCTTTATGAGGAAGCATTTTTAAGTCCATACAAACCAATTCTTTGATACCTAGTTGTCATCCCATTTTCTAAGGCCTAAATCTAAGTGCAACATATGCATCGGCCATTTATAGTGTTAACTTTCAGTGATAGAAAATGACAAGTTAATAAATCTAAAATATATGTGAGAATATGAATACGAAAAAGCTTAAAATCACATTTATTTAATAATATCCATTACACATTCCCTTTTGCATGACCCATACAAAGAAAATATAAAAATTACAAAACACAAGAGCGACATATGAAGATTCCCCTTAGATGATCAAAGTCTACGCAAAGGCATTAAAAACCTTTGTTTCTTCCTTTCTCATAAAAGATTAATAATCATACAATGGAAACCTCCTTACTATCTTTGTCCCTTGCTCGTCCTCGGAAGCTTCATTGAAAGAAGATAACCTGAAAAATTAAACTCTCAACCTACTCAAAATGAGTACCATAGAGTTGAAGGGTAAAATAGAAACTACTGGTAAGTTAAACAAACGGTGTAAATAATATCATTTCTACTAGGTAACTAGCGAGAACATTTCACTTAGCGGAACAATGATACTACCAAAGCTTAACAACCTTACTTATGCTCCTACACTTTCACAGTAAGCATAATGCAAAACAATAATGGAAGCAATATGATATGCAATATGCTATCATATTTGTGGATTTCTTATCCCTCCTGTAATACTGACTATTTGTCTTAACAGTACCATTGTATGCTTTTTGAACTACTAATTCTATAGGTATCATTCTAGTTTCCTAATTGACTTATTAGAACTATTATTTTATTCCACTTTACGATACTTTGCTTGGCTTTTAGATTAAATATCCCTGATAAATTTATGAATTAGTCCTTTAATTGATATCAGGTAGCTATCCACCCTCTTAATTCTATCCGTTGGTTGACAAAGAACCAAATAGTTATATACCATGGGATAACTAGAAACCTATAATTGGATGTAGGCTAACTGTTGGGCACCCTCTTAGTTTTATCTTTTGGTTGACAAAGAATAAGGTGGTTTTATGTTGTGGGATAAATATAAACTCTTAACATGATGTTAATTATATATCTGTATCTTATAGTATTTGTCAACCCATAAAAAATGTGGTTAATAAGTAACATATTGGCAAGTCAAATGATATTTCATCACTGTACAGGCCGTCAATACTTAGGTCGTGCCATCAATGTAAGACGTTGGCAAGTCAGGTTGTCCAAGAGTTAGATCACCTAGGACTCAAGTCGTGTGCAATTGGAAAGCATCAGGTCGTCCACACCAGATCGTTCGTGATTCATCTCGCTTAAGCATGTTTGGTCAGGATGTGTGCATTAGGTTTGAGTATAAGCGGGTCAGTTTATTCCACGACCTATGAAGAACGCCGGGTCGGCTAAAGCTCTTAAGGAGACGAATCATCCGGGTTCATGGCTCAACGACCTGCTCAAGTAGTTTCTTGAAGTCCGAGACATGAAGTGGGTCGGTTACGACCTATGACCCCTGTTTGCCCGAACGACCTGTTTTCCTACACAATCATTTTTTAGCCTCACTACCTTACTTCAACTTCTATAAATACCCCCAAATTTCCACCATAAAATGGACAGATTCTCTAACAATGAATTGCTTCCATTTCATTTCTAAACAACTCCAAACCATCCTAACCTCCATTAAATTTCATCCAAGCTCCAATTTAACATCTCAATCATCATGAAATCCTCAATGATCATCTAAGTGCTCAATTGTTGAAAATCTACTCCAACAATCATCGCAATGAAAGAGATCTAATCATTTCCATAATGAAATTGAGAGAATCAAGAGATTAAAGAGAAGAAGTAGAGAGAATTGTTTTAAAGAGAGAAAAATGAGCAAAGCTATAGAAGTTGTGTACCTTGTAACATTGAGAATGACAATGGAATTTATCTTTGAAGTGGACATAAGCCAAGTCTAAGGATGGATAACTATAAATTCCCTCTTGTCAATTTCTTCCTAGCTTTTATTTTACTCTTAGCCTTGTTTAATCATTTGTGAAGTGTTGATATACACCTTAGGGTGTTAGTACATTTTTTTGTTTTAACATTTTTAGCACCCACCGTAGGGCTCGAACCCACAGCCACAAGGTTAAGAGCCTTGTTGGAGGAAGTTGAAGATTGAAGCCTGCTTTTTACGATAAATCCGCACGATCTAAAAGTCGGGCCAATTAAAGAGTTTTCTTCAGGTTTAAGTGCTTGTCTGAAATAATGGAACCAGGCAGGAAGAAAGTTGCTAATAAGTCTGTGAGAGCTTGGGTCTCGAGAGATGTTGTTAATGATCTTGTAACCGCACGAACTAATTAGTATAAGTTGCGCTAAAGTTCTGAAGAGGGAGCTGGCGTAACTAGAGGAGAATTAGATACTTTTATTGCTAATCTGACTCAGTAGATGGAAATTGCAAATGAATCCATGATGGATAGGCTCGAAGCTCTTTTAGCTGCTTAGTTTAAACCAGTGAATCAAAAGGCCCATGTTAATTTAGACGAAAATGATATTTCTTCCACCTCGGGTTTTTGCCATAAGAGAGTTGTGGAAGATGTTGGTGAATCTTCTGGTAAGGAGGAAGATGCTACTATTTAAGAATCCAAACTTATTTCCAAGAACCATTCCGTAACAGGAACTTCTTGAATCATGGTTAGTCTCACCAAAACAGAATCTCCCAAAGAGGGAGGCATAGGGCCCCGGATCCCAAACTGTGATCCTCCTCTTAAGCTAACTTCCGGCAAGGGTGATGGCATCGGCTCCGTGAGTCGACACGATCAAGAAGAACATTTTTCGGATATGGTGAGGCAGACCATGAAAGATAATATGGAAAGGAATGATGATGAGAGCAAATGGGACTTTCCCTCGAGTAAGACCGTTCTCACTAAAAAATTCAGAAAGATGAATTTCTAAGGAAATTCACTTCTCCAACCATCGCAGTTTACAACGGGACTAGCAATCATAACTTGTTCTTATTTAAGTACGATCAGCATATGAACAGTGCTCGAGCTACGGATGAGATAATGTTCTTGTATTTCCATATCTACCTCGAAGGGGTGGCGTCGATTTGGGTTACCAAGTTACTGCCAAAGTCTGTGGATAATTTCTCCGTCTTGGAGAAGAAATTCAGAGAGCAATTTAGGCTATATACTACGAAGGTCAAAGACATGATGTCATTGAATGATGTAGAGCAAAAACTGGGTGAGTTTGTTAGAGCGTATCTTACTCACAATGCTTCCATAATTGAAGTAGGGAATCCCGATCCCCCTATGGTGTTGATGGCATTGCACAATGTTGTTAATAAAAAGAATAAGCTTGGGAGATGGATTAAAATAAAGAAGCCTAGCACTCTCAAAAGAATCTATAAAAAAAGAAGAAGAGTTCATCAGGTTTGAACATGATGACTCTCCTCCTGTTCAGAATGTTTTCGAGAGTAATGTTGTGCCAGATAAGCAAGATAATGTTGCATAGGATTGTCAAAAGAATAATTGGGGCCAGAAGAGAAGAAATGAGGGAAAACATAATAGGAATGGAAAGAAGTCCAGATTCTTCAATGTCTTGAAATTTATTCTTCTAACTGACACCCTAGAAAATATCTTTACGACCACCAAAGATAAAGAGGATTATCCAAAACCAAAGCCGTAGAAGTTTAGAGCTCAATAGATGAAGTAAGGAATGTTTTGTTGCTTCCACAATCAACATAGACATAACACGAACGAGTGTACTCATCTTTAGAGCTTGATTGAAGATTTGATAAGGAAGAATAGGTTGCAACAATACGTTAAAAAGTCTCAAACTGTAGATTCTCAGGGGTAGAGTGCACCCGCAAATCAACCTAGTTCAAGTGCTAGAGTTCCATTGCAAGCTAAATAAAGGCCGGTGATTGATACCATCTCTAGAGGTCTTCATCTGGCAGGTAGCAAGTGGGGATACATTGAAATATATGCACATGCTTTGAAGAATGTCCCAAGAGAAGAGTGGTGTTTGATCTTGAGAAACACTATTCCTATGAAGCAATAGAAGATTTCTTTTGAAGAGATTTTACACAGAGAAAAAGAATGCAGAAGGTGTAATCACTCCTACTCTTGACCTGATGGTTGTGACAGCCGGGATAGAACCAGCAACGGTAAAGAAAGTGCTTATTGATTGTGATGCCTCTGTTAACGTTCTGTTATGAAACACATTTAACAAGGTGAAGTTTTCCATGAATGTTGTGTGATCTTGTCAAACCAAGATTCAGGGTTTCACTAGCGAACCGAAGCAACTGATTGGGGTTATTGACTTGCTTGTTAAACTGGGAGAAGGAGAAAGAAGAGTTGCTTGGATGAAAACATTTGTGCTTATTGATGAACTTTTTGCATATAATGCATTTTTGGGCAGGCCTGCGCTAGCTGATTTCAGAATTGCCCTAGCACCTTGGTGTTTAACCATGAAGTTTCCTACAGAAAAAGGTATGGGTGTAATCAAGGAAGATCAGGAGACTGCTAGAGAATACTATCTCATGGAACTGCATGAAGCAAAAAAGAAGGAAATGGGTAAGAGTGTAGAGGCTCCTCTCCACATTCGTGATCTCGTCTTATAGCAACTAGGGAATGGCCCCTGCATTGGAGAGCATAGTGAGGCTTAAAAAGAGATAGATCCTTGGAAAACCAATGCAGGGGATAACCAAGCGGCGCCAGCTGAGGTCACAATTTCTATATTTGTTCACCCAAATGGTCCTGATCGAGTTTTGAAGATAGGATCTCGGCTGGGCCCAACATCGTAGAAATATCTAATTGTGTTCGTGAAAGCTAATTTAGATGTGTTCACTTGGAGCCATTCTTATATGTGCGGGATTTCACCTGATGTGGTAGTTCATGCTCTAAAAATTGATCCAAGCGTATCACCAGTCAAGAAAAAGAGGAGGATTCAAGACCCTGAAAGTTCAATGGCTCTCAAGGAAGAGGTGGATAATCTGATGGAAAATTGCTTTATTTGAGAGTCGACGTATTCGGAATAGGTTTCAAATCCTGTGTTGGAAAAGAAACCCAATGGAAAATGGAGAGTATGCATTGACTATTCTAACCTCAATAAAGTATGCCCTAAACACAGTTTCCCATTGCCCAGAATCGATCAGCTTGTAGAAGCGACAGCGGGGCCTAAGCTTTTGTCATTCACGAATGCATATTCAGGTTACAACTAGATAATGATGCATGAGTCGGACTAAGAGAATACAAGCTTCATTATGGATGTTGTGACAACCCACATCCATTAATGTCACTCTATTAGAATGCATTAAGTTTCGTAAAGCGTTATAAGTAAACAAGAACATAAATATCACAAGACAAACATATAAAGTAGCAGCGTAATTTAAAACTTTATTTAAAAGAGATCATCATGGTCCAAAATTATGTTACATCGTAAGACTAAAATATAGAATACCAGTTACAAAAAATAACTATCTTGTAGTTAAACCATCAGAGTACAGTACTATGAAATCATAATAACAGAAAAGAGCCACAATAAAGAAGAAGAATAACTAAAGTGGTACATCAAAGCAAACCCAAGATCCAAGCTAAAGCAAGAGAAAGAATCCTAATCAAGCCTGAGCACTCCCGCCTTGAGAACCTAAGGGAGAAGGGAAGAGGGAGAAAAGGAAACAAAAAGGGTCAGACATAAAGTCTGGCAAGTCCATTTACTTTTAGCATTTAAATAAGTAAAAGTACCATGACAAGTATATAAACTAGATGAACAGGATAACAGTACAAAAGGAAGGTATATCATACTGGGTAGGATAAGCAAGATAAACTGAACGTGACATACTGCGCTTCTCCAGTATTTGGCTTTGCACCACTACCAGTATTACTTATAACATGATGATCCCAATAAGAACAAGATGATAGATTTAGGTGTACTTCTAGTGAGAGGCTTTCACCCCATACAATCATAACAGGTATACCCCACATGACAAGTGTCATCTCCAACTATAATAATGGGCTACTAAAAAAGTAAGACTAGATGTACCCTACTTACTACTCCTTGGTAATGGGGTCGACACCCCCTTGGTGTCTCGACACCCCCTTGGTGTGTTGACACAGGGGTCGACACATCCTTGGTGTGTCGATACTGGGGACGACACCACCTTGATTGGATCGACCCATGGGTCAACACCAATGGGTGGGAATCTTCCCGCTTCCCTCCATTGTTTCAATTTGAATTCGGGACTTGTTTTATTTATCTACATTTCTCTTATGCATATACAAATTTTATACCTTAATAACTTCTTCATACAATGTTCATTTTATAAAACCAGGTGTCTATCTTGACCAAAATTTTGAGACGAACATAATGGCGTAGTCCGTTTTACTTAATTACGAATATTTATTTAAGTATTCCTTAGTTTATTGTTAATAGTGTGTTTAAATCACATGGTGTTACATTCTTCCCTACTTAAAGGATTTCGTCCCCAAAATCTCTAAGTTAAGAAGAATATACATCCTAACAACCATCATCCATTTACTCATCCACCAATCACAGGCATCCATTGTCCTTAAAAGATTTCTAATGATTATATGAACATATGCAAAGGTGTGTGTATATGTCCCTATACTAATGCGAAAGATCAGGCTGTCTATTGATTTAGTCGATCTCCTTAATGTAATGTATGTTAGTGCCATGTATCCAAAATGTATGCAAATAGTCCTACTGTAACATGCAAGCTCTATATGTGTGCAAAATCATTCATTCAAATGCAACATCCATATGATGATACAACCATTTTCATCCATAAAAAAATAAAATTCACACACATTCGTGTGCAATATGTAAGTGATTGAGTCGATCTAGTGCCTAATGTGTGTGTATATGCATTCGCGGGCAACCACTAGCAAACAATTGCATCCACATGCATCCACTTGCATCCATCAAACATAACATGTCCCAAACACATGTTTACATCCATGGGATTTCTACCTAAAGGTCAAATAATCGGTCGATAGGATATACTAAAAAATAAAGGAAACAAGCATGTACAAAAGCTTTAGAAAAAGAAGTTAATAACGTATTCTCAAAATGGAAAGGATACGAAGCGCGAATTTTGTCTTTAGTCTCCTAAGTTGCATTCTCGTTGTCCTCTCCCCATTGCACTTTTACTAACTTAATTTCCTTGTTGCTCAATTTCTTAACCTCCAATCCAAGTATGCGGGTAGGTACTCATCTAATTGTTGCTTCCCTTTCTACCTCCACTTCCTCAAGTAAGCTCGAGTCTACTACTTTTACGGTATTATGCAAGCACTTCAGCAAATGAGAGACATGGAAAACATCATGAGCGCCGGACAGTCTCTGTGGTAGCTTTACCTGAGAGGCCATTGGGCCAATCATTTCTATTATGGGAAATGACCCTATAAATCTTGGTGCCAGTTTCCCTATAGATCCAATGCGAACCACATTCCTCAAAGGTGGTACTTTAATGAAAACCATGTCACCCACTTCAAACTCAATATCAGTCCTTCTCCTATCTGCTTAGGATTTATGCTGGTCCTGAGTTATCTTCATGCGTCTTTGGATAAGATCAATCTTTTCTGAGGTTTCTCTAATAATCTCAGGTCCAAGTAGAAGTCTATCTGTAGACTCCCACTAACAAGTTGGAAATTTACAAGGTCATCCGTATATTGCCTCGAAGGGTGCCATGCCAATACTAGTTAGATAACTATTGTTGTAGGTAAACTCTACTAAAGGAATATGCTCTTCCCAAGTCCCTACGAAGTCAAGGATACACAACCTCAAAAGATCCTCTAGAATTTTGTTCACCCTCTCCGTCTACCCATCCGGCTGAGGATGATATGCAGTGCTTAAACATTATTGTGTACCAAGTGCCCCTTGCAGACTCTTCCAGAACTCACTGGTGAATATAGTATCTCGATCGCACGAAGATAAACCAATGCCAACCATGCCGACGTTCTCCCACTCTTAACTGGAACGAAATGAGCGCTCTGAGTAAGCCTATCTACTATAACCCACATACTAGTGTTTCCCTTCCTCGATCTAGGAAAACCATCAACGAAATCCATTGAAACGCTCTCCCATTTCCACTGTGGGAGTTCTAAAGGGTGAAGTAAACCACCGGGCTTCTTTTTCTCAGCCTTGACTTGCTGGAAAATAACACATCGAGAAACGAACTATGCTACATCATTCTTCATCTCAGCCCAAACTAAAACCCTCTTCATATCTCTGTACATCTTATCACTGCCTGGATGAATAGTCATCCTAGAATGATGGGCTTCCTCAAGGACTGTCTTGGGCAAACTCCTAACTCTGGGAGCATAAAGCCTTCCATCTCATTGCAACCACCCTCTATCGTCTGTGGAATATCTGTTGAGGTGACTAGAAGTCACCCATTTACTAAGTCTATCCTAGATATCAAAAATCTGTTGATCCTCTCGCTATGAAGCTCCTATCCGATCCATAAGAGTAGGTCGCACCTCTAACGATGCCAATAAACCAGGTATGAACTCGGTGGAGGGTATAAAATCAAACGTCTATATGAACTCCAAGCTTTTCATCTCCACAAACAGAGGACTCAAATTCATCCTCTACCTACTCAAGGCATCATCTACTACATTACCCTTTGCAAGGGTATAAGCAATCTGAAAATCATAGGACGGTAGGAATTCCATCTATCTCTGTTGCCTCAGATTGAGATATTTCTGCGAAAACAATACTTGAGAGATTTATGGTCGGTGTACAACTCAAACATTTTTTTGAAAGGCACGTACAACTCAAACTTCTCTCCAAGAAGATAATAAGCGCAAATACGGTGGCAGCTAACTCGAAGTCATGGGTAGGGTAGTTCTTTTCATGAACTCTATGCTGTCTAGCTCCAAAACATAATACCCTTCCCTCCTGCATCAGAATCGCACCAAGCCCTATACCACATGCATCAGTGTATACTTTGAACACTGTGTTCCCATCCGATAAAGTCAAAACTAGGGCTGTTGTTAGAGCCCTCTTTAGCCGCTAAAAAGCATTCTCACAGTCTATACCCCAAGAAAATGTCAGATTCTTCTTCGTCATCCTAGTGAGTTGGGCCGATATCTTCAGGAAGTCCATAATGAACTTCCTACAATAGCCCGCTAGACTAAGGAAATTTCTCACCTTCATTGCATTCTTTGGAACTTGCCAATCCTGAACTGCAACTACCTTTGTGTGATCTACAACCATCCTATCTTTAGAGACCACTTTCCCTAAAAATCTCATTTCCTTCCTCTAAAAATGACATTTGGAGAATTTTTCTTTAAGCTGGTGCGCACGGAGAGTTTTCAGAACCTCTCTCAAATGTAAGGCGTACTCTTCCTCGCTCTTCGAGAAAATCAAGATGTCATCAATAAAGACCACAACAAACTTATTCAAAAACTTCTGGAACACTCTACTCATTAGATCTACAAAATATACGGGTGCATTAGTCAATCCAAAAGGCATGGTTAACCACTTGAAGAAACCATCTAGAGTTCAAAAAGCGGTCTTATCTATACTGTCCTCGGCCACCCTTAATTGTTGAAAACCCGTGGCCAAGTCCAACTTAGAGAAAACAGATGCACCAACAAGCTTGTCAAAAAAATCATCCATCCTCGGAAGTGGGTGCCTATTTTTCTTAGTGAGTTTATTCAACTTCCTATAATCCACGCATAAGCAAAGCGAACCTTCCGCCTTGGTGGCGAATACAACTGGAGAATCCCATTCAGATATGCTTCGCCTAATAAGCCCTTTCTCAAGTAGCTCCCCTACTTGCTTGCTAAGCTCCCTCCTTTCTATTGGAGTCATGTAGCGCATAGGAAATGCAACTGATTTTGCATTGTCCACCAAGTATATATGAAAATCGATCTCGTGCCTTGGAGGTAGGCCCTGAGCCTCCTCAAAAACATCAGGATACTCACAGACTACTGGAACAGATCGCAGATCATCAATAGATGCATCAAGTGACTCTAGAAAAATAAGCATGATAGACCCCTTGGGGTCACAAGAAATCTCGAGGATCCTCCCATTGCAAGTCAAAAGTCTAACGACCCTCCTCTCACGATCCAGAATGGCACCATACACGGCTAGCCAATCCATCCCTAGAATCAAACCATAGCCCATGAACCTAAGCACAATTGCATCGCACTCGAACTCGACACCTAACACATTTATTCCCAAACCTAACAAATCATAGAAAAATGAGCCATACTACCAATGGGATTTGAGACAACTACGGGATCCAAAACCGTACTAGTACTAAGGTGCAGAGACTCAACCACCGAATCAGATATAAAAGAATGTGAAGCATCAAAATGAAAAAGAGTTCTAATAGGATGATTGGAAAGAAAAATCAAACCTTCAACAGAAACTTTCCTATCTCTATTTGGAAAACCTATCACGAGAGCATGCACTTGCCCTTCAGAAGATCCTGCCCACTGGCCCTGTCCTTTCCTCTTCGGGAAATCCTTAATAAGATGTCTGACTTCTGCACAATGGAAACAAGCATTCTTCCTTCTCTTGCAATCCTTGACCAAATGACCCTCACATCCACAATTATGATATTTCCTCTTATCTTTAGCCTTGTCCTTCTTTCCGCCCTTCTTTTGTTGTTGTTGTTGTTGTCCATTCTTAGGCCATACTTTCTTATTTTGTGTTTTCTCAACCTTAACCTCTTTCATTTCACCTTTATCTTCTTCGCGCATCAATGTCATATCAACTAGCTTTTCAAAAGTTTCTCCCATCGGAATATGAGACATAGCCAAACCCTTGAAGGGCTTCATTCAATCCTCTAGCAAACCTTAAAGCTTTCTTGTGTGGGGTATTCACTAGCTCCAATCCAAACCTTACCAATTGATTGAATTTGTTAACATACTCTTTCACAGACATGCTTCCTTGATTAAGCGCCAAAAACCTTTTCATCTACATACTTTGATCGGCATGAGAAAGAAACTTCATTTCGAATCTCTGTCGGAAATCAACTTAAGTCTCTACTAGACGTCATGCTTGAGTCACTTCCCACCAGAATGAAGCCTCGTCTTTCAGCTACCAAATGGCCAACTGAATCTTCCTACGATTATCAACATCGAAAATCCCAAACAAACCTCTGTCTCCTTGAGCGAATTCCTTGCTTCTAAAAAAGTCTCAGTTCCTTGGAATGGCTTTCCTCCCACAGCACAAAAATCTTTACATATCTTAGAGAAATTAATAGCTTACGGAGGAGGAGGAGAAACAGCGGCTGCAGCTGAGGGAAGGGCTTCGACATGGCCTTCGGCAGGTGCCGTAGCCTACAGATACCTACGAAACCAAGTCGGTGTCTGTATGCCCTCTGGAATATTCGGTTCCCCAGACATGCTAAAAAGAAAAAGGGAAAAGAGATTCAAACAAAGAATTGAAAAGATACTTTATGGCTTTGGGGATTATGTATTCAAAAATAGACTTTTTCCTTGAAAATGCCTTGTTTTTGAAACCGTTTTAAAACAATTCTCAAAATCTTTTATCCAATCGTGCAACCTTTAGCTCTGATACCATGTGTGACACCTTACGTCTGTTAATGTCACTCTATTAGGATGAACTAAGTTTCGTGAAGCGTTGTAGGTAAACAAGAACAAAAATATCACAAGACAGACTTATAAAATAGCAGCGGAATTTAAAATTTTATTTAAAAGAGAACATCGTGGTCCAAAAATCAATTACATCATAAGTCTAAAATACTGAATAACAATTACATAAAATAGTTTTCTACAATACTATAAAGTCATAATCCAAAAAAAGAGCCATAACAGTGAAGAAGAATAACCAAAGTGGTACATCAAAGCAAATCCAAGATCCAAGCTAAAGCAAGAGAAATAATCCTAATCAAGCATGAGCACTTCCACCTTGAGAACCTGGGGTGGAGAAGGGAAGAGAGAGAAAAGGAAACAAAAAGGTTCAGACATAAAGTCTGGCAAGTCCATTTACTTTTAGTATATAAATAAGTAAAAGTATCATGACAGGTATATAAACTGGATGAACAAAAGCAAGATAAACTTAACATGACATATTGCGCTTCTCAAGTATTTGGCTCTACACCACTACTAGTATAACTTATAACCTGATGATCCCAACAAGAACAAGATGGTAGACTTAGGCGTAATTCTAGTGAGAGGCTTTCACCCATACAATCATAATAGGTAGCCCCACATGACAAGTGTTATCTCCAAATATAATAATGTGCTCCTAAATAGGTAAAACTAGATGTACCCTACATACAACCCCCAATCGATCGACTCCCTAACACAGAGATATCTTGTGCAGGCCCCACAGTAGGATGTATCACTTCCTAAAGTGACAACCCTAAGTTTACAAGATGCACAATTGCATTTACAGGTGTCTCAGCATCTTATCATCCCCTCCTTGACTCCCGGCCTATGCACGCACATAACCCTGTCAAAATGCACCGCCCATACCGTTCCCTCTTTTGGATCTCTTATAATCAGTCCATTAAGCGTGCCCTGACCCCGACCTAGTTCGAGGTACTCCGCTTGATAACAAGATAGGTTACTGACTGATAAGGGTCCCTCACACAAAAGATGATGCAAGCTCTTCCCTTGGTCTTGCATCTCTGCTACTAAGATTTCAACAGGTTATGCCTAACGGTTTAGCAAGATTGCATAACCCCAACAAGTTAAGTTTGTAGGCTATATATATAAATATTTCCCACCAACCCAAGATTTACTTAACCCCACACATTATTTCAAGCAAGTTTACTTAGCCCTCAATCCGCTGACATGTTCATATAACCCCCAACATATTTAAATAGGTTAAATATTTATTACCATTCATTTATTAATGGTTTATTATGTTAGACCACTCACATTAAGTCTACCACTTGTGGATGCTGGACATGTCGGTTGGGTACGGGCCAACTTCTTCCACAAGTCAGACTTAACCTTGTGTCTTAGCACCTTCACGTGTATGCTTATGCTCTTGGACCCCTCACATTAGATTCAACAATTATGGACGTTGGAAATTCTGGGCGGTTCCGGGCAGACTTCTACCATAAGTGTTGATATAAAATTGGGTCTAAGCGCGGTTACAATTTCCAATTACTACAATTCTAGGCATATCCATTTTTAGACAATTATTCCTATTTCATTATAGGTTTTCATGCCCCTTTTTTCCAAGTCATATTCATCATGTACCAAATATCCCAAATTAAGGTCTTTAATTATATTTTGGTTTATGCCCAAATTCATATTCATGTACGCAACCCAAGTTATACCCAAACTTCCCAATACAAGATATGCCCCAATTTCTCAATACATACTATGCCCCAATTTTTAACGTTTCCCCACATTCCCAATTTCACATTTTCGCATATTTCAGCTGCATGCCTAGGCTCGAAAGTATCTTGGCTATAAAATAAAAATGGAAAGAATTAGGATAAAGAAAAGAAATAAGTATAATAATAGGATAGGCATACAACGGCAGAAATAAGCATAGCAACCGAATAAACATATAGTGATATAATTGGGCATACTTATAAGATAGGCATATAAGAACAGATCTGATGAACATGTGATAACTGATTAGGCTATCTAGCATAATAGGCAGATCATGAGTAGACATATAAGATCGAAACAGTGGATTAAACATATAGGTAATATCAGATCTGATGTGATTCAAGTCGTCCTAGCCTTAGATCCAATTTATAAACATATCAAGATCAACTTTTAAGTGTTTAGATCTAAAAATAACATAGACTCACAGAGAATGAACCTAAGAAAAATAGAGAAAGAATTTTGATTTTGAATCAGCGATCTTTGAATACGTATGAATCGTCGTTGCTGAAGAAAAGACTAATTCAATCTGAGTTGGAGCAGCATCTCATCGTCGCCATTTATTTAGATGAATAAACCAATGGGTATAGGGTCCTTTATATAGCCGTCATCGAACAAATCTTGCATAGAAATCAGTCCACGTTCGGAAACAGGGATCTGGCCAGATCCGTATGGGGGTCACATCCCTTGGTGTGTCGACCCAAGGGTCGACACCCCCTTAATAGGGTCGACCCATGGGTGAGAATTTTAACGCTCCCCTCACCTATTTCAAATTGAATTAATTTGAATTTTGGACTTTTTATATTTATATATATTTATCTTATTCATATACACTTTAATAACTTTCTCATACGATGTCCTTTTTTGCAAACCAGTGTTTATATTAACCAGAATTCTGAGACGAATGTAATGGCACCATCCATTTTACTTAATTACGTATATTTATTTAATTATTCCTTAATTTATTGTTAATAGTGTGTTTAAATCATGGGGTGTTACAGATGTCGGGTTGTATTGTTACAAGGTGATGCCATTTTGGTTATATAATGCTGAAGCAATTTATCAACGTCCCGTCAATGCTATGTTCAAGTTTCAGATTGGAAGGACTATGGAAGTCTATGTGGACGACATGATGGTGAAGTCGAGAAGCATGGATGATTACTTGGAGAATTTGGATGGGATGTTTCATATCCTAAAGAGGTATGGGATGAAGTTGAATCGTCTTAAATGTTCCTTTGGAGTTTCATCTGGGAATTTATTGGGGTTCATGTCCAATCCAGAGGCATCGAGGCTAAACCACTCAAATTTCAGTGCTAAGAGAGATACGAGTCCTAGGATAAAGAAAGAGCTTCAAAGTTTGAACGGGAAGGTTGCATCGTTAAGTCGCTTCATTTCAAGGGAAATAGATAGGTGCATTCCACTGTTTAATGCATTAAGAAAAGGGAAGAAAGACTTCCAATGGACTCCAGAATATCAGATGGCTTTTGAGGAGTTAGTCAAGCATATGGAAGCACCTCCAATGTTGTCAAAGACTAAAGATGGAGAAGTCTTGTTCTTAGATTAGGTTGTATCATCCCATGCCTTAAGCGCAACATAGGTCAGAGAGGATTCAAAGGTTCATAAGACGATGTATTACATCAGTAAGAGGCTTGCTAGGGGAGAGCCGAATTATCTGAAGTTAGAGAATATTACATACTGTCTGTTTATTTCCTTGAAGAAGCTGAGACCTTATTTCTAAGCTTACCCTATCAAAGTTCTTACAGATCAGCCGCTAAAGCAAGTCCTATTTCGTCCAGAAATGTCGGGTAGACTATTGAAATGGTATATTGAGCTCAGTCAATATGACACCACTTACGATCCATGAAGGACGATCAATGGACAATCTTTGGCAGACTTCATTGTAGAGTTTGTGGAGAGAGGTGATGAAAAGGAAGAGCCTGTAGAGGAGATCACTTGATGGAAATTGTTCGTTGATGGTGCTTTGAATGATTATTTCTTGGGGGTATGAGTAGTTCTGGAAACTCCTAAAGGCCGCTCAGTTTGCTATGCTTTGAGTTTGGAATTTCCATCGACGAACAATGAAGATGAGTATGAAGTGCTAACAGCAAGACTAAACATATCAAAGGAGTTGGATTTGAAGGTCATGCATATATTCAACGATTCTCAATTGGAAGTTGTCAAGTTAAACGAGAGTTTCAAACTAAGATGGGAAATCTGCCAGCTTATTTGTCAAAGGCTTAGGAATTACTCAACAACTTGGACTACTACACCATGACGCACATTCCTCAAGAATAAAATGTGAAGGCGGATTTGCTTGCAAATATGCTAGCTCGGGAGATGCTCAATTGCAGGGATTAGTGCAAGTTGAAATTCTCTCAAATCCCAGCACATAAGACAATGATTTAGATTGGATCATGGAAGGTCTGAAGAGCCAAATTCATGGATGACTCCAATCAAAGAATATCTCCTCAATGGCATGCTCCCAAGTGATCCAAAGAAACGAAAGAATTTTCTCTAAAAAGATCAAATGTTTCTCATACATGATGGTCAGTTGTATAAAAGGGGTTTCTCTATGCCTCCACTCAGATGTGTTACAAAGGAGGAGTCCAAGGCAATTCAGGTAGAATTACATAGCGGAGAATGCTGATGGCATCCAGGTGGGAAGACGTTGGCCAAGAAAATTATGCGATATGGTTATTTCTGGTCTGACTTTAATCGAGACTCTACAGCCTATGCCAGGAAATGTGACAATGTCAAAGATTTTCCAAGACTTCGTTATCACCATCCACAGAATTGAATCAAATGGTCAGCCCATGGTCATTTGCTGTCTGGAGAATTGATATGATTGGGGCACAGCCAACCGGCAAGTCTAGCATGAAGTATGCCATTGTAGTGGTAGATTACCTCACTAATTGGGCTGAAGCAGTGCCCCTAGCCAAAAATACCTCAAAGAAATTCATCAATTTCGTCTTAAAGAATACCATTTGCAGTTTTGGTGTTGCACAGAAGATAATCACAGAAATGGGACTCAGTTTGAAAGTGAAGAATTCAAGGGATTTTGTGCTAAGTATAAGACTAAGAAAAGCTTTGCAGCCATGTCCAATCCACAGAAAAACGGCCAAGTGGATGCAGTAAATAAGATCATCATGTCAGCCATCAAGAAGCATCTCGAGAAAGAAAAGGGTGGTTAGGTGGACGAACTTCCTCTTGTACTATGGGCGTAAAAGACGACTCATAAATCTACGATTGGGCACACTCCTTTTTCCTTAGCTTTCGGATCAGAGGCAATCATTCCAATAAAGTTGGAAGTCCCTACTAACCGCAAAATCCAGTTCAACCAAGCAGAGAGTGAGACGTTACAGCTGGAGGCTCTCGACCAACTTTAGGAGAGAAGAGATGAGGCAGAACTCAGGGTTGCAGCCCATCATAGAAGAATTGCTTGGCATTTCAATTCTAAAGTCAAGCATAGAACCTTTGAAGTCGAGGATTTGGTGCTGAAAAGAATAATGACCGAGAGAAGAGTTTTCGGGCCAAATTAGGAAGTGCCATGTTACGGCCCGCCCCGAACTTGCCAACATTTCCCCGAAATGCGTTGTACCAATGTCCGACTAGCACGAGACGGTCGTCAAAGTAAAAGTATTTGAAACTATGAATCACCAAAGAACCTGTAGCATATCTCACAACGCATGGAATAAAATATAATAATAATAACATGACATAAAACAGGCGAGACAGTGCACAAGCTGAAAACTAAACCATCATAGCAATGAAATCCAATCGACTCCCAAAATAATGACAAACCCAGTAAAGCCCAAAACAAAGCAATCACAAGCAAATATACATCAATGACTTGATAAGATCAAATTACGAAAAATCTTACTAAGGCTAGTCGAACCACCAATCGGGTTCGTCACAACTAAAGGTCTATCGACTATCTCGGATTCCAATTCCAACCTATCTACCAGGTCACTAGATACGAAGGAATGAGAAGCCTCGGTATCAAACAATACTCGAATAGGACATCATAAATAGAAAGCGTACCTTGAATAATGACACCCTTTCCCTTTTATGCCGCAGTTGGGGCATTCGACAAATAAGGAATAGCGTTGATAACATATGCTTTCACCATTTGCTTCTCCTTAGGGGCTTGTGGCCAATCATTCTTAAAATGCCCCACTTGGCCACAGTTGAAGCACTTCTTTTCCCCTGGCATCGCTTGACACTTCTTGGCATAGTGAGCCTTCTCGTCACAAATATAGCACTCGATATCTTTCTTATTCTTTTTTTTTTCTGACCATCCTTTGCCTGATTATGTTTCCTCTTATTCTAGGAATTATTCTTGCCTCCAGCACTTGCATGTGGCTTTGGCTCCTCAGTAGATGTAATAGCAACCTCGGTCTTCGACTTAAGTAAAGGCTCTCAGATCTTAATGCCTTTCCAACAATAGATTCGAAAGTCTCATAGATATGGTTTATGAGTCTTCCCCCCAAGTACTTATCTAGGCCAGTTATGAACCTCTCATTCTTCTTCTCAGCAGTATCAATAAGGGATAATCCATATTTCGATAAGGTATCAAATTCAGCAATAAACTCCAAGACTTCCCTACCATTCTTCCTAAGCTCCAAAAACTTCCTTAACAATTTTGATTTCTGAGCAGCTGGAATAAACTTTTCACCGAAACAGGTCTTAAACTAATCCCAAGTAACTTGATCCTCGGGAGAAGCTACTTTAATGGAATTCCACCACTTCATAGTCCGTCCTTAAAGCTGACGCGATGCTAGCTTTCTCTTCATTGCATCCTCGATCCCCAAATCCTCAAAGATGCGCTCATAACTATCAAGCCGATCTTGAACCTCCATAGCCGATTCCGTTACATGGAGCGGCTTCCACCAAGATTAGTATAATCCTTGTTGAACTTGGCGAAATCGGCCCTATGCGACTGCACTGCTGCACCGCCACCATTAGCAGCATTAGGAACTGCTCCCTGAGCATCCTTAAGCATCTCTCACATGTAGGTTGTAAACATTGTCCTTGTATCAGGGGCATTCCCACTGTTGGCCCCTGAACCCGTACTCATCATATTTTGGCTCATTTCAAATCTGTAAAGAGAAAACGATTAACCATCTCCTTATTGGTGCCCGTGCAATGTGACTTCATCCTTAGATGTACTAATGGTATATATATAGTTTTTGAAAACCAAAATATCACAAATACGCGCTCACATATATGTACACTATCTCTCCATGATGTCTTCCCCTAGGTTAAACTAAGCAACGTAGGGTCTGATAACAAGTGTGACGGCCCGCCTCGAACCTGCCGACATTTCCCCGAAATGCGCTGTACCAATGCCCGACTAGCACGAGACGGTCGTCAAAGGAAAAGGATTTGAAACTATAAATCACTAAAGAACTTATAGTATATCTCACAGCATGTGGAATAAAATATAATAATAATAACATACTTGACATAAAATAGGCGAGACAATGCATAAGCTAAAAACTAAACCATCATAGCAGCGGAATCCAAAATACAGCTTATGATCCAAACCATCATTATTACAACTTTGAAATACTGCCTCTAAAGCAACATAGAGAAGGTACACTAGTAATGCCCAAAGAAGTGACCAAAAACAACACAGGGAGAATATATGTAAACAGTACTTGGAAGCCTCATGCTCGTCTTCGGACAACAACTCGTGCATAACGACCTGACCTATCTCTAGTTTGCTCGTTTAGGAGCACCCATAGTAATAAGAGGAGACATAAAGCTCTGGGTCAGATAGAAGTCTAGTTTGAGTGATAGCAGCAAAGTAAAACAATAACAGGTATAAATAATCATAACTGAACCAACAACCAAAGACTTACCACAACAAGATGTACAGTACTCTAAGGTAACACTGACATAAAGTGTAAAATGGGAGTGTGCATGTCACGGTGGTAACGAACATCAAACATAGCAATCATCCTCACATCACTCACTCAGTACATAAAGTATATGATATCCACCACTTTGATCTCCAAAACCATTGGGGCCATGACGGCAACTCCGTCGACTATTGCTATGACCATACTTCCCTGGTCTATTTCAACAACCCTACACAGTCCACACATCAGTGGCTATAGGTTAATGGGCCAACTAGTCAACACTTCACTAGCTCTGGTTCATCTACATGTCCCCCCTCTTCAATGGTGAACCAAAGTTATAGATATCGATAACCCCATTGCACATGTCTCGCATCAAAGCCCAACTCATGAAGTTAACTCGTTGGTTCCCATCTGGATCCTGAGTAATAATTTCCTACTTGGACTTCCTTTGCATCTCGGGTTCTGGTCGGATTGGAATTGATCTTCTGAATAATCCACAACTGTTGTCGCGTAGTCGAAGTTCAATTCTGGTTCAGTTTGGAGTCGTCATCTTGGTTCGGGTCATGTTCATCGTCGAGGACTGGTCGCCTTCTCGGTCCCCCCCCTCGGGCTCACCGCACGGCTCTCCCCCTATCCCAGTCGTGATCTCGTAGTCACCCCCTTCTGGTTCACGACGCTCCTTCTAGTCAGTTCGTGACCCTTTCCTGGTGGCGGTTCTTGACCCTCTCATGGTGGCAGTTCGTGAGCCTTTCCTGGTGGCGGTTCATGAGCCTGTTGGCCGTTTGTAAGCCTGGTGGCGGTTCATGACCCGTGCCACTTCAGGAACCAAATTTCTGCAGTTTTTCCTACGAGTTAATTTCGCCAGACGACGGCGTTTTCAACCATTCTAACCTTCCCACGACCTCACAAAACATACAAACAACAGTAACTTCATGAAGAACTGATCAAAAACACTAAAACATAAATCACATGAAATATTTTGGCTCGAACATACCCGAAAAAGCATGATTTTCTGCTCAATCCTCTTAATCATGTTTTAACTAAAGGATTAGTAAACTTGCTCCAAATAAACCCAAATTTTCACCAGTGACATAAAATAATATTTAAGGATTTCTACATATTTTTCCCGATATTCATGATGCATAATTTCGCTAATTATCACTGAACACCCCTAATTAGCCGTAATTAGTGAATAAAAGTGCAAATCACTCACCTTAGCCACAAATGAAATTTTAGATCTGGAACTTTACTGTTATAGCACGGATCTCTATGTATTACATCAGCTCCAACTCTGAATTGATTCTAATTTCCCTTGATTTGATGTAGTTTGGCTTAATTGGCGGTTAAAAAGCGATTAGAATGAGATTTGGAAGGTGGAGGCCATTGTTAGTGTTCAAGGGAGGTTAGTGGCGGCTGAAAAACGGAAATGAAATGTTTTCCTAAACCCTTTCAGCCCTCCCATAACCCTAATCCCAAAATGGGTTATGGGCCTAGCTGCTAATCACTCGGTTAAGCCCAATTATCACATTTTTCACCTTCCAAACCTTATTTCAGCCATATCTCCCAAATGGTAAGTCCACTTGATTATTATGACCACTCTTCCGTTTCTAGGAGCTCGAGGGCCGCCCTGAGGAGCTTGGCCAGAAGATTGTGGCTGTAGAGATATGGCTTCTTCTTGACATATTCGCGAAGCTCCCCTCGCCTAACCTTGTCCTCGATGAGATTGCAGAAAGTTAAACCATCATCTGAATCCAATGGAAGTGGTTTCAGGTAAAAACCCTTAGCAATCAAAAGTAATAAGAGAAACAAGATTCGCCAGGGGCAAAATGGTCATTTAAAAATTGGCAAAAATCGTGAATGTGGGAAATGAACCCAATAGTCGTTTCCCAAAGTTACACGATCATACGACTTCGTATGAAAATAAAATAAGTGAAAATTAGGCTCACATCCCTATTTTCAAACTTAATTAAAGCCACGTCCACCCATACGTTTATTTATAAATCCGGTCCCTAAAATCAGATGCCGCCCAAACTTTTGATCACTTCCGCCTGCTCCTCAAGTCCCCTTCGCCTTTTTCAATTTGTGGCAAAAAAAAATGCGCTCATGCATAAAAAAAAAATTCTAAATTCTGGAAATAATCCCAGGAGCCCACGCAAACTGAAAAAAATAAGTTGCATACATGTATGCAACTATTACTAATAGTTGCATACTTGTATGCAGCTTTTTAAATACACATGCAAAAAAGATCCGCAAGCCTGCTGAATAATTGCATACAAGTATGCTGTTATTCAAAATAGCTGCATACTTGTATGCAATAATGTGTTGAAAGCCGAAGGCGTGACAATATGTGCATACTTGAATGCATATTTTCTGCATAACTGCATACTCGTATGCACATATGCAAGCATGCGTGTTTTCCATGCAGAAATCGAATAGATGCATGAAATCATGCATGTATTTCGGAAAATTTGCATATATGTATGCATATATGCTGCTGTATGATGCGGAATTGAAATAGATGCATACATGTATGCAACTATTTGAAATATGTGCATGTTTTTATGCATTTTACTGCATTTTTCGCTGTTTTGTGTATTTTTTGATTTTGACGTGTTTGCTGATTGATTTTCCACCTGATTTTTTTTGGCGTGAACACGTTTTATTTAATTATGAATTTACGTGATTTTTTTATGTTTTTTTATATTTTTTTATATACCTAATTTACAATAAGTTTAGGACCGGATGTGAGCCTAATTTTGAAACTTAATAGGGACCTGTGACAAACGGACCCATAAAATAAATATTCCACAATCCTCTGATGCGTAGAATGTGGGCCATTACATGCCATACATCATATGTCAGAGGCTTCTAGATGGCACCTTCAAACTGCATAGTTGTTGGAATCCTGATTCCTCGAGCTTGGAACCCTGGTTATTCTTCATAGTAGTTTTGTTCAAATTTCTAGTAAAAGTAATGATAGTAATTATCTTTGCAGGTCTTGTAATCGGACAACACCTATGAGTAAAAGCTTGCTTGCTTATGACAACAATATCTTTTTGCAAATTCTTGTTAAATAATTCAAAATTTTCTTAAAGTCAATTTAATATTGCAGGTTACAAGGAAATACTTGCTTCGCTAAATCCGATGAGGCCTAGCGATCTCAGCAATGGCTTATCCTACCAATACTAGCTCAACGATCAAGTGCTACAAACATCGATATGCGAAGGAGTAGGGATGAAAAGTACCGCCTTGAAGAAAAAAGGGAAGGGATTGCTTGGAATCAAAGAGTGTAAGGCATGACAAGTGAGCATGAAACTAAATCAAAAGATTGTATATTCCACCGAAGGGGCACCTCTCTTAGCTAGAAGGTCCACGGACCTAGTTCTTTAAATAGGATAACTTGTTGATTCAAGCATCCGGTAAAGGAACCGACATCTTCCCCATGGAAGGATGCAACAACAAGAAGCCCCTCATAGTGAAGCCTAAAGAAATCTCAACTGAAAGTGGAGCACCCAATGAGATTGTCAGTGTCAGGAAATACCTAATCCGATTACAACAAACATTGGAGTGGAATAAATGACCTCTTTGGAAGCATCCATTAGTTCGGTTAGCGTCTGATTCTTTCGGATGTGACGAATGGTGGGCTTAAATGACCTCATAAGAAGGGTCCATTAATTCAGTTAGCGTATGATTCTTTCGGATGCGATGAATGGTGGGCTTAAATGACCTCTTTGGAGGCATCCATTAATTCGTTCAGCGTTTGATTCTTTCAGATGCGACGAATGGTAGGATTAAATGACCTCTCTGGAGGCATCCATTGATTCGGTTAGCTTATGATTCTTTCGGATTGCGAAGAATGGTTTTCCTTAAATGATCACTTTGGAGGCGTCCATTAATTCGGTTAGCGTTTCATTATTTCGGATGCGACAAATGGTGGGATTAAATGATCTCCTTGGAGGCACCTAATTAATTTGATTAGCGCCAAGTCTAATTGGTTGTGGCGAATGGTGGGTCAAACACCTCTCCGGGGGCACTCAAAAAGATCGTCAATGTCAGGAAGTACATGGCTCGATTACAACGAATGTTGCGCTGTAACCAGAACCACTCCGGGGGAACCCAATCTAGGTCGTGGAAGCTTAAGTTAATTATTTAATAGTAGACTAAAGTCTTCGACGCTTGAAATAACTGGGCTAGATAAGCGACGAGCATTGGGTATAGGTACTAAAGACTTCTCAAAAAAGAAGCTCAAGATTAGTCAACAAAAGCTTAAAATGCACTGGCAAAAATAAAAAAATCTGTCCATAAACAACGAGCTTCTAGTACGTTAATCCAAAACAAAGGAAATTAGCAAGGTTGACTACATTCAGATCTGGCGACTTGAGATGACTTATGGTATGGATAAACACCATCACATTCAGATAGGCCAATGCTCGCAAGACATAGCACAAGCTCATCACAATGTCGCATCAAGCTAAATATTTGCGTCAAGTTAAAGACTTATAATTTGTAAACAAGAAAATGCACAGAAAAGTTTGATGAAGCCACAAGTCTTAAACAACAATGCAAGTATTAGGCACAAATTTGCATAAAGTCATAAGTAAGGGCCGACACTTGCATAAACATCCGGTCTAACTGAAATGAATGAAAGGAAGCTACCCAAAATCAAAGTAGAGCGGCATAAAAAAAACTATTTCTTCTTCCTGCCGTTGGAGGAATCACCAAACCTCAGGGAAAGCTTGTTGATCCTGACAGAAGAAGGGGGAGGTGTAGCAGCATGATTCTCTTCGTCTTGATCTTCGTCATCATCCTTCGGAACCTCAGGAGAGGATAGAACAATTCCTTTCTTGGAAGCACAACGCTTCCCCTTGCGCCTCAATGATGAAGACTTTTTCTTTGACTTGCCTTTGACATTCTTCCCTGGGCACTCGTTTATGTCATAAAGATCTTCTGGTTCACCAAGAGAATAGTCCACGTCATCCAAGTTAGCAATTGATGCAATCTTCACTTCTTGTGATCCAGGATGCGAAGAAGAAGTGGAAGAAATGATTAAAGATGCATCGCCCGGAGGAGGAGTGTTGGAAAAAGAGGCAGTCATCGACACCAAAGTCGAGGTAGTCGTAATAGCTCCATTTGTTGTCTAGACCACTAGGGAAAGGTTTTGGTGAGACCGGAATAACACAAATGAATAGTGAGCATGGAATTCTATATACCAAGGTGAAGTACAAAGATAATCTATGTCTGATACGACTTGGACAATCACGGTTTTATCTGAAGAAAGGAGATTCTTGCGCATATAAACTTCATACTTCTCTGGTTATCATCGTCACCCTCGTCGTTTCCTACCCGACCCTCGTAACATGCTCCCCAGTAGCATGCTCATCTGTAGTTTCTTCCTTTCCCCGTGAAAGGTAGAAGGGTTAGTAGTGGTACATTTAGAGTCCAAGAATCAAAAATCTGAGCATTAATGGGAGCAGTGTGGTTAGTAGTGGAACTTACATCCTGGGTTTGATGCCCAGAGGATCCAACTCCATCAAGTGAGCCCCGGTCTCAAATAAGTGCTTCTTTCCCCTTAGCCAAAGCTTCGCGGGACTCTTCATTCAAAAGATACTCTTTAGAATAAATATCTCCCACCTAGTTAAGCACTGACTCCCTTACTTCGGACGGAGTAACGGGTAAATCATCTCCTAAGTAGCGCAAGCTACCTTGACTCATAACACTAAGGACATAGAATCTGAATAAAGTGGCAATGGTATCAGCCTCAATTACAGTCAACGCTTTTTCAACAGCTGCTTTGCACGCTAATACCATATCACTTTCCTACTTAAGAATTTCTACTTTAGCATTCGACGTAGAAATCTCTAATGCTTGAGCGGTGTTCTTTTCACAAAGACTGATATTATCTAGCCGATAGGTCGTAGAAGTTTTCTCCTCCACGGCTAATTTGTCATGGAGCAGACTGAGCATCTTTTACTTGCATTTTCAACGCAGTTTCCCTCAACTTAGTAACATCGAGTTCCTCTTTAAGCCTTTGATTCTTAGCTTCCAACTCTGTGTGTTTCCGAGTAAGAGAAGCAATGTTGGCATCCCAAGATTGAAGAACTTCGTCCTACTCGAACTTGTCTTTTTCCAGCGTGGCTATGCTCTCAAGGTTACGCTTGTTGACTCGCTGAAGCTCCTCATCCAGTTTATACCATAAATAAAGCCTCTGAACTATACTCTTGACTTCATCCAGCTGTTTATAAGCCTGATCCTTGGCAATATTAAGCTGCTTCTCAATATTACTCTTTACCACAGCCAGCTCTTTAAGCATCTCTTTCTTATCAGATGTATGTATGTCCAAATCAAAGTAAATTCCCTTTAAACACCAATGTTTGAACCATTCAACAAGCTTGGTGGGTGCAGGCTCAAGAGTATAGTGTGGCCTATGGACGATCTTCTAAATGTCAGCTGGAGGAAGAGTAATATTTAGAGCTGCAATGGGAAAATAGCCGGAAGTGGTACGAGTAGCAGGAATTGAAGCTTTATCCAATCTAGAGCGCTTGTGAGAATCATCCTTGCTATGGACCTTGCTTTGGTCATTCCTCTCTCTCTCCCTCCCTTCTTTTTCGGTTATCCTCTTCCTCCTGTCTGCTTCCCTGATGATGATCATCATAACGATCATTATAGTGATCGTCGTATCAGTCACCAGTAGAAGCCACTAACTAATCTAGGGCCTTGTGCCTCCACCTCCTTTGTTCCTCGGTCTCCACGTAGCTATGAGAGTACTAAGACTGCCGAGAATGCTGAGATTGCATCTGATGCCTTGGGTTATAAGATCTGGTTTAGTGCTTGAATCTTTTCATATATCGCGGACTCATAGTTGGACCTGAAATAAGAAGCAGGACTTTAGTACGGAAATCAGGAAGCACTGTGGTAGATTAGAGAGTGTAGGAAAAGCATCAAAAACTTAGAGTGCATGTGATGTGTCATTTAACGTGCATCTAATATGAATCATTCTTCGTTTTAGAAGCTAATGCAGGCCCAATCTTATAGAAAGTTTTTGCAACATAGGAGTTTGATTCAAAGCCAGCTCAGTTATTGCTTTCGTAACCATAGCTGCAAGTTTTGAAGTCACAATGTCCCTTAGGGAAAGATCTTCTGTAGTGTTAAGATCACTCAGCTCATTGAAAATGTTCGTAGAATCTTCCTCGTGAATAGCTCGGATTACAGGACCCTTATTAAGTTTATCAACATCTGAATCACCTAAAATCGTGATTTCTCCCTCTTGTGCTCAGTTTCCTTCATGAGACTCTTACCTTCGCGTTATACGAACACTTCCTCTTCAATCGAAGGAAATTGAGGTTCAAAGGGCATTTTAGTTCCGCCGGCAGGGTATGAGCATTTCTTTAAAGGATGTTCATCAACGTTACTTTTAGATGCACTACCAACTCCAGAAGCCAAAGCATCAGATGGTACTGGTATAGTCTGAGGCATGGAAGATGATCCTTTGGAAGGATATTTCCTAGAAGGATGGAGCAATTTATATTTACTAAGAGATAATTCTCTATTAAGTACTTCTTATCCCTATCTAAAATAACTACAGCTTTTAACTCCTCAATAATAGTCTTGTAAGGAGTAGAATCTTTATCATCCTTGACAAGAGTTGGAACGACTGTAATGAAAAAGAAAAATTTGGTAAATGAGACCTAAGAGAAGTCAAACAAGAAGAACTCTATACAAATATGCTCACCTCCTTCCGTCCAGTACCCTTGATAGGTCTTGGGGCAATGAATAAAGAAATTTTGATTTAGAAATCCCGAAGCACTGTCCAGTAGGTCAAGCACAAGCTTTCGGTTTCGTGCACCCTCAACATGTATGATATATGAAGTGTCTTTCCTCTTTTTGAACGAATACAAGTAGCAGATATCCCGAAACATAGGCCCAAGTTCCTTCACTTGCATAAAAAGCACATATAGCCCTAAAAAATGGTATAGCTATTCGGACCACACATCAACATCTATCGGTTAACAACTACATATCCACTTGGCGGTTGATCGACAAATACATCCTTCTCCAGCAATATCACATCGGCCTCAGGGTACCATATTGGTCACACAATTGTTTACAAATGTGCTGGTTAATCGTGGTAGAATGTCTCTCTGATGGAGGGTACTCAGGGGACGTAGATAAGGAAATAGTTGGCTAGGTACTGATCGAGGCGGTGTAGTTGTTGTAGCCCTTGATGCGGTTACATAAGTTTCAACGTGCGTAGAAGCAGATGTCCCTTCAGCCTAGAGGCGAGTCTGCTGCCTAGTAGTCATTCTACACAAACAATCTTGTTTATAAACATATCACAGGTACGCATTTCCTAAATGTGAAGTGTCATGCAGAATTATACAAGTCATATTAAAGCGAAGCTTGAAATCCATAATCGGCATGTGTCGATTAGTCAATCTCAAGCGTCGCTGTTAACTTAAACTAAAATGTTGTGTATATGCAAGCAAAATTCGACAAGTCACAAACTGTTGTACGAAATAGTCTTGCATATCTGCACCATCTGGTTTAACTCTTGAAATTTACTGTAATATGCTTTATTAAATAATCCATTATCGAACTGGACGATTGATGATGAGGTATTAGTCCAAAATATGCTAGTATTTGTTGTTGTTGTAAAACAGGAAATAAGGCATAAAGGCATTCAATTCTCAAGTCAGAAATATGAATTGTTCAAAGGCCAAGATGCTCGAATGCAATTAACTTTAAAAGTATGCTTCAAGTGTCAGAAACGGATCTTCCCAAAGTCAGGTTGTTCAACGACCTGACATAGCATATCGTTCGACGAGCTGACAAGGCATAAGGTCATTCAACGACCTGAGGAACTTGGGTTGTCTCAACATACTAAAGACTTAGGTCGTCCCAACGGTCTGAAAGCTTAGGTCATCCTTATGGTGCGAAGGCTTGAGTCGTTCAAAGACTCAGGTCATGCATCATGAAAAAAGGCACAGGTCGTCCTACGACCTGTCACTTAGGGTCGTCCACCGGTTCAAAGGAGCGGGTCGTACATCGTCTGCAAACTCAGGTCGTTAACGTCCTGAGGATATAGATTGCTCAAACGACCTGAACACAAGATCTGGTTCTCGAACTAAATTTCAAAATTACACAGTATTGATTCAAACAACATGATTCTTACATCAACAACCACATTTGCAATGAGCTGATCAATGACATGGATGCATGCTCACAGATTTAAGGCAAACAAATCATCATAATCAAAATGTCAGATCCATAATAAACATTAAAGATTCGAATTCAAATTTGGACTTACAGCAAATCAAATCATCATTATTGACATTGTGTGTTGCATGAAAAAAAATATAAAGCCCAATGTCATATCATCGCAAGTGTCCAGCAATTTAACAATTAGGAAGGATTTATGCAAAATTCTAGATCCAAATCGTGATCAATTACAGCTTGTGGTTCATAAACGAATTGTAAACAAAATTCGATATCAAAAGGTGAAGACAACAACAATTGAAAATAAGGTGCAATCGAATGTCGATGTGACAAATAACGAGATTCAATCCAATTACAAAATTGTGATCAATGCTTTCAAATTCCAAACTGATTGGTTTCTTTAAATTTATCACCATCAAAAATCGATCTACCACCAAATCCATATCTGATACCCAAAAATTCATAGTTATTGGATCCAAAAATCCCAATTTCATCCACAAAGTGATGATTTGCTCTAAGCCATAAAAAACTCAAAATAGATTTAGCATGGAAATTGAAGAGGAATTACACATATGTCGGTCATAGATGGGTTTAGATGGTCAGAGATTGGTGATGAAATCTTCTAGAAGGCTCGAAGACTCTGATGCAGGTCAGATCCTTATGAAATCAGCGACAAGTTGGGGTGAATTATTGTAAATGGTGAATGTTACAGGTAGTGACGATGAAGATCCGACCGATAGCTGTAACAATGTTGGTCAACGACGAAAATAGTTGGCGGTGAGATGATTAATTTCTTTGGAGGAAGTTGTCTGCCATTAACGATCTTTTCCAACAAAAAGAAATAAAGTGCAAAAGGTGGTAGCCTAAATGAAGATATAGAGCGAGTGGAAATGGGCGAATTATCCGACATTGCATGCATGCACCATTTTCTCAATTAAACAGCCAGCGACCTATCAAAAGATTTCAAATCCATTCAATTTGAAGCCTATATTGCTTTCAAACAACACGGACTTCGAGGGGTAAATGTTAACGCATAAAAAATATGGTCAATAATTAACTTATTAGCAAGAAAAATGATAGGTCATCACAGTTTCGGTCATCAAGACTCAGGCCATAACATCCATGTAAGACGCAGGCAAGTCAGGTCGTCCAACAGCTAGATCGCCGAGGACTCAGGTTGTGTGCATTTGCAAAGCATCAAGTCGTCTACGCTAGTTTCCACACCCGATCATTCGTGATTCAGCTCGCTCAAGCATGTTTGGTAAGGACATGAGCACTTGGTTGGAGTATAAGTGGTCAGGTCGTTCTAGGACTTGAGCAGAAATGCGGGTCGGCTAAAGCTCATAAGGAGGCGGATCGTTCGGGTTCTTGGCTCAACGACCTGCTCAGGTCATTTCTTGAAGTCCAGGATGTGAAGTGGGTCGGTTACGACCTAAGACCCAGGTCGCCCAAGCAACTTGATTTCCTGCACACTCATTTATTAGCCTCACCACCTCACTTCCACTCCTGTAAATACACTCACATTTACATCATGAAAGGGACGGATTTCTCCAACCACGAATTACTGCCCATTTCATTTCTCAACAACCCCAAACCATCCTAACCTCCATTAAAGTTCTTCCAAGCTCCGATTCAACATCTCAATCATCATGAAATCATCGAAGATCGTCTAAGTGCTCACTTGTTGAAGATCTACTCCAATAATCATCGCGATCAAAGAGATCTAATCATTTCCATAGTGAAATTGAGAGAATCAAGAGTTTAAAGAAAAGAAGTTGAGAGAATTGTTGTAAAGAGAGAGAAATGAGCAAATTTATAGAAGTTGTGTACCTTGTAACATTGAGAATGGTAATGAGATTCCTCTTCGTAGTGGACGTAGGCCAAATCTAAGGCTGAAGCATTATAAATTCCTTCTTGTCAAATTTTTTCCCCACATTTATTTTACTCTTAGCCTAGTGTTAATCATTTTTGAAGTATTGATATAGACCTTTGGGTGTTAGTACATTTTTTGTATTAACCGTATTACTCGTAGGATTACTAAGAACCTGATAGTTTTATGTCGTTGGAAGAATATAAACCCTTAATCAAAATAGTGCAGTTTATCCGTAGGTTCACTATAAACCATTTATACCTAAAAAGGATCCCATTTTGACATCTCATAGTTTTAACTGAGGATAATTACGAACATATTAGTTTAATTTATACTTATATCCCCAATGAATGTTCAAGTCAAACCCCCAATTCATCCCTCTTATTGGTATCCCCAATGTGTTCAGTCAAATGCAATGACATGTATTGTTTCCTACTATTTTTTAAAAAAAGCCCAGCCATCCGAAGGTTGGACATAATGTGATTATGATATTTTTAGCTAGCTGGCGAAAGCATCCAACAATCAGTGGGTCTGGCAAAGACCTTTCGACCCTAAACCCCTTTCCTCTCTTTCCTTAAATTTCGAAGGCGTATAGTAAACCCCATGAGCCAACAAAATAAAGAAAAAACCATTACAAGCAAACAAGACTAAGAAAACATATGATGATAAAAATGTTTAATAAGTTAAGACTTTTGTTTGAACTCATCACCTCCAGTACTACCAAAGGGTATTTAAGTGGTAGGCTCTTCCTCTCACATATAGGTTTCAAAAGTAAAACCTCCATCAATTCTTTCCTCGAGTGTCAGAGTCACCTATGTTTCAAATGATAGGCAAAATCCTATCAAGATCTGCAAACAAGCAAGTGATCATAACCTGCTGACATAAACAGTGGTGAAACCATATAAAGGTTGTAGCCTCTAGCTAGTTTCACACCATAAATAGATTAACCTTGATAGCACTGTTGAGACCAACAGTTCAAGAAGGCAAAGCCTCAAATCATCGTCAATGGATGATTCCTTAACAATAATAACTACGTCCAAGGAAATAAGTTAGGAAACAACTTTATAAAGACTCGCCGTTATAGTTAACAACTTCAAAGTTTTGTAAGAAACAAGTACAAACTAAACATTTCGACACTGATATATATATGGCATAATTCTCCTTTTGGCAACAATTATGTCAAAGGAAATTATGGTAAGCTTTCAATCAAATTTTTTTGACAACACTTTGTGCTGGTATGACTCTAATGCAATAAGTCACAAAAAATTCCTTTCCTAAATCAATTGTGTTAGCATGTTTCACAAGAAATAATTCTGTAAACCAACAACAACCAATAATGAAAACTTATATAGGAAGCCCCACCCTTCCGAATATACCAAAGGGTGTTGAGAATAACCTCTATTATAAGTTTTAAGATTGTAAAACTGACCCTTATTCGGATTCCTTTGGAAGACAACAAAGTAATAACTTCTTCTTCTTCAGAAAATAAAGTCTTCATCGTGACAACTCCCTCTAATTCTTTCGAAGGGCGTTGAGGTGATAGCCTCACACCAATTTCACAGTTGGCAATCCCAACTGTCAAAATGATGGAATCCGTCCAATACCGTTGGATAGCCTGAAAATTATATGCTTTGGATCCTTCCAAACTTAGTTACAAATGCCGTTCTTTTTAAACCTATCGAGAGATTCTTGGTGGATACCCATCTTAAATTCTATGAATCGAGACTTTCCATAATTAAACCCTTACAAGGGTATCCATTTGACTTTTTCACAGGAACTTAGGCATTATACCCCATACTTTTTATATAAAGGAACTTTAGAAAATCTTACACCCCTTTTGTTACCTACGAAAGGTATGGAGGCAATAACTTTAGATACTTTTAAGGAAATCCTTTAAATTCAAAAACTTTAAATAACCCATTTATTCATCTCCATCGAAGGATTTGAAGACATTAGCCATTCGAGGTATTATGTTCTCATCTTTTTGTACTCCATGTTGTTGAGAATCAGGCATAATTCAACACCATCGAAAGGTGACAAAGAATAAGCCTTTATTCTTATGAAACTATAGTAAGGGAAATAGCTCCTTTTGATTGCGTGGAAGGGCATAAGGTCATAGCCCTCGATTCCCTTATCTGATTAAGTTTAGAAATCAACACCTTTTTTTTACTCAAATGGTGCGAAGGCTGTAGGCCTTTAGTCTTTACGAAACCATAGAATTATGGAAAATAACCCTTAGACCATAACAAAAAGGTTACTAAGGTTTCACATCTTTGGTTCATTCATAAAACATTTATCCTTAAGAAAATAATCTCATCAACTCAACGCAATGTCTAAAGCCTATGGGCTTGGATGAAAGTTTCTACTGGAGTTAATTCTTTAAAACTTGAATCCAATGGCCAATGACCATAGATGAAAAACGAAGGTCGAAGCCTTTTACAAGAATGCGGAAGTCTGAATGCTTCATATGCCAACATGTAATATTACAAACATTCGACACTTATCCGAATGAGGCGGATGGTGCTCCCGACCATTCCGAAAGACAAGAAAGATGCTTTCTATCTTCAGAATGATGGCATTGACTGTAACTAGAAAGAAAAATTGGTCAACTCCTTTACATTTGTCAAATTATCTTTTCTCTAAAAGAGAAACATATTGATTAAAGTACAATACTTCATGTACTTTACCCAGTTCAAAGAATAGAATATTTGTATTTATGTGTTAATACCATGTTTAATGCATAAGCTTTGCTAAGTAAAATCAACCTTAGGAAATTCATATCAATGAAAGGGAACACTGGAAAAATCCTAAAATTTGAAAAAATGAGGAGTATATCCTCCTCTTTTATTCAAAAATTTTCAAGTTTAAAATAATCCAATAGTTAACAAACCATTTTCCTTAGGAAATTCACAGAATGTTTCTAATTTCTTAGAAAATTATGAAATCAGAAATCCATCTTCGAAGTCATGTAACAAACAAAATATCGAAATTTCATTATATATGGAGATATATAATTATAGGTTTTTCCTTAAAACCTATCAGTTTTCATGCAAAATAAGCATATAATCTACCACAAAAACATAGGCATTGCCAAACAATCAAGTAGCAGCTATTAACATGAAAACAATCATGAATGAGCACAAATAGTTTGGGTATGAGAAAATTGTCGAATCAAAACATGGATAGAGATTATTATTCACCTTGTTTTGATTAAGAGCTTGAGATTTGAAAACATTGATTTCCTAAGTATAAATATCTAGCTTTCTTTAGGTTTTCTTCTTCCTCTATCTTTTAATAGCCAAGCGTCCCTAGGTTTATTTTAGATTGAGAGAGAATGAGAAAATTGAGAAAGAAGAGGTAGGAAAGATATTATGTAGAGGGCCAAATGTTACACATTGTTACCCTCTCATATTTAACTCGTTCTTACAGCTGAACCACACTAATACTTGTTCATATGTATAAATATCAATTCAACAATCTAATTCCATTAATTTTACATAATTTAATTAATTAAATATATTGATTAATGTTTTAAAAAAATGACGGATGCAACAAACGGCTTTCAAAATTTCCATATTCAATCCATATATGTTCATATTATTTGTACAACCCTATTTCTTTATTTGAAATTTGGTACTTATATATACAAGATTTGTGGTATACATCATGCAACCATGGCGGGGTCCGACCGAATCGAAATCATGACCCATTACATCGTGTCTCGATGTTTGAACCAATTGAGAAAGATGCATGTCTCGTATACTCATCTTTTGTAATTTACTATTTGGATTTACAAATGTTCTTCATACAAATCAATTAGTCTATATTAAAAAATAAAAAGAGACTTAGATTTATATTAGAAAATTAAAACCAGATCTAAAGGTTTACGTTTTTGTTCTGACTTTCTGATTTGAAATCATTTCTTAATCTTCTATTTTATTCTTCTCTGAATCAAATATGAGAATCTTAAAATTTTACTGTTAGAAGATTTGGAGGAGAAAGCAAAATGACAAAGCTTCCACAATCATAAGAAAATAGTGAATTTAAAATGAAGCCCTGCACGTTTATTTATAGAGGTTTAAACTAGTGCAAATTATTGAAAGGAATTCTATCAGATCGAAGCCACAACGACCACTATGGTCGACCGTTGGTGGCCACAGTTATATATATACATACATACATGTAGATCGATATATCTTAAAAATGGAATCCTTAGTCAATGGAAACCCTAGTTCATATGTCTTCGCCTTCGATTTCCTTGGTAAAGAAGATGATAAAGGCTGGAAAGTGGTAAGGAGCAAAGGTATGGAAAAAGTTAACGCTTGGCAAAATCAACATGTAACACCAAGAGTTAAAAGAAATAAACCCCGACTTTCATGGCGGGGACACTGCCTTGGGCGACGACAATTGCTGGAAACACGTGTATTAAAGGTAGGATAGACCGATTTGACGCATATAATGAAGATAAAGGTGAGTATGCTGATCTCGATGATATCATTTTATCAGATGCCAAATTCATGCTGAAGGATTCTATTTACATTTATCTAACTGGTAAGTGGACCTACTATATCCACTTAAATGCATTTGTTAAAAGGAAACGGAACCCTACATGAAAGTGGGACGCATTTGCAAGAGAAAAATGGTTTTTTCTCATTAAACTTAGTAGTTAAAGTGACTACATGAAGGTACTTCGAGGGGTCTATGGTTCACGGAGAGTAAACTTATTTTTATCAAAAAATAGGAGCCTAATTTGCATCTAGAAAGGGATATGCTGGAATCTCTCCCAATTTGGGATAGATTTCCAAATTTAGTCTTAATTCTATGGAATGCACGTGGACTATGTAAATTAGCTAGTCTAATTGGTACACCACTGAAATTAGATGATAATAATAAACTGGTTAAAAGGATTAACTATGCAAGAGTCTTAATAAACATTAATGCTACCGAGAAAATGAAAAAACAAGTTAGGGGCAAGGATAGCAAAGGCAATATTTACATTCAAGATAATGAATGAGAACATTATGCCACCAGCGTGTAGTTAGTGGAAATATTTTAGGCACTCCAATGCCCAATGTGAAGTTACACTTCACCAATTAAGCAAATATGAAAACAAAAAGAATCGAGCGGTCTGAGTAGTCAACCCTTAAAGGAGCTACTTCCATTCCAGCATCTACAAGTATAGTCATTCAGGCCCAAAATGTGGAACTCCATCAGTCAGTAAGATCCAAAATATGGACATAACGACTTCATCACCAAGCAACCAGGTCAATCAGACCTAAAATAAGGTACACCTACCTACTATTTACGCTACGCTTAGTGAAGCTGTTAATACCCAAGACATATCCCCTCCCCCAAAAGGTGACGGAAGAGGCTGATGAGACCCAGTTCTCCGTGACGTTGTCCCAAACAAAAGACACATCAACGGTGAACCCGCATTGCGATCAAATAGAAGCTGAAGCACAGCTTAGTACAGGATGTGACTTAAGTGAGCCAAAATGTCAACACTGAATATATATCGAAAGGAGAGGGAGAAAGTTCATCTCTCCTTGAAAAAAGTATAACTAAATCAAACAAATAATATGAGCAAAAGTTTAAACCTTCCTCTAGGATTAGTAAGATGATTAAGTCGAAGAAAACATCTTTTAGGAAGTTAAGGAGCGGAATCTCCCCATCCAAACCCATTATGTCTATCATAAGTATCATTAGTTGGAATGTAAGGAGTCTGAAAAATGATACTAGACATTTGGACCTCCTTACCCATCGAAGGAAATATCTTCCTTCGATTTTTAGTATTAATAGAAATAAGTTTAGAATAGAAACTATAAACAATTTTGCTGAAAATATGGGTAGAGAGTGGTTGTTTCTACATAATAATGATGTTGGTGGCGAAGGAAGAATCTTAGTTATGTGGAACAAAGGGTGTGGAGTTTCAAGATCACAAATAAAAATGATCAGATTATTACTGTTAGTGACGTTAATGCGGGGGTTTCAGACTATACGTATCATTTCTCTATGCCAGTAACTTGGCATCTAACCGCTCTAACTTGTGGTCCAACATAAACAAAACTGCTAAATTGTGGTGGGGCCATAGCTTATTATTAGGTATTTTAATGCAATGTTAAAAGCAGAATATAAAAAAGGTGGTCTTACCCTTAGAGTTTCATAGTTTAAGGAATTCAATAAATGTGTAGTGGCATCTGGATTAGTTGAACCATTGCACCATGGCCTGAAATACACATGGAGAATAAGCGAGTGCAGGAAAATCTCATGTAAGCTAGATAGAGCCTTATTAAATGCGGATTGCATGAATATATTTACTAACATCAAAGTAATTATCCTTCTTAATTCTACCAGTGACCATAGTCCAATCCTAATTAACTTGACTGAGACACGGGATAACAATAAAGGAAAACCATTTTGCTACATCAATGATTGGCACCTACTTGATGTTATGCATAACATCTTTGGTACGGAAGGTACCTAGTTCTATCAACTCGTAAAGAAGCTGAAAAGGATGATGGAATAATTGAAAGAGTGGAATAGATGCAGACCCTAGAAAATGATTCAATTTTCCAGATGTAGAAACGCTGCGAAGAGCTTCCAAATTCCATTGACAAGTAGGATAACATTGATGCTTTGTGGGAGGACTACTATGATACGCAAGGGTCAATTAAAGAGGCGTTGAAAATCAAGGCAGTTGAATTAAAGCAAAAAGGAAAAGAAAAATGGATAACCTAGGGAGAAGAATGCACTGAATTTTTTTGCACTTAAATGTCAATACGAAATAACACTAATTACAATTTTCAAATGATTGACCAGGATGGTAATAGCGATACAGGCATGAAGAAAATTGAGGAGGAAGCTATCAACTACTTTACTAAACTATATAATGGGGATAGTGAATTAAACCTACCCAATATTTAGTGTCGTTGGCTGATCAATAATATTGGCTGCAGGTTGCTGACCAGGGATATTACTGAAGCTGATGTTTGGACTGCCCTGGATTCCATACTTGTTGATTTCAGTCCTAGGCCCGATGGGCTGAGTACCAAATTATTCTGTGTGCATTGGATAGACTTGAACAAAACATCTTATCAGCTACGAAAGGAGCTTTTCAAAATGCAATAATCATCAAAGAATTCAATCACACTTTCTTATGCCTTACTCTGAAAATAGACAAACCAACCACAATAGAAGACTACGGGCCTGCAACGTATTGTAATGTTGTATACAAAAACTTAAGCAAAATCATTTGCATCAGAATGAAGTTTATCCTTCAAGACTTAATAGGAGAGTGTCAAAGTACTTTCATAAAAGGGAGGAGTATATATAAGAATTCTCTTCTTGCTCATGAATTTCAACAAGAATGGGACGGAAATTTTTTTCTTAAAAATGGACCAACACCAAGCTTATGATAACTTCAATAGACACTACATTATACATATGCATGATGTATGGGTTTTCCCGTAAATTTGTAGAATTGATTAAGGAATGTATTGATTCTCCAACTTTTCCATCCTGATTAACGGGATCTAGAATGGTAATATCAACTCCAACATAGGTATACGACACGGTGATCCACTTACCACTACTTATTTGCTATGGTTATGGAATAGTTATCTCTTCAAATGGAATTGGCTTATCACAACAAGCTAAAACAACCTATTTTTGGGTTCCATCCTAAGGATAGCCATCTGATGTATGTGTTAAGGCGGGTAGTGAAACAGTTAGGCCCATTACTCAGATCTTTCAAGAACTTGAAAGGATAGTAGGCCTCAAGCTTAATGCTAGCAAAACCTAATGCTATTTCAATAAATTTTGCAAAAACGAAGAAGCAGTTTTGGCAGTACTAAATGTTTAGGCAGGACAACTACCAGTTATATACTTAGTATTCTCCTATCTTTGAACAAAATTACTAACAAAGAATATGTGGATCTTGCCACTAAAATAGGTGAATAGCTTCAAGGCTGGAACACTCATTTGCTTTCCCTCATAATTAGAATTGAATTGGTGCATACGGTCTTTCAAGCTAAAGTCATCTTTTGTGTGTAAACTTTTTGACTACCCGATGTCTCTATTAATAAGATAAAGAAAGTATGTGCTGACTTTATTTGGAGGGAAGGTCTGCAAAAAATAAAATAAGATGACCTATAAAAATATAAAATTAAAAGAGGAGTTGGTCTGAGAAAGCTTTGAGATATGAGAGTCGTTTACACTATGAAGTAGGACTGGAAAATCATAAATAACAACGGTCTATGGCTAGACAGATGAAACTGAGATACATCCGGGGGAATTTTTGGAAAATGAGCTCTGAAAATAATGCGTCACCCACTTGGAAAGCTATCTTGGGAATTAGGAGAAATTTAGCTTCCTAGTGTGAAAGGTAGATAATTAGAGTGGAAAACATTGATTTGTGGATAGATCGGTGGATAGAAGGAGAATCGATAGATTCTTGTTGGATTCACATTTTCTCAAACTACGAATGCCCGAATAAGCTAGTTTAACAGATCATATAAGACGATCAACGGAACATGACTATAATCCCACTAAATCAAAATCATAAAAAACAATCATATATATATACCTCCATACTTTGAAAGGGAGAATGACACATGGACATGGAAACCGATTGGTCGAGAATCCACAACGAAATCAACACGGAATGAAATCAGGTTTAAAGAGAAACACAAGAATTGGATTAAAATCATTTATGACCGCGTTAATAATCCTAAATTGCGTTCAATGCGTATAAGTCTATATTGTATAGACTCCGGACCATGGATATGTTACATAGATGGGGAGTTACAATTGGAACAATATGCATTTTCTGTAATCAAAGGGAAGAAACTCACACTCAACTTTTATCTGAATGCCCTTTTTCTACTAATATCATGGAAGAAAGCAACTTTGCTATGGGAATCAACACGAGATCTAAGAATTACAAGAGATTATATTGCCTTGTTGACAATGGGAGAATGGTAGATCCAGAGACCAAAAAGCACTTCATCTCCTTGATCTTAGTTGTATAGGTTGTTTGGAAGAAAGAAACAAATGAATATTTCAACAATAGTAGATCAAATTAGAAGACCTAAATCAAATTTGGTTAGAGAATTAAAATTAGTAAATTTGAGGATTCCCAGAAAAATTATTGTGATGGATAGAAGTACAATTCATGCGGTTGGATTGGATGTAAGCTCATCAATGATAAGAAAACCATGAAGACACTTCTAGCCACCATGAAAATAGAGAAAGGAAAAGCATTTTTTATTCTTTAATTTTTATGTATTTTGGTTTCATTCGAATATTTCTATCTCAAACCGTCTAGATTTGAACTTTTTGCTGCCACTTATCCATGTGTTGTTGGCATGTTCACTGCGTGTATCAGGTTATATGGGCTGATAGCCTAATACTAATTTGATCCAATATAAAAAAATACATATATAGACACACAAACACTCTTTTTTATTCAAATGTGTGTGTATATTAGCGTCAATAAATTTACTTGTTTTCGGTTTTCATACATTCTCCTAAAAAAATCTCTTGTTATCAAATTCTATTAACTAGATGTTGACTGTGCAATTATCCTCTAGTTCGAATTTTGAACATTGGTATTCAATTAAATCCCTCTGATACTTAATTTCACACAATTCCAAATTTATCTTATCTACTAATTTATTGCATGCGTTATATAATTTTTTGGAAAGGCCAACAAGTTTTTAAGTGATTCGTAACACTTTTTATTATAAAACATAATAATTACGATGCGGACGGTAGATAGATTATCGATCTACTACATTGGTTTTTATAATGGACCATCCACTACTAAAATAACAAACTCAGCCTGATTATCTTCACTAATGGATTAATTACCTTCATTAATAGGTAAATAATTAATTATCTTCATTAATAGATTGCACATGTTACTTTCATTAATTGATTGTACATATTACATTCAATCTTGATGTCGACACTTATCAAACAATCAATCATTGTTAATTAATTGAATTTTAAAATTTACATACATAATTATTTTCAACATTAAAAATTTAAACGTTTATAGCTTCTCCGATTAAACTTTAATATGAAAACGTTATGTAAAAAAGTTAATAAGAAAATCATCAAAAATACAACGATGTAAGTTTCATGACTAAATTCCAAAATATCCATTTTACCGTTTTCATATTTTAATAATTAAGCCTATATTAATTAATTACTGTAAAATATAGGATGTTGCATTTGGTCTTTGTTTGGATGTGCTAACACCTATGGATCTTTGCTTGGATAAAAGCTCAGTTATAACATTCCCATGTTGGTGATTTTGGGTTAACATAGCATTATTAATCAATTTGCATTACAAGAATTTTTTATTTTGCTTTTTGTCTATGTCACACACCTAATGCAGTGGTGGAAAATAATTTGACTGGTAGTTATAAGTTTCCCATACCGTAGCATAAGTGAATGGGATTTTCCTTTTCCCTTCCTATAGAAGCTCCATATCACTATCAAAATGAATCTTCATGGAAATAAGATGTCCCATGGTTGTCTGATGAAAAGTGCTGCCTCAATGAGGAAGAATTAAGTTGTTGTCAAAAATGCCTTTTCCTAATAAAGTGGTTTCTAATCAAAGAACTCCATAAGCTTCTTCCAGGACCAAAGCCACCTATGAGTTGTGTCAATTTTTTTCCACGGTGGTAGATAAATTAGCATGCATAAATAACTTCAATTGACATCAAAATGTTCAAAGAAACTAACATAAGAGTCCAATATTCTCAACAACAAACAATTGTTCTCCTGTATCTAACCTGCTACAACTTTAATGTTGCGAAAAGGAAAAAAACCAATATCCATCCTTGTATTAATCGTATTGGGAAATTACAAAAATTCCTTGTAATTTGATTTGTAAAGAAAAGAAATAAAATGCAGAATGGTAAGACACACAAACTTTGATAATGGATTTCATCCAATTATGCCCATGTCTCTGTGCTGCTATAGATCTTTTATTTGAGAGAATATTACAAAGTAGTTATGAAAAACACTTTTCACTCAATACTCAATCTCATTCTAATATTGTTTCCTTTTATTCCTATTAGATTTGAGATGGGTTGTGATTTATGAAAAAGGAAAATGTATTTATAAGTTGAGAATACGATTGGTAGGGGTTAGTGACTTGGTTGGTGGCTCGGTTGGTGGCAGCCCTATGTTGTTCGCATGGGCGGCTACATCATTCTAACAATATCCCACTTGAAGACTGATTTCAATCCATCTTCACACCTTGATCGATGCAACAACCATTCTGACCTTTTTACTCTAGCAGTCCAGCTGAAGTTAAACACAACTTCAGTATATCGATAGTTACCATCTTTGTCAATATAGTTACTAGATTATTGCTTCCTTCGATCTTCTCTAGTATTAACACATCAACTTCTAGCGGAGATCTAATGATGTGATAACGAAGCACAATATGTTTTGTTCTAGAATGAAATGATGAATTTTTTGCCAAGTGTATTACACTATGACTATCATTGTATGAAACATTCTTTTTCTGTTTCAATCCGGACTTAGTTAACAAACCTTGAACCCATATCATTTCTTTACTAGCTTCAATGATTTCTACACATTCACCCTCTATAGTAGATAAAGTGACAATCTTCTATATCTGTGACATCTAACTAACAGTTATAGTTCAAATGGCAAATGCATAACCTGTATTGCTTCTTTGATGATCAACTTCGCCTCCAAAGTCTACATCTACATGGCATTGAGCTTTTAACTATCATTTACCTAGGTATAATCTGTTCTGCATGATGCCTTGTCAATACCTAAATCCACTTGACTGCTTCCCAATGAGCTTTCCTCAGATTTGACATAAACCCGCTAACAACTCCTACTACACGACCAATGTATGATCTCATACAGACCATGGCATACATCAAACTTCCAATAGCTGAGGAATAAGGAACATCAATCATCAAATTTCTTTCTTCCTCCATTTGAGATGACTGATTCTTGGATAAGTGGAAGTAATTGGCCAATGGTGTACTGACTGGCTTAGCATTGTTCATGTTGCATCTTTACAAAAGGCAGTTGATGTAATTTGTTTGAGATGGCTGCAGAACCCTCTCTACTTATCTCTATTGATTTACATTCCTAGAATCTTCTTTTCTGGACCAAAATCTTTCATGTCAAACTCCTTTAATTGTGCTACTAACATGTCATCAACATAAAGCAGTAAAATGATATAACTAGACCTATATCTCTTGAAGTAGCAACAATGGTCAGCATTGCACTTTTGGAAGTCTTCCTTGTGCATGAATTAATCAAACTTTTATACCATTGTATTGGGGATTGTTTCAGGCCATACAAACATTTCTTTAGTGTTTACACCATGTTATTCTTCCATTTCTTGAAGAAACCTTTTGGTTGGCGCATGTATATCTCCTCATCCAAGTCTCGATGAAGAAATGTGGTCTTCATATCTAATTGTTCAAGATGAAGGCCTTCAATAGCAACAATACTTAATACTGACCTGATAGTATTGAGCTTCACAATGAGAGAAAAATGTCATTGTAGTCTACTAGTTGCTTTTATCAGAAAACTAGTCAAGCTTTGTATCTCCTGGAACCATCATGCCCCTCTTTCACTCGATATAACCATTTATTATGAGGTGCCTTCTTTCCTATAGGTTACTAAGCTAGTTTCCATGGCTTGTTGGAGATAAGAGACATCATCTCATCTTTCGTGGCAAGATCCCACTTGCTAGCATCTTTAGGCTGAGAAGTTTCATTATAGCATTCGGGCTCCCCTGCATCAGTTAGCAACAAATAGTTCATATATCTTTTGTTAGGTACATGAGGTCGAGAAGACCTTCTCAATACAGTAGCTGAAGTGGTGTGTTTTGGTGTGTCAGACGGGTCCACTCTTCTCAAATCAACGAATTCATCAGATTGAGGATTTTCTATAGTCGGTTCTGTTATGAGACTATCTGGAATATCGTTTGAATCTGCAAACACTGGCGCACTCTGCTCTAAGTCATTGACTTTTGTTTTATGTTTGTCTTTGTACATTACTCTTTCATTAAAAATTGCATCTCGACTACTGATCACATTATTGTTTTCATCATCCTAAATGGGGTAACAAGTACATTCTTGCCATAGCCGATGAGAATGCATTTGTTGGATTTGGGATCAAGTTTATTCCAGCCTTGATCACTAATATGTACATATGGTATACAACCGAATTTTTTTAAGTGTGATAGTTTTACCTCTCTTCCACTCCATAACTCCTCTGGTATATTGTGCTTTAATGGAACCAAAGGACCTCTGTTGATCAAATAAGCTGATGTGTTGGCTACTTCTTCCTAGAACAGCTTTGGTAGACCTATTTGTGTACGAATGCTTCTGGCTCTTACTATTAACGTTCGATTCATATGCTCAGTTACACCATTGGGTTGAGAGGTACCCGACATGGTTCTCTGCATTTTGATCCCATGCTCTTGTAGGGCTGCTTGAATCTGGTATCTTCATATTCACCTCCATTATTAGTTCTAAGCTTTTTGATCTTTAGATTTGTCTCATTTTCAACCATAGATTTCCGTATCCTGAAAGCCTCAAACACTTCAAATTCATGCATTAAAAATTAAGCCAGTACCTTTTGAGAGTGATCATTGATGAAATTAACGAAGTATTTCTTCCCACTAATGGATGAGATAGTTGTTGTCCCCCCAACATCAGAATGAGCAAGCTCTAGTAACAAAAAATAACGGCTATTTCCATAGCGTTTTGGATTTGAGCTTAATCACGATTTTTTTTTCACTTCGTCTAATTCTCGTTACTTACTCTACTTGCTATTTTAGCTCATTTTTGTGGCTTTGTTCTCCAGAGATTTCCCCAAAAATGTTTGATTCTAAGATTTATGTCATGGGAACTGTAACACCCCATGTATTTTATAACTGTGAAATTCATAAATTAAACAATAAATAATTTTAAATCAAAGAATTAAGGGAAACGGGATACGCCATTGCGTTCGTCTCGAAATTCTGCTTGAGATAGAGTCTGAGTTTGCGTAAAACGGATATCGTATGAAGAAGTTATGGACGAACGAAGTTGGGCGAAAAACCGGAAAACGGGTCAGAATGCACTGGCGCACTTGGGAAGTGCGCCAGAACAAAAATGCACTGGCGCACTTGAGAAGTGCGCCAGTACATTTTTGACCTGGCACACCTGCCAAGTGCGCCCAGGTCAAAAATGACCTGTTGGTCAGGTCTGGTCAAGTCCTGGCTGGCCAGGTCTGTGTTTGGTCGATTTTCAGAAGCCTGCTTTGTCATTAGGGCTAGGTGGCAGGCTCTAATTGGTCTCTCTTTCGAATGAATGGCTACGATCAATCCTAGCAACATCGATGGCCCTAATCAGTTCATAAACTCTATAAAAATGACCCTAGACTCAACCTAATCTATTCATTCAAAAATAAGAACAAAGCCACCATGCTGCTGAGGAACGTCTAGGAGTAGCCACCAAATTGGAGAGAAGATTAGGAGGAAAATTCTAAAGCATAAAGCAACATAAACAAATCAAATCAACGCCTACGTCAAAAGGAGTCGTATCTCTAAATTCCTGAATTAGAGAATTCGCCACAACGATTGTAAGTAGAGTATTATTTTGGTATGAACAAATAATTGTGTTGGTTTGTATACTTGATTTGTGGCGATAAAGTAATTCATATTTGTGCGTTGCTATCGATTTGGAATATTGTATACGTTTGGATATTCTCGAATTATGTTATTCATTATAAAAACTACATGTTGCGGTAGTTTTATGCAAGTATACGTTTGGAATATTTGTAAATTATGTAATTCATGTTGAAACTACATGGATATAGTTGTTTAATTGAAATTCATGCAAGTTTGTGGTTTTGCCACTATGCCATCATAATGTGTATTTTTGTACAAAAAGCATTTTTGTGAGAAATTGGAACAAATTTGGGTAGTTATAATCCATATGAAATTATGTTGAAAATTTGGCATCATGATCTATGTATTAAGCCATACTTTTGTACTAGAAAACCTCTTTGCGAACTTATGAATATGACTAGGCTATGATTAATTGAAAACCATGTTAGCTCTATGTTGTTAACAAGAATTATATGATGACATATGTGGTACATAGCTAGGTTAGACTCAAAATCACATTTGCAAGTTTGCATGACTAAAGTAAAAATCATGATTTCCTGTTTAGAAATATTTATGCCATAAGTATATGTGCGCCATGGATAGGTGAACAGATTTAAAATCATGATTAAGTTGGAGTAATTCAAGTTGAACTATGCTTTTGTATTAGTAACAAAAGTAAACCCCTTTGTAAACATGTAGGAATCTTATGAACATGATTTGCTTATGTTTGACATTATGCCTAAATAAAAACATAGGTTTATGTTGTAGTTAAGACTATGTGTCAATAATGATATCCAATTTAGATTCTTATCTTAACTACAAGTTTACATGCTTTGATTCATGTCACTTATGCTTTATGACCAAAGTATACATTACTACTATGCAAGTACACCAGTTTCTATTTTGTAGTTCCAACGTTATGTTGCAAGTTCATGCGTTCACATTCCCCTTCTTGTGTATGTAATCATGCTTCAAGCCTCCCCTTCTTCACGTGGCTAAGTTGGGCTTAAAAAGGCTAAGCCCAACATATACATAATAAACGAGCGGATTAAACGGGGGTAAATAGCGTTGGGCCAAATTAATTAATAAATGAAAAGATAAAGTATAGGGGCCCAAATTCAAGTTTGGGTTGGACCCATGATTGGTGTAACCTTTACACCATTGATTTTTAATAATGGGCTGCAAATATTTACATATAAATAAAGAAGAAAGACAAAATATGTAAATGTAGAAAATACGATGTGTTTAACCCGAGGTTGGATTGAGTTGTGATGTAAACCTGCCCGGAACCGCCCGGCTGTCCAGTAGTCACAACAATACCTATCCAATGTGGGTGGTTAAACATGGAGCCCAATAAGGACCCGAGGTTAGACTGAGTTGTGGCGTAAGACTGCCCGGAACAAACCGGCAACAGGCAGCCACAACAATACCTGTCTAATGTGAGAGGTCAAGGCTTTAATAAGACAATCAAGGCTGAGTCAGGATTGTTAGGATTAAGTGAACTAAAGACTTAATCAAAATGGAACATACTAAACTAAACAGACTGGTGGGGTTAGGTTAGAAAACACTTAACCAACTTAGCATGTTGGCTAGAGATAGAAAACCTAGCAACGGGGGACCCTTTTCAGCAGTAACCCTATAAGGTGTATCATGATACCCTGAGACTAGGCAGGGTGGGGCACGATTACTGGGCTGATTGTAAGAGGTCAAATCGACGGCGGTGGTGTAGCGGTGTAGGTTCTAACGGGGTGCGGGCGTGCACACACTCCGGCGCAGAAAAATAAGGCACTGGGCACCAGTAGAATACCTGTGCATTCTAGGATTGTGTCGGGCCGCCGCCATGGGACTTGATACACCCCATGGTGGGACCAGCATAGGTAACTACGACATCGGGGGCCATAAGACACATGCAACTATGCGAGTAGGAGCCGATCATCATAGAATGGATCACTTCACCCTGATTATGGGGTGCCAGCTGGGAACTAGTTTATATGGGTTCAGAGATTAATATGGGGTACGATAGTATATTCGACCCTAGACAACTTAACTAAGTTTATAGTGCTTTCCCACTTCTTGTTTATACTTATCATACCCAGTTCTTTATTCATAGACAGAATAGTCCTAGACTTACTCAGGCTTTATGTCTGACTCTACTTTCTTTCGTCTTCTTTTCTTCCGTTCCCCCCCCCCCAGGTCCACAGGGAGGGAACTCTGCAGCTTAACCAGCCTTCACATCCAGCTTGAAGAGGAGAAATGTATTGCTTGGACCTTTTCGTTTTGAACTATGGCTTTGGACAACCACTATGGGGCTTTTGCAGTTTATTTATGTTTTCTTTATGCTTCTTTAAATAATGTAATCAAGACAGATTATGAAAGTGTTATGTTATGTTTTTGGAAAGGATGTAAGACAATCATGGTGATGTTGCTGTAACACGTATTTGCTTCTTTTTTTATGAAATAAAAGTTGTTTGTTTTTCCGCTGTTTACAAATATGTGTTCTTATATCTGTCTTGTATATCTGTGACTTATACTTATAAACCTCCACCAAAATTAGGGCATTCCCTTTGAGAGTGACCCTAACGGAGGTGGGGTGTTTCACTTGGTATCAGAGCATAGGTTTACCAGGTCAGATAAAAAGTTTTGAAAATTTATTTTCAAAAGAAAATTTAAAGAAGCATTTTTAAAGGATAAAATATTATTTTATTTTAAAAGGCAAAGTCCACTCCCCAAAGCCATAGGTATTATCTCTTATCCTTCGTTTTGAATCTATCCTTTTTGTTTCAGCATGTCCGAAGAACTTAACTTGCCAGAAGGGGTGCCAATACCTGGTTGGTTTAGACGGTTCTTAGAAGCAAGGGCCACTCAGCCAGGTCCTACCGTTCCTCCTCCCCCAGCTGCAGGAAATCATCCAGCTGCAGCAGCACCTTTTCCTCCACCTCCTCCACGGGGAAACACGTTTGCTAAGATATGTAAAGATTTTAAAACTATGGGAGGAAAGGATTTCCATGGAACTGAGACCTTCGTGGCAGCTAGAAATTGGCTGAAAGAAACTGAGGACCTATTCATCATCTTTGAGGTAGAAGATAGACAAAAAGTACAACTGGCAGTATGGCTATTAAAGGGCGAGGCTTCCTACTGGTGGGAAGTCACTAATGCAGAAAGACCAGTGGAGACATGGGAGGACTTTAGGGCAAGGTTTGAGACTAAATTTCTCTCAGATGCAGAAAGAAGCTTGCAGTTGAAAAAATTCTTATTTCTTAAGCAAGGGAACAAGACAGTCAGAGAGTATATGAATCAGTTCGATGAGCTGGCTAGGTTTGGGCTGGACCTAGTCAACACCCCTCACAAGAAGGCTCTCCGTTTCGTCAAAGGGTTGAATGAGCCATTACACAGTTTGGCCATGACCCATATACCCATGGGAGCCACGTATGAAAGACTGGTGCAAATGGCATTGCTGAACGAAGAGGATAAGGGCAAGAAGGAGACGAAGGCAGAAAGCTCTCAAGGGAAGAAAGAGGGTTTGCAGCCTAAGAAGACAGACTTTAAGAAAGGCGGGAAAGGCAACAAAGAGAAGAGGAAGTGTAATTTCTGTGGCAAAGTGGGGCACTTAGTAAAGGACTGCCGGAAAAAGAAGGCCAAGGAGAATGGTGGGTGCTTTTCTTGCGGTGAGACAGGCCACAGGGCCAAGGACTGCCCAAAGAAACGAGGACAGGGGCAGAGGGCTGGATCCACCTCAGGGGCACAGGTTCATGTGCTAGAAGCGCCACCTTTGCAACAGCGAGGTATAAATACTTCTGTAGAAAGTGTAGTTTATCTTTATGATCACCCCGTTCGCACTTTATTTGATTCTGGCGCATCACACTCCTTTATCTCGTCTGCTTTAGTAGAATCTCTGCACCTAAAAACTAGTATGGTAGAGGACCCCTTAATTGTTTCAAACCCAATTGGGGGCCCAGCTCATTTGTCTATGATCTGTTTGGGATTGAAAATTTCTATTCTAAGTGTAGAATTTCAATGTAGTGCCTTTGTTTTGGGCTTTTCGGGTTATGGTTTGATTTTGGGTATGGATTGGCTATCCAGTAATGGGGCCATCCTTGATTGTGAAAAAAGGGTTGTTAGGCTCCTAACCCGGCTCGGTAACACTTTGGAAATTTCTTGTAATCCCTCGTATGCGGTTATGCTTAGTTATCTTGAATCGCTAGATGCCTCTGTTGAAAATTTGCAATCAGTTAGAGTGGTTCGGGAATATCCGGATGTCTTCGAAGAGGTGAAGGGGTTGCCTCCGAAGCGGAAAATAGACTTCTGCATATATCTTGTAGATAATGCAAAGCCCATTGCGTTTCCCGTTAGACACATGGCTCCACGAGAAAGGAAAGAGCTTAGTAAACAGATTAAAGAGCTTCTAGAAAAGGGGTTCATTAGGAGATGCATTTCAGAATGGGGCGCTCCAGTGGTGTTCGCTACAAAGGCGGATGGTTCACTCCGTCTATGTGTTGACTATAGGGAGCTCAACAAGCTAACGAAAAAGAATAGGCACCCTCTTCCTAGAATTGACGATTTATTTGATCAGCTTGTAGGAGCGTCTGTTTTCTCCCAACTCGATTTAGCAACCGGTTTTCATCAGCTAAGGGTGGCTGAAGCTAGCATCGATAAAACGGCATTCAGAACCCCAGATGGCTTCTTTGAATGGCTTGTCATGCCTTTCGGCTTGACAAATGCACCTGCTTACTTCGTAGACCTGATGAGTAGGGTATTTAGAGATTTCCTCAACAAATTCGTAGTGGTCTTCGTAGATGATATCCTTATCTTTTCAAAGAGTGAAGAGGAACATGCTCAGCACTTAAGGGCAATCATGGAAACTTTGTGAGTCCATCAACTAAAAGCCAAATTCTCCAAATGCCACTTTTGGAGAGAAGAGGTGAGGTTCCTTGGGCACATAGTATCCAAACAAGGGTTAGCAGTGGACCCTGCTAAGGTAGTGGCGGTACAGGATTGGAAGACACCAAGGAATGCAACTGAGGTCCGAAGTTTTCTAGGACTAGCAGGTTTCTATCGAAAGTTCATAAGGGATTTTGCAAAAATCTCAGCTCCGCTCACGAAATTGACTAAGAAGAATCTAGTGTTCAATTGGGATTTGGATTGCGAGCTTGCTTTCCAACGACTAAAAAGGGCTCTTACAACAGCCCCAGTCTTGACGCTGCCAGATGGGAGCAAGATGTTCACTGTTTATACGGATGCATGTGGGACAGGGCTAGGCGCCGTCTTAATGCAAGAAGGAAGGGTAGTAGCTTATGGCGGGAGGCAGTTAAAGGTGCACGAAAAGAACTACCCGACCCACGATCTTGAGTTAGCCGCCATCGTCTTTGCACTCAAGTCATGGCGACACTATCTCCTAGGTGAGAAGTTCGAACTTTACACTGACCATAAATCGTTGAAATATCTTTTCTCGCAGAAGGATCTTAACTTGAGGCAACAGAGATGGATGGAGTTTCTTGCCTCGTACGATTTCGAAATCTCCTACACTCCGGGCAAAGGAAACGTAGTGGCAGACACGTTGAGCCGAAAGAAATTGACCCTAAGCCCGCTGTTTGTTGAAAGACAAAGCCTAGAGTTTATAGCCAGCTTCGACTTTAATCCTTCCTCCGATTTTGTACCAGGTTTGCTAGCATCTCTCGAAGTGCGCCCAACTTTAATGGATTCAGTAGGGACAGCACAACGCGAAGACCCTCAGCTTGTGGAAATGATGGATAGGCTAATTAGGGGTGAGACTTCAAGTCACCTCAACAGATACTCCATCGACGATAAGGGTTTGCTAAGGCGAGACGGAAGACTATGCGTCCCACAAACAAAAGATTTAGTAAAGAAGGTTCTCGAGGAAGCACATCACTCCAAGATGACGATACACCCAGGCGGAGATAAAATGTACAAAGATATAAAAAGGACTTTCTTTTGGAACGGCATGAAAAAGGACGTGGCAGAATTCGTTTCTAAGTGTATGGTGTGCCAACAGGTTAAGGCGGAACAGAAAAAGCCTGGCGGACTGCTACATCCTCTGGAGGTCCCGCAGTGTAAGTGGGATAGCATCTCTATGGATTTCATCGATGGGCTGCCTAGGTCTAGGAAAGGCAACACTAGCATTTGGGTAATAGTGGATAGGCTTACTAAAAGCGCCCACTTTTTACCTGTCAAAAGTAAAAGAACTGCCTCATCCCTAGCATCACTTTACCTCAAGGAAATCGTTCGACTCCATGGAATACCATCTAGCATTGTTAGTGACCGAGACCCCATCTTCACCAGCGAGTTTTGGCGGAGTCTGCAAGAAGCAGTAGGAACGCAGTTATGCTTGAGCACAGCCTATCATCCGCAAACCGACGGCCAAACAGAGAGAGTAAACAGAGTTTTGGAAGACCTTTTAAGACTATGCGTCCTTGACTTCGGAGGGACATGGGAAGACCACCTTCCTTTGGTGGAATTTGCCTACAACAACAGCTATCAAGCAACCATTGGAATGGCGCCCTTCGAAGCTTTATATGGAAGACCGTGCCGATCGCCCACTTGTTGGTGGGAGTCTACTGATAAGCTCATACTTGGACCAGATATGATACGGGAGACTTCAGAGAAAGTAGACTTAATACGAAGAAGGATGAAGACGGCCCAAGACAGACAAAAGTCCTACGCCGACAAGAGAAGGACCGACCTTGAATTTGAGGTTGGAGACAGAGTTTTTCTCAAGGTATCTCCGCTAAGAAACATTGTTCGTTTTGGAACCACAGGAAAACTGGCACCAAGGTTCGTAGGGCCATTCCCTATCATCGAGAAAATTGGGAAAATGGCCTATAGATTAGAGCTACCTGAGAAGTTGGCTGGAGTCCACAACGTCTTTAACGTTTCACATCTCCGAAAATGTCTACATGAGTCTGCTTAAGTGGTAGATCCAAAAATCCTCGAAGAGGCCGAAGTGGAACGCGAAGCAACCATAAGAAAAGTTCCAACCCGTATACTAGGAACGGAAGTGAAGAAGCTACGCAACCGCGAAGTCAAACTCGTCAAAGTTCAGTGGAGCGACGCCGAGGGAGACGCGACTTGGGAAACTGAAGCTAGAATACGCACTGCCTACCCTTTTCTTTTCGAGGGTACATCCTTGATCTTTCTTTTTCCTTAATTTGCGCTTTTATCTATCATTTTAGGTATATTTCCTCGACCTTATCTTTTAGGTAGAAACCTTTTGGATGAAAACATGTAATTGAAACATGTTATGGATGATGGTTGCAAGTGGTTGCAAGTGATTGCTAGTGGTTGCTCGTGGTTGCATATACACACACAATCTAGGTTTTAGATCGGCTCAGTCACTTGATATTGCATATGCGTATATGTTTGCATTCGTATATGGTTGAACTTTAATGTGTTGTCATATGGATGTTGCATTTGTATGAATGATTGTGCACTCATGTAGAATCATGAATAGGAAAATTTGCATACATAATGGATTCATGGCACTTACATAATTCGCATTAAGGAGGTCAACTGAATCAGTAGACCGCCTGATTTTGCATTAGATAAGTACATGTACACACACACTTCGCATATGATCATGAAGCATTAGAAGTCTTTTAAGGACAATGGATGCTCGTGTTTGATGGATGAGTAGATGGATGTTTGGACGTTAGGATGTACATTCTTCCTGAACTTGAAGATTTCGGGGACGAAATCCTTTTAAGTGGGGGAGAATGTAACACCCCATGTATTTTATAACTGTGAAATTCATAAATTAAACAATAAATAATTTTAAATCAAAGAATTAACGGAAACGGGATACGCCATTGCGTTCGTCTCGAAATTCTGCTTGAGATAGAGTCTGAGTTTGCGTAAAACGGATATCGTATGAAGAAGTTATGGACGAACGAAGTTGGGCGAAAAACCGGAAAACGGGTCAGAATGCACTGGCGCACTTGGGAAGTGCGCCAGAACAAAAATGCACTGGCGCACTTGAGAAGTGCGCCAGTACATTTTTGACCTGGCGCACCTGCCAAGTGCGCCCAGGTCAAAAATGACCTGTTGGTCAGGTCTGGTCAAGTCCTGGCTGGCCAGGTCTGTGTTTGGTCGATTTTCAGAAGCCTGCTTTGTCATTAGGGCTAGGTGGCAGGCTCTAATTGGTCTCTCTTTCGAATGAATGGCTACGATCAATCCTAGCAACATCGATGGCCCTAATCAGTTCATAAACTCTATAAAAATGACCCTAGACTCAACCTAATCTATTCATTCAAAAATAAGAACAAAGCCACCATGCTGCTGAGGAACGTCTAGGAGTAGCCACCAAATTGGAGAGAAGATTAGGAGGCAAATTCTAAAGCATAAAGCAACATAAACAAATCAAATCAACGCCTACGTCAAAAGGAGTCGTATCTCTAAATTCCTGAATTAGAGAATTCGCCACAACGATTGTAAGTAGAGTATTATTTTGGTATGAACAAATAATTGTGTTGGTTTGTATACTTGATTTGTGGCGATAAAGTAATTCATATTTGTGCGTTGCTATCGATTTGGAATATTGTATACGTTTGGATATTCTCGAATTATGTTATTCATTATAAAAACTACATGTTGCGGTAGTTTTATGCAAGTATACGTTTGGAATATTTGTAAATTATGTAATTCATGTTGAAACTACATGGATATAGTTGTTTAATTGAAATTCATGCAAGTTTGTGGTTTTGCCACTATGCCATCATAATGTGTATTTTTGTACAAAAAGCATTTTTGTGAGAAATTGGAACAAATTTGGGTAGTTATAATCCATATGAAATTATGTTGAAAATTTGGCATCATGATCTATGTATTAAGCCATACTTTTGTACTAGAAAACCTCTTTGCGAACTTATGAATATGACTAGGCTATGATTAATTGAAAACCATGTTAGCTCTATGTTGTTAACAAGAATTATATGATGACATATGTGGTACATAGCTAGGTTAGACTCAAAATCACATTTGCAAGTTTGCATGACTAAAGTAAAAATCATGATTTCCTGTTTAGAAATATTTATGCCATAAGTATATGTGCGCCATGGATAGGTGAATAGATTTAAAATCATGATTAAGTTGGAGTAATTCAAGTTGAACTATGCTTTTGTATTAGTAACAAAAGTAAACCCCTTGGTAAACATGTAGGAATCTTATGAACATGATTTGCTTATGTTTGACATTATGCCTAAATAAAAACATAGGGTTTATGTTGTAGTTAAGACTATGTGTCAATAATGATATCCAATTTAGATTCTTATCTTAACTACAAGTTTACATGCTTTGATATATGTCACTTATGCTTTATGACCAAAGTATACATTACTACTATGCAAGTACACCAGTTTCTATTTTGTAGTTCCAACGTTATGTTGCAAGTTCATGCGTTCACATTCCCCTTCTTGTGTATGTAATCATGCTTCAAGCCTCCCCTTCTTCACGTGGCTAAGTTGGGCTTAAAAAGGCTAAGCCCAACATATACATAATAAACGAGCGGATTAAACGGGGGTAAATAGCGTTGGGCCAAATTAATTAATAAATGAAAAGATAAAGTATAGGGGCCCAAATTCAAGTTTGGGTTGGGCCCATGATTGGTGTAACCTTTACACCATTGATTTTTAATAATGGGCCGCAAATATTTACATATAAATAAAGAAGAAAGACAAAATATGTAAATGTAGAAAATACGATGTGTTTAACCCGAGGTTGGATTGAGTTGTGATGTAAACCTGCCCGGAACCGCCCGGCTGTCCAGTAGTCACAACAATACCTATCCAATGTGGGTGGTTAAACATGGAGCCCAATAAGGACCCGAGGTTAGACTGAGTTGTGGCGTAAGACTGCCCGGAACCAACCGGCAACAGGCAGCCACAACAATACCTGTCTAATGTGAGAGGTCAAGGCTTTAATAAGACAATTAAGGCTGAGTCAGGATTGTTAGGATTAAGTGAACTAAAGACTTAATCAAAATGGAACATGCTAAACTAAACGGACTGGTGGGGTTAGGTTAGAAAACACTTAACCAACTTAGCATGTTGGCTAGAGATAGAAAACCTAGCAACGGGGGACCCTTTTCAGCAGTAACCCTATAAGGTGTATCATGATACCCTGAGACTAGGCAGGGTGGGGCACGATTACTGGGCTGATTGTAAGAGGTCAAATCGACGGCGGTGGTGTAGCAGTGTAGGTTCTAACGGGGTGCGGGCGTGCACACACTCCGGCGCAGAAAAATAAGGCACTGGGCACCAGTAGAATACCTGTGCATTCTAGGATTGTGTCGGGCCACCGCCATGGGACTTGATACACCCCATGGTGGGACCAGCATAGGTAACTACGACATCGGGGGCCGTAAGACACATGTAACTATGCGAGTAGGAGCCGATCATCATAGAATGGATCACTTCACCCTGATTATGGGGTGTCAGCTGGGAACTAGTTTATATGGGTTCAGAGATTAATATGGGGTACGATAGTATATTCGACCCTAGACAACTTAACTAAGTTTATAGTGCTTTCCCACTTCTTGTTTATACTTATCATACCCAGTTCTTTATTCATAGACAGAATAGTCCTAGACTTACTCAGGCTTTATGTCTGACTCTACTTTTCTTTCGTCTTCTTTTCTTCCGTTCCCCCCCCCCCCCAGGTCCACAGGGAGGGAACTCTGCAGCTTGACCAGCCTTCACATCCAGCTTGAAGAGGAGAAATGTATTGCTTGGACCTTTTCGTTTTGAACTATGGCTTTGGACAACCACTATGGGGCTTTTGCAGTTTATTTATGTTTTCTTTATGATTCTTTAAATAATGTAATCAAGACAGATTATGAAAGTGTTATGTTATGTTTTTGGAAAGGATGTAAGACAATCATGGTGATGTTGCTGTAACACGTATTTGCTTCTTTTTTTATGAAATAAAAGTTGTTTGTTTTTCCGCTGTTTACAAATATGTGTTCTTATATCTGTCTTGTATATCTGTGACTTATACTTATAAACCTCCACCAAAATTAGGGCATTCCCTTTGAGAGTGACCCTAACGGAGGTGGGGTGTTTCAGGAACTGATTACGAGCTCTTTGACCTTCGTGGGTCATTTCGTCGTCCATGCCCAAATCTGGAGTTGATCTCTAAAGCTATCTCGTATGATTCTGTAGATTCTCCGTTAGTGGAAATTACTGGTGTTGATTCGATTCTAGTCACACGAACTCATTGGCATTATTTGCATAGATTTCGAGGCAGCGATTATTTGTTGTTGCTGATTGTTTCTTGGAGAAAACTTTAGTATTTAATGATGGGGTGGCTCTGCCTCATCTACGCTCGCGGCGGATCGGCTTTCGATCTGCACCTGTGTTGGAGTTATCTTTAGTTAGCCGTAAGGGGGATTTCATCACCTCCTTCACGCTAAAGTTTATTTTTGGTGGTGATTTTGGTCCTACTGCTGCTTTGTCGGTCAGATTTGTTGTGTGCGGTGTATCAACGAACGATGGTGTGGAAGCTGTTTATGTTGGGAAGGAAGTCATGGAAGGGGAAGTTACACCTCCTGCCCCTTTTTTGCTGAGACGACTTCCTCCTATATTCCCGTGGTCATTACTACAACAGTCGACAGGGGTCTCAGTTCAACCAATTAAGCGTCTTTGATGCCGTCAGTGATCGAAGAAGGTTAAAAAGTTTTGAACTAATGACTCTTGGAGATTGCCAATTTTTTATGGATTGTGGGCTAGCTCAGGCTGATGCTTCTATTGTTTGCTCGAACTCTTTCAAGCCTCTTGTCATTGGCTCTTCTTTGCCATAGGAATTTGATGTAGTTATGCCTTTGGATACTATGGATGTTGGCTCGGTTATGGGATATTTATTCTCTGATGATTGTGTTCATGGTGATTTTTCATCTGGGCAGGGTGATACGGGTCTGGTAGCTGACTCTATAGAGTGTAGAAGTATTTCGCTGCCAGGCTTGGTGGATTTTCAGTCACCAGTCATGATGGGAGATCCCAATGATGGTGTTGTTGCTTTTTTAGATGTGGAGGCTTCGTATGGTCCTAGCTCGCAATGTTTTGCACTATTGAATCTTTGATTCAACAGCTTTGCACTCAGGTTCGTTCTTGGCCTTTATTATATTGCTTTGTTGTTATTTCTTATAGGCTATTGTGTGTTTTAGATTTTGGAATGGTGCAGATTGTGGTGATTTGAGCCTCGTCACATGATCGTGTGAGCTCCTTAACACTATTTTTCTTTCTTTTGAAGAAGATGTGTTAGGCCATATGTGTGTTGCTTCTTTTATGGATGTGTTTGTTGATTAGTTGTCTTATTGTTCTTTGGTCGACTCGTATGTCGGTCTTGGTTCGATCACTACTGCTAGTGGGGCTTTGCATCTTTGCTATCCGTGCATTATAGCCTCAGCCACTCTGTGTCCTGGTGGGTTTACGATTCGTGCTGCGTGGCTTGGTAGGCCTCTTTTGGGGCTTGTTGTATCTTTTTTTGGGCTGTTTTGGTTGGTCAGCGGATGGTTGCTATGAGTGGTTGTTGTTTGTTCTTTTCTTTTAGGTGGGACCCTGTTAGACTAAAATTTGGACCTAACACCCAAATTGTTCTGATTTGTAAAGAATTATAACTGGAGAATGAAGGAAAAGCAGAAAACACACAGAATTTATAGTAGTTCGGCGTTAACGAGCCTACGTCCACTTTATATGTTATCGATTATACTTTTAATGCTAGTACAATCAATGATTTCTCTCAAACTCACTCTTACAATTGTGTTTTCTCTCAGTAATCTCGTAATAAAACTGACAAGAAATAGTGGTATGACAGTAATGGTGGAATCAGTGCTCAATACTGCCAAAAGATCCTGAAAAATGCCAAGCTCTAGGCTATTTATAGCTGATTTTGTCAGGCGGATTGCGGTCACACGTGGCATGGATCCCGAGAATATCGGATCGTATTGTAGCTTGATGAAGAATTAGTCAAATTAGCCATTGTGGACAGGTGTCGCGATCCCCTTAAATATCGGATCGAGCAAGGAGGAGGAATTGGACAAAGTGACAGTTGGGGACACGTGTCGCTGGATCCGTGCATCTCAGATCGCCGAAGACTAGCTCATGTTTAAACAGGTCAGAGGCTTCGCTGTGCGTCGGGGAATCGAATCGATCCGTGCAGGTTAATGGTGTAAGTACGGATTGGGTCGTGTAGAGGTAGTCGGATCGCTGATGCTATGGGGCGATCCGATGGGGGGGCGATCCTATGGTGCGATCCGATCCTTCATGGACTTAAGGAACGTAGTTTCATACTTTCTTCTTGTGAGTGAACCGTGGTAGCTTGGTCAAAAAGCTAGCCAACATTTTGCCCCCTCGAAGTATGTTTTATCGATGATGGAACATGCTTCGAAACTATAGAGATATTTTTTCATAAAGAGATGAAAATCAATGGTAGCATCTATTCGAAAGACCATATCCTTTACGGAAAGTTGTCCCTTTGCTCGCTGTAAATATCGGATAAATCTTTAATAGTTTCCCTGTTTATTGGACAATTCTTTTCTGGGATCTATTAGAGTCTTCATCATCGAATCTACGAGGTACTTTTTTGGAATTTTCTGCGATCATTTCTGAATTTTCATTCCTATCGGTCATTTATCGGCTCGGATCGCATGTGCAAGTCACGGTCCGTTGGCAAGTCGTTCGCCTCGTCCTTTGGTGAGCATTTGGGCCTCTTCGCGGAACGAGGTGGGCTTCTCTTCGAGACGTCGTGGGCTTTTGGTTTGTGGCCCGCCTATTTTCACGGATCGAATAAGACAAAAAGGGGGAGACTAACGGTCGCCCCTTAGCCTATATAAATCGGATCCCCTCTCCACTTTCTTCTTTCTTCTCGCTTTTGTATCGCGCCGCCAGCTCCATCGAGGAAAAACCCTAGTTTCGATTTCCAAATTCCTACCCGATTTCGAACTTTAAAAAGGTAATTAAACGACTTCTCTTTAATTTCTACCGTGTTCGCACTGGTTTAGAGAGTAGAGACAGCGTAGTTTTGTAGGATTTGGTGATGGTAAACATGAACATGCCTGGTTCGGTTCCATGGGTTTAAGGGTGGAGAGGAGAGTTGAGGAAGAAGGAAGGGATGACCAGGACGGTTCGTGGGTAGGAGCTTCGAATCGGGTTGAGGTAATGGTGAAAGCAACGAGAGGAGTGGGAGAGCAGTCTTGGATCGGAACGAAGTAGCCGGAGCGGGTTGGACCGGGTCGTGAAAAGTCACTGGTTCACGAGGGAATAGGAGGAAGTGGATCGCGGTGGGAACTCACGATCCGGATGGGTTTCGCGAATCGATGCTGTTTTCCACGAGACGATGCCATGAGCTCATAGCGGCTTCACGATCTGGATGAGTGCGATCCGCTACGTGTATCACGATCCAATCTTACCTCTCTTGTGAATTGAGTCCTCAACCCACGATCCAAACACACATTTTTTAACTTCAAGCAATACATGTTATCACAAGAATCTGGACAATTATGTTTAGAGCCTTGAAGTTGGACTTTCTGGATTGGACGACAACATAATTGGACTGCATAATTTGACTGCATATCTTGATGATCTTCTTGACTTTTATGTTTTTTTTTTGATGCACGCACAGGCACACACTTACACTTGCACACACAGGGGAAAAAGGGCAATTATATTCTTATTTCTCATGTTTACTCGCCTAAACAGTAATGTCGGATAACCATTCCCCTTCAAGATCTAACACAGAGACGGATCCCGAGGTGTCTGAGCACCATATCCCTGAGGTTCCTCCAACTAACCCAAGGGGTGAGGATTCTGGATCCGAATATGAGGCAACGGAATCGGATCCATCTGAAAGTACTTCACTTGATGAGGAGTCAGAGGTAGATGGCCAAGCTCCCGACGAAGTCCCCGGTGCTATAGAAATAGAGAAATTCACAGACTCTCTAGCTGCCAAGCTCGACGACATAAAGCTTAAGAGAATTTGCTTGAGACATGGGATTCCCTGGGAAGATGTGAGGACACCCGGCGGCGAAGATAGACCTCACTTAGCTCCGGAAGGATATATGACAGTCAGCCGACTCATGTGCTGGGTAGGAGCTATTCCTCCGTTTCCTCCAATCGTGATTGAGACCTTAAAACGATTGGGTATCGCTCCGATGCAGCTCCATCCCAGTGCCTACGTAGCTCTATACACTCTTTATATCGCATATGCGGAAATCCTGCATACCGAGCTTACATTTAAAGATTTAAAATTCTTTTATCTTTTCAAGCACCGCTCCTCGGCAACCCCAAATTTCTCTTTCTTCGAATCGGTAGTGAATAGGAAGGTTCTGTATGACGGATACAGCAACATAGCGGATCCCAAAGCTGATCGGTTCTATATAAAGAGACAGGCTGGGTGCTCAAGAAAATGGCTTAAATCAAGTAAACTTTAATCTTTTAACTGAATATCTTGCTTTAGAAATCGAAGCATTAACATCCCCCCTTCTTGTTTTCTTTTTAAGCAGATCACGTCTTTCCCAAGACGGAAGGCTTGGTATACAATAATTGATTGTCTATTCTTCTACAAAGCAGATCCGATTTTCTAAGGATCAAGAAGTGCATTACTGACGAGAATCTTCACAAGCATCGCCTTCTGGATATAAGGTTTGGACTTGGTGCAGGCGGCAAACCCTACAAATACGTGCCCCCAACAGAGGGAGAAGGAACATCACGGGCAGCAGAAAAAACTAAATTCCGTAAGAGTCCTTCCTCGATAATCATCCAGGATGACGAGGACCTAAACATATATAGAGGAGATGAGGCCCGTGGTGACAAGTCTATGGAAATCCCAGTTTCTCCGGGGGTTTCCCCTCAAGGACTTCTCTTCCGATCGAACCTGCTGCTCCCGATGATTTGACAGAAGAACAGCTATTTAAAGAGCTGAGCAAAATTCCTTTGCCTGATGATGTATACACATAGGGGGACTTTGAAGGGGAGCCATTTTTCCCTACTTCTGAGGAAACCACCGTTCCAATTAGAGGACAAGAAACTATTCAGATGAGCCTGACTTCAGGCCCGGGTCTGTTAGGGGGAATTATATGGGACGCACAAATCACACGCACTGCCTGACCCCACACTTTTATATCAACAGTATTCAAGGTTTTAATATGCTCTTTTTTCTTTTGCAGGAAAGATGTCTCGCAGGCGGTCTTATTCTTATCGCTCTCTTCGTGAATGTACACCCAGTCTTCACCCAAATCCTGAGGGTTCTCGCGGCCTTTCTCACAAGCCTACTTCTTCGCAATCCCGGTCTCCACCAAAATCAACCTCTGGCAAGCTTCCCAGTTATTCGGTGCCTCCTACAAGGGGAAAACAACTTCCTAAAGAGCTAACCCCTCCGAAGAGTGCACCCTCTCACAGCAGGTCATCGAAATACACTACGAGCCCAAAGATAAAAGCAAGGATCCAATCAGGATTCTGAGAAAGAGAAAAGCGACATTGTCCCTTCCAGCCAGCAAGACTTGGTTGCCCCCGGGTCACGAGATTACATCCATGGTCCCGAGATTCAGGGTAAGCTGGAAAAGTTGCGAGAACAATTCCCTAACATCTTCTTCGAAAGGATGACGTTTGTTCCAGCCTTGGAACCGGTCCCTAGGAACTGGGATTCTGAAGTCATTGGGCACATTCGCCATGTAGCCAGGCAGTATGAAGTGATGAAGAAACATTCTGTTAATCTTTCAGAAGTCATCCGAACGCTTGAGATGGAAGCACATGGATCCAAGGTGAAGATAGATAACAATGAAAGGGCTAGCACAAAGATGGAGAAGGACTTAGAAGACGCTGAATCCCAACTTGCCCTAGCGCGGAGAGATGCTGAAAATTATAAGACTGAATTGGAGAACGCTAAGAAATGCTTTCATTCTGATCTTGACTCAAATAGTCAAGAGAAAATGGCCTTAAAGAAGGAGGTAGAAGATCTTAAAATGGCCAATATTGAGTTGAAGACGGCGCAGGGGCATTTTGAAGCTGAGAGAGCTGCTTGGGAGGAAGAAAAAGCAAGTCTGAGAGAAAGTCTAGCTTTGGCTGAAGCGGAGAAGGTAATTTTAAATGATCAAGTCGCGGATGCAGAGAGGCGTGCGGCTCTCGCCGAAAAGAATGTAGAAAGTGCCATTGAGATGGCTACTGCTTCTAACAATAAACTCCTCGAGAGAGAAAAGGATATCGAAGGGTTTGAAGAGATGATATTTGACTTCCTCGGCCACGTCCTTAAAACCCGTAACATTTTGTGGATCCCGGACTACCACGTTACTTTAGCCAACTTATGGGATGCCATCGTCGAGGTGAGAAGCAGAGATTAGGAGTTGAAGAGATTGACGAAGATGAGCTGATAAAGACCATTCTGAGGAATAACGAGCCCGAGGATATGGCAGAAGGCCGTCGCCTAATTCAAGAAGAAATGGAGAAAGAGAGGGCCCTGGCTAAGGGCAAAAACAAGATTGACGAAGGTTCGAGCTCAGCTGTTGAGCCCAAGGCCTCCGGAGTTGAGGAATACCATCCTGATGATCCATTAATTCCTTTGGGCCTAACTCCTGTGGTTGTCGGAGCTTCTGCAGCTAGCCTGGATGGAGGATCAGTGGAAGGTATCTCCCTTTTTTCCCCACAATTTTTCAAAGCAATTGTGAATTGTCCTCGTCTGGTAGAGCAACCAATCGAATTAATAACATGTGTTCCCTATAATACAGGTGGCGAGCCCATCGACAAGGATGTCGAGAAAAGGACAGAAGCAGAGAAGATTGTCGTCTCTCCTAGCGCCGGCGTTGATATACCGAAGCAGGCTGAGGGTACAATAGCAGAGAAGGGCGTCCTGGCACCCAGTGCTGATGCTCCCAAGGATGATGAAACCATCGAGGCCTTGAATGATATGGATGGGCGCCATGAAGAGGATGAGGAGGATATCATTAGTACCAAAGAGACCGAAGATGACGACGACGAAACTTTAGCTAAAAGAAAAGCTAGACAGGAAAAGGAGCTAGCTTTAAAGAAGGTGGGACAAGAGCCTTTGAACGTAGCTCCTATCTCGGAGTTTAATCCCAAAACTGGGATGGTTCTGAAACTCCAGCCCAAATCCATCAGCAAACAACTTCATTTTGCGAATCCTGATGATTTCCCAGCTTCCTTGACTGATAAAAGAAAGAGAAAGGAGGTGGAGGAGGAGTCTTCTGATGAGTCGGACGTTCCTCTTATAGACAAACGGAAAAAAAAAGAAGGGTGATCAATCCGAAACTGACAAGGCGAAGCTGGAGAAGCAGAAATAGGAGAAGAAGTCCAAGCGTAAATAGGATATTGTCGCTTGTCTATATTTTGTCTTTAGGCTTCCCACTGGCTAGAAAATGTAATTATGAGACTGGCCCTTATTTTGTTTTAGGTTGTTTTTCACTTTGTAGGATTGCACTTTATAAATGAAAGTTTATCTCTATTGCATCATCGTGTACCTGCATTTAATAAACTTTTCATGCTTAGTCGTAAATCATCTGATTATAACTACAAATCAGTTAAGCAACAGAAGGAAAAATTTAAAAATTTCTGTGCTGTATCAAGGTTCATGTGTATATGTATATGGCCCCCAATCAATTGTTAACGTAGCGCCTGACTAGGGCTTATTAAGGATTGATTAGCATTGTTTGCACGTTGCCCCCTATTTCTGAATATGGAGGACTTAGAAAATTTAGTAAGATAGCTGTCATTAAGGTGCTGAGTTTCCGGCACCTTTCTCAGCGCTTAATCATAGACTCTCTTATACTCTCCTGGCGGTCGCCGAGGTTAGAGTTTGAATTCAGCAGTTCAGTCGCTCCCCGATCCTTCAGCGGGGCAAGAGCCCTTTCTCAGCGCTCAGCCGGAGACGCTTTCATACTCTCTCTATTCTGGAGAGTTAGAGTTCGAGCTCAGCAGTTCAATCGCTCCCCGATCCTTCAGCGGGGCAAGAGCTCTTTCTCAGCACTCAATCGAAGACGCTTTTATACTCTCTCTGCTCTGGAGAGCTAGAGTTTGAGCTCGGCAGTTCAATCGCTCCCCGATCCTTCAGCGGGGCAAGAGCTCTTTCTCAGCGCTCAATCGGAGACGCTTTTATACTCTCTCTACTCTGGAGAGTTAGAGTTCAAGCTCAGCAGTTTAGTCGGTCCCCGATCCTTCAGCGGGGCAAGAGCTCTTTCTCAGCACTCAGTCGGAGACGCTTTTATACACTCTCTCTGCTCTGGAGAGTTAGAGTTCTATTAATGATATGATTCACTTTATCGCACCCTCAGAGTTTTGACTGGTGATTGAATTCCATTCTGATGGAAGGCACCTATAATTATACGCTTCTGTGACCGTTGCATGATTCACACCAATTTCCATAAAAATAGAAATGCAGATAAATAATAGTGCAATAAAGGTAAACGACACACAATATTTTTATAGTGGTTTGGTCGAATCATGACCTACGTCCACTTTATAATTTTTTTCTTAAGAAATCGGACTATTCTAGGCAAGTCGTGCCTTGTACATGGTCCTTAATAAAGCAAAAGAACAGATCTGACATCTTTACGTTAGGTACGGCCGTAAATGTTGGGCATTCCACACTCTGGGGATTTCCTTTCCATCTACGGTTGCTAGGTTGAAGGTTCCATTATCAAGCTTGCACAGAATAGAGTACGGTCCTTCCCACTTCGCGCCCATATGAGTTAGGGCTGGAAAGACACGCTTCATAACCAAGTCTCCGGGTTCAAAGGTTCGGACTCGAACCTTTTAGTTGTAGTATCGGGCGACCTGTTGCTTGCATCTCAAGGCACGCAGGTCTGCTTCGTCCCTCTTTTCTTCGATCATATCCAGGGATTCAAGGAGCAATTCGTTATTTGTCATCAGATCGTAATAAGTCACTCGGTGAGAAGGTACTTTTATTTCAACCGGGATGACTGCTTCTGCTCCAAAAGCAAGGGAGAAGGGAGTATGGCCTGTTGCCAATTTATATGTTGTCCTGTAGGCCCATAGTGCTAAGGGTAATTCATCAACCCACATGGATCTGGCCCGTTTCAGTCTTCTTTTTAGAATGGACTAAATCACTTTATTCGCCGCTTCGACCTGTCCGTTCGATTGCGGGTGTGCCACAGAGGTGTACCGTTTCTCAATGTGGTATTTCTGGCAGAAGTCTCTGAATTCAGTGCTATCGAACTAAGTTCCGTTGTCAGTTACAACAATCTTTGTAATCCCAAATCGACAAATGATGTTTTTGACGACGAAATTGATCACTCGTTTGGTTGTGATTGTAGTCAGTGGCTCAGCCTCGACCCACTTAGTGAAATAATCTACGGCTACAATAGCGAACTTCGCTCCGCCCTTAGCTATGGGGAGACTTCCGATGATATCGATTCCCTACATAGCAAAAGGCCATGGGCTTGTCATCGTTTTTAACTGATAAGGAGGTGCTCTAGGTATCTTTGAAAATCTCTGGCACGCATCACACCGTCGTGCATATTTTGCCGCATCTTTGTTTATGGTAGGCCATAAATAACCATGCCGCAACACCTTTTTCGCCAATGTTTGCCCTCCAGTGTGATCGTCGGATTCACCTTCATGTACCTCTTGCAGCACACGCTTGATGTCGTCATGAGCTATACAACGGAGAAGGGGCATTGAAAATCCCTGTCTGTAAAGAACTCCGCCTTGCAGAACGTATCGGGCAGCTTTACGAATTACTTAACGCCTCTCGCTTTTCTTGGTCGGAAGCGTTCCATTCATCAAGAAATTCTTTAGAAGGGTCATCCATGACTCCCTTTCTGGTTCTCTAGTACCGAATCAATTTCCATCTGTTCTATACTAGGAGACTGAAGTACTTCGACTGGGGCTAGCCCGGTCTCTTCAGGATCGTCGGAACTAGCCATCTTTGCCAACTTATCAGCCTGTTGATTCTCTGACCGCGGAATATGAGATATGCTGAAATGATCGAAGCCATTCAGCAACTCCTTCACTTTCTTCAAGTATAAAATCAATCTTTCGCTTTTGGCTTGTAATTTTCCAGTAACCTGGTTCACAACTAACTTGGAGTCACAAAATATGTCTAGCTTTGTGATTTCCAACTCCATTGCGATCCTTAGCCCGACTATCAGGGCTTCATATTCAGAGTCGTTATTAGTGGCGTGAAACTCCATCCGGATAGCATAGGATATCAGCTGTTTCTCGGGAGTTTCAAGCACTACTCCAGCGCCGGATCTCTTGTCGTTCCTAGCGCCATCAATATACAATCTCCAGGCACTGGGGTCGAGAAGTAATTTTGAGGGGTCAACCTCTTCTTTTGTTATATCTTCCTCCGGGACAGTAAACTCCGCTATGAAGTCGGCAATCACTTGCCCCCGTATTGACCGCCGGGGCTGAAAGTTCAGATCAAATTGACTTAACTCAATGTTCCATTTGAGTAATCTTCCATACGCCTCTGGTCTATGTAGAACTTGCTTGAGTGGATGATCAGTGTATACAGTGATGGGATGAGCCTGAAAATAATGTCGAAGCTTTCTAGAGGCAATCAGCAAACTGTACGCCAATTTTTCTATCCTTGGATAATTACGCTCTGCTGCCGTCAATTTTTTGCTCATGTAATACACTGGTCTTTGAACTTTATCTTCTTCTCTTACCAGTGCTGAGTTGATCGCGTAGGACGACACTGCCAAGTACACGAATAAGTCCTCGTGATCCAACGGCTTAGATAATATCGGAGGTTTCTCTAGGTGTCTCAGCAAGTTCTGAAACGCTTCTATGCAGTCGGGCGTCCATTTGAAGTGGCGTTTTCCTCGCTTTATCAATTCGAAGAATGGGATGCATTTGTCCGTAGACTTGGAGATAAATCTGCTTAGTGCGGCTACTTTCCCTGCTAGGCTTTGCACATCTTTAATCTGCCTAGGTTCCTGAATGTCTCTAATTGCTGCGATCTAGTCTGGATTAATCTCAATCCCACGAGAACTGACGATGAATCCTAAGAATTTTCCGGAGGCAACTCCGAATGAACATTTTGTTGGGTTGAGTTTCATCCCGTACTTTCGAAGAATGCCAAACATCTCTGCCAAGTCTGTAGTGTGATTGGAGGATTGCCTGGACTTAACCAACATGTCGTCGACGTATACTTCCATTGTTTTCCCAATCTGGTTATAGAACATTCTGTTCACTAACCGTTGATATGTAGCGCCTGCATTCTTCTAGCCAAAGGGCATTACCACATAGTAGTATAACCCCAGATCCGTAATAAAGCTAGTGTGTTCTTGATCTGGAACGAGCATTGGAATCTGGTTGTATCCTGAATAAGCATCCATAAAGGAGAGAAGTTCATGACGCGCTGTTGAGTCCACAAACTGATCGATCCTGGGTAACGGAAAACTGTCTTTCGGGCAGGCTTTATTCAAATCCGAGAAATCAATACATGTTCGCCACTTCCCGTTGACCTGCTTTACCAGAACTGGATTTGAAATCCAGTCTGGGTAGATTGAGTCTCTGATAAATCCATTACTCTTTAGCTTTCCAACTTCTTCTTTCAAGGCCGCGGACCTCTCTGGGCCCAACATTCGCCTTTTTTGTTTTACCGGAGGATGTTTAGGGTTAATGCTTAATGAATGGCTCATGATTGATGGAGATATCCCGCACATGTCTGCGTGGGTCCAAGCAAATACATCCAAATTATTTTTTAAGAAATTCGTTAGTTCTTTAGCCAAATTCGAATTTAACTGGGATCCAATTTTAAGGACCTTCTCTGGGTCACTATCATCGATCGGCACATCCACAGTTGTCTCGTTGGGAGTCGCCATTCTGCCCCCAGGTTCTTTGTCTTCTCTGGGATTTATATCCTCGGGCAATTCTCTGGGCGACTCTCCTACGGTTATTCTCTTTAATTGCTATAAGGTTTCCGCCCTTGCGGGGGGAGAAGCGCCCTTGGTTTCTATGTCTCCTCCATTGCAGAGTAGCTTTAGCTCTGCAACATAACATGCTCGTGCGGCAACCTGATCTCTTCTGACAATGCCAACACCAGCTTCCGTAAGAAACTTCAATAATAAGCACCAGTGGCTATACAGGCTCTAAACTTTGCGAGGGCCGGTCGGCCCAAGAAGGCATTATAGGGTGATTCAATATCAAAAACCACGAAGGGAATAATCCTCATTCTCTGGCGTTCTCCTTCCCCAAGTGTAACTGGTAGCTCTACATAACCCATTGGAGCGGTAGATGCTCCGTTAAATCCACGGATCCATCCCTGCCAGGACTTCAAGTCTTTTATCTCGAGATTCATCTGGTCGAATGTCTTTTTGAAAAGAATGTTGACAGAACTCCCGTTATCAACCAAGACTTTATGAACAGTGGCCGGGCCAATAGGTACTGTGATTACAAATGGATCTTCAGTCAGAGCATGGACTCCAATTCTTTCTCTTTCGCGGAAAACAACATCGTCGGACATCATCTTTTGTTGCTTTACCGGGACGTTGTCCTCAGGGTTGCTACACTCCCCTACCTCAAGGTGTTGCTTGGCTGCATTGACATACTGATCCAATGCCTTGGAACCGTGTCCGGCGAGATAATGCCCTCCGATTACGGTATTGATAACAAGGTCCTTTCCCTTTTGCTGGGCAGTTGGCCTGATAGCATGTTGATTCTAGTTCTGATTTGGGGCCTGTACGGCTTGCCCCCTGTCTCTGGGTGTCACTCTTTATTCATCTAATTTTCCTTCTCGGAGAAGCCTGTCTACTACATCTCTTAGGTGACGGCATTCATTTGTCGAATGGCCATGAATCTGATGAAAGAGACAAAACTTCCCCGTTTCACGTTCTTTCTCCGTCGACTCTCTGGGAGGAGGTCTTTTATTTTGGAGGAAGTTGTACGAATCCATGAATATATTCTCCAAAGTATCGTTTATTGGTGTATAAAGCTCAAAAGTCCTGGGACGAGTCCTTCTCTGGGAGTTGTTCCCTCGATTCCTCTTCCGGTTGTTGCCATTACTGTTACTATCATTGTTTCCTGACTAACGACCACCCTGATTCCGATTTCCGACATTAACCTCGACCTTTCCCGAGCTGTCTCCTGTCTGCTTAATGGCGAATTGCTCTGGATTTCCTCTTTATCAGCCGTTTTTGCCTTTCGGTTAGCATATACTTCCTCTCGGCGTAAGTGTACGTTAGCTTTTTCGTAGAATAATTCTCTAGTATGGGGTGGCTTGCCGGCCAGATATCTCCCAAATTCAGTGTCTTTATCTACCCCATCAATTAGGGATGCCACAACAGTTGGCTCATGAGGATCTTTGACTTCAGTAGCGGCCAGGTTGAAACGGTCTAGATACACCCTTAAACTCTCGCCTGGTCGTTGCTTGACAAGGAATAAGTCAATTACACTCTTCGTCTTTTGTGCATAGATGCGGAACTGTTCAACGAACCTTTCACTCAACTCCCTGAAGCTGGAAATTGATCTTGCTGGTAAGCGAGTAAACCATAATAATGCAACATCCTCCAGGAAAATGGGAAATGCTTTGCACTTGAGAGCATCAGAAGTTGCGGCAGCGGTCATTGACCAGGAATATCTCATCAGATGTTGGACAGGATCAAATCTACCTGCGTAACGGTTCATCTACGGCATGTTGAAGCGCTTCGGGAATGTCGCATATAAAATGTCATCAGTGAAAGGGGTGTGACTACGGTCAATTCCCCAATCTTCATTCCGTTGTCCACGGCTATCTACCAGAATTTGTTGGATCATGGCTGCAACATTTGCACTGGTCAGCGGAGGTTCGGGGTCAGCGCTTCTTGCTCGATGGGGTTCTCTAATCTCTCTTCCAGGAGCGGTCATGAAATTCGGGGCTCGGATTGGGCTTCGCTTCCCCTATTACCATGAGCATTTGTACGACGATGGGGCTGAGTTAGTCTGTTGTGTACAGTGTTGTCCACACCTCGAGCTCTGGGAGTTGCGGCGTGATCATTCACATTGCGGTTTGAGGGCCCTGTACCCAGTGCCTCTTCTTCCCGTGATGGTAGGGTTCCAAATCGAAGCTGCTCTATATTTTCAGGCCTCTCATATGGTGGCCGCGGAGGTCTCGGCGATTCCTCTGACGAAGAAGAGTATTCTGGGGTGAGCGGACGAACTGGGGGCGTCCTTTGCCTTGCGAGATCATTAAGCCATCTATCCACAGCAGTCAAGTTCTGTCGCAGAACGGAGCTCTCCTGCCTTTGAGCAGCCAATTCATCAAACAGCCTCTCCCACATTTCGGAAAAGCGAGAGAGATCCCCCTCAGTAACGGGAGCAGAAGGGTCATATTGATCATCATCATTTTCTCTTATGCGCAAAGAGCTTGAACCAGGTCGAGCGGAGGGGCCAGGACAGTAGGAGCGAGCCAAAGGCTCCTTTCCAGGTCGAGTTGTAGTGTGGTCATCAATTTGGATAGCTGTGGATCGAGGTTGGTGGCTTGCAGCGTCCCCCTTGGATCGGTTTGTGGTCACGGTATGCGGAGGATTCGGGGCGTTATCACGGGATCGAGTAACAGCCCCTCCAGCTTCGCGGTTCGCAGCGCCACCCTCAAGTCGGATCGTGGCACCTAGATTGCTTCGGGTCGCCCCCTGTCCTCGCGATTGGTGACCCCCTCAATGACCTGCTCGTGTGCACTTTCGCCAACCATTTCATTCGTGACTTCATTCGCTTGCGAAGCTCGCACTTCCTTAGACTTCTTTCCAGCCATGATATCAAATGTCGTAGGAATCTTCGAAAATCTGAACAGTGTAGTTTTGGGACTGTTTTCTTCGGACTTTCAAATCTAAATAGTAGAATAGCAATCCGATAGGTTGAGAATTCAGTTCTCAGTGAAAGCACCAAAATGTTAGATCAAAATTTGGTCCTAACACCCAAATTGTTCTGATTTGTAAAGAATTATAACTGGAGAATGAAGGGAAAGCAGAAAACACACAGAATTTATAGTGATTCGGCGTTAACGAGCCTACGTCCACTTTATATGTTATCGATTATACTTTTAATGCTAGTACAATCAATGATTTCTCTCAAACTCACTCTTACAATTGTGATTTCTCTCAGTAGTCTCGTAATAAAACTGACAAGAAATAGTGGTATGACAGTAATGGTGGAATCAGTGCTCAATACTGCCAAAAGATCCTTAAAAATGCCAAGCTCTGGGCTATTTATAGCTGATTTTGTCAGGCGGATCGCGGTCACACATGGCACGGATCCCAAGAATATTGTATCGTATCGCAGCTTGATGAAGAATTAGTCAAATTAGCCATTGTGGACAGGTGTCGCGATCCCCTTAAATATCGGATCGAGCAAGGAGGGGGAATTGGTCAATGTGACAGTTTAGGACACGTGTCGCTGGATCCGTGCATCTCGGATCGCTGAAAACTAGCTCATGCTTGAACAGGCCAGAGGCTTCGCTGTGCGTCGGGGAATCAAATCGGTCCGTGCAGGGTAATGGTGTAAGTACGGATCGGGTCGTGTAGAGGTAGTCGGATCGCTGATGCTATGGGGCGATCCGATTAGGGGGGGGGCGATCCTATGGTGCGATCCGATCCTTCATGGACTTAAGGAACATAGTTTCATACTTTCTTCTTGTGAGTGAACCTTGGTGGCTTGGTCAAAAAGCTAGCCAACAGACCCAATCCTTGTGTGATGGTTTTTGGGACGTCCATTTCCTCGAGCCATTGCGAGGCCATGTCTGTGTCGTTAGTGACTTGCTCGGTCTAGTTCTGGTTGTCTGTTTTGTGGGTTCTTTCGACAGCTTTATTGGGTTTTGTCTTATGGGATGGGCGGTCTCCCTGTCGTAGGCGTATAACAAATACGGTTGCGGTCCACTACATGGTTTACCAGAGAGGTGGCCACCCTATTTTGACAAAGCAGTTTGATGGCTTTTGGTGTCCCATCTTAAGAAGTTTACCTACATGGAGAGTCTGTCAATATTATGAAAGATCGGCATTGATAAAGCTCACACAAGTTTCCTCTTTTGTGCAACTCTACATTTTGTTTTGGTTTTCCTACATCTACTATTCTTGTGTTTCTCCTTGTTCTATTGTGTGCCATTGTCCTGCATCTTCTGTTTCCATTTTCATTTCTGTTTCATCTCTCCTTCTTAGTATGGACGAGATAGCGATCATTAATGATCGACTATTCGGCTTAGTAAGAATTCTTGCCCTTCTCAATCTGGGGTTCCTGTTCAGGGTCATCGAGTTTCTTTAGGGTTATTAGGCATAGTGAAGCTTCCACTCGCTCGATTGCTCTCTCCATGCGTCATAGTCAATGAACAGCCACTTGCACCGCCCCATACCATTGGCACACGCTCTAAAGCGATGTCTGAGCAGATCATTAGATTTACTCAGCACACACTTTATCTTATCTTAATTATGCGGTTGTTTTGTTGATTTCTACTTCTTGTGTCTCTAGTTTGTATTGTTTTTCCTGGATGACGAATTTCATTTTCTGGAACATCCATGGTATAGGTAATGATGCGTTTGTGGCTAGACTTAAGCGCATTATTAAGAAGCATTCTATCTTCTTCGTCACGCTCCTCGATCCATTTGTGGGTCTGGATGAGATCACCAAGTCGGTCTTATCTATTGGCTTTGGTGGTGCCTTAGCCAATGTTTCTGGCAAGATTTGGATTCGTTTGCCAAACACATTGTCGTCCACACTATCTTAGACTCCAAACAACTACTCTCGATAGCTTGTACGATTCCATCTTTTTGCTCTTCTTTTATGTTCTCCGCTGTCTACGCTAAGTGCGATAGGATTAAGCGATTGGCCCTTTGGTCAAATATCCTCTCTCTCTCTGACTTAGGTTTTTTTACTTCGATTTAGGGAGGCGACTTCAATGCCCTTACCTGGCAAGTTGAGAAACGGGGTGGGAATGTTGTTAATCGTGTGGCGGTGGTGGACTTCAATGCCTTTATCGTCACTTCAGGCCTCTCCGAAGTATCTTTCGTCATCTCGGCTTTTACTTGGCGTAATAACCAAGACGGGCCTAACCTGATACTTTCTAGACTTGACAGAGTTTTTGGATCAGAATGTTGGTTCAACCTTCCTTTCAAATTCTCCATCTCTCATTTGCATTGCACCTACTCAGATCATGTTACAATGATTCTGCGTTGTTCTTCCCTTTCTGTTTCTGGCCCATTTTCTTCCTGGTTCTAGAGTATTTGGAGATCACACCACACTTTCCATAGCGTGGTGGCAGACTCCTGGAACTCCCATATTCATGGCTCCCCTTGTGTTTTCTAATACGCTGAATCCTATGTAGTTAACGCGCCGCTAAATCCCCGTAATATCACCGTTATATCCCATAGCACTCTTCAACCGCTGCGCTATTTCAATTTAGCGTCGATGGACAGTAGATCGACTTTTAACCCCGCTGCGTCCGCTAAATCAAGACTTTTTAGCGCCCTCTTTAGTAGTATTAATATATAAAGCTTGATTTGACTTGTTCTCTTTTTAAAAAATTCAGTAAATTTAGCATAGAGAGCTAAATTAAAGGCATGAGTGCCTAATATATGGTTATGATCAATTATGCTTACCAAATTTAGCATGCATAACTTTGATATATCTTGATTTTATTATACAAGACTAATTAATATTTGTTTCTTGCACACATATAATATGAAAATGATGATTAATTGATTTTCAAATATTTAGTTTTACACCTAATAACCTTTTTAGGCCTTCGATATATCCCCACTATCCCCCCGCATTATCCCCGCTACACATTTTTGCACCTCTGGTGCTACAGAACTGCTAAGCGCTTTAACTGCACAGGCTGAATCAGATTAAGGCTTGCCATAAGGCATGGAACACTCTTGTTTACAAGAATATATATCTTAGATCATGTTCGGTCGACCGAAGAAACTCTTGTACTAGTCGAATCATCCTTTGATGAGAATCGCACTTCTGCTAACAAGGAGGCTTAGATGCTTTACCAACTAGCCTTCTCGTTGGAGCTCCATATTGAGCATGACTATCTTCACCAAAAGGCGAGGTTCAGCTGATACAGATTCCAAATTTTTTCATTCCTCTATCTGTAAGAAAAATAACCTACTTACAATACTTCAAATCCAGCGTCCTGACCTATCATTGGCTTCCACGCTGAGTGAAGTCAAAAATATTATCCTTTCCCATTTCCAAAACTTTCTTGGAAATCATTTGGTTTTGGTCTCTGACCCGAACCTTCTCACTTTAATTCCTAGATTGGTGCTTCCATCAGATACCTTGATCTTGCTACACCTCCTTCTTGGAAGGAAATTCGTGCTTGTATATTTTCTCTAAGTAAGAATAGTGCAAGCTGGCCAGACAGTTTCAACGGGGTCTTTTTCTAGATTGTCTAGCCAATTATCTAGGAAGACTTCTGTCTTTCCATTTAATGTTACTTCTCTGGTGGAGAACTTTCGGTGCGATGGACTTCCATCAATTTGGTTCTTATTCCCAAGTGCGAAAATCCTCGTTCCTACCCGGATTTTCACCTGATTAGCTTGCACAACTTTTCTAACAAGGTTATTTCTAAGGTCCTAGCCTCTCGACTAGAACCACTTCTCGAGCGTATTATTTCTTCTTCTTAGGTTAGAATTTTTAAGGGATGCTTTCTTATTGGTAATGTCCTACTAGCTCAAGAGCTGGTTTCTCAGACCAATAGGAAGGTCCAAGGTTCAAATGTGGTCGTTAAGCTGGATATAGCTAAAGCCTACGGTCACGTGTCCTGCTTCTTTATCATCAAGGTTCTAAGAGCTTTTTGTTTTCCAAAACCACTTATTGATCTTATTTGTAGACTGATATCCAAATGTTTGTTTTTCGTTCTCATCAACGGATCAACCAACAGGTTTTTCAAGGCGGGTAGGGGGTTGCATCAAGGAGACTCCCTATCCCCTTCTCTTTTCATGTGAGCTGCCGAGCTTTCGTTCGTGGTCTGCATTCACTCACGATAGCCAGGAAGATTCACAGATTTGGCATCCGTACAGGCTTTCCTCTTTATTTTTTGCTGACGACATCACCATTTTCACTAATGGTAGTCGCTACTCTATCCGCCGGTTTATTAGTCTATTTCAATAGTACAAACTAGCTCGAAGCAACTCGTTAACTCTGACAAGATCTTTTTTTGCCCTCGTGAAAGATTTGTCTACAATTAGATCTTCCTGGATTTAGACTTCACTGGATTCAGGGCTGCCTCACTCTGTTTACCTTATCTTCGTATTGTTCTATACTGAGGTAGGAAGCTTAATGCCATTTTCGATCCATTGACTGATGAAGCAAGGGGAAGATTATTCATTTGAATGTGACTCTTCTTTCTCAGGAAGATAGACTTGTTCTCATAAAGTCTATTTAAACTCAATTGGATCACATGTTTTTGTTGCTCTAACTCCCACTTCTTCCTACTTTCGCTCTTATCGTTATTTGGCGTCGTACTTTTTCTTGAGAAAAAGGACAACGCACATCGTCACCATTGGATTTCGTGGAACATCATTTTTCATCCCAGGTGTGATGTAACACACTGTAATTTTATAACATTAAAATTCACAAATTAAAGTATACTTAATTTTCAGAAGAAGAATAAAGTGAAATGGGTTGCGCTATTATGTTCATGTCAAAATTTTGGGTCAAGATAGACATTTGGTTTGCACAAAATGAATACCTTATGAAGATATTATTAAGCCTTGAAGTTTGTATGCATATGAGAGAAATATATATATATATATATATATATATATATATATATATAAATATTCAAAAAAGTTCAAAACAGCGAATCGGGAGGGGGAATAGCCGTACCGCACCATTTTTGGAGTCGACCCGAGCCGTGTTGGGTCGACTGGGGGTCGATCTAGGGTGTTTGACTGTCAACCCGTGGCCGGATTCTCCCAAAGGGATGATGTGGCATCTGAGTGGTCCTGATGGTTTCTGGGTTAATCTAAGAGCTCTAATCTATCCTAGACATGTATATATACATAGCTAAACCTAAACCCTAATTCATTAACAAAGAGGAACGGTGCCTCCATGCTACTAAAACCTAAAGTGAAGAAGCCTCCACCCTAATCAATCAATTCAAAAGAAAAGATAAAGATAACAAATCAACGCCTACATCAACGGAAAGCTAAATCAACTGCAGAAAATCAGATCCTAGAATTGTTCTTCTCTTTCTTAAACCACGATTTGTGAGTACAGTTATTTTCAGATATGAAATTTAATTATGATCTTGACATGGGTATAAATCTGAATTGGAGATCTATCTTATTCTTGTTTATCAGATCTGTTTTTCTTTGTAGATCCATCTTATTCTTGTTTATCAGATCTGTTTTTCTGTGTAGATCTATCTTATTGTAACTATTCTGTATCTCTTCCTTCCTTCTGTTCTATAGCCAGGCTACTACGAGCCTGAGCCAAATCTCATAAGAGATTCACACGCGAACGCTAAATTTAGGGAAAATATTGAATGATGCATAACTGTGCATAACTAATTTATGATTAAATTGAGAACACAACATAAGTTGTAATTTAAGATCTAGATCTAGGCATACTATATATGACGGTTTATGATTTGGAAGAAGGAGAGTCATATGTATGACAACATATGACTTGTAATTTAGGGACATAATGCATGTTATAATTCAAGATCTGATTTTGAGGACATAATACATGTTGTAATTTAAGAGCTAGATTTGTGGCATATTTTATATGACGATCTATGACTTGGAAGAAAAAGGATATGTGACTTAGGCCTGAATAACCTATATTAAAATAGGGATAACTTGAAACACCCCACCTCCGTTAGGGTCACTCTCAAAGGGAATGCCCTAATTTTGGTGGAGGTTTATAAGTATAAGTCACAGATACACAAGACAGATATAAATACACATATTTTGGACAGCGGAAAACAACAGCACTTTTATTCCATCAAAATACATGTTTACACAAACCATGCCATAATTGTCTTACAATACTTCCAAAAGCCATTACATTTTCATAACTATCTTGATTTCATAACTTAAAGAAGCATAAAAACAAAAGTAAACTGCAAAAGTCCCCATAGTTGCAATCTAAAGCCATAGTCCAAAACGAAAGAGATCCAAACAATACATTCTTTCTCTTCAAGCTTGATCTGAAAACTGGTCAAGCTGCGGTATTACCTCCCTGTGGACCTGGGTGGGGGGGACGAAAGAAAATAAGACGAAAGAAAAGTAGAGTCAGACATAAATCCTGAGTAAGTCTAGGACTGTTCAGTCTATGAATAAATAATTGGGCATGATAAGTATAAACTGGAAATGGGAAAGCACTATAAACTATGTTAAGTTGTCTAGAGTCGAATATACTATCGTACCCCATATTAATCTCTGCACCCCTATAAACTAGTTCCCAATAGGCACCCCATAATCTGGGTGAAGTGATCCATTTCTAATGATCGGCTCCTACTCGCATAGTTACATGTGTCTTACGGCCCTCGATGTTGTAGCTACCTATGCTGGTCCCACCATGGGGTGTATCAAGTCCCATGGTGGCGGCCCGACACAATTCTAGAATGCACAGGTATACTACTAGTGCCCAGTGCCTTATTTTTCTACAACGAAGTGTGTGCAGGCCCGCACCCCGTTAGAACCTACACTGCTGCACCACCGCCGTCGATTTGACCTCTTACAGGCAGCCCAGTAATCGTGCCCCACCCTGCCTCGTTCAGGGTATCCTGATACACCTTGTAGGGTTACTGCTGAAAAGGGTCCCCCACTACTAGGTTTTCTATTTCTAGCCAACATGCTAAGTTGGTTAAGTGTTTTGTAAACCTAACCCCCAATCAGTCTGTATAGTTTAGCATGTTCCATTTTGATTAAGTATTAATTCAATTTACTTAATCCTATCAATCCTGACTCAGCCTTAATTGTCTTATTAATGCCTCGACCTCTCACATTAGACAGGTATTGTTGTGGCTGCCTGTTGCCGGTTGGGTCCGGGCAGTCTTACGCCACAACTCAGTCTAACCTCGGGTCTTTATTGGGCTCAATGTTTAACCACCCATATTGGATAGGTATTGTTGTGACTACTGGACAGCCGGGCGGTTCCGGGCAGGTTTATGTCACAACGCAATCCAACCTCGGGTTAAACACATCGTATTTTCTAAATTTACATATATTGTCTCTTTTCTTTTTATATGTAAATATTTGCGGCCCATTATTCAAATTCATCTTTTTTGGGTAAAATTAATTTATACCACTTAATTGTTTTCAAGGTCGTTGGCATGCGTCAAACATGCCAACACATATGTTTATATTTTTAACCCAACTTCACTACCCCCGTTTTATGAGTTCGCTATAATATAACATATGTTGGGTTTAACATTTAAACCCAACTTAGCCATATGAAAAAGGGGAGGCTTAGAACATGGTATTTAAATATTCTAAGTAACATCAAAAGGGGAGTGTGAACGCTTGAACTTGCAACATAACGATCTAATTAACATAAATTAGGCACTTGTAAACTTGCATTGTAATATCATATAATCTTGACATGAAACATACCTAACATGAACCATGGTTTTAATCTAGTCATGTAAACTTGCATTTAAAAATGTGAATCTAACTTAATTATGTGTCATATATATTATCATTTGATTTTGATAACAACATAGGCCTAAAACATATTTTGTTTGGGCATAAAGTTAAACATAAACTAGCTATGTTCATAAAGTCAATACAAGTGCACAAAGATGCTTACTTTTGTCACTAATACAAAAGTATGGTTTTACACTTGAATCATGATGCCAATTCCAACATAAATTCATATGAGTCATAATACCCATATGGATCCAACTACACTAAAAGTGATTATAAAAATATACATCATGTTGGCATAATAGTGAACCATATACTTACATGAATCTCCAATAAGATACCACAAACATATAGTCGTTAACTTTCAACTTGGATCATATACTTGCAATTATCCAATAGGTGTTGTAATAAACTACCACAAACATATAGTTGTTAACTTTTAACATGAATCACATACTTGCAAATAACCAATAGGTCTAACATCATTATACCAAAACATCCCAAATCGATTATAATCATAGCAACATACAATTATGAATTATTATCACCGCAAATTAAGTACAATTCCATTTCTCATTTTACACAAATCAAAACACAATTATTCATTCACATCGGAATAGCACTCTACTTACAACGTATGACGAATCTTCAATTCAGGTTTCTGAATTTTGAATTTGGAGATGCTATCCTTTGTTGTAGGCGTTGTTTTGATTTAGTTGTCGTTGCTTTAAGCTTTCGAATTGCCTCCTAATCGTCTCTCAATTTCGACGGCTACTTCTAGTCTTTCCTCAGCAGCATGACGGTCTCATTCTAATTTTTATTTGTATGAATTAAGTGGAGTCTTAGGTCCTTTTTATAGAGTTTATGAATTGATTAGAACCGTCGATGGAGCTTGGACTAATATTAGCCGTTCGTTTGAAGGATAGACCAATCAGGAGCTGACACCTAGCCCTAGTGACAAGGAAAGGATCAGAAATTCGGCCAAGCACAGACCAGGCCAGCCAGGGGGGCTGGGTTCGACCTGGCTCAGGGGCCAGGTCGACTCCCCGGTCGACCCCAAGTCGACTCCCCAGTCGACCTGGGTGGCCTAGGTCGACTACCCAGTCGACCTGGGTGCCTTGGGCGGGAAAATTCCCGCCCAGCACATTCTTGTCCGATTTTTTGAAATTTGAATTTGTTCTGAGCTATTTCTGTCTGTTTGAATATTAAACTGAATTCTGAAATTTCCGAAGGCCATATCTTCTTTATACGGAGTCCGTTTTACGCAAACTCGGACTCTATCCCAAGCAGAATTCCGAGACGAACGCAATGGCATATCCCGTTTCCCTTAATTTTTTGATCTGAAATTAATTATACTTTAATTTGTGAATTTCACTGTTATAGAATACACGGGGTGTTACATTCTCCCCCACTTAAAAGGATTTCGTCCTCGAAATCTTCAAGTTCAGGAAGAATGTATATCCTAACATCCAAATGTCCATCTACTCATCCATCAAACACGAGCATCCATTGTCCTTAAAAGACTTCTAATGCTTCATGATCATATGCGAAGTGTGTGTACATGTATTTTTCTAATGCAAAATCAGGCGGCCTACTGATTCAGTTGACCTCCTTAATGCAAATTATTTAAGTGTCATGAATCCATTATGTATGCAAACTTTCCTATTCATGATTCTACATGAGTGCACAATCATTCATATATAAATGCAACATCCATATGACAACACATTAAACTTCAACCATATACGAATATAAATACATATATGCATATGCAATATGAAGTGACTGAGCCGATCTAAAACCTAGATTATGTGAGTATATGCAACCATGAGCAACCACTAGCAATCACTTGCAACCACTTGCAACCATCATCCATAACATGTTTCAATTACATGTTTTCATCCAAAGGGTTTCTACCTAAAAGATAAGGTCGAGGAGATATACCTAAAAAGATAGATAAAAGCACAACTTAAGGAAAAAGAAAGATCAAAGATGTACCCTCGAAAAGAAAAGGTTATGCTGCGCATATTATAGCCTCAGTTTCCCAAGTCGCGTCTTCCTCGACATCGCTCCACTGAACTTTGACGAGCTTGACTTCGCGGTTGCGTAGCTTTTTCACTTCCATTCCTAATATGCGGGTTGGAACTTTCCTCATGGTTGCTTCGCGTTCCACTTCAGCTTCCTCAAGGATGTTTGGCTCTACCACTTCAACAGATTCATGCAGACATTTTCGGAGGTGCGAAACATGGAAAACGTTATGAACTCCGGCCAGCTTTTCGGGTAGCTCTAATCTATAGGCCATTTTCCCAATTTTCTCGATGATAGGAAATGGCCCTACGAACCTTGGTGATAGCTTTCTTGTGGTTCCAAAATGAACAACGTTCCTTAACGGAGATACCTTAAGAAAAACTCTGTCCCTAACCTCAAATTCAAGGTCGGTCCTCCTCTTGTCGGCGTAGGATTTCTATCTGTCTTGGGCTGTCTTCATCCTTCTTTGTATCAAGTTTACTTTCTTTGAAGTCTCTCGGATCATATCTGGCCCGAGTATGAGCTTATCAGTAGACTCCCACCAACAAGTGGGCGATCGACACGGTCTTCGATATAAAGCTACGAAGGGCGCCATTCCGATGGTGGCTTGGTAGCTGTTGTTGTATGCAAATTCCACCAAAGGAAGATGGTCTTCCCACGTCCCTCCGAAGTCAAGGACGCACAGTCTTAAAAGGTCCTCCAAAACTCTGTTCACTCTTTCCGTCTGGCCGTCGGTTTGGGGGTGATACGCTGTACTCAAGCATAACCGTGTGCCTACCGCTCCTTGCAGACTCCGCCAAAACTCACTTGTGAAGATAGGGTCTCGGTCACTAACAATGCTGGATGGTATTCCATGGAGTCGAACAATTTCCTTGAGGTAAAGAGATGCTAGGGATGAGGCAGTTCTTTTACTCTTGACAGGTAAAAAGTGGGCGCTTTTAGTAAGCCTATCCACTATTACCCAAATGCTAGTGTTGCCTCTTCTAGACCTAGGCAGCACATCAATGAAGTCCATTGAGATGCTATCCCACTTCGACTGTGGGACCTCTAGAGGATGGAGCAAACCGCCAGGCTTTTTCTGTTCCGCCTTAACCTATTGGCACACCATACACTTAGAAACGAAATCTGCCACGTCCTTCTTCATGCCGTTCCAAAAGAAAGTTCTCTTTATGTCCTTTTACATTTTATCTCCGCCTGGATGTATTGTCATCTTGGAGTGATGTGCTTCCTCGAGAACCGTCTTTACTGAATCCCTTGTCTGTGGGACGCATAGTCTTCCGTCTCGCCTTAGCCAACCCTTATCGTCGATGGAGTATCTGTTGAGGTGACTTGAAGTCTGACCCCTAATTAGCCTATCAATCGTCTCCACAAGTTGAGGGTCTTCGCGTTGTGCTGTCCCTATTGAGTCCACTAAAGTCGGGAGTACTTCGAGAGATGCTAGCAAGCCCGGTACAAAATCGGAGGAGGGCCTAAAGCTAAAACTGGCTATAAACTCTAGGCTTTGCCTTTCAACAAACAGCGGGCTTAGGGTCAGTTTCTTTCGGCTCAACGCGTCTGCCACTACGTTGCCTTTGCCCGGAGTGTAGGAGATCTCGAAATCGTACGAGGCAAGAAACTCCATCCATCTCTGTTGCCTCTGGTTAAGATCTTTCTGCGAGAAAGGATATTTCAACGATTTATGGTCAGTGTAAAGTTCGAACTTCTCACCTAGGAGATAGTGGCGCCAAGACTTAAGCGCAAAGACGATGGCAGCTAACTCAAGATCGTGGGTCGGGTAGTTCTTTTCGTGCACTTTCAACTGTCTCCATCCATAAGCTACTACCCTTCCTTCTTGCATTAAGACAGCGCCTAGTCCTGTCCCACATGCATATGTATAAATTGTGAACATCTTGCTTCCATCTGGCAACGTCAGAACTGGGGCTGTTGTAAGAGCCCTTTTTAGTCGTTGGAAAGCAAACTCGCAATCCAAGTCCCAATTGAACACTAGATTCTTCTTTGACAGCCTTGTGAGTGGAGCTAATATTTTTGCAAAGTCTCTAATGAATTTCCGATAGAAGCCTGCTAGCCCGAGGAAGCTTCGGACTTCTGTTGCATTCCTTGGTGTCTTCCAATCTTGTACCGCTACTACCCTATCAGGGTCCATAGCTAACCATTCTTTGGATACTATGTGCCCAAGGAACCTCAATTCCCCTCTCGAAAGGTGGCATTAGGAGAATTTGGCTTTTAGCTGATGGACTCGCAGAGTTTCCATGATTGCCCTTAAGTGTTGAGCATGTTCTTCTTCACTCTTTGAGAAGATCAAGATATCGTCTACGAAGACCACTACGAACTTGTTGAGGAATTCTCTGAACACCCTACTCATTAGGTCCACGAAGTAAGCGGGTGCGTTTGTCAAGCCGAAGGGCATGACAAGCCATTCAAACAAGCCGTCTGGGGTTCTGAATGCTGTCTTATCGATCCTATCTTCAGCCACCCTTAGCTGATGAAATCCGGTCGCCAAATCGAGTTGGGAGAAAACAGACGCTCCTACAAGCTGATCAAACAGATCGTCAATTCTAGGGAGAGGGTGCCTATTCTTTTTCGTTAGCTTGTTGAGCTCCCTATAGTCAACACACAGATGGAGTGAACCATCCGCCTTTGTGGCGAACACCACTGGAGCGCCCCATTCTGAAATACTCCTCCTAATGAACCCCTTCTCTAGAAGCTCTTTAATCTGTTTAATGAGCTCTTTCCTTTCCCGCGGAGCCATGTGTCTAATGGGGAATGCAATGGGCTTTTCATTATCTACAAGATATATGCGAAAGTCTATCTCCCGCTTCGGAGGTAAGCCCTTCACCTCTTCGAAGACATCCGGATATTCACGGACCACTCTAACCGATTGCAAACTCTCAACAGAAGCATCTAGCGATTCAAGATAACTAAGCATAACCGCATACGAGGGATTACAAGTAATTTCCAGAGTGTTACCGAGTTGGGTCAGAAGCCTAACCACCCTTTTCTCACAATCAAGGATGGCACCATTACTGGATAGCCAATCCATGCCCAAAATCAAACCATATCCCGAGAAGCCCAAAACAAAGGAACTACATCTAAATTCTATGCTTAGAATAGAAATTTTCAATCCCATACAGATTATTGACAAATGAGCCGGGCCCCCGATTGGATTTGAAACAATTAAGGGGTCCTCTACCATACTAGTTTCTAAGTGCAAAGATTCTTCTAAAGCAGATGAAATAAAGGAGTGTGATGCGCCAGAATCAAATAAAGTGCGAACTGGGTGATCATAAAGACAAACTACACTTTCTACAGAAGTATTTATACCTCGATGTTGCAGAGGTGGCGCTTCTAGCACATGAACCTGTGCCCCTGAGGTGGATCCAGCCCTCTGCCCCTGCCCTCGTTTCTTTGGGCAATCCTTAGCCATGTGGCCTGTCTCACAGCAAGAAAAGCACCCACCATTCATCTTGGCCTTCTTTTTTCGGCAATCTTTCACTATGTGCCCCACTTTGCCACAGAAATTACACTTCCTCTTCTCTTTGTTGTCTTTCCCGCCCTTCTTAAAGTTTGACTTCTTAGGCTGTAAACCCTCTTTCTTCCCTTGAGAGCCTTCTGCCTTTGTCTCCTTCTTGCCCTTATCCTCTTCGTTCAGCAATGCCATCTGTACCAATCTTTCATACGCAGCTCCCATGGGTATATGGGTCATGGCCATCTGTGTAACGACTCATTTAATCCTTTGACAAAGCGGAGAGCCTTCTTGTGCGGAGTGTTGACTAGGTCCAGTACGAACCTAGCCAGCTGATCGAACTGATTAACATACTCTTTGACTGTCATATTCCCTTGCTTAAGAAATAAGAATTTTTCCAATTGAAGACTCCTTTCAGCTTCTGAGAGAAATTTAGCCTAAAACCTTGCCCTAAAGTCCTCCCATGTTTCCACTTGTCTTTCTGCATTGGTTACATCCCACCAGTAGGAAGCCTCGCCTTAAAGTAGCCATACTGCCAGTTGTAACTTCTGCCTATCTTCTACCTCAAAGATGACGAATAAGTCCTCGGTTTCCTTCAGCCAATTCCTAGCTGCCACGAAGGACTCGGTTCCATGAAAGTCCTTTCCTCCCATAGCTTTAAAATCATTACATATCTTAGCAAAAGTATTACCACGCGAAGGAGGTGGAGGAAGAGGTGCTGCTGCAGCTGGATGTTTTCCTGCAGCTGGGGAGGAGGAACAGTGGGACCTAGCTGATTGGCCCTTGCTTCTAAGAATCGCCTGAACCAACCAGGTAATGGTACACTCTCTGGCAAGTTAAGTTCTTCGGACATGCTGAAACAAAAAGGATAGATTCAGAACGAAGGATAAAGGATAGTACCTATGGCTTTGGGTGGACTATGCCTTTTTAAAATAAAATAACATTTTATCTTTAAAAATGCTTCTTTAAATTTTCTTTTGAAAATAAATTTTCAAAACTTTTTATCTTATATGGTAAACCTATGCTCCGATACCAAGTGAAACACCCCACCTCCGTTAGGGTCACTCTCAAAGGGAATGCCCTAATTTTGGTGGAGGTTTATAAGTATAAGTCACAGATACACAAGACAGATATAAATACACATATTTTTGAACAGCGGAAAACAACAGCACTTTTATTCCATCAAACTACGTGTTTACACAAACCATGCCATAATTGTCTTACAATACTTCCAAAAACCATTACATTTTCATAACTGTCTTGATTTCATAACTTAAAGTAGCATAAAAACAAAAGTAAACAACATAAGTCCCTAATGTTGCAATCCAAAGCCATAGTCCAAAACGAAAGAGATCCAAGCAATACATTCTTTCTCTTCAAGATGGATGTGAAAACTGGTCAAGCTGCGGTATTCCCTCCCTGTGGACCTGGGGGCGGGGGGGGGGGGGAGGGGGGGAGGGACGAAAGAAAAGAAGACGAAAGAAAAGTAGAGTAAGACATAAAGCCTGAGTAAGTCAAGGACTATTCAGTCTATGAATAAAGAATTGGGCATGATAAGTATAAACTGGAAATGGGAAAGCACTATAAACTAGGTTAAGTTGTCTAGAGTCGAATATACTATAGTACCCCATATTAATCTCTGCACCCCTATAAACTAGTTCCCAAAAGGCACCCCATAGTCAGGGTGAAGTGATCCATTTCTAATGATCGGCTCCTACTCGCATAGTTACATGTGTCTTGCGGCCCCCGATGTTGTAGCTACCTATGCTGGTCCCACCATGGGGTGTATCAAGTCCCATGGTGGCGGCCCGACACAATTATAGAATGCACAGGTATACTACTGGTGCCTAGTGCCTTATTTTTCTACGCCGGAGTGTGTGCACGCCCGCACCCCGTTAGAACCTACACTGCTGCACCACCGCCGTCGATTTGACCTCATACAGTCAGCCCAGTAATCGTGCCCCACCCTGCCTAGTTCAGGGTATCCTGATACACCTTGTAGGGTTACTGCTGAAAAGGGTCCCCCGTTACTAGGTTTTCTATTTCTAGCCAACATGCTAAGTTGGTTAAGTGTTTTTAAACCTAACCCCCAATCGGTCTGTATAGTTCAACATGTTCCATTTTGATTAAGTATTAATTCAATTTACTTAATCCTATCAATCCTGACTTAGCCTTAATTGTCTTATTAAAGCCTCGACCTCTCACATTAGACAGGTATTGTTATGGCTGCCTGTTGCCGGTTGGGTCCGGGCAGTCTTACGCCACAACTCAGTCTAACCTCGGGACTTTATTGGGCTCAATGTTTAACCACCCACATTGGATAGGTATTGTTGTGACTACTGGATAGCCGGGCGGTTCCGGGCAGGTTTATGTCACAACGCAATCCAACCTCGGGTTAAACACATCGTATTTTCTAAATTTACATATTTTGTCTGTTTTCTTTTTATATGTAAATATTTGCGGCCCATTATTCAAATTCATCTTTATTGGGTAAAATTAATTTATACCACTTAATTGTTTTCAAGGCCGTTGGCATGCGTCAAACATGCCAACACATATGTTTATAACTTTAACCCAACATCGCTACCCCCGTTTTATGCGTTTGCTATAATATAACATATGTTGGGTTTAACATTTAAGCCCAACTTAGCCACATGATAGAGGGGAGGCTTAGAACATGGTGTTTATATATTCTAAGTAACATCAAAAGGGGAGTGTGAACGCATGAACTTGCAACATAACAATCCAATTAACATAAGTTAGGCAATTGTAAACTTGCATTGTAATAGCATATAATCTTGACATGAAACATACCTAACATGAACCATGGTTTTAATCTAGTCATGTAAACTTGCATTTAAAAATGTGAATCTAACTTAATTATGTGTCACATATATTATCATATGATTTTGATAACAACATAGGCCTAAAACATATTTTGTTTGGGCATAAAGTTAAATATAAACTAGCCATGTTCATAAAGTCAAGACAAGTCCACAAAGATGCTTACTTTTGTCACCAATACAAAAGTATGGTTTTACACTTGAATCATGATGCCAATTCCAACATAAATTCATATGAGTCATAATACCCAAATGGATCCAACTACACTAAAAGTGATTATAAAAATATACATCATGTTGGCGTAATAGTGAACCATATACTTACATGAATCTTAAATAAACTACCACAAACATATAGTCGTCAACTTTCAACATGGATCATATACTTGCAATTATCCAATAGGTGTTGTAACAAACTACCACAAACATATAGTTGTTAACTTTTAACATGAATCATATACTTGCAAATAACCAATAGGTCCAACATCGTTATACCACAACATCCCAAATCGATTAGAATCATAGCAACATACAATTATGAATTATTATCACCGCAAATTAAGTACAATTCCATTTCTCATTTTACACAACTCAAAACACAATTATTCATTCACATCGGAATAGCACTCTACTTACAACGTATGACGAATCTTCAATTCAAGTTTCTGAATTCTGAATTTGGAGATGCTATCCTTTGTTGTAGGCGTTGTTTTGATTTAGTTGTCGTTGCTTTAAGCTTTCGAATTGCCTCCTAATCGTCTCTCAATTTTGACGGCTACTTCTAGTCTTCCCTCAGTAGCATGACGGTCTCATTCTAATTTTTATTTGTATGAATTAAGTGGAGTCTTAGGTCCTTTTCATAGAGTTTGTGAATTAATTAGAATCGTCGATGGAGCTTGGATTAATATTATCCCTTCGTTTGAAGGAGAGACCAATCAGGAGCTGACACCTAGCCCTAGTGACAAGGCAAGGCTCAGAAATTCGTCCAAGCAGAGACCAGGCCAGCGCGGGGGGCTGGGTTCGACTTGGCTCAGGGGCCAGGTGGACTCCCCAGTTGACCCCCCGGTCGACTACCCAGTCGACCTGGGTGGCTTAGGTCGACTACCCAATCGACCTGGGTGCCTTGGGCGGGAAAATCCCCGCCCAGCCCATTCTGGTCCGATTTTTTGAAATTTGAATTTGTTCTGAGCTGTTTCCGTCTGTTTGAATTTTAAACTGAATTCTGAAATTTCCGGAAGCCATATCTTCTTCATACGGAGTCCGTTTTATGCAAACTCGGACTCTATCCCAAGCAGAATTCTGAGACGAACGCAATGGCATATCCCGTTTCCCTTAATTATTTGATTTGAAATTAATTATACTTTAATTTGTGAATTTCGCTGTTACAGAATACACAGGGTGTTACATAACTATTAATGTGAATACGCCTAATTCAGATTTTTTGATATTTGACATACGCGGAAATCAACGACTATATATTGGCATAATTCATATTGTATATCATGATTTGGGGCTTTTAGAGAATATTTTGTATTGCGGAAAATCTAACTAAATTTGGGCATATGTTATTTTGAAAATTATGACCATAATTTGGGCATGTCAAATGAGGCTTCATTTATGATTAGGCAAGATTTTAATAGAACTTTAGGATATGTTTAAATCTATTAAATTTCCCAATTCGCTAGATCTGTTGGAATTGAATACTGTCATCTGGTTATGTAATCTGTAGGCTCGATCTAAAAATTGAGCAAAACATGTTAATGGAACTTTGAATAATCTGGTGTAACTTGTAAAGAAGTTAATTTGTTGAATTGGCATAATTAATCTGATATTGGCATAATCTGTGAATGAAAACTTTAGCTACAAATAAGAACGCTGAGACAAGATGTTAGACTCAGTTTGCGTTGGAAGCCTGCCCGAACCTCACCGACTTTACCAGCAACCGCAAACTGTTAGTCTAATGTGAGAGGTCGTAGGCATAAGGATGCTTAGACACGAGGTTAGGTCTGGCTTGTGGCAGAAGTCTGCCCGGAACTGCCCGACACATCCAGCGGCCATAAGCTACCGACCTAATGTGAGAGAGGTCTATGCATTAATATTTAATTAATGCAAATCTAAGATAAATACGATGCCTAAAACGTGTTGGGTGGATAGGGTTAAAACAACTGGACTGATGAATCTAATAAACCCGTTTCGTGAATCTGTAGGCCCAATATCAAGTTAGGTAAAACAATTTGTAAGTCTGTTAATGTGTTTATCTGATCCGTTAGTCTGAGAACATGTTAATCTGTACATCTGATCCGTTAGTCTGAAAAAACATGTTAACTTGTATGTCTGATCTGAAAACTAGTTAATATGAACTTTGTACATCTGAAATATGTAAACAAGTTAATCTAAAATCGGTTAGTCTGGGGACACAAGGTTAGGAAGGATAATTACTTGTGTCATCTGTTGTTTGGGACCCATATTAGTCAGCAACCCTTTCTGGTATCAAAACTATGACCCAACACTAAGAGGGGTCCGGGGACGCTTGCTGAACTAATTGTAAGAGGTTCACTCTGATAATGGCGAGGGTTGTGGATGGCGCATTCCAACCAGGTCATGTGTGTGCATGGATCCGGTCTGCTCTGAGGATGCAAGACACTATGACATCTGTAAATAGGTCTGTGTCTATTGGTTGCCACTTTAGGGAGTGATACACCCTTCTATGGGGCCGGCACAGGGTATTTATGTATTAGGGAGTCGATCGCTTGGGGTAGAATTTAAGCTACACTTAGTTCTGTCTGTTTCTGTTGGTGTACCATCTATTTCTGTTAGGGTGGTAACCCATGTCTGTTTCTGTGTGGTACCGTCTGTTGGTGTGGTAAAGGCCCATTACTAGTATACACCTAACTCTATTATTCTGTTTTCGTAGGGATTATTCTGTTTCTGTCTCTGATTTCGTTCCTGATTCTATTTCTGTATCGTTTGTCCCCGTTCGGGTGGTAAAGGCCCATTCCTAGCATCGTGTTTCTGAAGAGATCATTCTATTTTCTGTTTAGACAATAGGACAACACCTAATTATGTTATACTAGTACAAGTGCAGAGAAGTGAAAACTAAGTAAGGAGCTTAGCTTAGCCGATATCATTCTGTTTCTTCTGTTAACCTGCTACTCCTGTTACGGCTATCTCTCATCGAGTTTTATTCACATGTCTTGATACTGTTATCTGGTTATATGCTGAAAGTCACTGGACTCACCAGACGTATGTCTGACCTAGTTTGTTTCGCCTCTTTTCTTCCGTTTCCCCCAGGTACTTAGGTTGGGAACGTAAGAGCTTGACTTAGATTTCTCCCTGCTTGAAGTGCTAGAGTGCTTGAAGTATTGCTTGGTTTTGATTCTACCTATTTATGGCATTTTCTGTTGGGGATTATAGCTTTAAAATTACATACTCTGAAGGCTTTTGTATAACACTAATATTTATGTACTTGAATTCCGATATTGTGGTTTTGAAAGATGTAACCACACTTATTTTTGTTTTCTGCTGTAATAAAGTTATAAAATTTTCAAGTACTACTTTATTTGTCTTGTAAATTTCTGTTCTGTTTATTTATAACGTTCCACCGAAGTTAAGGCATTCCCTTTGCAAGTGACCTTAACGGAAGTGGGGTGTTACATGTGAGGAAGGATTAGGCTTTCATAACCCTAAGTACATTTGTACTTCCTTTGCTTGCAAGCTGAAGGAGAGGTTTGGAACGAATGGCTCCCTTTGGGTGGTGTTCCTCCACACTAAGTACCACAAGGTTTCTGGCGTGAATTTCACTGATGTCCCATCCTATGCTAGTGAGACATGGAAACGGAAGGCCCTCTATTAGCAAATTTGGGAATCCAATATGGATTATAACCTAGACTAAATCAATTCTTTTTTGAATTTCTATACGCGCTATTCCAATTCCTTTAAAACCTGAGGATATTTTTTAATTTTTTTGTACATAGTTATTTATATAACTCCACATTTTCTCATCTTCTTGTAGACCAAAAAAATAATTTGGTTGTGAATCCGTGAAAGCCTTTTAAGATTCACATGTGGGTGGAACCAATTGGGATGGTAGCTCCTTCTCGATTAATGCAGCGTGGAAATCGGAGAGGACGCTGGCTCCATGCCTTTTTCTGTTCTCTTTCATTTGGGATGTCCGGTTTCTCACGACGGTCTCTTTATTTATGTGGAAAACTCTGCATAATGGGTTACCACTGGACGAGAACCTCTAGAGGATTGGCATCCCGAGCGTTTCCCATTGTAATTGCAATAGCTCTGGTTTTCTGGAAAGCATTACTCAATTGTTTTTCCTTGGCTCTTGTGCTAGTTCTCTCTGGAAATACTTCGGGGACATGTTTGGTTGCCGAGGTAATGCTACGTGGATTTTAGAATTACTGAGAATCTGGTCAACCTGCAGCTCAGGTAAATCCATTTGTTCGATTTTGTTTCGTTTTATACTTGTCTCATCTGCTGGCATTTCTTGTGCTCGCGGAATAAGGAAATATTCGACGAAGTTCCAATAGATATTTCTGCCATCATTCAGAGGGTAAGGAATGACGGTTTCCTTGCATTCCTGGGTGGGATTTCACGGGCATTATTGGTCCATGGATGAGATAGCAGGTGTTTTCGGTATCACCGAGGCATCGACTTGCAACGACCCAGATTTTTGGTTAATTAATTATAAATATTTAACATGGATTTAAATATTGGGTTGAAAATATAAATCGATTTTTATATTAAGTTATCGATTTAATAATCGATTTTGACTAAATATCGAATATATTAGATCATCCTAATATGAGAATCTGAAATAATTAAATTCGAAATTTAAGCTGAGTCAAAACGATTCAGATAGTTAATTGAAATTCTATTTGAATAGAATCAATGAAAATAATAATAATTTATTATCAAGGAACTGATTGTTAAACACTTAATTTATATCAATTCAAATAAATATCTTTTCCAGATGATCAAACGAGGCTTCGAAACTTGTCCCGGTGTGTCCAGAACAATGGTATAACCGTAGGAATGTCGGTTGTTGTGTTTAAATAATAGTTCGACAACATGCGAGATTTTTAAAGGGTTTAAATCACCTCAGTTCAAAATAAAATAAAATAAAATAAAATATAAATGCGTTCCTTCTACCCTAAGTAAATTAATATACAGTACACGGCAAGTGCAATAGACGTTAAATCACGCAGGCTACGCTAAGTATAATTTTCCTATTTAAACAACTGAGCCCCATTCATTCCTTTGGAAAAAAATCAATTGAAAGCTTCAGAAATTGAAATGGCTACTGTGTTTCCCGTATTAATCTCAACCGCTTCCCCTATTTATATTTCATTCATTCCCTTTCAAAATAAAATAAAACCGACCCTTTTTCATCTCATTGTAAATACCCAATCCTCCAACCAGAAAAGAGGAAAAAAATAATCGAATCTAAATTCGATTTTGAATTCGTTTATGAGGTGTGATTTGTAAACAAGAATGGAAGAAGGAAGACCATGCTAGGTAGTGGAAATTGCGTTGATGCTGGGGTTTGAACTCAATGGTAGCGCTTGATCTGTAGAGATAGTCCGAGTTCATTGAGAGGTTTTAGAATTTTTAGGGGAAATCGACTGCGTCGTTAGTCTTCGAGGTGAGCAGGAACTTTGATTGGGTACACGATAATCGTTTTGGGAAGTGCAATATCCAACAACGCTGGGGCAAGGTGTTTGAAGTGGTGTTGTACGCTGTTGTAGGGCTAGAAGGAAGTTGTGCGCAGTTTTGAAGGGATTGGTTATAAGATCTAAATTAACCCTGGAGGGGGGATAAATAGGGTTTATCGCAGATATTTTCTGAGTAACTAAATAATAATAACACGGATAATAATCAAAAAATGCAGAAAATAAATAAAACACAGATATACCCAGCTTCGGCAAAACCCTGCCTACTGCAGCATTCCCCAAGGTTTCTACTAGGACTTAAAACAATCTCTACGCTTACAGTCCCATGTAAACTCGCGACACACGCTCCCAATTGTTCTTAACCCTACGCTCAAAACCCTGCACTGGTTTCTATCCTCGAAACCAAATTTCCCCAAAATAACAAACCCCGTAATTCGTCTCCCTAGTTTTAGAGACAAATTAGAAAACTCAAATTCGATTACAACTTGAATCTAAAGATGAATAAAAAACAAACAATAAACCCAAATTTAAAAACAATTAGAAACCCAAGTTTTAACTAATAACCCTTTAAAAACAAAACCCTAGTTTATTAGTCCTTATCTCCTTTAAATCTTGGCCGACCTCTTTTAATTGTCTTCACATTTCATTTTTGACCCAATCTCCTTTTCTCTATAGAGATAAAAGTGGCGGCTTCTAGGATTTCTTCCAATCTTCCCAAATTAATTCGATTTTGGCAGCTCTGTAATTGGATTCTTTGCAAAGTGATTGACCGTGCTCGTGCTCTTCAATTTCAGGCTGCCGCTCTCTCTCGAATGATTCTATGAATATCCAGTGAACTTCCTCGTTGCTTGTTCAAATTAAAATTCTTTGATTTGGATCCAAGTTACTTGGTTGTCCTCTGGTATGATTTTTAATTCAAAATTTTCTTTTATTGTGCTTGAATTTGGATGATAGAAAGCCGATGATGATGGGTGTTATTTATAGGGTTTTAGGATCCATAAGAATCTCTGATTTCGTAATTTTACTCGGTTTGATATATACGAAATTTTTGGCCTTGAGGAAGCCACAACTTTGAATGTTTTAAGTTTGAAATGTTCAAACTTTTTGGATAAATTTGCAAGAGAAATTCTTGGAATTCAGGCTGACCATGTCAATAAAATCGTTTACGATTATTTCTGAAAACCTGAAATGCTTCTTTGGTGAATTTGGCACATTGGCTTTTTAATTGTCTAATTGAATGGATACTTGACTTAAAATACTCCCTAGATAAAAATAGTTGTTATACATATTTTCCATTGAATAGATACTCCCCTGATCGTTTTAATACTACTTCATATAAAATATGATATGAATAAATGCTTCCTTTATTGTTTATTTTTATATGTCACACTCCACCCCCATTGCTTTGTGCATTGTGCTTATGCCATGACCATGATATGTTTCATACTACCTTGATTTTGTTGATACTACTTGATCTGTTTTTGACCAACACTTAATTATTTTTTAAACTGATAAGAAAAGTTGTTTCATTTGATCATGCCACTTCTCGTTGCTGTATATATATACTTGAATCTTAGACGCATTGCTCTTGTATACTGTTGTTCCTTCATGTTTTGGCAATTGCAGTGGCTTCATCAATGAATACTGTTGTATTAGCATTTGTAGTACCTCATTTGTATGGCATTACTTGCACATGTTGTTTCAACATTTACTTGTGCATTGTACTTCTCGGCCTGTCCACTCCATGATTAAAAAAACTGGTGCTTGTCCATACTTCATGTAGCCTTGTTGCACCATTATACTGTGCCATTTTTTATTTTGTGCCGATCCATATATACTTGCACTCATGTCCATTAGTTTGAACTTCTCTTGTAAAAATATTCTATTTTTCTCACTTGCAATTTTCTGTTTTGATTTCCATGTTGCTCTCATGCTTTCATGACCATTGTGTACTTTTATTTAAGTCGAACTACTTGTACATTGAGGTTGCTGTGTTCCTTGGTTTTGATCATGCTGCCAATACTTTGTATGTGAGCTCATCCATACTTCTTGTATGCAGTTTGGCACTTGCTTTGTCCATTTATGTATATTACTTTGAGCTGTTTATCTTGTACACATGAGTCTGAGCATCCTTTATGCTATTTCACCTTGCTTGTCATTGAAAAAACGTATTGTACTGCTGTGTTGTATTCATGCACCATTATTGTCCAGTTTACATCCAGAATAGTTTCACTTTGCACCACCACGTATAATAGCTTAGATTTGGACTTGTTTTGCACCACTTGATTGTGCACACATAACATTGTTGTTGCTGAAATGAACATGCTTTCTAATTGCTTAATGACGAACAAATGATGCACTCGATCTTTTCCTTGAATTTTTTTTTGCTTTATAAAAATCTATTATAAACAGATGATGCCTTAATTTGATACATGCATTGAGTCGAGAATGGTCCACATGGCTACTCCTCAGTTGCTTGCTGATTTTTGATTGGCGGGGCAGTGGACACGTGTATATTTATGCATGTGTGTACATGCGGCTATTAGACAATTTTTTTCTGTCCCTGCATATCAGACCAAGTCTAGAAAAATGATGAGAAACACACCGAAATTATGAAGCAAATAAAATTTAAAAAATAATTTTTTATTTTCTTGTATTTAATTTTATTTTTGTTCCAGTTTACTTCATGTGTGTTTCTATATATGACAGGTATGAAGACAGGACCGACTGAAAGCCGTGAAGACAGAATATTGAAGATGACACAGAAAAATATATAAAAATATCTGTATATGAGTGAGTCTATAAACTGAGTGTAGTGTATATGAAAATGTACTGAGTGATGAATGAACTGTGGTCAGCAGCTATGAGATAATTGTATTGATTATATGTAATAAACAAATTTGATTGAAATAAAATATTATTTTATTGTTGTCAAGCAAACTTATCTATCGTATTCAGTTTATTTAAAAGTACAACCTCATGTGAATAGAATAAAAAGTGGAGTTATAAATAGTTGTATTGTTTGAATATTTGAAACATAATATTTAATTTAAATAAAATACTATATGAATATACGAATGTCTGTACAGCCGTATTCTATTTAAATATAAATATTATATTCCTGTATATGACGTATATATAGAATAGTGCAGTAACAAAAACATTTTGAAATAATATTTATTTAGTTGTTATCATCAAACAAAAATCATATAACTTTGTATACAACTACGTCATATGCAACAATCTCCCCCTTTTGATGATGACAAACAAATAAAAGATTTTGAACATAATAAATGTGTTTGACAGTGAATATTGAACTCCCCCTATTTATCAGCTCCCCTACAACTGAACTCCGCCTATATATGTGGAAAATATGAATGATGGAGTCCTATTGACCATTCTCCCTCTAGATATTTAATTTCCAATCTTAAAATATTTTTGAATTAAATACTCATCAATCAAAATCTTGACCATTCTCCCCCTTTTGTTATCATCAAAAGAATAATAGAGATCGAAACAGTGATGAATTTAGACCATAAATATAAATTCAAATTAAGAGAGAGAATATATATCTCAAATCCCATTTAATCAAACAAAAATCATAATAATCTTTAAATCAGAAGCAAATTTCACTTTCAGAATGAATGGATTTACGATGAATTTTATAGAATAAGGAGAGTTCAATAAAAAATTGAATATTTTAATATGAATTTGAAGATTTTAAATATGCTCAAAAATGTGTTAAGCACTTGCTAACCACGCATAAGTAAAAGGTCTTTTAAATAGGGTTAGTAGTAACTTAACTTTATCCTCTCTAATGAGTTCCATCCATGCACAGCCCAAAGTTCTTTTAAGTGAGAATGGAAGCACATAGAGATTAAGGTAATTCACCCACGCATAACTACGAGAACTTTTAAATGGGAGTTGTAACACCCCGTATTTTCTATGAATATTAAAGTTAATAAATCTAGAACACTTGAATTTTTTTAAAAGAAGAATTGGGTGAAACGGGTTACGCCATTGCGTTCATTTCGGAATTCTGCTTGAGATAGAGTCCGAGTTTGTGTGAATCAGACTCCGTATGAAGAAGTTTTGGAGGTTAGAAGATTTCTAGTGTAAGCAGAAAATAAATTAAAAATAATAATTAAATACTCAATTCAATTCGAAATTCAAAAACTCAGAAATCGGCTGAGCAAGAAATCTCCCGCACAGGGGTGTCATCCCCCCTCCAAGGGGTGTCGACATGGGAGTCGACCCCTCTATTGGGGTGTCGACATGGGTGTCAAACTCCCCACCCCGGTCGACCCCTGCCAACTGTGCTAGACAGTTGTAATAACCCAAGTTTTTACATTGACCGTAAACACATATATTAAATGACCGTAGGTGTGTATTTACAAATACAATTTTAAATAAAGACTTTAAAAATGTTTAAAAATATGTCATGACTAAAATTTTTGTAATTTTCTCCTTTGTATATATGATAGCATATTTGTAAAAGTGTGGTTTAAAATTCATTTTTACATATAGGATAAATAACACTTGTACATAGCAATTTTAAAAAAAAATTGCCATCCTTTAGCAAATATTTGTTCATTTTTTTTCCCAAAAGTTTAAAACTTTATTTTGGCAAACTCCTTATCGTTAAAACTTAGAACACTCTTGCCTAAAATATGCCTAAACACTCTCTTTATGTTCTCATACCAATGCAAGGAAATATTTGAATTTTTATGTGCATTTAAAATCAAAAACCATGCATTGCCTAATCCTCTTGTAAAATCATGTTCTCATCCATGATCTCATCACCTACACCTAGATTGGATGGCAAAGTAAGATCTCATGTGCATATGCATTGAAACTAGAATATGTGTTGTCAAATTCTCTTTCACTTCATGATCTCATTCATGAAGCACATACATGATGGATCATGCTAGAAAGTGGGGCTTTAGGAAGAGTTCTAGGCACATGGCAAGATCAATGTAGGTGATGTTATTTTCAGTTTTTCAATCCTTTCATTTCTTTTCATTTGATTTTTCTGAAAATACAAGTTATGTTCTATTTTCAAGACTTTGGCAAATTTGTCAAATAAACATGTACATAAAAAGATTACCAAATCATGTATGGATAGCATCAATCTTACCTACACTAGTTGAGCACAACACCATGGATTTTTCTAAGTATTTTCTATGTGTTTTCACCACATGACAAAGGTTTTTATGGTACAACATTTTCAGATTTTTACTCATCCTTGGAAAGAAAGTTTTTATTTAAAATAAATTGCTGTTAAATCAAATAAGACATGTGAGGAATATGGTTTGAAAGCCCTATATTTTCTGAGTATGTATGGTACACAAATGATCTCAACATTTTGTAGGAACCAAGGAAAAGATTTGTAGAAGGAAGGGATGCACCTAGAACATTTAAGGTGATGTTGCTTGAAGACCAATAGGGAAGTATTTAGTACAAGATATAGGGGAGTTTTTAGGTGGTATCTAGGCCGTGTACGCCATGTGAATGGATGAGAGTTTGCAAAGATTTGAGAGAAAAAGCATGTTAAAACTTTGTCTTTCATTTGTCAAGCAACAAAAGGTTGTTTTGCTGTTTTCACATCAACATTTATTACCCTAGTATTTTACTCATTTTCTACCACTATATAAAGACCCACCCATGCACAAAATTCTCACACACAAACACGTAGCAACTCAAAGAGTATTAACAAAGAAAAGCAAGGGTTTTTGGAGCTTTTAAAGTGAGTAAACCTGCAGTTTCATTTTCTGTTTTTAAAACCTGTAGTTTTCTGTTTTGAACCATGATTTAGCTTGGCTTATTTTGTGCTTTTTGTTGGAGTGACATGTCTTGTATGTTTGTTTGTTGACATGAAGTAAGAATCACTTGATTTTTAATAAAACCCTTAAGCATCATTACGTGAAAGATATATATCAAGCTGATGTTCCGGACATGCTAAGTTTAGGGAAAACTTGATCAAATCAAATAGATCAGTGGATCTAGGCTAAGGAATTTGAACCAATTGGTTATACAATGTTTTAAACATTCATCTAGGCATTTCAAGTATTCAAATTTAAGTGAACTTGGCCAAAAACTCTTCTGTCATGTAAAACATAAACAACAGGAAGCAACAGTGGCTTCTCTGTTTCAAACTTTCAAAATGGATTTTCAAAACTAATGAAAATTTGTTTTGATCACATAAACTTGTTAAGGTAAACAAAGGATGATTTTTAAAACAAAAATCAAGATTTTTAAGCTTGTATATCAAGAGATGTTAAGGGATGGCCGAATGTTCAACTTTGGTGAACTTCCGGCGCATCACACGATCTGAGATGGTGGCACTCGGCCTGGAGGAGCATGGAAGTCTGAGGATCGTAGGAAAAATATAAATAAAATTATTAAATACATGGGTTTTGTTAAATCAATGAAAATAGGGATTGAAAACTGTTTTTGGGTGCTAGTGTTTGGGGCCAAACTGCTCGACGTATGGGGGGTGAGAAGAGTGCAGTTCAGGGGGGATTGAGGCGTCGGGGTCGGTTGTTGGCGTGGCCAAGTGGTGGTGGTACCGGTGGTTGAGGGAAGGAGGTGGGAGGGCTCTCCCTGATGATGTCTTTGTCCTTGAATGGGAGGATGCACACTCAGTTTTCATTTCAGGCAAGAGGAGGTTCGTCCGAGGGTGTCCACATGGTCTGGTGGTGGAGGTGGACGTGGGGCAACAGTTGTTAGTGGCTGGAGTGGGCCACGTGGCTATGCACGTGCACAACCATGGTACGGAGAAGATGAAGAAGAATAACAAGTGGCCATCGTGAAAATTGGTGATCGGGCAGTGTTTTTGAGACCCTGGTACTTGGTGCTGGTTGTTTGCCAAAATCAAAAAGGTGATAGTGCCAAGGAAAGTGGTACCTTAGGATTTCATAGGATTTTGTGTGATCGGGCAGGGGTGATGTCGAGGACCGAGGCCTTGGTACTTGGTACTTGGTCGAAATCGTGAGGTCTGAGCTCGTTTTCGGGTGTGCACATCGGTGTTTTTAAAACTGGTACTTTGTCAACCTGGTACTTTGTTGTTTTAAGTTAAAAAATAGTTTTAAATATGTTTTAAAATTTAAATTAGTTTAAAATTTAATATTTGATTAAATAAAATAGAGAAAATAAATATTTAAATAAAAATAATATTTTTATTTCATTAAATGGGAAAAGTGAATCAGGATATTTTCATCAGAAGATGAAATTTAAAATACAAAACCTATGTATTTTATTAAAATTATAAATTTAGTTTATAATTAAATTAGAATTTATTTGTGAATAAATATTTAATTTTTAAACATGAAAGTGATAAGAAACGAATATAACACATACGATAGAATTGACCGTTTAAACGGTAATTTCAAAATACAGGAAACCGGTCAAGTACAATCCAGTATTTGATGAAATAAAAACTACAAAGTATATTTTAACCATTTTAAACTGATAAATAAAGAGGAGAAACTTTATCGATATAAAAAGAAGAAAGAGTAAATCGAGTATAAGAGATGAAAAAGGGAGATTTGACGAAACGATACAAAGTGTAAAAGCTGTAAAATAGACTATAGATCATAAATTTAACTCATTTATGAATCATTAAATTAAAGAGTGATTATGAGTAATAAATTTTTGAAAGAATAATGTAAGTATTCATTTTCAAAAGTGACGGGCAAGATGGAAAGAAATACCCGTGCAAAGCGCATACTAAATTTCCTAATTCTAAGTTATGATCAAAATGCCAGATATAAGCAAGATGATCGTATACTGTTTGATTTGACTATATATGTAACTGATTTTAATAATTTTTTATTAATGAATTAAAAAGGAAAATGTTCGTAATCATTTCAAAGAGGCCAGATAAATTTTCCAATTTGATTTGATTATACGCCGTGCGTCAGAGATTTTTAAATTGAAGACGGTGATTGTAAATAATATCTTTGGTCTGTTCAGCCCCAAGACAAACCGAATGGACGAGTGTCTGACAACGTATATCAGTTAGATTCTACACATCGAATTTACGTAAATATATTACGTTGGTGGCGAAGAAATTCGTTTCTCTTAGCTTAATTGCCCGTGATATATTTGGGAAATCGAATGAGTATTTCTGACGGGTAGGACGATGTGGCATTCAAAGGAAATAAACAGTGATGATAACGTAAGTCTAGCCTCAAGCCTCACACCCAGAAAATGACAAAAATCGGGCAGCCAACATGGTTATGTGGGTTTCTCCCATTAGGGTGTAGTATAACCTATCTAGAGAAATTCCTTTTGTCTCTTAATCTATCGATTCTGCCCATTCGGGAATGGTTGCCGTACACATCCATTGGTGATATATATTCGATACACTCAAGATAAATGAGTGGTCGGTCATGTGAGGGTCGGGTTGCAAGACGTTCTTGTTGAACCAAGGTGTATTTGCCTCTAGAGATACATCGTCGGAAGGTGGTCCCATACCTTGTCATAGTTGGAAATCCAATTTCCCTAAGAACCAAGCGGTTTTTATTTGTATACTATATAGGAAATATAAGATGCAAGCATTCTCCTAGATTCTAAATTATTTGTGAAACCCCCAGATACTATGATAATATCTAATTTCAAGTATACAAAGTATTTTGATCTCATAAGATAAAAACCCGTTCTGTACTTACGGCATGGTCTTATGGGATATTTTTGTTTGATTTTAAACTGTTTACTCATACCAGTCCCCTGACAGACCCGAAGTTTATTTTCTGTAAAACTCTGGGGTATTCATAACGCTTGTTATGAATAGACAAGTGAATCGGGATTTGGATAAACTTGTGAAGCTGGAAGGAAGATTTTGCTGTGTGCTGGTCCATCTATCTACTATATAATTAAGTATGTCAGTTGAACATCTATGATATGTATAATCACTGATGTACTATGAATAGTTGTATCACTAGATTCTGTATGCTCTGATGTAATATGTTCCGCTGTGTAATATTATAAAGTATTATCCTTTGTGAAAATTCCACTATGAGATTCTGATGTTTTCTATGATTTTATCTTCTATCGATTCTTATTCTTATTAATGGCACGACTTCCGATGTGTTCGAAAGTCAGGTCGTTACAAAAGTGACGATTTTCTTAGTCATTAGGCCATGTGGCGACCTTTTATTTTCTTGGTGACGCATTTACTTGGACTAAACGACTCTGATGACTCCTAGGTTGATCTAAAGACCCATATTAATCCTAAACTTCTATATAATCACCCCAAACCACAACCCTAGACCTCATAACCCTATCCTATGAAGCCGTCATGCTTTCCATGTCTAAGCAAGCCTAGCCTCAATCTTCTCCAAACTAGAAATCAAATTAGAAAGCTCCAAACCAAATCCAAACTAGAGAATCAAACGTCTACACCAAGGGTTAAGCTTAACAAATTCAGAAATCAGATCCCAAAATACAAGATCCAATCTTTTTCTGTAAGTTCAGTTACTATTCAGATTTGAACACCTAATAGAAATCATGACTGCAATAATTAGATCTAGAACTATGCCTAATTCTGATTCGTGCTTATGTTTTTGTCAAATCTGAATTGCCTATACCTACGAGACAATTGTGATTTATATAATGAAACCTGTCATGCCTATGAGACTGTTGTGATTGACATAATGAAACCTATCATGCCTATCAGACTACTGCGATTGACATAATGGAACCTATCATGCTTATGAGAATGTTGTGATTGATATGATGGAACCTATCATGTTGTACAACCTATGCCTATGAGACTATTGTGATTGATATAATAGAACTTATTACGTTGTACATCAAATATTAGTGATTCTCTTAAGTCCAATTCTATCTAATCTTTATACCTATGTTGTGAATTGCTTAGCTTGCCCAAACTTATTGTTAATGTACAACATGCCTATTGGCAACATGATTCTTGAATTAGGTACACCTTTACATGGCTATTTTTCCTTATGTCAATTCTTATGCTCCTTCTCTATTTTTTTCCTTTTTATTTTCTTTTATGAATACTAGGTTTATTCAGAACTTAGATTGAATCTCATTGTACATGCGACTATAACACGGGAAATTAGGTATAATTTAATTGCGTAAATTTTGTGGCATAAAACTTGTACTGACAACACTTGGGGAATATTGACGTAAATAGACCAAAACTTGGACACATATGACAAATATGTAAATTGGCTAAAGATGAACATGCCTTACCCGAGGTTAGATTGAGTTGCGGTGTAAGACAGCCCGGAACCGCCCGGCACATCCAGTGACCGCAACAATATAGATCTAATGTGAGAGGTTAGCACATTAAGCCCAAAAACCCAAGGTAAGATTGAGTTGCGGGGTAAGGCTGCCCGAAACTGCCCGGCACATCAAGTGGCCGCAACAATATAGATCTAATGTGAGAGGTTGGTGCTTTAATGAATGAATTAAAGCTAAGGGACGGATAGGCTAAGAATGGTAGGGTTAAGTTAATTAAGGCAACACTTAACCAATACAACATGTTAATTAAATAGATGGTGGGGTTCGGTTAATTTGAGAACACTTAACCGTTATAACATGTTGATTAGGAAACCCTAGTAACGGGGACCCATTTCAGCAGTAACCCACATAGATGTCTCACAGTACCCTGAACAAGGCAGGGTGGGGCACGATTACTGGGTTGATTATAAGCGGTCAAAATAGCGGTGGGTGATGCAGCAGTGTAGGTTCCGACGGAGTATGGGCGTGCACATTCTCTGGAGTGGAAAAAGTAGGAACTGGGCATCAGTAGTATACACTGTGCATCTTGAATTTGTGTCGGGTTGCAACCATTGGAATTGATACACCCCATGGTGGGACCAGCATAGGTATCTACAATCAAGCGGGGCCAAATGACACAGGAAATAAATGCATGTGAGTAGAAGCTGATCGAAAAAGGGATCACTTTGTTAAGAGCACATGATGGTATTTGAAACATTCGTTAGTTGGTACAGAGAAATGGAAATGAGTGCAATAGTATATTCAGTTTATTTTGCCTTATCTTATGTTATCTTATTGCTATGGTACTGTCCTATGTTCAGTTTATTCATGTCATGATCCTTTTACCTGCTGAATAATCACTGGACTTACCATGTCTGACCCATTTTCTTTCGCCTTCTTTTCTTCCGTTCCCCCACCCCCATGTCCTCAGGGAGGGAATACTTCAGCTTAGTGCAGACCTTTTCCAGCTTGAAGAGAATTGATGTATTGCTTGGATTCTCTTTTCTTGGGCTATGGCCATGGTTACACTTTTATTGGGGATTTATGTTGCTTTACTACTATTTTATGCTTCTTTATGTACTTGGAGTTTTAAATCAAGACAGATGTCTTATTGTAATAATTTAGAAGTTAGGTTTTGAGACAATGCTTGTAATGTTTTGACTAAACCATGCTATCTATGAAATGATTTCAGTTCTCTGCTGTTTATATGTCTGTCTTGTAAATTATCTGTGCCTTTTACCTAAAATGCTTCACCAATGTTAATGCATTCCCTTTGTGAGTGACCTTAACGGAGGTGGGGTGTTTTACTTGGTATCAAAGCGATGGTTTACTAGATTAGATAAAAGTTTTGGAAACCTCTTTTCAAAAAGAATTTTAAAGAAGCATTTTTAAGAAAAATGTTGTTTTATTTTAAAGGCATAATACCCAAAGCCATATGCACTATCTTTCTATACTTTGTTTTGAACCTTTTCTTTTCATTTCAGCATGTCTGGGGATCTTAATCTTCCCGAGGGCGTACCGATACCTAGCTGGTTTAGAAGGTATTTGGAGGCTGGGGCTACTAACGCAGGCCCAGCAGACGTTCCTCCTCCCCCAGTTGCAGTCGTTCCTCCTCCTCCGCGTGTGAATGCTTTCTCGAAGATATGTAGAGACTTTCGAGCTATGGGTTGAAAGAACTTTAATGGGACAGAGTCATTTGTGGAAGCAAGAAACTGGCTCAAGGAAACAGAAGATTTGTTTGTTATCTTCTAAGTGGACGATAGGCCGAAATACAATTGGCTGTATGGTTACTTAAGAACGAAGCCACTTACTGGTGGGAAGTTAGTAATGCTGAGAGACCAGTAGAAACTTGGGAGGATTTCAGAATAAGATTTGAAATGAAGTTCCTCTCGCAAGCTGAACGAAGCCTACAGATGGAGAAGTTCTTAGCACTCAAACAGGAAAGCCAATCGGTTAAGGAATACGTCAACCAATTCAACCTACTGGCTAGATTTGGACTGGAGTTAGTAAATACTCCACATAAAAATTTCTCTGATTTGTTAAAGGGTTAAATGAGCCGCTGCACAGCCTAGCTATGTCCCATATACCTTTGAGTGCGACTTTTGAGAGACTGGTGGACATGGCACTGTTACAGGAGGAAGACAAGGATGGCAAGAAAGAGGAAAAGGTGGAAGAACCTCTAGACAAGAAAGTGGAGGGATCGCAGAATAAGAAGACGGATTCCAAGAAAGGCGGGAAGAATAATGAAGCCCGTGACAAGAGGAAGTGTAAATTTTATGGGCGTACCTGGACATCTAATTAAAGACTACAGGAAGATGACTGGTATTTTCAATGCGGAGAGACATGACATATGGCTAAGGATTACCCAAGAAGGCAAGGGCAAGGGCAGAGGACTGGATCTACTGCTGAAGGGAAGATTCACGCTCTCATTGCACCTCCTAAAGAAAGAGGTAGAAATATTTTAGTTGAGAGTTTAGTTTATCTTTCTAATCATCCAGTTCGTACTCTTTTTGATTCTGGCACATTGCACTCTTTTATATCTACAGCTTTAGTTGAATCTCTGCACCTAGATACCAGTATAGTAAAGGATCTCATGGTTGTTTCAAATCCAATTAGGTGTTCGGCTTATCTGTCAATGATTTGTTTGGATTTAGAAATTTCTATACTAAGCGTTGGGTTTAGATGTAATGCTTATGTTTTGGGTTTCATGGGTTATGGGTCGATTCTAGGCATGGATTGGTTATCCAGTAATAATGCCATCCTTGATTGTGAAATGAGAGTGGTTAGACTTATGACTCGCCTCGCTAACACTCTCGAAATATCTTGTAATCCCATGAATTCTTTTATGCTTAGCTATCTAGAATCTCTTGATGCGTCTGTTGAAAACATACAATCTGTTAGAGTAGTCCGTGAATACTCGGATGTCTTTGAAGAGGTGAAGGGTTTACCTCCGAAGCGAGAGATAGACTTCCGCATATACCTTGTTGATAATGCAAATCCTGTTGCTTTACCCATTAGACACATGGCTCCAAGGGAAAGGAAATAGCTCAGCAAGAAAGTTAAAGAGTTTCTTGAAAAGGGGTTCATATGGAGAAGTATTTTTGAATGGGGTGCTCCAGTGGTGTTTGCAACCAAAGCGGATGGTTCACTTCGCATGTGCGTGGACTATAGGGAGCTAAACAAGCTGACCAAGAAGAATAGGCACCCACTTTCTAGAATAGACAACTTGTTCGACTAGCTCGTACATGCCTTGGTTTTCTCCCAACTAGATCTAGCCACCAGATTTCATCAGCTAAGAGTGGCTTAAGATAGCATAGATAAGACCGCGTACAGGACCCTGGATGGTTTCTTTGAATGGCTTGTCATGCCTTTCGGCTTGACAAACGCACCTGCTTATTTCGTAGAATTAATGAGTAGGGTGTTCAGAGAGTTCCTTAATAAATTTGTGGTGGTCTTGGTAGACGACATTTTGATTTTCTCAAAAAGTGAGCAAGAACATACTTTGCATTTAAGGGAAGTTATGGATACTCTTCGAGCACAACGGCTAAAAGCGAAATTCTCCAAATGTCATTTTTGAAGAGAAGAAGTAAGGTTTCTTGGACATATGGTGTACAAAGAGGGGATAGCTGTGAATCCTGCAAAAGTAGCTGCGGTGCAAGATTGGAAGGTTCCGCGTAATGCAACCGAAGTACGAAGTTTTCTCGGACTAGCGGGCTTTTACACAAAGTTCATTAAGGACTTTGCGAAGATCTCAGCCCCACTTACTAGGTGGACGAAGAAGAACCTAACTTTTGCCTAGGATTTGGATTGTGATGTTGCTTTCCAATGACTGAAAAGGGCTCTAACAACGGCCCCAGTTCTGGCATTGCCTGATGGGAATAATATGTTTACGGTATACACCGACGCATGCAATACCATACTAGACGCTTTCTTGATGGAAGAAGGCAAGGTAGTTTGTTATGGGGGAAGGCAGTTGAAGTTACATGAGAAAAACTACCCAACTCATGATTTAGAACTAGCTGCAATTGTTTTCGCTCTTAAGTCATAGCGTCATTACCTGCTAGGAGAAAGGTTTGAATTGTTTACTGACCATAAATCGTTAAAGTTCCTTTTCTCATAGAAAGATCTTAACTTAAGACAACAAAGGTGGATGGAATTTCTAGCCTCATACGATTTTGAGATTGCTTATACCCTTGGCAAGGGCAATGTGGTAGCAGACACCTTAAGTAGGAAAAAGATGACCTTAAGTCCTCGTAGAAAGGCAAAGCTTGGAGTACATGGAAAACTTTGATTTTTAGACCCACCTTTGAATTTGTACCTGGTTTGTTAGCATCGCTAGAGGTGTGGCCTACTCTTTTGGACTCAATAGGAACCGCGCAACGTGAAGACCCTCATCTAATTAATGTGATGGATAAGATAATTAGAGGTGAGACTTCTAGTCAGCTCAATAGATAATCCATCAATGATAAGGGTTGGTTGAGATGGGATGGAAGACTATGTGTCCCACAAGCAAGGAATTTGGTGAAAATTGTTCTCGAAGAAGCAAACCATTCTAAGTTGACCATACACCCAGGTGGGGAGAAAATGTATAAATATATAAAAAGGGTTTTCTTTTGGAATGGCATGAAGAGGGATGCAGCCGAGTTTGTCTCTAATTGTTTGATATGCCAGCAAGTCAAGGCAGAGCAGAAGAAGCCTAGTGGTCTGCTTCATCCTCTAGAGGTCCCACAATGGAAATGGGATAGCATTTCTATGGACTTTATTGATGGGTTGCCTAGGTCAAGAAGGGGCAATACCAGTATTTGGGTAATAGTAATAGTGGACAGGCTCACTAAAAGCGCTCACTTTGTACCTGTTAAGAGTAGGAGAACTACCTCATTGTTAGCATCCATTTATCTTAAAGAGGTGGTTCGACTGCATAGAATACCCTCTAGCATAGTAAGTGATCGAGACCCTATCTTTACGAGCGAGTTTTTGAAGAGTTTGCGAGAGGCTGTACGCACACAGCTATGCTTAAGCACTGCCTAACAACCTCAAACCGATGGTCACGGAAAGGGTGAATAGATTATTAGAAGATCTTTTGAGATTGTGCATTCTTGATTTTGGAGGAACATGGGAGGATCATCTTTCTTTGTTGGAGTTCCCCTACAACAATAGCTACCAAGCCACCATAGGCATGGTTCCCTTTGAGGCTTTATATGGAAGACCATGTCGACCACCAACTTGTTAGTGGGAGTCTATAGACAAGCTCGTACTTAGGCCTGACATGATCAGAGAAACTTCATAGAAGGTGCACTTGATACGAAGGCAAATGAAGACCGCACAAGATAGACAGAATTCCTACGCTGATAAAAGATGGAGCGACCTTGAGTTTGAGGTTGGAGACAGAGTTTTTCTTAAAGTATCTCCTTTGAAAGAATGTCATTCACTTTGGGTCCATAGGAAAATTGGCACCAAGATTTGTAGAGCCATTTCCTATCATTGAGAGGATTGGGAAGATGGCTTATAAAGTAGAGTTGCCCGAAAGATTAGCTAGAGTTCATAATGTTTTTCATGTCTCTCATCTACGGAAGTGCTTACATGAGTTTGTGCAAGATGTGGAGCCGAGCATAGTAGGATAAGTGGAAGTGGAGCGAGAAACGATGGTGAGAAGAGTTCCAAATCGTATCTTGGGTACAGAAGTTAAAAAGCTACGCAATCATGAGGTCAAGCTAGTTAAAGTACAGTGGAGTGACGTTGAAGGAGACGCGACTTAGTATACTGAAGACAAGATACGTGCATCCTACCCTTTTGTTTTTGAGGATACATTTTTGATCTCTTTTTCCATAAGTTTATGCATCCTTGTATCTATCTCCTAAGTATATCTCCTCGGTCCTATTCTTAATCCTTAGGTAGAAACCAAGGGATGTAAACATGTATTTGAAACATGTTATGATTGATGGTTGCAAGTGGTTGCTCGTGGATGCATATACATACACATTAAGCACTAGATCGGCTCAGTCACTTTCATATTGCATATGCATTTATGTATTTATATATGGATTGAAACTTGATGTGTTATCATGTGGACGTTGCAATTGTATGAATGATTGTGCACTCGTGTAGAAGTTACAAAATACGATTAGGAATAATTGCATACATAATGGACTCATAGCATCGACATGATTCGCATCAAGGAGGTCAACTGAATCAGTAGACCGCCTGATTTTGCATTAGATAAGGACATATACACACACTATTCATATGATCATGAAAGCATTAGAAATGTTTTTAAGGACAACGGATGCCTGTGATTGATGGTTTAGTAGATGGATGTTGGATGTTAGGATACATTCTTCTTAACTTAGAGATTTCGAGGACTAAATCCTTTAAGGAGGGGAGAATGTAACACCCCATATTTTCTATGAATATTAAAATTAACAAATCTAAGAACACTTAATTTTTTAAAAGAAGAATTAGCTTAAATAGGTTACGTCATTGAGTTCGTCTCGTAATTCTGATTGAGATAGAGTTCAAGTTTGCGTGAATCGGACTCCGTATGAAGAAGTTACGCAGGTTAGAAATATCTAGTGTAAGCAGAAAATAAATTAAAAATAATAATTAAATAATCAAACTCAGTTCGAAATTCAAATACTCAGAAATCGGCTGAGTGGGAAATCTCCCACTCAGGGGAGTCGACCCCCTCAAGGGGAGTCGACATGGGAGTCGACCCCCTATAGAGGTGTCGACATGGGTGTCGACCCCCTGTAGGGGTCGACCCCTGCCAACTGTGCTGGACAGTGACGATTTTCTGAGTCATAGGGCTACGTGGCGACTTCTAATTTGACTGATGGCGCATTTTCTTGGACTAGATGGCTCTGATGACTCCTAGGTTGATCTAAAGGCCCATATTAATCCTAAACTTCTATCTAATCACCCCAAACAACAACCCTAGACCTCATAACCCTATCCTATGAAGCCGTCATGCTGTCCATGTTTAAGCTAGCCTAGCCTTCATCTTCTCCAAACTAGAAATCAAGTTAGAAAGCTCCAAACCAAATCCAAACTAGAGAATCAGACGTCTATATCAAGGGTTAAGCTTAACAAATTCAGAAATCATATCCCAGAATACAAGATCCGTTCTTTTTCTGTAAGTTCAATTATTATTTAGATTTGAGCACCTAACAAAAATCATGACTGTAATAATCGGATCAAGAACTATGCCTAATTCTGATTCGTGCTTGTCCTATTGTCAATTCTGAGTTGTCTATGCCTATGAGACTATTGTAATTTATATAATGAAACCTATCATGCCTATGAGACTGTAGTGATTTACATAATGGAACTTACCATGCCTATGAGACTGTTGTGATTGATATGATGGAACCTATCATGCTGTACATCCGATGCCTATGAGACTATTGTGATTGGTATAATGGAATTTATTATGTTGTACATCAAAATTATTGATTCTCTTAAGTCCACTTCTATCTAATCTTTATACTTATGATGTGAATAGCTTAGCTTGCCCACACTTATTGTTAATGTACAACATGCCTATTGGAAACATGATTCCTGAATTGGGTACACCTTTGCATGCCTATTTTTCCTTATGTCAATTCTTATGCTCCTTCTCTATTATTTTCCCTTTTATTTTCTTTTATGAATACTAGGTTCATTCGGAACTTAGATTGAATCTCTTTGTACGTACAATTTTAACACGGTAAAATTGGGTATAATTTAATTGAGTAAATTTTGTGGTATAAAACTTGTACTGAATACACTTGGGGAATATTGACATAAAAAGACCAAAACTTTGGCACATATGACAAATATGTAAATTGGCTAAAGATGAACATGCCTAACCCCAGGTTAGATTGAGTTGCGGTGTAAGACTGCCCGGAACCGCCGGCACATCCAGTGACTGCAATAATATAGATCTAATGCGAGAGGTTAGCGCATTAAGCCCAAAAACCCGAGGTTAGATTAAGTTGTGGTGTAAGACTGCCTGGAACTGCCCGACACATCCAGCGACCACAACAATATATATCTAATGTGAGAGATTGGTGCTTTAATGAATGAATTAAAGCTAAGGGACGGACAGGCTAAGAATGGTAGGGTTAAGTTAATTAAGGCAACACTTAACCAATACAACATGTTAATTAAACAAATGGGTGAGGTTAGGTTAATTTGAGAACACTTAACCGTTATAGCATGTTTATTAGGAAACCCAAGTAATAGGGACCCATTTCAGCAGTAATCCACATAGATGTATCATGGTACCCTGAACTAGGAAGGGTGGGGCACGATTACTAGGATGGTTATAAGTGGTCAAAATAGCGGCGGGTGGTGCAACAGTGTAGGTTCCGGCGGAGTATGGGCGTGCACGTACTCTGAAGTGGAAAAAGCAAGAACTAGGCATCAGTAGTATACATTGTGCATCTTGAATTTGTGTCGGGTAGCCACCATTGGAATTGATACACCTTATGGTGGGACCAGCACAGGTATCTACAATCAAGCAGGGTCGAATGACACAAGAAATAAATGCATGCGAGTAGAAGCCGATCGAAAAAGGGATCACTTTGTTATGAGCACATGATGGTAGTTGAAACATTCGTTAGTAGGTGCAGAGAAATGGAAATGAGTGCGACAGTATATTCAGTTTATCTTGCCTTATCTTATGTTATCTTACTGATATGGTGTTGTCCTATGTTCAGTTTATTCATGTCCTTTTAACTGTTTACATGCTGAGTAATCACTGGACTTACCAGGCTTATGTCTGACGCATTTTCTTTAGCCTTTTTTCTTCTGTTCTCCCCCCTAGGTCCTCAGGGAGGGAATACTTTAGCTTAGTGCAGACCATTTCCAGCTTGAAGAGAGTAGATATATTGCTTCGATCCTCTTTCTTGGTCTATGGCTGTGGTTACACTTTTATTGGGGATTTACACTGCTTTACTACTGTTTTATGCTTCTTTATGTACCTGGAGTTTTAAATCAAGACAGATGTCTAATTGTAATTATTTAGAGGTTGAGTTTTGAGACAATGCTTGCAATGTTTTGACTGAACCATGCTATTTATGAAATGATTTCAATTTTCCGTTGTTTATATGTCGGTCTTGTAAATTATCTGTGCCTTTTACCTAAAATGCTTCACCAAAGTTAATGCATTCCCTTTGTGAGTGACCTTACAGAGGTGGGGTGTTTCAGGAGTGAATACCAAGGATAAATTATTTATTTATTTTTCTTTTTCTTTATTTTTTTTCCAAGAATAATTAGAACTCCCCAAATTAAATAAAACCATGATGAATGATAGAAATATGGTAGATATAGAAGATGGTCGTGGAATAAGCTCTAATTCAAAGATATTATAAAATCTGTCCAATCATCATGAGATTTAAAATAACATCTCCTCCAGTTATGAGTTATACCATAGTCACAACTCATCACAAATTCAAAAATTTATTAATAATTTTGATGAGTCACAAAACGGTTCAAATCAATCAATAATTTCAATTTTGGAATAAATAATCAAAAAATAATATTAAAATTGAAAATATCAATTTTAAGAGGAGGTTAGAAAAATATCAATGCAAGTTTGAAAATCAGTTTCAAAAGTCAGTCAGTAGAATATGGAATTTTCTAATATTTTTAACACCGATTGCTCCTAGACAATTTTAAAAAATACTTGTATATGAAATTCAAATTTTAAGGAAATCTAATCATTGATTTTTCAACTCAATGTCCAATCACCAAGGTATTCAAGCAAAACAAATCAATTTCCTTATCAGAGCAGCACAAGATCATTTTCAAAGCAAGAATCACAAGTGAATTTTTTAGAGAATTTTTTTAAACAAGCACAAAAAACAATCAACGATCAAATCTGAAGATAATTATTTGAAATCACTTAAAAAAATCAAATTTTTTTATAATCCGAAAAAAAGTCAATAATCAATAATGAATTATTTCAGGATCAACCAATTAAAAAAATGAAAATTTCACAACTTGTCAATCATGGCTTTCAAATAGTCTACTGAATTAAGTCCGATTTTTTAATAATTTCCAAAGTGAATACGATGGAACTCAAAACAGCAAAAAATGTGTGAAATTTCATTTGCATGCAAGAACATCATATATTTTAAAATTCCAATTTACCGTGTTCAAGATATGCTCAAAAAATTGCGGCCTTATAAAAAAAAGGAATAAAAAGTAAAAAGGGAAATAAACTAAAAAGGAAATAAAATAAAATAAAAATACGAGTTTAGAGATCATACCTGACTTACCATAATCGATGTGATCCACTGAATCTCCAACTCTGAATCTATGGCTAAGGAACTTCAAACAATTCAATAAAATGGAAGAATTTGAATTTTTATCTCTTAAACACGATTGTTCCTTAGCTTATCCTTGGTACCTAAATGTTTGTAGGATTGAGTGGTCTAACAAAAATTGTTTTACCACTCTAATCTTTGTTTAACATTTTGGTACCCAGACCCGTTTATATAACAATCCATTACTATCCACTAAAGTACCCTTTGGAATCCAAATTCGTTTAATTTTAATCGAATCCATTTTATTATCTTTTGGGATCCAACCACGTTTAACTGAATTGTTTTTAAACGAGTTATTATTTCGCTTATGATATAAAAACCCTTTGAAATTATTAGATTTCAAAATTTCAACTCGACCGATTCCAGAACCATTCAAAGAATTTTTAAATTCATTAGGATGTTTTTTTCAACTGGATCAAATTCAAAGCCAAGTCCCTTTGTATTCTGAATAAAAAATTGGTTTTTTAACAACATATACAACGATTTCTCTCCTTTGGAAAATTTAGTCAAAGTTGACTCAAGTCGTTGAATTATAAATTTAAGATCGCTATTTTCTTTCATTAAATTTGAACATCGATTAATAGCGATTTTCCTCTTTTCAACATCAGTTTGTTTCGAAACCAAATTTTCGTTTTCAAGTGCTTTGATTTTAGCATTGAACTTAGAAATTTCAATTTCAACTTGTTTTTTCTTTTCAAAATCAAGTTTTTCATATTCTCTAAGCTTTTCAGTCTCCTTCTCAAAATCACGACTTTCGTTCTTCAAATTCACGTTTTCACTTTTAAGTAACTCAAAATCAGTTTTGAATTTCAAAAGATCATTACTCAAAAATTGATATTTTTCGCATTCTGAAAACGGTGAATTCTTAACTTTTTCAAGTTTTCTTTTTAAACTGTTATTTTCTTGAACTTGTTTTGACCTATCAGATTTCAATTTCTTAACTTTAGTTTAAGGGAATCAATGGTTTTTGTGAGATCATGATACATTAAAATTAATTCTTTATAAGTAAAACTCGATACCTCACTTGAATTCTCTTCACTACCTTCTGAATCAAATTGATCCATAAGACACAAGTTAGCCTTCTCTTTATTACATTCAGAAACTTCTTCTCCTTCCTCATTATCCCATGTAGAAGAAAAAGCCTTCTTCTTTCTTCTAAAATTCTTGTTCTTTTCATTTTTAAGCTGTAGGCAATTTGGTTTGATATGTCCGGGTTTCTTGCAATTGTAGCAAAACACTTTGTCGTCTAAACTTTCTGAACTTTCGGACTTGTTAGTTTTGAATTCTTCTTTTGTGGCTTGTAATTCCCTTTGGCCCACTTTCTCAAAACCATGGCTAGCTCTTTAGCGGGATCTTCATCATCACTTTCAACAGTATTATTTAGAGCGATCGCCTTTTTCTTTGATTCAGAATTCTTTCGTTCTCTTGTTTTTAACTCCATCTCATAAGTAATCAGATTTTTGATCAACTCTTCCATGCTTACTTAATTCAGATCTTTTGATTCTTGAATCGCCGTTACCTTAGCTTCAAAATTCATTGGTAGTACTCTCAATATTTTTCTGATCAATTCCACTTCGGTATAAGCTCTGCCAAGAGCTTTTGCATTGTAGACTAGTGATGAGAAGCGTCCATATATCTGTTATATATCTTCGTCTTTTTGCATAGAGATATTTTCATATTCGTTGCTGAGTAGAGCGAGACGAGATTCCTTAACTTGAGATGTACCTTCGTATGTGATCTCCAACATATGCCACATTCCATATGCTGTTTCACAATGAAAAAATCAATTAAATTCTGTTTTATCAAGAGCACAGATTAAAGCATTCATCGCTTTGGCATTAGTTGAAAATAATTTTTTATCATTAGCATCCCATCTGTCTTTTGATTTAGGAATTTTAACACCATTAACAATAACAGTGGGAGATCTATAACCTGTTTCAATAATATCCCACATATCATAATCGACAAAACTCAAATAAATTTTCATCCTAGCTTTCCAATAGGCATAATCAGTTCCATTAAACATTGGTGGCCTAGCTATAGAATGACCCTCAGAAAAGCGTTATTAGACAGATTCGTGACTCTAAAATTAAATAAAAAAAATACCTGCTCTAATACCACTTGTAGGATCTAAATTAACCCTAAAAGGGGGGTGAATAGGGTTTATCGCAGGTTTTTGCTGAGTAATTAAATAATAACAGCACAGGTAATAATCAGAATAAATGCAGAAAATAAATAACACACAGATATACCCAGCTTTGGCAAAACCCTGTCTACTTCTGCATTCCCCAATGTTTCTACTAGGAGTTAAAATAATCTCTATTCTTACAATCCCCTGTAAACTTGCAACACTCGCTCCCAGCTGTTATTAACCCTACGCTCAAAACCCTACACTGGTTTCTATCCCCGAATCCAGATTTCCCTAAATTACAAACCCCATAATTCATCTCCCTAGTTTTAGAGACAAACTAGAAAACTCTAATTTGATTACAATTTGAATCTAAAGACGAATAAAAAACAAACAATAAAAACAAATTTAAAACGATTAGAAACCCTAGTTTAGACTAAAACCCCTTTAAAAACAAAACTCTAGTTTATAAGTCATATTCTCTTATAAATCTTGGTCGACCTTTTTTAATTGTCTTCACACTTCATTTGACCCGATCTCTTTTTCTCTATGGAGATAAAAGTGGCGGCTCCTAGGGTTTCTTCCAATCTTCCCAAATTAATTTGATTTCAATGGCTCTATAATTGGATTCTTCGCAAAGTGATTGACCATGCTCGTGCTCTTCAATTTCAGGTTGCCACACTCTCTCGATTGATTCTCTGAATATCCAGTGACCTTATTAATTGCTTGTTCGAATTGTATATATATACTTGAATCTTAGACGCATTGCACTTGTATATTGTTGTCCATTCATGTTTTGGAAATTGTAGTTGCTTCATCAATGAATACTGTTGTATTAGCATTTGTCTAGTGCTTCATATGTATGTCTTTACTTTTACATGTTGTTTTAACATTTTCTTGTGCATTGTACTTCTCGGCCTGTCCACTCCATGAATAAAAAAATGGCGCTTGTCCATTCTTCATGTAGCCTTGTTGCACCATTATGCTATGCCATTTTTTATTTTGTGTTGATCCATATATACTTGCACTTATGTCCATTAGTCTGAACTTCTCTTTTAAAAAAAATGTTCTATTTTTCTCCCTTGTTATTTTCTGTTTTGATTTCCATGCTGCTCTCATGCATTCATGACCACTGTGTACTTTTATTTGAGCCGAACAACTTATATATTGAGGTTGCTGTGTTCCTTGGTTTTGATCATGCTGCCAATACTTCGTATGTGAGCTCATCCATACTTCTTGTATGCAATTTGGCACTTGCTTTGTCCATTTATGTATATTACTTTGAGCCATTTATCTTGTACACAAGAATCTGAGCATCCTTGATGCTATTTCACCTTGCTTGTCATTGAAAAAACATATTGTACTGTTGTGTTGTATTCATGCACCATTATTGTCTAGTTTACATCCAGAATAGTTTCACTTTGCGCCACCATGTATAATAGCTTAGATTTAGACTTATTGTTGCACCACTTGATTTTGCGCACATACCATTGTTGCTGCTGAAATGAACATGCTTTCTAATTGCTTTATGACTAACAAATGATGCATTTGATCTTTTCCTTGAATTTTTTTTTTACTTTATAAAAATCTGGTATAAACAGATGCTGCTTTGATTTGATACATGCACTGAGTCGAGATGGTCCACGGCTACTCCTCAGTTGCTCGCCGATTTTTGATTGGTGAGGCAGTGCACACGTGTATATTTATACATGCGTGTACATGAAGCCATCAGAATTTTTTTTCTATCCCTGCATATTATACCAAGTCTAGAAAAATGACGAGTAACAGACCAAAATTCTAAGGAAAAAAAAATTTAAAAAATAAATTTTTATTTGCTGTATTTAATTTTATTTTTGTTCCAGTTTACCGCGTGTGTGTTTCTGTATATGGAGGTATGTAGACAGGACTGTCTGAAAGCTATAAAGACTGAGGATTGAAGATGACAGAGAAAAATATAGAAGAATATCAGTATATGAGTGAGTCTGTAAACTGAGTGTAGTGTATATGAAAATATACTAGGTGATGAATGAACTGCAGTAAGGAGCTGTGAGAGAATTGTACTGGTTATATGTAATAAACAAATTTGACTGAAATATAATATTATTTTATTGTTGACAAACAAACTTGTCTATCATTTTCAATTTATTTACAAGTACAATCTCACGTGAATTGAATAAATAGTTGAGTTACAAATAGTTGTACTGTTTGAATGTTTGAAATATAATATTTAATTTAAATAAAATATTGTATGAATATACGAATGTTTGCCCAATCATATTCTATTTAAATATAAATATTTTATTCCTATTTGTGATGTAAGTATAGAATAGTACAGTAACAAACACATTTTAAAATAATATTTATTTGGTTGTTATCTGTAACACCCCGTAATTTTAAATATTAAATTTAACAATTTTAAGAATACTTAATTGTTAAAGTGAGAATTAAGGGAAATGGGTTACGCCAATGCGTTCGTCTCGAAATTATGCTTGGAATAGAGTCCAAGTTTTCATAAATCGGACTTCGTATCAGGAAGTTATGGCCCTTAGAATTTTCAGAATTTTAAATAAATTTAAACGGTTCAGATTAAAATTCAAAATTCAAACAGAGAAGCGGGCTGAGCGGGATTACTCCCGCCCCAGGCCAGGTCAACCTCCCCTACACAGGTCGACCAGGTGGCCGGCCTACCCCCCGGGGAAGATCTGAACTGTGATGATTTGCTGAGTGTTACCTGACGTGTTGCTAAGTCACTAGGGCAGAGGTGGCAATTCTAGATAACTCTATCTAGTCTGGACAGTTGTGATTGCTCCTATGATAATCTAACAGCTTAGATTGATTTAAACTTCTATACAAGCATGCATAGACTCAAGATCTAAACCTAAACTAAATAAATCTCTTGGCCTCCATGTTGCTGGTAGAATAGTTCTTCTTCCTAAAGCTTAGGGATTTGCAAGTCAGAATTCTAGTACAAACAACGAACGAATTATTCTCTTCTCTAATCCGCCTTTGTGAGTACAATTTCTTTCACAAAAAAATTTACAAATTAATTATGATAAGTTATAATTGCGATTATGAGAACATGTATGTTGAATCATGTGATGTTACTTAACTTTGTTATCATCTATTGGTGAAATTATTTTTGTTAACTTATGTTGGTAGATCTATTTCATATGTCCAATCATATATGTTTAACTTGATTCATTTTTTGACATCATTTTATGCAAGTTTGGGATGTAAATCATATGCTAGTTTTTATGTGAATCTTATGCAAGTCTGTTTTTTCATATGCTAGTTTGTATGTGAATCTTATGCAAGTCTGTTTTTACATATCCTAGTTGCATGTGAATCTTATGCAAGTCTATATATGAATTATACACAAGTTTTTATATGAATCAAGTGTATACAATTGCTAGTTTATATGTAAAACATGTGATATTATTTTACATGTTTAAATTCATATCCAAGTTTGTAGGAATCCATATGCAAGTTTTGGTGAAAACTATATTCACATTTTTAGGTGAAAGCTATATTAACGTATGCAAGATTAGGTGAAAACCATATTCCATATATGCAAGTTTAGGTGAAACCCATATTCATATATGCAAGTTCACAATTTCATGTTTAGATCTATATTTAGATCCACGGTAGTTTATGCAAATTTATGTTTTATACGTCCATTTCCTATGCAAGTTATTGGCTATGCAAACAAATGTTATAATTCTTATTTGCAAGTTACATCTGTTTTATGTGTCATGCAAGTTGTGATGTTTCTTTTCCTTTTATGAGTTAGACTGTTTGCGAGTCCAACATTGTAATGACCCGGATTTTCGGTCAGTTTATTTTGAATATTTAATATTTATTTTAAATATTGAGTTGATAATATAAATGGATATTTATATCGAGTTATCAATTTAATAATCGAATACGGTTAATTTCAAGAATACTGAATTATCGTAATACGATAATCTGAAGTAATCCAATTCAAACTTTATAATTGAACTGAAAACAGTTCAGAAGATCAGTACAATTATTATTTTTTGAATTAGAATAATAATATTAATTTATTATGGAAGAATTAATTGTTTTTTATTCAATTTATATCGATTTAAAATTTATATCTTCTCCATATTATTGAATGGAGCTTGGAATCCTGTCCCAGTGTGTTCAGAATAGTGGTATAACCCTAGAAATGTCAGTTGTTGGGTTCAGAAAGGAGTTCGGAATCATGTAGTATTTTAAATAAGGTAAAATCGTACCAGTTCAAAACAAATTAAAATAAATAAATAAAATATAAAACCTATTCCTTTCTAACCAAGATTTCTCTGCAAACCTACCCTAGGCTACTCCCTCTTCTTTCCAATCAGGTACATTCTGTCTCCCAACTTCAGAACGAAGTAAAACAAGAAATTTATGTCTTCGTACTCCTATCCCCTTCGTTCACTTATAAATAAATATACTACTGAGTAAGTAAAAATCGACAATGATAGATAATCTAAAATATTATGTTGAATTGCGAAACTGATTTGATATATATTAAAAATATATCAGAATGGAGTTGAATTTATTATACACGAAGTTTAAATGTTTATATATATATAATTAAAACGAACTCGCCACAGCGCGGTAGTTCGTATTTTGGCGTTTCGAACTTAAATTGAGTGTATAGAACTCAGTTGAAGTTGTAATTCTTTAAAATAAGAATCATCAGGACTGATTTGATAATAGTTTTCTATTGGAAGAGAAAAATCTGGATTTCGTCTTATAGATTTTGAGTTATGCCAAAATCAAATTTTCAGAAAACCAGCACCAAAACCATTATAAAACCATAACGGTTTATTTAAATAAATAAAAGGATTTAAATAAATAAAATCCGAATTTCATTTAGGAAAATTCTAGATTTGAGTTATAAATAATATCTGAACTCGAGTGGAGCAATGAAATGATTTTTGAAATAAAATCAAATCAGACGTTTAATTGTTAAATAGAATTAACTAATCTGAAGAATAATTAGTTAATGGACTTCGAATCGAAATTCGACTTTGGATCAGAAAAGGGGTTTTTATATTCATATTCGAAATCGAATATGAAACTTGAACCGAAAATGAAATCCAATCGGTTATAAGAAAGTTAAAATTTTATTTGAACGTGATATGTTCAAATAGAAAGTGAAATAGGCAAAAGAGCTAATTAAAGAACATTAGCGAACTAAGTTAAAATGACCAGATTGAGTTGGAATAAATTATAAATGGACACATATGTGTTAGACATGTATGGGATGAAGTGTATGAAGGTTATAATTCGTGTGCCCGACAATAAGGTACATGTTTAAATTCCATATGAGATTTTATACGCCGAATCGGCAAGCCACTTGGCTTTTTTATTTTCTTTTTGAATGGAAAGGGCCTAGAGAGGCGAGTTGAGGTTTGAATTCACCGGTATAAAGGAGGTTATGGAGAAATTTTCTGGAAATTTAAGGAGTTAGAATATTTTTAATAAAATTGGATAACTAGAAATCAATGTATCGATATATATAGAATTCAATAAGGAAACAAACTTGAAAATATAATACTATAAACAAATAGGAAATCTATAATTAAATCTGGTAAAAATTTAAAGCAAAACGTATACGGGTTTAAAAATGAATAAATTGGTGTATGATCTTGATTATTTGAAATAAGTGGTCTTGTCTGTTTTGAAGTTAAAGATGTTATTCAGTCAAGGTCTGAGAGGTAGTTATACCCCAGCTTGATTGATTTCATTTTTAATAGATAAATAACAAGATCCAGTCTCGAAGAGAAATGTTTGAATAAGGGTTAGTTGAATGCAGTGTTTTGGGTTGTTGTAATGATGTTTACACAACATTCGTTTTAACCTAAGTAAGTGAAATTTTGGAAATATAATAATAAATATTTCCTAAGTGTGTAAATGAATTGTCGTGAAACGGAGGAGTAATTAGAATATTTTCCAATTCTTAATAGAAGATATTTTCTAAGTGCATAAAATAAAAGAAGGCGAGATATGGAAATGTTTTCCAAATAGCGTAAGAGACCAAGATGATTATTGAAAATATTTGGATAACAAATATGGATAAGGAAATGGAGAAGTGATTTAATTAATGAAATATTAATTAAGAGGCCCAGTGATTTGTTTGATGGTTGGAATGTTTGTTTATTTTTCTTCGATAGTTAAATAACCGACTATCGAAGTATTTGCCAATATCGTTGTCAATATGGAGAGACCGGTTGGGTTATTATCCGTGAACCACTTCGTATTGGCAGTAGCGTTGCGAATCAGATTATATGAAGATAATTGAAGACGGAGTAAAGTGCAAGGACTTTTTCTATTAATAGAAATCATGCCTTCGGTTTCGTTCAGTCCTAGAACGAAGAGTATTGACGAATGTCTGACGGAGTATTTCCAATGATCGCATATGTTGGTTTGTATAGATATATATGGTGGTAGAGAATTTATTCTCTTAGCATAATATCCAAAATATATTTGAGCAAATCAATTAGTGATTAACGGATCTGACAATGCGACATTCAAAGTGATTGTGCTACAAATGAATGATAAGAAATCGTAGCCTCAAGCTTCAACAGCCGGGAAATGACAAAAATCGGGCAGGCAGCATGGCTATGTGGGTCGCTCCCATTAGGGTGTATAATCACCTATCTAGATAAATTCCATTTGCTTCTTTAATCTATCGATGTTGTCCCTTTCAGGAAACGGTTGCTGATCCCAACCGTTGGTGATATACATTCGACACACTCAAGCGAAATGAGTGGTCGGTCATGTGTGGGCCCAGTTGCAAGATGTTCTTGTTGAACCACAGTGTATCCCCTCTAGAGTACACTGATCGGAAGGTGGTTCCATACCTTGTCATGTTGGAAATCCAATCTCCAATAAGCACCATGCGGTTTTTGATTTTATATTATATATGGAGCGTGAGATGCAAGTGTTCCGCTAGATTCTATTTATTTGATGTAGACATTATTATAGTATCACTGGATTTGATATCAAAAATATTTTGGGTTATCGCAAGGTAAAAACCATCTGTGTTTATGTGTGGATCGGTCTTACGATTATCATTTCTTTCGAAAGGATTTTTAAAGTTAAACAAATGGTTGGAGTTTACTCACACCAGTCCCATGACTGACCCAGAGTTTATTTTGTTTTGTTTTCCCTAAACTTTTGGGTGCCCATATTTGTATGGGCAGTCAAGTAGTCGGGATTTTACAGATTCACTTGGAGCAGCTTGAAGCAGGAGGCTTCACCTATTTGCTATAGACTATCATATTTCCGTTGTGTACTATGCGGTATTTGGAAACAGGTGTTCATAACTGTTCCAAGAATAACTGTTGTGCTCTGATGATGGTATGCATATAAAGTTACTGATTTGTATTTCAAATGTTATGTTATATAATATATTTTATTCGTTCCGCTGTGAGATTTGTGTTCTTCGTTTTTCTTCTATTCTAACTTTTCTTTCTTTCTATTTCTCATCCTCCAACTTCTTTCTAATATTGATTCGTATTTCTGTGTAATTTGGGTTGGACGTGTGGTGTTATTAGTCAACTCAGACAGTATGGATTTGCGGGCCATTACAAACATATTTCATATTAAAACGTACGAATAGCGTGGGGAAAATGGGAAAATATTAATTATGCAAATTGTGAATTGGCATAAAATGGCTTTAAAGACATATAATTAATTTGAGACACTAATTGGTATACTTTATATACCTAAAAAGTATGGACATAATTTAGGTGACAATTATGGACATATATTAATTTGGAAATTATTGATAATTTGAATAAGGATAATTAATTCATATTAGGGTGAAATAATTATGTGTAATAATAAATGCCTAAGACACGAGGTTAGACTCGTTTGTGGTATAAGACTGCCCGGACCCACCCGACAAATCCAGCAACCACAAACGGTAGTCTAATGTGAGAGGTCGAAGGCATAAATTAAATGCGTAACAATTGTAAAGACACGAGGTTAGACTCGTTTGGGGTATAAGACTGCCCGGACGCGCCCGACAAATCCAGCAACCGCAAACGGTAGTCTACTGTGGAAGGTCTTACAAGGTTACGGTTATAATGAATTAAGTAACACTTAATCAAGATAAACATGTGGTGGGACATGGGGGTTAAGTGGGTGACATGGGTGACATGCGAAATACGATTAGAAACACTTAACCAAATTGAAACATGTAAGAATACATGAATAAGAGGGGTTAAGTGGGAAATCCTAAGTGGGGACCAAGCATAGGTGGAAAGCTTGTGTCAAGCATGGGGAACCCTTTTCAAACCAGTAACCAATTAAGTATCTTTGTGAGGTCGAGTTAGATCGAGGACGGGAAACGCTTACTCGGTTTGATTGTAATAGGTTAAAACGAGTTAACGGTGGCAACGCAAGTCCAACAGGGTCATATGCGTGCATGGGCCCGTGCTGGTAGGTAAGACGTTGTTGCATCATGTAGGTATAAGCCATGCATCTTTAGTGGTATCGGATTGCCACTAGGGAGTAATACACCCCATTGTGGGACCAGCACGGGTATCTACGAGTTAGGGAGCCGATCGCAAGGGGGTAGTGGGTACAACTAGTGGAGATAGGGGCAGGCGACACCTATGAAGATAGCTAGGGGTACACGAAACTACCATTATGGTTATTATGTTCAGTGGGTGGGATCAACTTTTAAGATGACTAGTAATGGTGCAGCATAGTTGTTAGACGAAAAAGTGGTTCTAACACCCAATTTGACTAAAAGCAGAATAAAATAAGATCAAAAATAAAATGAACACACAGGATTTATAGTGGTTCGGCAAAGAAATGCCTACGTCCACTTGTCTTTCACTATTTTCAATGATGTAGTTGCAATTACAATGAAATTGTCACTGAATTTCTCTCACAACTCACTTACATTCACTCAATTGTCTAAAAACAAATAATGAAAGAAGATTTGGATTTTCCGGGAGTGCTGGAATTCGGGTTATGAAGGTGGTTGAACTCTCAAAATGCCAGAAAAAAGATCCCTTTCTTTGTCTCCAGATAGGGTATTTATAGGTGAAAATTCGCTCAGAACCCGATCCGGATCGGAGCCACGTGTCATCCATCCCATTAGCCTCGGGTTCGGATAGATTTCTGTGTTGACAACGCATCAGAGCAATGGACGTTGTGGGTAGGAACTAGTCATAGCCGCTCCGAATAACTTGGCGATCATGCAGGAGAATGACGTGAAAGATGGGTTCGGATCAGAAGAGTATACAGGAGGGGTTCGGATTGGGGTAACCGATCCGTTCCGGTTTTGTCCCAAGGCTAAGTCTTCTTTCTCTTTCATTTCGTTCTGATCCGTCTTCGTAGCAGGTAGCTCTCCGATCCAACTGGAAGTAGTTGCTCTCCGATCCGAACAGCCGTTCCTCTCTGATTCCAACAGCAATAGTTCAACGATCCGAACAGCAGACTTCATCCGATCCGAACCGCTACACTGCTCCGATCCGACCCGCTTCAGTGCTTCCCAAGTTTTTTCAATGTTTCATATCTTGACTTTGTGTGGCCCAGTTTACAAAGTGGGCTAACATTTTGCCCCGTCAAAGGATGCTTCTGTTGGAGACGGAGCATGCTTTGACTATCATTGCACAGCGCTCTTCGAGGTAATTTTTCTTTTGATTTTTCTTGTGTTTTCATCTTTTTCTTCAAATTTCAATTTAATTCGTTACTGAGCTAAAGAATTCGGTTCGGTTCGGAATCCGATCCGAACAGACCCCTTCTTCTTTATTTTTTTATTGGACTATTGGGCCAAGCCTTGCTTCTGGACTGTCTATCCGATCCGAACGGAGGTTCTGCCATTGGGCTGTCGGACCGATCCGTATTGGGAGACGAATGGACACTCTACTCTTCTATATAAGCACTTCCTTCTTCCTTCTTTCATTTTTACTATTTTACCGCTCCCCAAGTTCTGCAAAACGAAAAAACCTAACTCCTGAAGCATCGAAATTCCCTTTAATTCTTGAAGTAATTACATTGGTAGGTCATAAAACTTTAGATAATTCCCTTTTTTAATTGATTTCGATTCGAATTCGTAGATGATTAGGACGATTTGAGCATGGAACTCTGATGACCTTGCCACCGTGACCCCCCCTCGTCATCGTCGTCAGTAGATTCGTCGTCACCTCGAGATAGTAACAGAGGGGGTTAGAATCCGTTGTTGAATGCACCAGCGCATAATCGCTTGGCTTTGATTTGGGTGATGGGCAAGAAAATGGCCTTGGCGTTGGTTAGGGGAGAAATAGGATGAAGGAGAAGAAGAAGATAGTAGGGAATCGGTTCGGTTCGGAGGGATATGGAAGGTGAAAAAACAAGGGAAAAGGAAGGAAGTTCAGGAAGTCGGACCGGGTCGGGGCACGTAAAGAAAGGAAACAGAAAAGAAATCCAGGAGATCGGATCGGGTCGGCGTAATTATTTAAAGAAGGGGGAAAAGGAGCTTACCTAACCGGATCGGGTCGGACTGTAGGATAAAAGGAGGAGAAGTATGACAATTTGATCCGATCCGAACCGTCAGGGGACTCTACCTCCGAACCGATCCGATTTTGATTTCTGAGTTCCACAGTTTATCTGAGCTCAAGTCGAGGCCGCACCTCCGATCTGATCCCCATAAACGTGCCCGAACCGAACCGAAGAGCAGTTCATCTTAATGCATAAAAACTTGTTTAACTGGCCCAGTCAACTTTTGGCATAATCTTCAACCTAATGGACAGTTAGGATAGTGCCTTGCAAACATAACTGGACATCAAGAACTATTTCAACTCTTTATAATTTGCCAAACTTTTTCGTCGCACTTTTAAACATTTACTTTGCACTTTCCGCATACATTGTTTACACTTTAGTTTGCACACATGCACGCGGGGGATACGGGCTAATTTGCTCTAATTTGTGCTATTGCTTCTTCAATAGTTTTAAAACCATGAGACCCAGATGCTCTTCCAAACTAGTTGAGAAGAAAGAAGCCTCGGAAACCTCCAGTAAAATTACTCTCGAGGACATATCTTCTCCGTCGGATCCAGAATGGAATAATGAGGGTTCAGACTACGAGGTTGGAAATCGTGAAAGTGACGAAGTGTCTTCAGAGAATGAAGTTTCTCTAGGTTTTGAAGAGGAAGGAGGGGTTGGCGACGACCGGGCTCCTGATGAGTTTGAATCGGCTGTCATATTATCACCCCAAGATTCTGTTGAATCAACAATTGATAACGACCGACTTACCCGAATTTGTTTGAAATACGTGATAATGAAAAGGGACACTCTAGCGCCTTCGAGATCTGACCGTCCCCACAACCCTCCAGAAGGATATATGGTGGTCACTCGGTTGATGTGTATGGTCGGTGCTATCCCTCCATTTTCTCCCTTCATCGTTGATTTTCTAAGACAAATGCAGATTGCCCCCATGCAGCTGCATCCCAATTCTTATGCCTACTTGCACACTTTATACATAGCATACCGTGAGATCTTAGGCATAGAGCTCACTTTCGATGACATTCATTTCTTCTATAACCTCAAGCATCGGACTCGAGAGACTCCTTCTTTCTGCTATTTTGAGTCTGTTCCTAAGAGGAAGATAATCTCAGCGCCATTCAGCAGTAAAGCTGGAGATTCCAGATTGGAGTGGTTTTATGTGAAGCGACAGCCTGGGTGTGCCAGGAGATGGACGAAATGAAGTAAAGCACTGATTATCTACATCTTTGCTCTATACCTTCAAGTCATTGTCTTAACTCGTTTTTCTTTTTGTTTGCCGTCGACAATCCAAAACAAATATCAGATCAGGTGTTCTTTGACCGGATGCACCAACTTCTTAATGGCGACCAGAAATTCCTGACTATTGATGAAGTCCTTAAGGACGAATATCTTCACTTTCATGGGCTGTTATCCGTTTTTCGTAGTATTGGTCATGGGACGGCTCCATACGTATATATCCCTCCAGTGGATGTAGTCCCAGAGACAGGAGAAGGTTCGGGAGTTCCTGCAGTGCCTCTTCAAACTTCACCTTCTCCATCTTCTACTCAAGATGACGAATTGGCTAACCTGGCCGAAAAACATCGTGAAGGATATACTGCCCCCGAGGAGGCTACTTCTCTGGAAAAGTCAACATCCTCCAAAGAGTCGCCACTTAATGCTTCCGAGGGAGATGTCCCTAGTACTGATGACCCATTATTCCAGGGTTTGGGTGATCTCCCCTTACCTGAAACTATATGCACTTCAGAGGATTTTAGGAAGGATCCTTTAGTCTTCACCTCTTCTGAAGAGACCACTCCTGCTAAGGCCAAAGTGCCTGCCCTTACTTGTCTAGCTTCGGACTCGGGTTAGTTGGGAGGAAACACACCACTTAAGACACACTTTATACAATAGCATTAGCATTCATTGCACCTCTCTCTCTCTGTGAAACTATTGATTCTGAATTTCACTTGTCTTATTGTGCAGGTACGATGTCCCGATCTTACTATGATATCAGGAAGCTCCGCCGCAGCATGTATAATCCACCTCAAGATATCGAGTATGATCGCCGTGATGATTGCGGTAGGGAGGAGAGAAGGCCTTATGAACCCTATCGCCCTCGACCCTCACGTTCTCGCTCTCCCGTTCGGTCGGACTAAGAGAAATATAAAGGTTATCAAAGTCGTAGGGAAGAGGACATGCCACAATCGAAAGACTCCACCTCTTCCCACGAAAAGCGTAGCAGAGAGAGAAGTCCTCCAAAAGATACCGAGTCTCGAAGTAAACGCAAGGTCCCTGCTACTAAACGGCCTAGGACAGACAAAGAAACTATTGAATCCTCCACACACAGGGACACTGAATTGACGATCCCCGCTCCTCCACCACTAGATGCAGAAACTGCAATCAAGCGAGCGTATTTGGAGGAGCAATTTCCCGAACATTACTTCAAGACTTTGACTTTTTTACCTGCCTTCGAACCTATTTCTTCCAGGTGGGCAGACGAGGCCAAAGCAAAGATAGACGCGGTTGAAAAACAGTATTCTGAAATATTCAAATATTCACGCAACCTTTCCAGAATTATCCGTACTCTAATCACGAATGCTGATTCAATGCAAAAAACCGCGGAAGATGATGCAAAGGCCATAAAGAACCTGGGAAAAGATTTGGAGGACACACAGGCCCAGCTTGATATTGCTCAGAGGGACGCTACGAACTTCAAACAACAATTTGAAGATATGCAAAAACGTTATCATGACTTGCTTGAATCTCACACTCAAGAGCGTTCTGAGTTAAAAAAGAAAGCTGAGGATGCTAAGTCAGATGCTGCTAAGACGCGCCTTGCTTACACTGACCTCGAACGGAAAAATGCCGAGTTAGCAAAGAGGAATGCTGAGCTAGAAAAGAAAAATGCTGAGTTGGCTTCAAAGCTACTGGAGGTAGAGAACAGAGATGCCCTGGCGGAGGGCAACCTTGAGTGTGCTATCAAATCTGCGAAGGAGGCCCACAAACAACTGTCAGAGGCGGAGGCAGAGATTCAGGGTTTCAGCGAATTAATGATTGAATTCTTCGCACATATCATCCGTCCACGAAACATTTCTTGGATCGAGGATTACCCATCCACTCTAGTTCAGGTATGGAGTCATATCGTTGAGTGGGAAAAAGAGGAGCTCAAGGTCGATTCCATCGATGGGGATAAACTAATGGAGAAATACTTGAGGGATGATGAGCTAGAACGCCTAGCTGAAGGGCGCCGCCTCATTGCTGATGCTATGGAAGAAAAGAGGCGGAGGACTAAACAGAAGAATGTTCCCGAGGCTGGTTCCTCTTCTACTACCCCCGCAACTTCGGAAGTAGAGGGGTATGACCCTGGAAATCCGGGAATCCCCCGAATAGCTTTGCTATCTCCTATCCCTGAAATGGCATCAGAGACAGTAGTTACCCCTGCCGATAAGTCTTCGGGAGGTATCCCTACCTTTTCTCCTCAATTCGTCAAGGCTATTTCTACCTTTCGCCACGTGATTGAGCAATCAATGAAAAACCCATTATTTTCTCCTGAGTTGATAACTATTGCTTCTCACTCTATAGGTATTGAGCCATCCAGAAAGACAGATGTGACTCAAGGAGCCGCCTCTGAGGCAGAGCCTACGAAAAAGGCAAAAGGAGGGAAGGAGAAGGCTGCTCCTATAGACTTGGGAGAAGGAAGTGAGCCGACTAAGGCTGACACTCCCCATGATGAAGAAATGATAGCAGCCTTAAAGGATGATGGCGGTGACGGAGGACATGAGGAAGATCCAGAGGTGGCAATAGTCGGGGAGTCGAAAAATGCTGATGATGTTACTTAGGCTGCAATGAAAGCTGATCAAGATAAACGCTTGCAATTAAAAGCCGAAGAACTAGACCCTGAAGCCCTCAAGCCTCTCGCAGTTGTGGATGCGGGATCAAGGTTAGTTGTTAAGCTCTCATCTAGATCTATTACAGAGGAACTCGCTAAAAAATCTTCTCTTGATTCCAGCGCTCCGCCCTCCGGGAAGAAGTCAACCGGTTCCAGCACCGCATCTTCAGGAAAGAAGAAATCAAAACGAATCTTGACAGAGGCCGAGAAAGAGGCAAAGGATACGGAGAAAGCCACCAAGAAGTCTAAGGCTCACTCGAAATCTAAATAGTGGGTTGCCTTGTGTCGTTTTAGCATTTAGTGAACCAACAATTGCTGCTACAAGAGTGGCCCTTGCACCTTCTTTTTTAGTTATTTTCCTGGACAAATTCATTCACTCGTAAATAAAAAATAACTCATTTTCTGCAATGTCTGTTTGTCAGTAGTTCTGCACTTATGTAAAAATGCCTGTCATACTATAGTTATGAAATGAAGTTACGGAGGGAGGAAATATGTGTATACATATATGCCCCCAGTCAATTCTCACAAATTATTTGAGGCTTAATAAAGCAATCTGAATGCTCCCGATTTTCTAACGGGATAACATTTTCTGTGTCGTCAATGCCTGTCGTTTTTTCTGGCATTTCTTTTATACTCTCCTGTCTTATATTCAGGTTAGAGTTCTTACTGAGGCGGTCTCTTGTCTGGGTGCACCTTCACGCCTCAGAGGACGTCGTCTTCCCGTCCTTTTATACTCTCTCTCTCTCTGGAGAGTTAGAGTTCGAGCTCAGCAATCTATTCATTCCCCGGTCTTTCAGCGGGGAAGGATCTCTTTCTCAACGCTCAGTCGGAGACGCTTTTATACTCTCTCTCTCTCTCTCTGGAGAGTTGGAGTTAGGGGAAGGATCTCTTTATCAGCGCTCAGTCGGAGATGCTTTTATACTCTCTCTCTCTCTGGAGAGTTAGAGTTAAGAATGTCGTTTTCTCATTCTTTTATGTCTTGTCGCACAAATAGTCGTTGTTCTTTTTCTTATGTTTAAACTGTTTTCAACCTTTTCAGGTTTTGAATCATCTTATATTCCATAATCACAACAGAATAGTCGATGAATGTATATATATAATGCATAAAAGCGAATAACACACGATATTTTTATAGTGGTTCGGCTAAGTCGTAGCCTACATCCACTTTATAGTCCTTTATTCATATCATCAGATTTTCCCAAGGCAAGTCGTGCCTTATTACAGAGTTCATAAGAAAAATAACAAAGAGTACAACATTTCTAATCCAAATATCGCATCAAGTGTTGGGCATTCCATGCCCTAGGGAATTCTTCGCCATCTACGGTCGTTAACTTGAAGGTTCCTTTTTTAAGTTTCCGTTGGATGACAAAGGGTCCTTCCCACATTGGACCGAGGTGAGGAAGGGATGGAAAGACTCTCTTTAGCACCAAATCTCCTGGTTCAAAAGTCCTAAGGCAAACTTTTTTGTCGTAATAGCGTGCCATCTGACGTCGATGCCTTGCAGCACGCAAATCCGCTTCGTCCCTTTTTTCTTCGATTTCATCAAGAGACTCGAGTAAGAGTGCCCGATTCATCATCGGGTCATAATATGTCACCCGATGGGAAGGGACTTCAAGCTCAACTGGAATTACTACTTTTGAGCCGAAAGAGAGAGAGAAAGGGGTATGACCAGTAGCCGTCTTAAATGTTGTCCGATATGCCCACAAAGCTAGGGGCAATTCATCAACCCATTTTGCTTTTGCGCGCTCTAACCGTTTCTTGAGGATGGATTTTATTACTTTGTTTATTGCCTCAACTTGCCCGTTCGACTGCGGATAAGCAACCGCAGTGAATCGCTTGTCGATCTTATACTTCTGGCAGAAATTTCTGAATTCAGTACCATCAAACTGGGTTCCGTTGTCGGTAATAATGGTCCTTGGGATCCCGAATCGGCATAAAATATTTCTAACCACGAAACTTATCACCTTTCTTGCCGTGATTTTGGTCAAGGGCTCAGCTTCCACCCACTTCGTAAAATAGTCCACAGTGACTATTGCATATTTCGCTCCTCCTTTAGCAATCGGTAGAACTTCAATGATATCAATTCCCCACGTGGAAAATGGCCAAGGACTCACCATCGATTTGAGTTAGGTCGACGGTGCTCTGGGGATTTTGGCGAATCTCTGGCACTTATCGCAACGTCGTGAATAATCAGCTGCATCTTTATTAATTGTGGGCCAGAAGTATCCATATCGCAATATCTTTTTTGGTAAAGTCTGACCTCCTGTATGATCTCCACACTCACCTTCGTGCACTTCTCTTAGTACACGTTTGATGTCGTCGTGTACTATACATCGTAACAGGGGCATAGAAAATCCTTGCCAATAAAGAGTATCATCTTGCATGACATATCTGGTAGCCTTGCGAACTATAGCCCTTTTCTCACTCTTCTTTGATGGGAGTGTCCCAGTCTTAAGGAAGTTCTTAATTGGGGTCATCCACGACTCCTTCTCCGTTTCCTCTTCGAAAGCGAACTCAATTTCCATTGACTCAAAACTTGGCGATTCCAACGTTTCAATTGGAGTTATTTCAGTTTCTTCTGGATTGTCGAAACTAGCTAGCTTTGCCAGCCTGTCTGCCTTTTGGTTTTCGGCTCTCGGGATATGTGTTATACTGTACCGCTCCAGGTTGCTCAATAGCTCTCTCACTTTCCCGAGGTAGGCGATAAGTTGAGGTCCCCGAGCCACAAATTACTCTCGCACTTGGCAAACAACGATTTTGGAGTCACAGAATATGTCCAACATTTTTATTCCGAAGTCTTTAGCAAGCTTCAGCCCGGCAATCAGGGCTTCGTACTCAGAGTCATTGTTAGTCGCCGAAAATTCTAATCGTAGAGCGTAATATAATGACCGTCCTTCAGGAGTGACTAAGACGATTCCAGCTCCGAACCTTCGGTCGTTCTTGGCTCCATCTGTGTATAGCTTCCATGGATCTATCTTTATTTCATCCTCGGACTTAACCACTCTGTCATTGATCACTTCCTCCTCTGGGATGGTGAACTTTGCTATAAAGTCTGCCAGAGCTTGCCCCCTTATCGACCTTCGTGGCTGAAAATTTAAATCAAACTGACTTAAATCTATATTCCATTTGATCAACCTTCCCGATGCTTCGGGTCTCTGCAACACCTGCCTCAGGGGCTGGTCAGTGTATATGGTTATTGGATGAGCTTGGAAATAGTGGCGAAGTTTTCGGGATGCGATTAGGAGGCTGTAAGCGAGCTTCTCAATCTTTGGGTAGTTGCGTTCTGTCGCTGCCAATTTCTTACTTACATAATATCTTGGCCTTTGCACTTTGTCCTCTTCTCGAACCAAGGCTGTGCTAACGGCGTGAGCCGAAACTGCCAAGTAAACAAATAACTCTTCGTGATCCACCGTTTTTGACAAAATCGGTGGTTTTTCTAGCAATTCCAATAAATTTCGAAAGGCCTCAACACAGTCCGGAGTCCACTCGAAGTTCTTCTTTCCCCTTTTAATCAAATCAAAAAACGGGACGCATTTGTCCGTGGCTTTAGAGATAAACCTACTCAACGCGGCTACTTTCCCTGCAAGACTTTGGACGTCTTTAATTCTCTTCGGCTCTTCAATGTTTCTGATTGCTACTATTTGACTAGGATTAATTTCAATTCCACGGGAACTCACAATGAAGCCTAGAAATTTTCCTGATGCCACTCCGAATGAACATTTTAAAGGATTCAACTTCATCCGATACTTTCGCAGAATACCAAACATTTTTGCCAAGTCTTGCGTGTGACTGGAGGACTGTTTCGATTTGACAAGCATATCATCCACGTAAACTTCCATAGTCTTCCCTATTTGATTATAAAACATTCTGTTTACCAAGCGCTGATAAGTGGCTCCGGCGTTTTTCAATCCGAATGGCATTACAACATAACAATATAACCCCAAATTTGTAATGAAGCTCGTATGTTCTTGATCTGGCACATGCATAGGAATTTGGTTGTACCCAGAATATGCGTCCATGAAAGAGAGAAGTTCTTGACCCGCTGTCGAATCTACAAGCTGGTCAATCCTGGGAAGTGGGAAACTGTCTTTTGGGCAAGCTTTGTTCAAATCTGAAAATTCAATGCAAGTCCGCCACTTTCCATTCGGCTTCTTTACTAAGACGGGATTCGATATCCAGTCGGGATATGTCGAATCTCGAATAAATCCGTTCTATTTCAGCTTCTCCACTTCTTCTTTGAGAGCAGCCGACCTCTCTGGGCCCAGCATACGTCTCTTTTGCTTCACAGGCGGATGTTTCGGGTTTACATTTAGTGTGTGACTTAGGATGGATGGCGATATCCCACACATGTCAGCGTGGGTCCAGGCAAACACGTCCAAGTTCGCCTATAAGAAATCTGTTAGTTCTTTGGCCCGACGTGGATCCAATTGAGAGCCAATCTTCAAAACTCTTATTGGATCAGCTTCATCAACGGGAATTTCCACTGTCGCTTCATTAGGAGTTGCATTTCTAATCTCTGGTTCCTCGTCTTTTCTGGGATCCAGGTCTTCAGGTGTTCTTTTGGGCAACTCCTTCCGGGTCGATCTCTCTAATTGCTATGCCGAGCCCCCTTTGGGGGAGGCGGGACATCTTTACTCTCGATGTTAAGTCCTTTCATCAACATCTTTAATTCGGCAACATAGCAGGCCCATCCGGAAACTTGATCCCCTCTCATTACTCCAGTTCCGGCTTCAGTTGGGAACTTAAGCAATAAACACCAAGGGGCGATGCAAGCTCTGAACTCAGTAAGGGCAGGCCTCCCCAAAAATGCATTATAAGGTGAATCTACGTCCAACATTACGAACTGAAGCATCCGCACTCTTCGGCGTTCTCCTTGCCCCAAGGTCACGGGCAATTCTATGTACCCCATGGGAGCTGTTGACGCCCTGTTGAAGCCTCTGATCCATCCTTCACATGGCTTCAAATCTTCAGATTCAAGCTTCATCTGATCGAATGACTTTTTAAATAAAATATTAACAGAACTTCCATTGTCTACTAACACCTTATGAACCAAGGCCGGCCCAATGGTGGTAGTAATGACCAACGGATCATCAGTGGGTGATTGGATCCCAGTATTATCTCTGCTGCGGAACATCACGTCGTCAAACATTGTCTTCTGTTGTTTTATGGGGGCGATATCTTCCAAATCATCACCTTCATTCACATCTATGTGCTTGGCAGCATTTACATATTGATCCATTGCTCTAAAGCTACGGATTGCTGGGTGAGGTCCACCCACTATGGAGTTGATAACAATTCCCTTGCCTTTTTGCTGCGCTGTAGGCTTGGGAGCAGATTGAATCTGTTTTGGTGTCTGCTCTCCTTGCCCCCTGTCCCTCGGGGCAACCTTATATTCATCCAGTTTCCCTTCACGCAGCAACTTCTCAATCACATCTCTCAAATGCCAACATTCATTGGTTGAATGCCCATGAGTTCCATGAAACAAACAAAACTTCCCAGTTGCCATTTCTTTCTCTGTCGAGTCACGAAGTGGTGGTCTTTTATATTGCAAAACATTGTATGTATCCAGGTAAATGTTCTCCAAAGTGTCGTTCAACGGTGTATAATTCTCATAAGTCTGGAATCGGGGCCTTTTGCTAGGATAACTTCCTCTATTTCTATTTCTTCTGTTACCATTCGCATTACGGTTATTGTTGTTGCCCCCGTTTCCAGAATTGTCGTTTCCACTCTTGTTTCCCACATTTACTTCAACTTTTCCGGAACTTTCCCCAGACTGCTTCACGGCGACGTTACTCTGAACATTTTCTTTTGAAGCCGCTTCAGACTTTCTCTTCCGGTTTGCCCTGGCCTCCTCTCGTCTCAAATAAATATCGGCCTTTTCATAGAATATCTCTCTCGTGGAGGGTGTCTTCCCAGAAAGGTAATCTCCAAACTCGGATTCAGGATCGACTCCTTCCTTTGATGCCATCAAGATGGTGGGCTCATGCGGGTTGCTAACTTCAGTCACAACTAAGTTAAAATGGTCAAGATATGACCTCAAAGATTCTCCTGGCGCCTGCTTAATTCTTGATAATTCAATAACACTTTTGGACTTTCGGGTATGGAGTCGAAACTGATTTATAAAACGTTCGCTCAATTCCTTATAATTCAACACCGAACGAGGGGGAAGTCGGGAAAACCATAACAGCGCCACATCCTCTAAATAGATCGGGAATGCCTTACACTTCATTGCATCAGGAGCAGCGGCAGCATTCATAAGCCACGAGTATCGCATCAAATGCTGTCCTGGATCAGTTCTCCCATTGTACTTGTCCATCTGTGGCAGGTTAAAACGCCGGGGAAACTGAAAATCGAGGATGTCGTCAGTGAAAGGAGTATGGCTTCGCTCAATGCCATAATCTTCATTGGTATAGTTCCGGCTCTCGGACATAATCTGGCGTACCATTGCCTGTACATCAGCATTAGTTAGGGACCGTTCAGGTTCCCTGGTCCTGGTATCCGGGTTCCTTCTGGGCTCTTGTTCAGGAGATGCCCTTCTTCTTTGAGCTTCTTCTGCTCTATTCCTCTCCCTACGCTCCCGGTCGATCTCGGGAGGAGGGGACTGGAGCCTTTCCCCTGAGTGGGATCATTGTTTCCTAGTGCTCTTGCAATATCCTCGCGAGACCCCAAAGATCCGAATGTCAGCTGCTCCAAATTCTGAGGTCGTTCGAGCGGCCTTCGTTCACGGGGCCGCTCTTCCTCGGAAGAAGAAGACTGATCCACTGGTGTGTGACGAACCGGGGATGGGGTTCTCTGTCTACGGAGTTCGCTAATTTCCCTGCTCATGAGTCTCATATTTTTCTGCATCATGAGATTGGTGCGCTCGTGGATTTTCATAGCCTCCCTAGTATTCTCAAGCATGTCAAGTAGGCGCGAGAAATCTCCTTGAGTGATGGGCGCGGATGGATTGACCTGATCATTGACCCTGGTGGCTGGAATCGGAGCATTTGTAGGGGCTCGAGTAGAGGCTCCAACATCACCAAGCGATGGGTTGGTTCGGAGATGGGAAATCGGGTCGGGTCGGAGCTGGAAAGCTTGTTCGGGTCGGAGCTGGAAAGCCAGATCGGGTCGGTGTAGGGCAAGCTGCTCGGGTTGGTTCAGGTTGGAGGAATGCACTGCTTCAGAATCTCCTACTCGGATCGGATTGGAGCTCTCCCCGTGAAGGCGGTTCGGGTTTCCTGTATCGGTTCGTCCTGCTGCTGAGCTCTGCCCACGTGACCTTGTCACAATCGCATTTTGCTGATCTTCGCCAACTCCATTTCCTCGACCAGATTGAACTTCTTTGCCTTTTCCTTTGGCCATGTTTCTTCAACAATCAATTCAACAAATATCCAAGAGCGTCGAAACTTGAGGATTAACTTCTTTGAACTCAACGGTCCAAAAAGTAGAACGATAATCCCGAAAAACAGAGAATTCAGATGGTTCTCAGTGGAAGCACCAAAATGTTAGACCAAAAAGTGGTTCTAATACCCAAATTGACTAAAAGCAGAATAAAATCAGATCAAAAATAAAATGAACACATAGGATTTATAGTGGTTCGGCGAAGAAATGCCTACGTCCACTTGTCTTTCACTATTTTCAATGATGTAGTTGCAATTACAATGAAATTATCACTGAATTTCTCTCACAACTCACTTACATTCACTCAATTGTCTAAAAACAAATAATGAAAGAAGATTTGGATTTTCCGGGAGTGCTGGAATTCGGGTTATGAAGGTGGTTGAACTCTCAAAATGCCAGAAAAAAGATCCCTTTCTTTGTCTCCAGATAGGGTATTTATAGGTGAAAATTCGCTCAGAACCCGATCCGGATCGGAGCCACGTGTCATCCATCCCATTAGCCTTGGGTTCGGATAGATTTCTGTGTTGACAACGCATCAGAGCAATGGACGTTGTGGGTAGGAACTGGTCATAGCCGCTCCGAATAACTTGGCGATCATGCAGGAGAATGACGTGGAAGATGGGTTCGGATCGGAAGAGTATACAGGAGGGGTTCGGATCGGGGTAACCGATCCGATCCGGTTTTGTCCCAAGGCTAAGTCTTCGTTCTCTTTCATTTCGTTCTGATCCATCTTCGTAGCAGGTAGCTCTCCGATCCAACTGGAAGTAGTTGCTCTCCGATCCGAACAGCCGTGCCTTTCTGATTCCAACAGCAATAGTTCACCGATCCGAACAACAGACTTCATCCGATCCGAACCGCTACACTGCTCCGATCGGACCCGCTTCAGTGCTTCCCAAGTTTTTTCAATGTTTCATATCTTGACTTTGTGTTGCCCAGTTCACAAAGTGGGCTAACAATAGTAATTATCCTTTAGTGTTGGAGGCGCAAATCAACGTTATCTTATTCCTTTTGTTTGCTTTGTCATGCCCATTTGTTTCATTGTCATTCCTTGTTTTACCAGTTTATGCCTTTTTCTAATTACTTTAATAATTATATTGGTAAATTTATTGGACTCGCTAGACTTTATGTCTGACCCCCTTTGTTTTCGCCTCTTTTCTTACTTTTTTACCCCCCAAGTTCTCAGGGAGTGACTAGTACTAGTGGCGCTTGATTTGGATCTCCTTCTCTTTCTTTTGGAAGTGCTTGGATTGCTGAAAGTAAAGTTCAGCTTATCTCTTTTATGGCTACTGAAACACCCCACCCTCCATTAAGGTCACTCACAAAGGGAATGCCTTAACTTTGGTGGAGGTTTATAAGTAAAAGTCACAGATAAAACACAAGACAGTTATATAAGCAGCGGAAAACAAACAGACTTTTTATTTCATAAATACGTGTTCAAACAAAACATTTCCATAACTGTCACATAATAACTTCCAAAACATTACATCATTACTTATGTCTTGGTTATTACATTAAAGAAGCATAAAACATAATTAAAACCGCATAAATCCCCATGATTGTGTCCAACAGCCATAGCCTAGGAGAGAGAGTCCAAACCGTACATCTATTATCTTGAAGCTTGCAAAGAGTCTGACTAAGCTGAGTTGTTTCCTTCCTGTGGACCCGGGGGGGGAGCGGAAGAAAAGAAGACGAAATAAAATAGGATCAGACATAAAGCCTTGTAAGTCTAGTGACTCTTCAATATGAGAATAAGAAAAAAGACATGATAAGTATAAACTGGAAATAGGAAAGTATCATAAACTAAGGTAAAGCAGTTTGAACCGAATATACTTATCGCATCCCCACTATATCTCTGCACCTACTTGTATTGTCTTAACTGGCACCCCATGCTGGAGGTGAAGTGATCCCCTTTCTTTTATTCCAATGATCGGCTCCTACTCGCATAATCATCTGTGTCTTACGGCCCCCGAATATTGTAGATACCTATGCTGACCCACCATGGGGTGTATCATGTCCCATGGTGGCGACCCGATACAAACCTTAGAATGCATAGGTTATACTACTGGTGCCCCAGTGCACTGTTTGTCCGCTCCGAAGTATGTGCACGCCCGCACACCGTTAGAACCCTCACTGTTACACCCACCGCCATCGCTTTTGACCGCTAACAATCAGCCCAGTAATCGTGCCCCACCTTGCCTAGTTTCAGGGTACCATGATACCCAATTGGGTTACTACTGAAATGGGTTGCCATTAATAGGGTTTTCTAGTCAAACATGTTAAGTGGTTAAGTGTCTGTATTTAAATAACCCCACCCATCAGTTTAATTAACAAGTTGAATTGGTTAAGTGTTTTTGTTAACTTAACCCTACCATCCTGACTTGTCTGTCCTTAGCTTCTTAAAGCACCGACCACTCACATTAGACAGATACTGTTGCGATTACTGGATGTGCCGGTCGGTTCCGGGCAGGGTCACACCGTAACTCAGTCTAACCTCGGTTCGTTATTGGGCTCCGTGCTTAACCACCAACATTGGATAGGTATTGTTGTGACTACTGGACAACCGAGCGGGTCCGGGCAGGTTTACATCACAACTCAATCCAACCTCGTGTTAAGCATATTCGTATTTTTCTAAATTTACATATTTGTCTTTATTACTTAATATATGTAAATTTTTCAACAATTAAATGTTGTGGCCCACTTTCCAAGTTTAACATTTTTGGTATAAAGAATTTATACCATTCAAGTGCCACAAATTTTGGCATGTGACAAACATGCCAATTTTATATATTTTCACTAATTTATGTCAAGTTTTACCAATATTTCCAACGTTACCCCGTTTAAATATTAGGCTAACAATCTAAGCTTAATTCTCGTTCGCATGGTTTTTAACATATAATATTAGGCTAAAAACTTAGCCTAATTTACCGCACACAAATTGGCATAAGGGAATTCATAGACATAAACATGACATAGGTGTACACTTGGCATTTTTGGCATAGTCAATATGAACATCATAGGTGTGAACTTGCAAAATAGTCAACATACATATATGTGAATTTGCAACATAGACTAAATCAACATACATGTGAATTTGCAACATAGCCTAGTTCAACTTACATATATGTGAACTTGCATTGAAATAGGGATCTAACCAAATAGGTATCACATAAATTAGCATATGATTTAGACAACATAAGCCTAAACATGTCTTGGACCTAGGCATAACATCGAACATCACTAGCATATGACAAGGATAATGACATTTTCATAAGTATGTATAATTTTGTGGCAAGGATGTGAACTAGATCCAATCATATATCTAATTACAACATGAAACGTGTATTAAAGTGGATCTTGGCATGGATCCAATTAACTTGCAACTTTCTTACAAACATACTAGCATGTATGTGAACATAATTGTTTAGGCATAAAGGTTCTAGCATATATATATACATGAAATTTTAGTCACATACAACCTATATAACCACATAAACATATAGATATCGATTACAACATGAACTATACAACTTGCATGTGATTCTACATGTATAATAGGATCAATATCAACTCAACTATACCACAAACATCACAATACCACAATCATTTAAATACATAGATGTGAATTAACATCATTGTTCCATAATAACACATTTCCATTTTACATCGAATCAAATCCAAACTTTAATTCACATCGGAGAAATCACTATACTTACAACACACGACGGTCTTGTTTTTTGATTTCTGAGTTCTCAATTTGAATTGCTTTCCTTTAAGTAGACTAACGTTGTTTGGATCGTGTTTTAACTTTGATTTTGGCTCATCTCTAAGCTTTCTACAAGTGGATGCTACTCTTGGCTTCCTTCCAGTAGCATGATGGCTCTATCTCCAATTTATTTGTGTGAATTTAGGTTTAGACTCAAGTTGTATTTATAGAATTTCAAATAAATTAGAGCCGTCGATGAAGCTAGAATGAATCCAGACCATCCATCTCAAGAGAAGCCAATCAGAAAGTGACATGTAAGCACTAGTGACACAGCTAAGCCCCAAAAATCGACCAAAAACCCGACCAGACCAGCCAAACCAGGTCGACTTGGCAGGTCGACCCCCAGGTCGACTTGGCAGGTCGACCCCCAGGTCGACTTGGCAGGTCGACCCCCAGGTCGACCTGGTGCCTGGGCAGGAATTTTCCCGCCCAGCCCAGTTTGGGTCTGATTTTTGAAATTTGAACCTAGTTTGAACTGTTATTTTAATTTGAATTCTGAAACTTCCAGAGGTCATAACTCTTTCATACGGAGTCCGATTCACGCAAACTCGGACTCTATCTCAAGTAGAATTCCGAGATGAGCGCAACGGTGTAACCCATTTCCCTTAATTCTTTCATTTAGAATTAATTATACGTTAATTTGTTAATTTACTGTTAACAGAAAATTCAGGGTGTTACATTCTCCCCTCCTTAAAGGATTTCGTCCGCGAAACCTTCAAGTCTAGGAGAACATAATTCCTAACATCCAATCGTCCATCTACTCAACCATCAACCACAAGCGTCCATTTTCCTTAAAAGACTTCTAATGCTTCATGATCATATGCATAGTTGTGTATATGTTCTTATCTAGTGCAAAATCAGGCGGTCTACTGATTCAGTTGACCTCTTAATACAAATCATGTATGTGCCATGAATCCATATGTATGCAAATTTTTCCTACTCATAAATCTACATGAGTGCGCAATCATTCATACAAATGCAACATCCATATGATGGAATATCAAGTTTCAACCACATACAAGTATGAATACATATATGCATATGCAATATGAAGTGATTGAGCCGATCTAAAACTTAGGTTGTGTGTGTATATGCATCCATAAGCAATCACTAGCAACCACTTGCAACCACTTGCAGCCAGCAACCATAGCATGTTTCAATTACATGTTTACATCCATTAGTTTCTACCTAAGGATAAAGGATAAGACCAAGGAAATATACCTAAAAAGATAGATACAAAAATAGATTAAGGAAAAAGAGTAATCAAAGATGTACCCTCAAAAAGAAAAGGGTAAGCCGCGCGTATTTTGTCCTCAGTTTCCCAAGTCGCGTCTTCCTCGGCGTCGCTCCACTGAACTTTGACGAGCTTTACTTCACGGTTGCGTAGCTTTTTCACTTCAGTTCCTACGATTCGAGTTGGAATTCTCCTCATAGTTGCGTCGCGTTCCACTTCGGCTTCTTCTAGAATGCTTGGCTCCACCACTTCCGCAGATTCATCTAGACATTTTCGGAGATGAGAAACGTGAAAGACGTTGTGGATTCCAGCCAACCTTTCAGGCAGCTCTACTCTATGAGCCATTTTCCCAATCTTCTCGATGATAGGGAACGGTCCTACAAATCATGGTGCTAGCTTTCCTGTGGATCCAAAGCGAACGACGTTCCTTAAAGGGGACACCTTAAGGAAAGTCCCGTCCCCAACCTCAAACTCAAGGCCGGTCCTTCTTTTGTCGGCGTAGGATTTCTATCTGTCTTGGGCAGTCTTCGTTCTCCTTCGTATCAAGTCCACTTTTTCTAAAGTTTCTCTAATCATGTCTGGGCCAAGTATAAGCTTATCGGTATACTCCCACCAACAAGTTGGTGATCGGCACGGTCTTCCATATAGAGCTTCGAAGGGCACCATACCGATAGTGGCTTGGTAACTGTTGTTGTAGGCGGATTCCACTAAAGGAAGATGATCCTCCCAAGTCCCTCCGAAGTCAAGAACGCATAGTCTCAGAAGATCTTCTAATACTCTATTCACCCGTTCTTTTTGACCATCAGTTTGGGGGTGATAGGCCATGCTCAAGCATAACTTTGTGCCTACGGCTTCTTGCAGACTCCGCCAAAATTCGCTCGTAAAGAAGAGATTTCTGTCACTCACTATGCTGGAGGGTATTCCGTGGAGTCGAACTATTTCCTTAGATAAAGAGAAGCTAGAGACGAAGCAGTCCTTCTACTCTTGATAGGTATAAAGTGGGCGCTTTTAGTAAGCCTGTCCACTATTACCCAAATGCTAGTATTGCTTCTTCTTGACCTAGGCAACCCGTCAATAAAGTCCATTGAAATGTTATCCCACTTCCATTGCGGGACTTCTAGAGGATGAAGAAGTCCCCAGGTTTCTTTTGTTCTGCCTTGACCTGTTGGCATGTCACGCACTTAGAAACGAAATCTGCCACATCTTTCTTCATGTCGTTCCAATAGAAAACTCTCTTTACGTCCTTGTACATCTTGTCCCTGCCTGGGTGTATTGTCATCTTGGAATGATGTGCTTCCTCGAGAACCTTCTTTACCAAATCCCTTGCTTGTGGGACGCACAATCTTCCATCTCGCGTTGGCCAACCCTTATCATCGATAGAGTACCTATTGAGGTGACTGGAAGTTTCACCCCTGATTAACTTATCAATCACATCCACAAGTTGAGGATCTTCACGTTGTGCGGCCTCTATTATGTCTAAAAGAGTGGGCCGTACTTCTAGGGATGCCAATAAACCAGGTACAAAATCAGAGGATGGCCTAAAGTCAAAATTGGCTATATACTCCAAGCTTTGCCTTTCTTCAAAGAGAGGGCTTAAGATCAGTTTCTTTCGGCTTAACGCTTCTGCTACTATGTTGCCTTTGCCGAGAGTATAGGAAATTTCAAAATCATACGAGGCAAGGAATTCCATCCATCTTTGCTGCCTTAAGTTAAGATCTTTCTGTGAGAAAAGATACTTCAACGATTTATGGTCAGTATATGATTCCATCTTCTCACCTAGGAGATAATGGCGCCAAGACTTAAGCGCAAAGACAATGGCGGCCAACTCAAGATCGTGGTTTGGGTGGTTCTTTTCATGCACTTTCAGTTGTCTTCCACCATAAGCTACTACCCTCCCTTCTTGCATCAGAACAGCGCATAGTCCCGTACCACAAGCATCAGTGTATACTGTGAACATCTTGCTTCCACCTGGCAAAGTCAGAGCTGGGGCTGTTGTGAGAGCCCTTTTTAATTATTGGAAAGAAAACTCGCAATCCAAATCCCAAGTGAACGCCAGATTCTTCTTTGTTAGCCTTGTGAGTGGAGCTGATATTTTCGCGAAATACTAAATGAACTTTCGGTAAAAACTGGCTAACCAAAGAAAGCTTCGGACTTCGCTTGCATTTCTTGGTGACTTCCAATCTTGCACTGCCACCACTTTTGTGGGGTCTATAGCTAACCCCTCTTTGGACACTATATGTCCATGAAATCTGACCTCTTCTCTCCAAAAGTGGCACTTGGAGAATTTGGCTTTTAGCTGATGAACTCGAAGAGTTTCCATGATCTCCTTCAGATGCTAAGCATGTTCTTCCTCATTCTTTGGGAAGATCAAAATATCGTCTATGAAGACCACCACAAATTTATTGAGGAATTCTCTGAACACCCTGCTCATTAGGACCACGAAATAAGCGGGTGCATTAATCAAACCGAAAGGCATGACAAGCCACTCATAGAAACAGTCTGGGGTTCTGAACGCCATTTTATCAATGCTATCTTCAGCTACCCTTAGCTGATGGAACCCAGTAGCCAGATCAAGTTGGGAGAAGATCGACGCACCTACAAGCTGATCAAACAAATCGTCTATTCTGGGAAGCGGGTGTCTACACTTTTTAGTCAGCTTGTTTAGCTCCCTACAGTCCACACAAAGACGTAGTGAACCATCTGCTTTGGTGGCGAACACCACTGGAGCATTCCATTCTGAGATACTCCGCCTTATAAACCTCTTCTCGAGAAGCTCGTTAACTTGCTTACTGATCTCTTTTCTCTTCATTGGAGCCATGTGTCTAACAGACAGAGCTACGGGCTTTGCATTATCAACAAGATATATGCGGAAGTCTATTTCCCGCTTCGGAGGTAAGCCTTTCACCTCTTTTGAAGACATATGGATATACTCGGACCACTCTAACCGACTGCAAATTCTCAACAGAAGCGTCAAGCGACTCTAGATAACTGAGCATAACAGCATTCAAGGGATTACAAGAAATTTCTAGAGTGTTACTGAGCCAAGTCAAGAGTCTAACCACTCTTTTCTCCCAATCAAGAATGGCACCATTACTGGATAACCAGTCCATGCCTAAGATCAGTCCATACCCTGAGAAGCCCAAAACCAAGGCACTACATCTAAATTCAACACTTAGAATAGAGATTTTCAAATCCAAGCAAACCATCGACAAATAAGCCGAGCCCCCAACTGGATTCGAAACAACCAACGGATCTTCTACCATACTAGTGTCTAGGTGCAGAGATTCTACTAAAGCAGATGAAATAAAGGAGTGTGATGCACTAGAATCAAAGAGAGTGCGAACCAGATGATCATAAAGATAAACTAAGCTTTCTACAGAAATATTTCTACCTCGTTCCTGTAGAGGTGCCACCAGCGCGTGAACCTGTCCCCCTGAGGTGGATCCAGTCCTTTGTCCCTGCCCCCGCTTTTTTGGGCATTCCTTAGCCAAATGTCCAGTCTCTCCACAATGGAAATAATCCCCATTCATCTTTGCCTTCTTCTTCCTGCAGTCTTTCGTTATATGTCCCACAATGCCACAGAAATTGCACTTTCTCTTTTCACGGGATTTGTTATTCTTCCCGCCTTTCTTGAAGTCTATTTTCTTAGCCTGTAAACCCTCTTTCTTTTCTTGAGGCACTTCCGCCTTTATCTTCCTCGTGTAGCACCGCCATGCCCATCAAACTTTCATAGGTCGCTCACATGGGTATATGGGACATAGCAAGGATGTGTAGAGGCTCATTCAGACCCTTTGCGAAGCGAAGGGCCTTCTTGTGTTTACTAAATCCAGCCCAAATCTGGCCAGTTGATTAAACTGATTGACGTACTCCTTGATTGTCATACTTCCTTGTTTAAAAGTTAGGAACTTCTCCATTTGCAGGCTTCTTTCAGCTTGGGAGAGGAATTTCATCTCAAACCTCATCCTGAAATCTTCCCAAGTTTCCACTGGCCTCTAAGCATGGGTAACTTCCCACCAATAGGAAGCTTCATCTTTAAGCAACCACACTGCTAGATGTATCTTTTGCCCGTCGTCAACTTCGAAGATGATGAACAAATCTTCGGTCTCCTTTAGCCAGTTCCTTCCTACTACAAAGGATTCAGTTCCATAAAAGTCATTTCCACCCATAGCTTTGAAGTCTCTACATATCTTAGCGAAAGTATTCCCCCGAGGAGGAGGAGGATGAACTGCTGCCACTATGGAAGGAGGAATTTCTGCTGGGCCCGCACCATTGGCCCAAGCCTCTAGGTACCTTCGGAACTGGCCGGGTATCGGTATTCCTTCTGGAAGGTTAAGATTTCCAGACATGCTGGAACAAAAAGGAAAGTATTCAAGACAAAGGATAGAGAGATTGTGCATATGGCTTTGGGGGAATTATGCCTTTTAAAACAAAACTTTTTCTTGAAAACAATGCTTCTTTAAACTTCTTTTTGAAAATAGCTTCAAAAACTTTTATCTAGTCTGGTAAAACCGTGCTCTAATACCAAGTGAAACACCCCACCCTTTATTAAGGCCACTCACAAAGGGAATGCCTTAACTTTGGTGGAGGTTTATAAGTAAAAGTCACAGATAAAACACAAGACAGATATATATAAACACATATATAAGCAGCGGAAAACAAATAGACTTTTTATTTCATAAATACGTGTTCAAACAAAACATTTCCATAACTATCACATAATAACTTCCAAAACATTACGTCATTACTTCTGTCTTGGTTATTACATTAAAGAAGCATAAAACATAACTAAAACTGCAAAAATCCCCATGATTGTGTCCAACAGCCATAGCCTAGGAGAGAGAGACCAAAACGTACATCTATTTTCTTGAAGCTTGCAAAGAGTCTGACTAAGCTGAGTTGTTTCCTCCCTGCGGACCTTGGGGGGAGGGGGGAAACAGAAGAAAAGAATACGAAAGAAAATAGGGTGAGACATAATGCCTGGTAAGTCTAGTGACTCTTCAGTATGAGAATAAAAAAAAAGGACATGATAAGTATAAACTGGAAATAGGAAAGTATCATAATCTAAGGTAAAGCAGTTTGAACCGAATATACTTATCGCACTCCACACTATATCTCTGCACCTACTTGTATTGTCTTAACTGGCACCCCATGCTGGAGGTGAAGTGATCCCCTTTCTTTTATTCTAAAGACCGGCTCCTACTCGCATAGTCATCTGTGTCTTACGGCCCCCGAATATTGTAGATACCTATGCTAGCCCCACCATGGGTTGTATCAAGTCCCATGGTGGCGACCCGACACAATCCTTAGAATGCATAGGTTATACTACTGGTGCCCCCAGTGCCCTGTTTGTCTGCTCTGAAGTGTATGCACGCCCACACTCCGTTAGAACCTACAATGTGGCACCCACCGCCGTCGCTTTTGAATGCTTACAATCAGCCCAGTAATCGTGCCCCACCCTGCCTAGTTTCAGGGTACCATTATACCTAATTGGGTTACTACTGAAATGGGTCCCCGATACTAAGTTTTTCTAGTCAAACATGTTAAGTGGTTAAGTGTCTTTATTTACCTAACCCCACCCATCAGTTTAATTAACATGTTCAAATGGTTAAGTGTTTTAGTTAACTTAACCCTACCATCCTGACTTGTCTGTCCTTAGCTTCTTAAAGCACCGACCACTCACACTAGACAGATATTTTTACGGTTACTGGATGTGCTGGTCGGTTCCGGGCAGGTTTACACCGTAACTAAATCTAAACTCGGGTCCTTATTGAGCTCCATGCTTAACCACCCACATGGATAGGTATTGTTCTGACTACTAGACAGCCGGGCGGGTCCTCGGAAGTTTACATCACAACTCAATCCAACCTCGTGTTAAGCATATTCGTATTTTTCTAAATTTACCTATTTGTCTTTATTACTTAATATATGTAAATTTGTCAACAATTAAATGTTGTGGCCCACTTTCCAAGTTCAACATTTTTGGTATAAATAATTTATACCATTCAAGTGCCACCAATTTTGGCATGTGATAAACATGCCAATTTTATATATTTTCACCAATTTATGTCAAGTTTTACCAATATTCCCAACGTTACCCCATTTAAATATTAGGCTAACAATCTTAGCCTAATTCTCGTTTGCATGGTTTCTTACATATAATATTAGGCTTAAAATTTAGCCTAATTTAGCGCACACAAATTGGCATAAGGGAATTCATAAACATAAACGTGACATAGGTGTACACTTGGCATTTTTGGCATAGTCAATATGAACATCATAGGTGTGAACTTGCAAAATAGTCAACATACATATATGTGAATTTGCAACATAGACTAAATCAACATACATGTGAATTTGCATCATAGCCTAGTTCAGCTTACATATATGTGAACTTGAATTGAAATAGGGATCTAACCAAATAGGTATCACATAAATTAGCATATGAATTAGACAACATAAGCCTAAACATGTCTTGGACCTAGGCATAACATCGAACATCACTAGCATATGACAAGGATAATGACATTTTCATAAGTATGTATAATGTTATGACAAGGGTGTGAACTAGATCCAATCATATATCTAATTACAACATGAAACGTGTATTAAAGTGGATCTTGGCATGGATCTAACAAACTTGCAACTTTCTTGCAAACATACTAGCATGTATGTGAACATAATTGTTTAGGCATAAAGGTTTTAGCATATATGTATACATGAAATCTTAATCACATACAACCTATATAATCACATAAACATATAGATGTCGATTACAACATGAACTATACAACTTGCATGTGATTCTTCATGTACAATAGGATCAATATCAACTCAGCTATACCACAAACATCACAATACAACAATCATTTCAATACACAGATGTGAATTAATATTGTTGTTACAAAATAACACAATTCCATTTCCATTTTACATCGAATCAAATCCAAACTTTTATTCACATCGGAAAAATCACTATACTTACAACAAACGACGGTCTTGTTTTCTGATTTTTGAGTTCTGAATTAGAATTGCTTTACTTTGGGTAGGCTAACGTTGTTTGAATCGTGTTTTAACTTTGATTTTGGCTCATCTCTAAGCTTTCTACAAGTGGAGGCTACTCTTGGCTTCCTTCCAGCGGCATGACGGCTCTATCTCCTATTTATTTGTGTGAATTTAGGTTTAGACTCAAGTTGTATTTATAGAATTTCAAATTAATTAGAGTCGTTAATGAAGCTAGAGTGAATCCAGACCATCCATCTCAAGAGAAACCAATCAGAAAGTGACATGTAATCCCTAGTGACACAGCCAAGCCCCAAAAATCGACCAGAAACCCGACCAGGCCAGCCCGGGCCAAGCCAGGTCAACTGGGCAGGTCGATCCTGTGGTCAACCTGGTCACACAGGTCGACCCCCAGGTCAATCCCCAGGTCGACCTGGTGCCTAGGCGGGAATTTTCCGGCCCAGCCCCGTTTGGGTCTGATTTTCGAAATTTGAACCTCGTTCGAACTGTTTGAATTTAAATTTGAATTCTGAAACTTCCGGAGTTCATAACTCCTTCATACGGAGTCCGATTCACACAAACTCGGACTCTATCTCTAGAAGAATTCCGAGACGAGCGCAACGGCATAAACCGTTTCCCTTAGTTCTTTCATTTAGAATTAATTATACTTTAATTTGTTAATTTACTGCTAACAAAAAATTTGGGGTGTTACAGCTACTTATGTTGGGGTTATGCTTTTTACTTTATGTACTTAGAAAATAATTTTTCAAGATGGATATTAAGTGTACTTGGTTTTATTGTTGGTTTTTTTGATTTTATTGTAACCAAACTATTTCTCCGCTGCAATAAAAATAGTTTTAATTTTTCAATTACCAATATATGTATCTATCTTGTTATATTCTGTTCTATACACCAATAATACTCCACGAATGTTAATGCATTCCCTTTGAGAGTGACATTAATGGATGTGTGGTGTTACACGTGGTATCAGAGCTGAAGGTTTCCAAGAACAGATAAGTGATTTTGAAAAACTGTTTTTCAAAAGCATTTTATAAAGAAATACTTTCAAAAATATGTTTTGAGGAGAGTATTATCAAGAGAAAAGTTTGTTTTAAAAACATTACCCCAAGAACCCATATATCCTACCTTTGATTCTCTGTTTTGAATCTCTTCCTTTTTCTTTTCCGCATGTCTGGGATACACGAGGGCATTCCGATAACAACCTAGTTCAAAAGGTATCTGGAGGCTAGGGCCACCGCTGCAGGCCCAGCAGACATTCCTCCTCCCCCAGCTGCAGCCGCTCCTCCTCCTCCCCCTCCCAGCATTGATACTTTTTCGAAGATATGCAAAGATTTTCAGGCAATGGGCGTGAAACCTTTTCACGGGTCAGAGACGTGTGTTGAAGCTCGAAATTGGCTTAAGGAGGTAGAAGATTTGTTTGGTATCTTCGAGATAGAAGATGGTAGGAAGGTCCAATTAGTCGCTTGGTTAATGAAGGAAGAAGCCTCGTTTTGGTAGGAGGTCACGAATGGAGAGCGTTCAGTGGAGACATGGATGGATTTCAGACATAGGTTCGAGATGAAATTCCTCTCATGAGCAGAAGATAATTTGTACATGGAAAGGTTCTTGGCATTGAAGCAGGGGAATTTATCAGTAAAGAAGTTCGTCAACAAGTTCAATCAGTTGGTGAGGTTTGGCTTAGACTTGGTGAACACACCTAAAAAGAAGGCCCTGAGATTCGTTAAAAGTTTGAATGAGCCGCTACATAGGTTGGTTATGACCCACATTCCTATGGGGGCTACCTTTGAAAAACTGGTTGACATGGTGCTTATGCATGAAGAGGAGAAAGGCGCAAATGCTAATAAGGCACCAAAAAAGAAAGGGGATCAAAAGAAGTCACAGCAGCTACCTAAGAAAGGTGGTAAGGATAACAATAGAAAAGGAAAGAAAAGGTGCTTTAATTGTGGAACAGGCCATCTGAGCAAGGACTATAGGAAGAAGAAGAAGACTGGCTGTTTTAACTGTGGTGAGGCAGGACATCTAATTAAAGATTGCCCGAGAAGAAAAGGGCAAGGACAGAGGTCAGGGTTTACTTCTGGAGGGCAGGTTCAAGCTCTCATGGCACCAGGGCAGGTTCATGCTCTCATGGCACCAGGAGAGAGGTAGAAACATTTCGGTTGAAAGTTTGGTTTTTCTGTTTGATCATCCTGTTCGTACTTTGTTTGATTCTGGCACTTCACGCTCGTTTGTATCTGCTTCATTAGTTGAAACATTACACCTGAATACTAGTCTAGTTACGGATCCCATAGTAGTCTCAAATCCTATTTGTGGTTCGGCTCATCTTTCAATGATTTGTCGGGATTTGAGAGTGTCTATCTTGAGCGTTGAGTTTTAATGCAACGCCTTCGTTCTTGGCTTCACGGGCTATGGGTTGATTCAAGGTATGGATTGGTTATCCAGTAATAGTTCCATCCTCGATTGTGAAAAGAGAGTGGTTAGACTTGTGACTCACCTCGGTAACACTCTCGAAGTATCCTGTAATCCCATACATTCTGTTATGCTTAGCTATCTAGAATCTCTTGATGCGTCTGTTGAAAACTTGCAGTCGGTTAGAGTAGTCAGTGAATACTCAGATGTATTTGAAGAGGTGAAGGCCTTAACTCCGAAGCGGGAGATAGACTTCCGCATATACCTTGTTGATAATGCAAAACCCGTAGCTCTACCCGTTAGACACATGGCTCTAAGGGAGAGAAAAGAGCTCAGCAAGCAAGTCAAAGAATTGCCCGAAAATGGGTTTATAAGGCGGAGTATTTCTGAATGGGGTGCTCCAGTAGTATTCGCAACCAAAGCGGATGGTTCACTTCACCTATGCGTTGATTATAGGGAGCTAAACAAGCTGACCAAGAAAAATAGGCACCTACTTCCAAGAATAGACGACTTGTTTGATCAGCTTGTAGGTGCGTCGGTTTTCTCCTAACTAGATCTGGCTATCGGGTTTCATCGGCTAAGAGTGGCTGAAGACAGCATTGATAAGACCGCGTTCAAAACCCCGGATGGTTTCTTTGAATGGCTTGTCATACCTTCCGGCTAGACAAAAGCGCCCTCTTACTTCGTTGACTTGATGACCAGGGTGTTCAGGGAGTTCCTTAATAAGTTTGTGGTGGTCTTCGTAGACGACATTTTGTTTTTCTCGAAGAATGACGAAGAGCATGCTTTGCATTTAAGGGAAGTCATGGATACTCTTCGTGCACATCAGCTAAAAGCCAAATTCTCCAAATGCCATTTCTGGAGAGAAGAAGTGAGGTTTCTTAGACACGTGGTGTCCAAAGAGGGGATAGCTATGGACCCCGCAAAAGTAGTTGTCGTGCAAGATTGGTAGGTTCCACGGAATGCAACCGAAGTCCGAAGCTTTCTCGGGCTAGCGGGCTTTTACCGAAAGTTCATTAAAGACTTTGCAAAAATATCAGCCCAACTCACAAGATTGACAAAGAAGAACGTAACTTTCGCTTGGGATTTGGATTGCTATATTGCTTTCCAATGTTTAAAAAAGGCTTTAACAACAGCCCCAGTTCTGACATTGCCTGATGGGAGCAAAATGTTTACCGTATACACAGATGCATGTAGTACAGTATTGGGCGCTGTCTTGATGCAAGAAGGCAAGGTAGTTTTTTTATAGGGGAAGGCAATTGAAGGTACATGAGAAGAACTACCCAACTCATGATTTGGAGCCATCTGCCAATGTTTTCGCTCTAAAGTCATTACATCATTACCTACTAGGAGAAAGTTTTGAATTATTTACTGACCATAAATCAATAAAGTACCTTTTCTCGCAGAAAGATCTTAACTTAAGACAACAAAGGTAGATGGAATTTCTGGCCTCATATGACTTTGAGATTTCCTATACATCTGGCAAGGGCAATGTGGTAGCAGACACCTTGAATAAAAAGAAGTTGACCTTGAGTCCTCTCTTTGTAGAAAGGCAAAGCTTGGGGTATATAGCAAACATTAACTTTAGACCCTCCTTTGAAATTGTACCTGGTCTGTTAGAATAGCTAGAGGTGCGGCCTACTCTTTTGGACTCAATAGGAATCGCGCAACGAGAAGACCCTCAGCTAGTTGATGTGATGGATAAGCTAGTTAGGTGTGTGACTTCTAGTCACCTCAATAGATACTCCATCGAAGATAAGGGTTGGTTGTGACAGGATGAAAGGCTATGCATCCCACAAGTAAGGGATTTAGTGAAAACGGTTCTCGAAGAAGCACACCATTCTAAGATGACCATACACCTAGGTGGAGACAAGATGTATAAAGATATAAAAAGGGTTTTCTTTTGGAATGGCATGAAGAAGGATGTAGCTGAGTTCGTCGCTAAGTGCTTGATATGCCATCAAGTCAAAGCGGAGCAGAAGAAGCCTAGTGGTCTGCTTCATCCTCTAGAAGTCCCACAGTGGAAGTGGGATAGCATTTCGATGGACTTTGTTAATGGGTTGCCTAGGTCAAGAAGGGGCAATACCAATATTTGGGTAATACTGGACAGGCTCAATAAAAGCGCTAACTTTATACCTGTTAAGATTAGAAGGACTACCTCGTCCATAGCATCCATTTATCTTAAAGAGATAGTTCGACTCCATGGGATACCCTCCATCATAGTGAGTGATCGAAATCCTATCTTTGCAAGCGAGTTTCGGAAGAGTTTGCAAGAGGCTATAGGCACACAATTATGCTTAAGCACGACCTATCACCCCCAATTCGATGGTCAGACGGAAAGGGTGAACAGAGTATTCGAAGACTTCTTGAGATTGTGCATTCTTTACTTTGGAGGGACATGGAAGGATCATCTTCCTTTGGTGTAATTCGCTTATAACAATAGCTACCAAGCCACCAAAGGCATGGAGGCCTTCGAAGCTTTAAATGGAAGACCATGCCGATCACCAACTTGTTAATGGAAGTCTACAGACAAGCTCGTACTTGGGCCAGACATGATTAGAGAAACCTCAGAAAATGTTGGACTTGATAATAAGACGGATGAAGGATGCACAAGATAGACTGAAGTCCTACGTAGAAAAAAGAAGGACCGACCTTGAGTTTGAGGTTGGAAATAGGGTGTTCCTTAAAGTATCTCCTTTGAGGAATATCATTCGCTTTGGGTCCATAGGAAAGCTAGCACCAAGATTTGTAGGACCATTTCCTATCATTGAAAGGGTTGGGACGATGGCTTATAGAGTAAAGCTACCTGAAAGACTGGCTGGAGTTCATAATGTTTTTCAAGTTTCTCAACTACGAAAGTGCTTACATGAGTCTGCGGAAGTTGTGGAGCCATGTATAGTAGAAGAAGTAGAAGTGGAATGAGAAGGGACTGTGAGAAGAATTCCAACTCGTATCTTGCGTACGGAAGTAAAAAAGCTACGCAACCGTGAATGTCAAGGTTGTTAAAGTTCAGTAGAGTGATGCTGAAGAAGACGCAACTTGGAAACTTAGAGAAAAATGCGCGCAGCCTACCCTTTTCTTTTTTAGGGTACCTCCATGATCTCTTTTTCCATAAGTTTATTCATGCTTATATCTATCTTTTAAGTATATCTCCTCGGTCATACTCTTTATCCTTAGGTAGAAACCAATGGATGTAAACATGTATTTGAAACATGTTATGATTGATGGTTGCGAGTGGTTGCTCGTGGATGCATGTACACACACATTAGGCACTAGATCGGCTCAATCACTTTCATATTGCATATAAATATGTGTGCATATTTAAGTTAATGGATGTATAATGGTTGTGTTATCATATCGATGCTGCATTTTGATGAATGGTCGTGCACACATGTAGAAGTAATATGTATTGTTAGGATTCTTTTGCATGCATAATGGATGCATGGCACTACCATGATTTGCATTAAGGAGGTCAACTGAATCAGTGGACCGCCTGATTTTGCATTGGAAAAGGAACATATACACACACTTTTTACATATGTTCATACGACATTAGAAATATTGTAAGGACAATGGATGTCTGTGGTTGATGGTTAAGTAGATGGATGATTGGATGTTAGGATATACATTCTCCTTAACTTGAAGATCTTGGGGGTGAAATCCTTTAAGGAGGGGAGGATGTAACACCCCGTAATTTTAAATATTAAAATTAACAATTTTAAGAATACTTAATTGTTAAAATGAGAATTAAGGGAAATGGGTTAAGCCATTGCATTCATCTCGAAATTCTTTTTGGAATAGAGTCCAAGTTTTCGTAAATTGGACTTCGTATGAGGAAGATATGGCCCTTAGAAGTTTCGGAAATTTAAATAAATTAAAATGGTTCAGATTAAAATTCAAAATTCAAAATTCAAACAGAGAAGCGAGATGGGCGGGATTTCTCCCGCCCCAGGCCAGGTCGACCAGGGGGTCAACTTATCCCCCGTGGTAGATCTGAACTGTGACGATTTGTTGAGTCTTACCTGGCCTTTTGCTGAGTCACCAGGGCAAAGGTGGCAATTCTAGATAACTCTATCTAGTCTGGACGGTTGTGATTGCTCTTATGTTAATCTAACGTCATAGGTTGATTTAAACTTCATATAAGCACGCATAGACTAAAGCTCTAAACCTAAACTAAATTAATCTCTTGGCCTCCATGCTGCTGCTAGAATAGTTCTTCTTCCTAAAGCTTAGGGATTTGCAAGTCAGAATTCTAATACAAATGACAAACGAATTATTCTCTTTTCTAATCCGCCTTTCTGAGTACAATTTCTTTCACAAAATAATTTATAAATTAATTATGATAAGTTATAATTGGGATTATGAGAACATGTGTGTTGAATCATGTGATGTTACTTAACTTTGTTATTTTCTGTTGGTGAACATATGATAGTTTTGTTAACTTATGTTGGTAGATCTATTTCATATGTCCAATCACATATGTTTAACTTGATTCATTTTATGACATCAGTTTATATGCAAGTTTGGGATGTAAATCATATGCTAGTTTTTATTTGAATCTTATGCAAGTCTGTTTTTACATATGCTAGTTTGTATGTGAATCTTATGCAAGTCTGTTTTTACATATGCTAGTTGTATGTGAATCTTATGCAAGTCTGTATGTGAATTATACACAAGTTTTTATATGAATCAAGTGTATACATATGCTTGTTTATATGTAAAACATGTGATATTAGTTTACATGTTTAAATTCATATGCAAGTTTGTAGGAATCCATATGCAAGTTTAGGTGAAAACTATATTCACATTTTTAGGTGAAAACTATATTCACATATGCAAGCTTAGGTGAAAACCATATTCCATATATGTAAGTTTAGGTGAAACCCATATTCATATATGCAAGTTCACAATTTCATGTTTAGATCTATATTTAGATCCATGGTAGTTTATGCAAATTTATGTTTTATATGTCTATTTCCTATGCAAGTTATTGGCTATGCAAACTTATGTTATAATTCTTATTTGCAAGTTAGATCTATTTTATGTGTTATGCAAGTTGTGATGTTTTTTTTTATGAATTAGACGATTTGCGAGTCTAACATATTTCATATTAAAACCTACGAATAGCGTGGGGAAAATGGGAAAATATTAATTATGCAAAATGTGAATTGGCATAAAGTGGCTTTAAAGGCATATAATTAATTTGAGACACTAATTGGTATAATTTATATACCTGAAAAGTACGGACATAATTTAGGTGGCAATTATGAGCATAGATTAATTTGGAAATTATTGACAATTTGAATAGGGATAATTAATTCATATTGGGGTGAAATAATTATGTGTAATAATAAATGCCTAAGACACGAGGTTAGACTCGTTTGTGATATAAGTGTAACACCCTACATCCGTTAGTGTCACTCACAAAGGGAATGCACTAAATTTGGTGGGGCATTTAAGGTAAAAGATACAGGTAAATTACAAGACAGACAAAATTAAAATAGCGGGAAATAAAACTTTACTTTATTGATAAAATAGTTTGTACAACAATTGCTTTCCAATACCAGAGTATCATCTGTCTTACAAAATAAAGAAGCATAAAAATAACATTTGTATTCCCCAATGTAGAATAAACCATAACAGCGGGAAAGAGAGTCTGAAGCGATATATCCAAGAGTCTTCAAGCTTGGGAAGAGAACTGAGCCTAAGTGATAACATTCCCTCCCTACGGACCTTGGGGGGGGGGGAGACGGAAGACAAGAAAGCAAAAGAAAACAGAGTCAGACATTAAATCTGGTAAGTTCAGTAACTTTCAGCATGTGAATAGGAAAAAGCAACACGACATGAATTAACTGAATATAAGATAATACCATAATGATAGGGTTAAAAAGATAATATAATATTTATACAAGATGCTAAGGCAAGATGAGATATGCTTCCCTATTTTCTCTGCTTCGCTATTACCCTGTTATTCTGGATTCTATATCCCTGCACCACCTAACTAGTGTCCCAACTAGAAATCTTTATAAAATGATAACATGGTCCCAATCCCCGAAGTTGTGGTTGTTTGCAGGTGTATATTTATTATTTATTACCTAGATCTGATCTAGGGTTTTCTATCAAGTGCTTCCTAGATTCAACTAGGGTTTACGCGACTTATCTAATGCTTCACAGATTCAGGGTTTATGCCACCTAGGTCCACTAGGGATTACGCTACCTGTTGAACGATGCCCCTAGTCTAGGACACAATACCCAAAGTGGTATATGTTCCTAGACTTTCCCCACGTATGTGTCGCGAATCGTTTTATCGCTGTCTAGATGCACATGTCCTGAAATGTGCGACCCGAGTCCCACGGCAGGGCTGCTTTAGAAACACGGAACTCAGTCGGGAGCTTTTCAGATATCTGCCGGTGCAGATGCTAAGGTCTGTTTTTCTACCAGTGGTTATGGTCCCACGTGACCCCTCTCTCAACTAATGAAAGGCAATCCAAGAAAATCAAGCGCAAGAACTATACTTTTGCCACCCTATGCCCTACTTTCCTATTGGCCAGCCTCACCCATAACTAGATAGCAAGTATATGGTCTATTGGGAGTTCTCTGCCTTTCCGCATACGTACAACGATTGACTAAAGATGGTAGGAAGACGACGAGTTGCTATCACAAGGCAAAAACTAGTCTCGCCGAATCACGCTGATCCGCCCTAGTCTTTAGGTTGCCATATATTGCAACCAAGGCATACCCTTGGTTCTTCTAACACAGACCTTAACCTTTGTGAGCCCAGGAGGATCATTTGCCACCTCACAGAGGGATACCAAGAGTACCCTCACGTCCCCTCGAAGCCTCGGGCTTCATAACCCAATTCGTTGGAGGCCTCTTTAAGATCAGATGGACGTTCGCTCCTACTTGTGATATACTAAGGATTACTACTTAGTTTTCTAACTATGGTTTACCACTTAGTTTGTTGAATCATCGTTTTCTTAACTAAGGTTTACGACTTAGTTCATATTAACTAAGGTTTACTACTTAGTTCTTGTTCTTGTCAAGTTGGGGTGGTTAAGTGTCATTAGTCAATTCGAGTCAACTTAACCCTTTCGTTTGCAATATAAAACTGGTTAATTGTTATCAGTAGTTCATGTTGACTTAACCCCTACCACAAACCGAATTATATTGGTTAAATATTTTCTTATTACTTAACCCTACCCATTCATCTTGTATTGGTTAAACATTCCCTTTAACCTAACCTTGCCCATCTGTTTTAACTGACATGTTATAGCGGTTGTTCCCTTAGCTAACTTAACCCTAACATCTGTTTAATTAACATGTTCTAATGGTTAAGTATTGTCCTTTCATGTTTTTACCCTGTTCATTTATCCTGCTATGATGACTAAGTGTTCCAAGTTTACTTAACCCCACTTTCTAGTTTTAGTTAACATGTTAAATTGGCTAAGTGTATTAAACTTACTTAACCCCTACAAGTCTTGTCTTATTAACATGTTAAGTGGTTAAGTGTCCAGATTAGCCTAACCCCACTCATCGGATTTAGTTAACATGTTGAGTTGGTTAAGTGTTTTAGTTAACTTAACCCTACCATTCTTGTTCTAGCTTTAATTAATAAATTAAAGCCGCGACCACTCACATTAGACAGATATTGTTGCGATTACTGGATGTGTCGGTTGGTTCCGGGTAGGTTTATATCGCAACTTAGTCTAACCTCGGGTTAGGCATATTCGTGTTTTCTAAGTTCAAAGGGTTTTGATTAATTTTCAAATCAGGTTTTGAAAGTAACCATCCCGTCCGTCGGATTAGTTAGGGATAGCCAGGGAGAGCAGGAAACTTGTATTTTCCAAACCCAAGCCTAGACACTATCCTCTTTGTCACCCTAGAACTTTCTGGTGTATGTATTATTAAAAGAGATGTCATTAATAAACCTTTATTTTGTATATATATAAATTGTTAACAATTTATCCTCAAAGTTTAACCATTTATCCTCAAAGTCCATTTTCCCTTTTTAAATAAATTTGGCCTATACCATATTCATTTGCCATGCCCACTAATGGACTTATATTCTAGGCCCAAATCTTGATTTGCCTATCTTACAGTTTATAGCAATTTAGACCCAACATCCTCATTTACAGTTCATGCCAAAACTAGATTTTATATTATAGTTCACCGTTTATGCCCATAACTTAATTTGCATACCAACTACCTACTTCGTGGCCCATTAAACCCTTTACGCCCATTGGATGTAAATTATTCACAATTATGCTAATATATTTAGCCACGCAATTCTGATTTAATATTCTAATTTCAGTTCATGTCAAAACTAGACTTGTTATTCTAATTTTCATCTTAATAGTCATGCTATAATGCATGTTCCCAAATTAAGCCAATTTCCAAGTTTAGTCAATTTCATGTTTTTCCCAAAACGTATTCCCATTGTTCGTATAATCGGGATTCAACCTAGATTATAAATAAATCTTGATTCATGGAAAAAAAGAGAATGAACCAAAATACCATGAAAGAATAGACATAATAACTGGCATAAGATGATAGTTCACACGCATATAGATCTGGTAATATTACGACATGAAAAGGGGTGAATAGTATAGGTTCAAGAACAAGGGTAGACACTAGTACAAAACAGGTCATTTGCGACTGTTGTTTTAGCTTATTTGCGACTGGTGTAAAACCGTCGCATATGCGACCATCGCAATATTTAAAAACTTATTGCGACAATTTTAAAACCTTTGCAATATATAAGTTCCTGCGATGGTTATTGTAGAATACCAGTCGCTGTAGGCTAATTCATTAGCGACAGTTATTTTACACCAGTAGCAAAAAACTAATATTTAACTTCAAAACGTTGATCTTGTGCGACAGGTTTTAAAATGACGAACGCAATAAAGTTATCATTTGCGACTGTGTTTTATTTACAACAGTAGCAAATAACTTCTGAATTCAAAAGCTAATCCGATCGCATTTCATCTCAGCCATATTTATGATTGTCAGCAATTAACAAAAATTATGAATACAAGAAATACGTACAACTCAAAAAATCTTAGATCTTTTGACAAGAAAACACTTACATTGATAACCATACAACAAAAATAGTTTGCAAGAGTCATATTAACCAGTCATATGCTAAGCACCAACCAATGCATGTAAATACTTACATAATACTTGTTTCATCAAAAATTAACATTCTTGACATGACTACAAAAGAACAAAATGGTTCATCTAGCTTAAAACTCAAAATAACACAATTCATCTTCGTGATTGTCGACTTGAATCAGCATCTGTTAAAAAAACCAACATAAATGGTTTGCAATTGAATATATATCAAATAAAGAACCATACATAGCAACATGAAAAGTACCGTAAATGGTTCGCAGTTTTTCTCCTTCAGGTTGAGCAAAGCAGAGAGCTGATAAACTAGAGAGCATAAATATATTAATAAGAAAGTAAGATGATGTAATTCGTTTGTAAATGTAAAATCAAGCAATCAAAAATATTAAAACAAAAACACATATACAATTAGTTTGTAACATGCAAAATAATTCATGCACTTAAGTCTGGAGCCACAAGGCCAGGTTTCTGCACTTAAGTTCTATGCAATTAGATTCCATACATATCTGCCTCCCATACAAAATGAAAAATCATGCAAACATAGTGAAAACATGCCTAACATTTGTTAGGAACATTGCTTTGTCTACTGCATAATTACACTCTATATATGGCCGCACATGTCCTGGCTGTTATACTAAAATTGTGCCATACCTGTTTTACATGACAACTCATGTTTCTTGCATCATCTTCCATTATCTTAAAACATTGGTCCAAATTTTCTCCCATTTACATAACCTCTTCTACAACTTTATTATAATTTAAGTATGATTATCCAAAAATCGTTTTTTATACCCTTTAATTTAAGTATGATTATCCAAAAATCGTTTTTTATACCCTTTCCTCTACTGCAAGCGGATTCGGTCCAACCCCCGATCGAGAATTAAAACCATTCACTACGCATCGAGTATTACACGAACCAACTCGGTATCTAAAAAAACCGAGCCATTCAGCTCAGTTTCTAAACTACGTTAAATAATCTTCAAATCAAAACTGAGCCATTCGACTCAGTTTCTAAACTGATTTAAAACTAAGCCGACATTCTCAGTTTCTAAACTGAGCTCAGTTCGAACCGAGCCTTTCGGCTCAGTTTCCACCAAAGCCTGATTATCTATGATTTCTATCGAACATAACATTTTTAGTCACTTCCTAAATCAATCTGCAAGTGCCACCGTATTGAGTAATGCATCCCACAGTTGATACTATCCACAATCCGAGGTTCAAAATCTCATCTAGCACACCAGAATACAAGACATTCCATCTCAGTTTTCCCTATGACAAAATGGAATTCAAACAAAATTCCGGTTTCAGCGCCATGGTTGAGAATATAAACCCATTTCACCTAATTTTATGAGCACAAATAAGTGGCTATAAACATAGGATGACCACATTTCACCTAATTCACTTGGTAAATATAACATTAAAACAAACACTGCGTGTTACAAAATGCAATTAACAAGTAGTCTAATTAATACTGACAAATTCACTTCTCGATTAACACTTAATAAAGAAATAAAGCTTAGTTTAACCACACATAACAAAATAATATTAAACCCAGGTATTCAAATCTGCAGTGCAACAATGTTCTACTTTTACTCTAAAAGTAACATAGTGATTTTCTATTATGAAAATAAAATAGGCATACATGTGGGGTAACCGCCAGTATTATTGGGCTACTACTTCTACTAGATAAGTCGCCTCGATTGAACCAATGGCAATGTCTCCTGAGAAGTTGTACATACATATATGTAGCCAACTATTGTTCGCAAAGACTCTCCAACTATAAATTAACACGAAGACTCTCCAAATTATTATACAGCAAAAACTCTCCAACTATTGTTATACAGCAAAAACTCTCCAACTATTGTTAACACCAACTATTGTTATAGAGCAAGCAGATAATCCTTCATATCTATCTAATGATGTGATATAATGGTCATACATTATATCTATCTGACCATATCAGATCATACATAGATTGATCCATAATAGTCCCACAGAACTACATATTATTTGGGATTAATTTACATCAATTCGTCTAGTGCATACTGGGGTACCATAATACTATATAGCATGCTACAATTTATCTTATCCGATGAACTCCGTAAGTCGGTGTCAGCACTGCCGTCTAAATTACAATCAGTTATATTTGGAATCAAAACTCACAAATCAATGCGTTGCCTTTTTTCACAAGTGGAATATTGGAATATCTTCATACAAAAAACAGTAAATGTATAAGAAAGCATGCACTAAGCTTAGTAATAAAAAGTAGGAATACAGTGGAATTTTGTAATAATAGATTAAAACTGAGAAAACAACAGTCTGTAATACACAAATGATTAGTCAACTACCGCAGCCTTTTGTACTTTAACCGCTGTTAATGAATATTGAAGGATTCAGCATTGATATTAATATGTATTTATTATAATGCCTGAAATTTTTAGTACCTGGAGTTATAGTTGCAATGACTTCAAGTACGCAATTGACTCATCCAGTATTGATGCTTTGTCTGCTGAAAATGATTGATAGTTTTGCAATAAGCAGTCAATTTTTGTAAGGTTTAGTTGTAAGTTTTAACAATGTCGGTAATAAAATAAAATAAACATCAAATTTATTTTCAGCTCTTCAACTTTATCTTGTAGCAATGAGGGATGAGCTCCTAGAAAGCTCTCATCTTTTCATTAATTCTGTCTCTTCTTCCCTGTGTTGGAAGAAACATTATTCTGTACTTCTTATCATATATGTACACATAATAAACAGTAGATAATATGAGTATTACCCTTTCTGATAGATTATGAACTTCGGCTGCACGGCTTTTACATGTCAAGGAAGTTTGTTGACTTCATTTGTTTGCTTCCATGGACTCATTTTCAGCCTCCTGTAAATTTTGCAACCAAAATATTTAATTGCTTGCCTATAATAAGGAGTAAAATCCTATTAATTTTAAAACCAAAATTGAGTTAACAGTTTAGGTGACCATTAACCATAATGAGACCAGTGAATAAAATATTCTAAAGTATATCTTCAGATTTGCTGAAAGGGAAATATTGATGATATCAAAATAGCCAAGTACATAACCAGTAAATAGTAAAATTAACCTCTCCATCACACTTGGATTCTGCTGCATCTCTACCTTTCTCTTGTTATTCGATCTACCAGTACACCATTGTGTGTTGTTCCTACCGTAACTACACCTGAACCCACCAGACGATGAAGTCAATGTAGTATTAAACGTGTTTGTCCGTAATTTATACTGGGCTATATTCATAATGCAGCTTACATCATTTTGATAGTGAACTTGATTGCTACCACATGCAATTGCTCCAATGATAGAATTTGATAATCCAATATTATCTTTACTTTGACTTGAAAAATGAGCAAAATTTGTCGATTAGCTGTTGTTTAAGCCAGATGCTATATGGGTTGTCTTTGGAGGTGGCATAATTTCTGTAGTAGCTGGTGGCCGCAAGAAATGAGGAAAGTTTAAGGATTCACAATTTACTGAGTTAGAATTCATTTGGGTAAATTTTGTCGTGCCATAATTGCTTTGTTTAGCTTGCAACTGTATAATGCGGTGGTTGTTGGAATATCGGAAAGAAATTCATGCCCAATGATTTTTCTAATGAATCATCCATTGATGAATGTAAGTTAAAAGCAAAATATTAGTTATATATTCTAACAATATTATGCTTATAATTTCAGGAACTTTGACAACTGCATTTCTGCAGAATAACACACAGCATAATAATTTCAGGAGCTTTGACAACTGCATTTTTACAGAATAACACACACACACACACATTCAACTGCTCATAAGACAATGATCTGTGCACAAAACTACTTGTTTTAACGTATTGTCGGGCCAGATTTTCGGTACCCTTTTATTGTTAAGCCTGAATCATTTTCATTTAATGGGAATTTTTAAGTGTTAATCAAAGCAGAGAAGCTTTACGCACGTATATTTTGGAGTAACAAGTTAACAAAGCGTCTCTAAGTAGGGGGAAATAGATAATTTATGATATATAAACTTCCCATTCGCATATATGTCCAATGTGCAAAATTGTTTTAAAGAATCTTCAAAATGACAGAATATTCAAAAATATTCAAAATGACAGGAATTTTTTGTTTTTTAAGTAAATCTGTCTTTATATAAGAAAAAGGAGTTTTGCAATTCTTACATGCAAATTTTTAAGTACGAATAGCATTTGATAACATATATCCAAAAGGTATATTATTAGACCGTGTGTATGAATCAATCATGTAGTAAAATATCAAAAAAATTGAATATTTATATGCAAAGAATTTCACTAAAACTTTACTCTTTTTGTAACTTGAGTAAAAATAGCTTTTGCCTTTCAGTGAACACGGATTTGATACTCACTGGTGTGAACCCACTGTATTTCCTCTCTGTCTTTGCACATTCGACTTGAATGATGGATTTCATTAACTCGTGCTTCTGCACAAAAGGTTGCACTGCAAATTCCTTTATTGGCATCCACTGCGCACCAGCAATTTCTAATTCCATGAAGGAAAGTTCAGATAACCAACAGGAAGCGAGTCAGGACATAAAACATAATAAAAGCATGATTCAACAGTAGCCCTCAAAACCTTTAAGAGCACTGAATGCAAGTACATCTATAAATTCGGCATCAATCTATCACAAGTTGTTAAATATCCATTCATTAGCAATAGTAAAAAGAATCTTACTTTTGGAGAAACCCTGTCTCTTCTCTGACTTCTCTTATTGCTCCAGCAAATATATTTTCACCTTAGTCAACAACCCCTGTAGGAAACTTCCACACACCTGAGCCACGTATTTTCCACTCCTTTCTTGCACTGCCGGCACCTCTCCTTTGTCATTCATCACAAAAGAACTAACACCCACTCTATGTGTAGCATTTACAGGTAAAGTATTCTTAGTATCAGGGATCCAATAAACCAGCATCAAGTGACTTGACTCTGCATGGTGGTAAACAAAACCTTCCGCAACAGCAGGCTGAACAAGATTTGCAAGATCAGTAGGCAGCTTTAGCCAAACACCTCTTTTCCCCTGTTTTTTCCAATTTAGAATAGATGCTCTTAGAGAAGTAATAAACTGGTCACCACTCATAGCAACCTTCATTTCAACTATAACACCTCTATGCTAATCATCCTTTGCAGGTGAAGCCCAGTTTCTTCTCCAGGATCGCTTGATTGTGGTGTCAGTACTGACGATGACTTTGTCGAGAATGGCATATATTTTTCAGCATTTAAGTATAGGTCCTTGATCTTGAAACCACTTGTGATTTGACAACCAGGAGAGATGACAAAATCCATTCGAATCGTAGCCAAAGATTCAGTTAGAGATCGATTTGTAGTCAGAAGACTGGCGTTTCCAAGTTGAAGCATTGTAGAGCGATATGCAGCCATTGAACAAAGGTCGCTACAAAGTTTTAACCCTGGTTCAGGATATGACAGGTGTTTAGGTATGACAGTGGGCGTTGGAAGGAAAGAGGCCACGATTTTAGCGAGAAGAACAAAGCATAAAACATTTCCATTTGCAGCAGCACATAAACATATTAAAGCAGACAAGGAAAAGGAAAGGGAAAGAAGAAAAATAAAAAGAAAATGAAAATGAATAAAGATTTAAAGGGTTTTTTGTACCTTCGTATCATAAAATTTAAACATCAAAAAATTCATAATTAAAATGCATTTATCCACAAAACTCAAACAGAAAAACTTTAAAGTAATAGTATTTAACCAACAATTCTCAATTTTTTCTCTATGATAGTTGTAGAGGAATGTTTTTTTTACAGCATGGGGAGATGGTCAATTTATGATATTAACGATTTTTGTCAAACTACAGTATTAGAGATTTGAATATTTATCCAACCAAATAAAGTGGTACTCACTGTATATTAAAATTTCACTACTTATGTTTGATTTTAGTAAAATGTTTTTTTATATATGGATTTTGTAACTAACAATCTTACATTGATAAATAATACATATCACATCACTATTACCTTAAATTTCATAAAGATTTCAGACTAAGGTTTCACATTTTATACATGTGTCTCATAATTTTTAACTGAAAGAGGCTCAACTACACAATTGTGATAGCAAAATGGTACTGAGTCAGAAAAATTTACGGATAATAGATCTCCATTCCGTTAAGTAAATCAAGGAATCATGTTATAATAGGCACCATCAATTTCTAAGATATAATCAGGTGAACTCGTATGATGATGCATTGCATCCCAATATTATTAGTATTAGATTACTAAGCACAGAGGCGAAATTACACTATGATCTGAGCTGAATTTCATGATCCTATATTTAAAACCAATAGTGTGAACTATTTATATCATGTGCCGAAATGCTAAATGACTGCTTCTCGTCTATCTCCGACAGGAGTAGTTTTTTATTCTCAAAGTGACATTTGTGCAATGATTACATTGAAATACTTACATGCAAGGACATAGGTATATGTAAGTAACCTGGGCTATAGCCAGGGATGGAATCCTGGATTACTAAGCATATAATATAATTTTAAACTGTTAAATTAAGTCTAAGCTCATGTGTTTTATATATGTATTTTCTGCTTTTTTCTGAGTATTCTTTTACTTCACATGCTGTATCCAAAACATTCTTTACTTTCACAATCTATATTCAACAGCTATCAGCATGGTATTTGGAACCAAAATTTTAGGAATGGTATCAAGTAAATTACATCCAATATATAATATTATGTTCCATTTCCTACCAATCATCTATTGTCTATTTTGTTTATGAAGCTTATCCTATTTCTTTAATGTAATTACTTTCTTTTGTCTGAATTTATGTCAGCCAATGCACAACATTATATTATTGTAAAAACCTAACTGCTTTATAGAACAGATTGAAGGTACAATGCATAATTTTTTAATTTTACTAATATAAACGATTACTTTACATGATTAGCTAAATGAATTGTTGTTTATTTATTATATATGTGTTTCTTCTTATTTTGATGTGTAGTGATTCATTTTCAACTAGCCCAGCCTACACTAAAATCCTAGTTCCGTCCATGCTTACATGCTAATATCGTTAAGGGACACCATAACATATAAAACAGTGCAATAAAATGAGTATTCACTATCATCTTTCAATTATACATTGACGTGGAAATAATCAAAATTTGTCCTCTTCTTCTTTTGACAAATGCGAGGAAATGTTCAAGGATTTCAACGAACGCAATGGCAGATTGCCCAAAATGTAGTGTTCAGAATGCACACAGTCCCCTTGCTGCAGTCTCAAATCATGACACTTGAATGCATTTAGTGCATTTTGTACGTGTCAGGTATGTGATATGTCTAAACGCAGAGCGGCTTATACGAGTATTACGGTAGATGTTTCGAACACTAGGCAGGATGAAAGCAAGGTATAGCACAGAAAAGTTTTTGAATGTCAAAGCAATGATGATACATCTGTATTTTGGTGCATTTTGTGCATGCATACTATGTAGATGGTGTGTTTTTCAGGCAAGGCTGATGCTATGTGTTTTATAAGGAAAACTGGATAGAAGATCAAATGAGTGGATTTCCTTTCAGTTTATCATGTACAGCGCTAGCGCTTTAAGCATGGTGAGTTTTCAGAGTGCACATATGAATGACTTGATGCTTCAACCTCTGTAATGTATTACACATCTATATTTTGATATATTGCAAAGTACTCCTGCGATGAACTAAAGCTGATTGTGCGATGAACTAAAGTAATGCAAGTTACGCTTGATAATCATATCTATATATTATTGTGATATATATCAAAACAAATAGAAATGCATAGCAATGGCAGCAAAAAAAGTTTAAAACAAGTTAAGGATAAATCTAACATGATGAAACTTTAAAAAGATCATATGCAACTTTGTTTTACTTATGGACGCAAGGTAAATCTCAACTCAGCAGTCAGCAAAATGCTTAATATACACATAGTTTTCTTTTTTGTGAAACACAGACACAGTCTTCCCTTTTTATTTCCACTTCAAAATCAATTTTTATCTATCTGCTATCGACGCATGAGCTCGATTTTACCAATTAAAATGCTATTAAGTCAAGCTATGATGTCTAAGTCAACACAAAGAAAAAAAAAGTTAATAGAAATTACAACAGCCATGAATGTGCTGGGTGCTTGACCAAAAAGCTAATGCAAATAAAAATGCCAAGAAAACCAACATTCACGCTCTACTTCAAAAACTCTAGCTTTCCCAATCAACAATAGGAAATGTGTATTAACATTCAACATTTTGCTAATTCTTATACGAAGAAATTTGGGCAGATTTCAAGAACAATAAAAGAAAACCTCTACTTTCCCAAAAAAAAAAAAAAATTAAATTAAAAACCGCACAGCTTTACTTCACTTACGATTTTAATTTGAAATTTTGCTAACAAAATTACCTCGCTCCACAGCCGCCAACCGGATCTAGATGACAATAACCTCCACCTACACTCGCGGTATAATCAGTTAGCGAGATCGATGGCCTTTTCCCCAAAAATTTTCTGAGGCGAGATCAATCTCCGCAGTTGAAAAACCAATGAATCGGTACGTGTTTTTTTCTATAGCTGTTAAACAAAAAAAATTGATATACAAGTACGAAATAGTCTACGAAATAGGAGCGGGGAAATTGAGAGAGAGAGTGGGCAAAGGGAATAAGCCCGTTAACCAAATTAAGCGACGGCCCATTAAAACCGGTCGCATATAAAATCATTAACTTTGAGTCCATGGAGTATTTGCGACCGTGAAGACACATAACAGTCGCAAATAAATTTTCTTATGCTACGGTTTTAAAACAAAACAGTCGCAAATTATTTTGAGATGTACTGAAATTCATTATCATGGAATATTAGCGACCATTGGATTAAAAAACAGTCGCAGATATATTATTTGCGTCAGATATTAAGGCAACTGACGCAAATAAGTCGACGCAATAGATGTATTTTGTACTAGTGAGACCTAACTTAATAGGTAAATTCCCAAGATCAAGATCCAAGGATAACTAAGAATAAACTGAAATAGAAGGTCAAGCCTAGATCCAATATAGTGCGAGTTTGGTGTACAACATGGTTTTGTAACTACAGTGTCATGGGCATAAATAATAATCTTATATTCATAGTCATAGGCAATAAATCCTCACAGTTAATGAATCACAGTCATAGGCGATGTTCATAGTCAAAGGAAAATAATTCTCACAGTCATGAGTCATAGTCATAGGCAATGTTCATAGACAAAAAAAAGGCATATGGTTTTAAGGTCCCTAGTTTCATAGTCACGGTCTTATCGAATCATAACAGTTCTTAATTAGGTCCGAAGATATAAGCACTGAATAGAAAGATTTGGCATATTCTTTTATTCCTTTAATTTCATGTCACGAATAGAGAAAACGTTCAAATCTAAAAAGTAACCGACTTACAGATATTATATTAGATTCGTAGAAAAACAGCCGTTGAAGTCATTTGAATCTTCACTTGAATCCTAACTTGTTTTGAATCTCCTCTTGAAAGTCTTGAGCGGCATTTCCTCGTCTTGATTTATTTTATTTATTATTTAATTTAGTGGAGGAGAAGAAGCCATGTCCTCCAAGAATCTTTGTAGCATAAGGTTAGAGAAGAACTGTGAATAGTGAAGGAGACCAAGGGCTGTTTATATAGGATTATGTTGGATCTAGATTAACCCTAGAGGGGGGTGAATAGGGTTTATTACAATTTATCGAAATATCAGATATTAATTGCAGCATAGATAATTGCAGAGCAAGTAAATGCGGAAAGTAAATAACACACAGAAATACCCCGCTTCGGAAAAATCCTCCCTACTACTGCAATCCTAAGGTTTCCACAAGGTGATAGAACAGATCCCGCATACAACACCATGTACACTCGCAAATCCTGCTCCTATTCTAACCCTACGCTCAAATCCCTAGACTGATCGATATCCCCTCAATCAGATTTCCCCGAATTACAACCCCGTAATCCGTAACCCAGATTTTACAGACTCTAAAACTGACAGTCAACACCGTGACTGATTTACTGTGGATTTTACAGACCTAGAACTCATTTGGTTCGATTTACAAAAGAAATTCAAATATAAAACAACTCAAAAAAAATAGAAACAATGAAACCCTTGGAGTTAAATTGAAAAGGGTCATCCCCTTTTTCAAATAAACACATGGCCGGCCCTTTGTAGAGTTTGCGCACCCACTTCAAAACTTCGGCCTTATCTCTCTTTTGCTCTGAGAATAAAAATGGCGGCTGAACTAGGGTTTTCTTTTTCGTTCACCAAATCAAATTGAGGTTAGTTGAATTGCTGAGAGAAGAAGTGATCTCGGATGAGCTTCACGTGATGTTGTTCTCTGGTGCTTTGATTTGGAATTTCCCTCTCTGGCACTCGATCGAACCTGTGAGTTTTTCTGAAATTTCTTGCTTTTAATTTGTTGCAAGTTGTTTGCAATTTTTCGATGCTCTGCCTATGATGAAACTGGTGTTATAATATAGGATTAAAATCCTTAGATTACTCTGATTTCACAAAATGATTTCGATCTGATTTTTGCGGTTTCCTCTTTTGATCTGTGAGAATGAATTTGAATTTGAAAAGCTTGTGTGATTTCCTGTTTTGAATTCCTTGATTGACATGCTTTGAACAAAATCCCAGAATGATTGAAAAACTATTACAATCTTACCATAAAAGCATTGTCCAAAAACTGTAATTTTCTGCATGATTTGAACTGAAATTTCGTTGCTTTCCCCTTTTGCTGTTCATGATAGAATCGGCTTGAATTTATTCCCAAAACTAGTTTGTGGCACATCTGGAAGCTATTGAGTAATTGTTGACAGAAAAGAATTCTTGCCTTATCCTTACCACCCTGATTTGTTGGATAGCATGACTTTAATGGGTGTGAGTAAATCTGTTGCATGCTGATTTTTTTTTTTGCCGTAGAAATGATCATTTCTGGAATATACAACTTGCCAAATTTGCTTCACTTTGCCTAAAACCTGAAACCTGATTTCATGCATTGTTGTGTTCCACGACTTTATGAAATATGTCCACTGTGATTTCATCAACCATTTATGAGTTGCTAGAAATGCTTGTCAAAAGTTGGAAAGAATTTTCTCTTTTTGTGAACAGATTTGAATATGATCTGAAAATGCACTTTTACTTGCTTGTGCTCGACCAGTTTTCCATACTGGATGTTTACTTGCACTTGAAATTTATACACTGATTTGATGGTTGTACTTTGTTGCCTCATTATACATGCAGTCATGATGAAGTGTGTTTTTCTTTCATGACTTACTTGCACGATTCATGTACAAAGCTCCACTGTATTGCTATGTTGTACTGCTGGCATTGCCATTGTGAATCTTTGCTGAGCCATGATCGAGTTGATTTATAAAAAAAAACTTTGCTGCCATGTTTAGTTAAAAAACTGTTTGCTTATATACACTGCTAAGTAGATGCTACACTTCGTCTTTGCTGTCATGTCTTGTTTGTGGCATGTTAACACCCTCGACACATTTAACACTTGCTGTACTTACTCAATGATTTGCTGATTCATTCCATGCTTGTTGTTGTGAACCTGAATTTGTCCACATACACTTGTGTCAATGAAAGACCCATGCTGTTGTACCAGTACATGTTATTACCACTTTGAGTTATCACCTTGACATGGCATTTGCTGTTTCACTTGAAATGTGAACTCTATTATATGCTGCTTGTGCTCCTTGTCTACTGAGTTGCATTTCAGTAGCCATGTAAACCATGCTTCCTTGATGCTCTTGCATTCTTATGTATTCTGAACTTCTCGACCAATTTCTAGCATCACCCTACTATTTTGCACTACACCATGCACTTGTATATTTGTCTTGGTCCATGTACCACTTTTGCTTGCTGAATTGAGCATGCTGCACTTTGTCTCTTGCCATTTTGACTTGTTCATGATTTTGTGTTGCCTCGGCCCTTTGTGTTGTCTTGCTTTGTACTTGATTTAACATCCTTGACTCGACACCATGGTTGTTGTATTCACTTGTCCATTTCTCTATGTCGAGCTTGGTCCATGTGACAGCTCCACAATTGTACATTGATTGGCGAGGCAGTGCACACGTGTATATCTCTACACGTGTGTATATGCAACCATCAGACGAGATTTCATGTCCCTGTACTATACATATACAAACTGACTAGACACAGATGAATCAGATCAAGTCATGAAAAATGATGAGAAACACACCAGAAAATGAGGCAATTTTTTTTTAATAATAGTTGCTAGAGTATGAAATTATTACTGTTCAAGATTACTGTGTGTGTTTCTGCTTTACTGGATAGGTAAGCAGAAGATGATGACTGGACTGACGTGACTGGACTGAAAGCTGTGAAGACAGCAGGCAGAAAATAAGAACAGTGTGTGTAACAGTGAAAGTGACTGTATTTGAGTCTGTGAAAATGTATAATCGAATGGGTGTTGTAAGAGCTGTGAATGAAAAAGAATATTATACTGATATTTGTAATAAACAAAATTGTTTGAAATAAAATATTATTTTATTGTGTTCAAATTTGTGTTCAAACAAAGTTGTTTATTGTATTCAGTTATATACAAGTACAATTTCAAGTTAAGTGTTTAAATAGTGGAGTTATAAAAAGATGTACTGTTTAGTTATTGAAATAGAATATTCAATTTAAATAGAATACTGTAAACATATACCTATGTCTGTACAGTTGTTTTCCATTTAAATATAAATATTATATTCTTGTCTGTGATGTATATGTAAAATAGTACAGTAAAAAACACATTTATATTAATATATATTTGGTTGTTATCATCAAACAAAAATCATATAATTGTGTATACAACACCGTTATATACAACAATCTCCCCCTTTTGATGATGACAAACCAAAAAAAGATTTTTATTGCAACAAATGTGTTTGACTGTGAAACTCCCCCTATTTATTAGCTCCCCCTACAACAGACAACTCCCCCTATAACTGTGCAAATTTTCAAAATTAAAAATATTTATAAAATATTCACTCATAAATCAAAATCTCAATCAAAATCTCAACCCATTCTCCCCCTTTTGTTATCATCAAAAGGATACAGAATTAAAATATAGATGAAAAATGACTAAAAATATAATTTCAGCTTAAGAGGAAGAACAATCATCAAAAATCTCAATCAGTCAAACAAAAATCATAATATTCTAAGAACAGGTGGCATATTTCACATTGTAGAGAATGACGGATTTACGATGAATTTTATATAAATGGAGAGAGTTTTATAAAACAAATCATTTCCAATTATTTTCATAAGAATTTTATAAAAAATGGGCTCAAAAATAAACAGTGATGGATTTGGACTATAATTAATAATTCAACTTAAGTGAGAAAGAACGAATAATCTCAAATCCCAATACCTATCAATCAACAAATCATAATACGTCATAAGATTTCAACAGAATTTCACAGATTAGAAGATGGATTGATAGGCTGATTTGTAAATACCAAGAAGAATTTCAGATTAATTTCAAATTATAGCACATTTTTCCTTTTTATTTTATTTTTATTTAAGGGAACACTTGACCATGCATAACCAGAGCTTGGATTTTTAAATGAGGTCAGTCGCCACTTAAATTATAAGTCGTCTCTCAACCATGCATGACCAGAGCTTGGATTTCTAAATGAGATCGGAGACACACTTATGTATTAATTTTATATTTATCGTTTTCAGCTTCAATGAAAAAACTCCTCGGTATAAAATCAATATGGATGATAGAAATGTGATAGATACAGAGATGGATTGTGAAATAAATTTCTAAATTAATTATATTATGAAATAAGCTCGACTGTACAGGGATTATTGAAAATATCCAATTATCACTAATTCTGAAAAATAATATAGTCCCATTTCTATCGCAAATAATTTTCACTGTTTCAAAACAAGATGTTTTAAAAAAATAAACTCTCCATATTAATATAAAAACATGATGGATGGCAGACGGGTGATAGAAAAAGAAGATGATCATGAAATAATTGTCAGTTCAAAGATATTATAATAAATATTCAACCATCATGAAAATCCAAATAAAATCTCCTCTTGTTGTGGAATATATTGCAGTCACAATTCATCACAATTTCAAAATCAGATAATAATTTTGGTGAATTATAAATACAGTTCAATTTGGATGTTGATTTCAATTTCTGAAAGAATAATCAATAAATAATTTTAAAATTGAAAATCAATTACAAGAGGAATTTATACAGATTTATACAAGGAAAAAAAATGTGTATGGTGTCTATACAAAGTGAAAATTCAGGACAAATGGAAGAAAAAGCTGATACCAATTGTAGTCTCCCTTATCGAGGAATTTATTCACACCCTAGATATCTCAGATTAAAGAAATTTCAAACACAAAGCCCAAGTAGACAAAACTAACAAATTTGGCACATTTATCAGAGCTGTAGACAAGAACAAGCAGTATCAGAGCAGCAAACAGATCATAAACAAGCAATTACATAATATTTTCAAAAACAATATCAGATGGGTGAAACAAATATAAGGCACTTCTGATACCACTTGGTGTCTCTATTAATGAATCTTAATCACAAAGATACCGGGGACAAACCAAGATATCACATTCAGTAGAAATTTAAAGACCAAGCAGACAGTATAACAAATTAGCCAAGCAACAGACAAGTTAAAACCGGCAGTTCTTTGAAAAACAGTATCAGAGAGCATAACGGAAACAATTTCAAATCATACTTGTTAAGATAATGATTCAAAGATATATCTGTCAATCACAAAAAAAAAATGACTCATGATCCAAGATTAAAAAACATAGTTTATATTAAATCATTTGATGAACATGAAGATATCAAAATTTAATGAATCGATCACACCAAATTATTAGTTTCACATTCAAGATATGTGTGTGATTCAGTAAATCAATAATTTCAAATGATTTTCAAACATATATTCAAATCAAATAATCACGAAATAACAGAGAGTTTCAAGACCGGATTTTCAAAGAAATTTTCACAAGTATCTCTAACAAGTGTGAGATTAAATTCAGATCATTTACATCAAATTTGAGAGGTATTCATGAACTAGAAGATTGAAGTAATTTATTTGAAATCACTTGAATCAATGTCAAGTTCTGGGATATAATGAATCGGTCACAATGTAACGACACGGGTTTCGCCCGACCTTAATCGATCGCAAAATCGACCAAGACCGTTCAAAATCCGCATACGTTAACTTTGGGAATACAACACATCAGAACAATAACAACAGACTTTTATTACATCATGATAATATAACATCAGAGTACAGAATATATCAGAGTGCATTGAAATTTAAAATACAGCGGAAGATAATTTTACAATAAATTTAATACAGTGCAGCGGAAATAAAATAACTAAGGCAGCGGAAGGCTTCCAATGTTCTGGACACAGCTTTAAGCTTCAATCCAGGATCCTGCTAAAAAGATAAACCTGTAGACACTGCTCGACTGCCCGTGTGGAAAGAGGGCACCCGAGTTTACAAACAACGGGTCAGTTGTGGGACTGGTGTGAGAATTCTTAACTAATAAATCACTATTAATAGGGAAAATCCAAATACCACGCCGCTAATGCGGAACGGGTTTACTCTAATGGATTGTCGTGCATAACTTAAAGTAAATCGTAAAACAACGCAATGCTTTTTAGAAAAATGAAATCACCATAAGACTCAGGTCCCATCACACAATGCAACGCACACCAGAGGATAGAGTTTTACCTTATGGTGATCAAACATGATAAATACGGCAAATACGAGTTTGATATTATTATTAGTGTGTATATGTTTGAAAAACAATTTCAATCATAATGTATCAATCCTAGGAAGCATAGGTACCATATGCTATGCCTCCGTACTAGTAATACAATCAAAACCGAATGGCACGTATTGGAAATTGGTTTCCATCATGAGTCAAGGCTAGGGAGGAGCTCCTTACCGATTCGAGACAGTCTAGCTAATGCCTCAGGATTACCCGCAGTTAACCCTTGGAAATGGCAGGGCCGGTCCTCAAATACAGCTTAGAGGATTGGCAATTCCTAAGCACGCGTTCCCCGGTCCTATAGGACCTATCCGAGGCGCCTCATTCCATCATCCACATAAGTAAAATGTCAGGGCTGGTAGGTCACTGACACCACTCTAGCTAGAAAGAAACGTGCTGCTCTCCCTGCGTTCCCTTCTCCCGTTTTAGACTCCGCTGGTGTGTGAGGCTCGTGAAGTCACGTCATACACAAAGCTATACCTAAACAGGTTATGCTTTGATCATCCCACAAGGCCTGCTTTTCAACAAAGCCCTGATCATATGCATCTTAGCATGCCACATCATCACTCCATATCACACTACCAATCCTTTGCCGAAATATATGAACGGGTGTTAAGCAAGAGAATAAATTCTCCGCCACCAAACATCCATACATTCGATAGAAGATTAATAACATGACATATAATGGAGTACGATGTCAGACACACAATCCATTTATAAGCTTATGCTCTGGGTCTGCGCGAAAGCCAAATCCGTTCAATCAACTTGTTCGTTCGGACGACGACCATGACCTTGACTTGGGAGCAAATCAATTCAAAGTCTCAATCGCTGTCCTCCTGAGGGGAAGATTGACGGTCTTTATTAGTCGTCTTCTTCTTCAATTCTCATCGTCGTTTGATTATTTGGAATGAGATTAACTCGGTCTTCCCAAATAATCTTCGTATATATATATATATATATATATATATATATATATATGTAAATATATTGAAAACTCTTCCTTATCGTTATTTCTAATTTATAACGATTATTTCCTATTTTATTTAATTAAAAATAATTAAATCTTTAATCAACGACGATTCAGGTCAATGGCGATTTTGGCGCTGTTTTCAACCAATTTTGATTTTCACATATCTCAAATTCTAACCGTTGGATTTTGACGCATTATATATCGTTGGAAAGAACTTTCCAAGACGGTCCTAGCAGTTTCAGTTTCGGGAAAATCCAACAGTCGGATCTTCCGGTATAGTCATTTAAAAGTTCGATTTCAAAACGCGAACTACCGCGCTCGATTCGTTTAATTTTATATATATAAATAATTCGTTTAATTCACTGTTCTTACATACATCTCCCCTTTTCCTTTATTTTTTTTCCACTTCTAAATCTTACATGGAAATGTAATTAATAATTAGACGGTGAATTATTCCCTTTTATTTTATTTTTATTTTAAAAATCTTTATAATTTACATTAAAATGTAAATTATAATTCATCGTTCTATTTATTCCATTTCATCTTTCAATTATATTATGATTCCATTTACATATATAAAATACTCATTCTCTTTCTAAATGCATTCTCAATCTCAATTACATCTAAAATGTAATTTTATTTTACGATGACATTTCCATTCTATTCACATTATAAATAATGTACATTTACTACGATGAAAAATTCTCTTTTAATATACATTAAAAATAATGTATTTTTATCCTACGGTATGTTTTTCTTTTTATTAACATTGAAAATAATGTTACCTTAACATACAATGCATTTTCTATTTTTATTAACATTGAAAATAATGTTAATTATTCTATCTTTACATTACACATGAAAAATTTATATTTTGATACATCGCAAATTCCTACTTTATATTTACAAAATAAAGAGTAAACCTTGTCATGCGGTGAATTCCTACCTTATTTTACAAATAAAAAGTAAATCTTATCATATAGTGAAAATGCCAACTTACTTTTACAAATAAAAGTGTACATCTTATCATGTGGTGAAAATACCCTAATATTAACAGTATAAATAAATGTTAATGCCAATTTCTCTTACAATGTAAATTTCTCTTTTTATACATACATTAATAAAAGTGTGTTAATACATACGGTGCAATCTTCTTTTTAATCAATATCAAAAATAATGTTAAACAATCTTTTCTTTTTATATAACATTAAAATAATGTTAATAAATCATATGGTCCATTCTCTTTTAATATTTACATTAGAATAATGTAAATTAATCTTTCCTTTTCATATACATTTAAAAATAATGTACATTTTTCTTACGAGGTAAATTCTCTTTTGTTTAACATTATAAATAATGTTAATCTTACATACGGTTAAATTCCTTTTTATTAACATTAAAAATAATGTTAAATTTACATACGGTTCAATTCCTTTTTATTAACATTAAAAATAATGTTAAATTTACATACAATGCATTTCCTATTTGTTAACATTAAAAATAAATGTTAAATTTACATACAATGAATTTCCTATTTATTAACATTAAAAATAATGATAAATTTACATACAATGCATTTCCTATTTATTAACATTAAAAATAATGATAAATTTACATACAATGCATTTCCTATTTATTAACATTAAAAATAATGATAAATTTACATACAATGCATTTCCTATTTATTAACATTAAAAATAATGATAAATTTACATACAATGCATTTCCTATTTATTAACATTAAAAATAATGATAAATTTACATACAATGCATTTCCTATTTATTAACATTAAAAATAATGATAAATTTACATACAATGCATTTCCTGTTTATTAACATTAAAAATAATGATAAATTTACATACAATGCATTTCCTACTTATTAACATTAAAAATAATGATAAATTTACATACATTGCATTTCCTATTTATTAACATTAAAAATAATGATAAATTTACATACAATGCATTTCCTATTTATTAACATTAAAAATAATGATAAATTTACAAACAATGCATTTCCTATTTATTAACATTAAAAATAATGATAAATTTACATACAATGCATTTCCTATTTATTAACATTAAAAATAATGATAAATTTACATATAATGCATTTCCTATTTATTAACATTAAAAATAATGATAAATTTACATACAATGCATTTCCTATTTATTAACATTAAAAATAATGATAAATTTACATACAATGCATTTCCTATATATTAACATTAAAAATAAATGCTAATTTAACATACGATACATTCTCTTTTTATTAACATTAAACAAAATGTCAATTTCTTATACCATGTAAATTTAATCTTTATATTGAAATGCAAATTCAATCTTCTTGTACAATGTAAATTTCCACTCTTCTTATTACATTAACAAGAATGATATTTTCCTATTTTTTTTTTTTTTACATAAAAATAATAATGTTATTCAATCATACGGTGAATTCTTTTAAATAACATTAAAATAAGGTTAAACAATCATGCAGTATACTTCTTTTTAAATTAACATTAAAATATAAATGTCCATGAGTCATACGATGTAAATCTTCTAACATTAACATTAAACAAAAAAGCCAATTATTCATACGATGAATATTTTCTAATTTAACATTAAACAAAAATGCCAATTATTCATACGATGAAAATCTTCTAATTTAACATTAAACAAAGATGCCAATTATTCATATGATGTAAATCTTCTAATTTAACATTAAACAAAGATGCCAATTATTCATACGATGAATATTTTCTAATTTAACATTAAACAAAAATGCCAATTATTCATACGATGAAAATCTTCTAATTTAACATTAAACAAAGATGCCAATTATTCATACGATGTAAATCTTCTAATTTAACATTAAACAAAAATGCCAATTATTCATACGATGTAAATCTTCATTTTGAAATTGATAAGTTAAATCAATCCAATCCTAACACAAGGGATAACATACAAATGGTGACCATTATATTCTCTTTTACTTTACACTGAAAATTGAATCAATGTAATTTCAACCCAAAGCGATAACATGTGATAGTGATAACATGACAGAGTATAAGCATGAAAATCAGATGGATCTATACTAGCTACTCAATCAGAGAACAATCATCATCAAACAAGTCCAAACAAACAGATCTGAACCTTATTTTTAAATCACATCATATACTGAACAGTTTATTTAAATATAAATTTTAAATAAAGGATTCTCACCTTGTTTGGATAAAATTATAATAAATCCAAGAAATGTTCAGAATGTTACAGTCAATCACAGCAGGTCCTAATCGTCGTCACGGTTCTAACGGTTCTGAAATTTTCAGAATCGAAGTTCATATGCATTAGTTATCAATGTTTTAAACATACTGGTTTTTAACAACTGCTGTAGTCACGCTTAAAAGCGTCGCAATTTCTGAAATAAGAATTACCTTAGAATTTCAGTTTTGTTCAAATATTCAAATCCGGATTTCTCAGCCTGTAGTCGATCGTTTTGGTCGCCGTTTGTTGGACAAGGACCGGCTTGGAGAGGCCTACCATCGGCCGGAGATTGGTGGCGTTCGGCGGCTTCAGGCGGGGCCCACGGCGGTGCGTTCAGCGCGACTTCGGAGGCTGGGTGGCGGCGGCACGGGGCACGGTTCGGGTTGTGATTGGTACCGAATCGAAGATCTCAGAAAGAGCTTCGAAACGGTGTATGGTATGCTGGAAATCGTTGAGTATTGGAGGAGAAAAAGGAGATCAAAGAATTGAGGTAAAATGGGTTTCGGCGGCTTTCATTTGGGGAAGAAGACGCTGTACGTACGGCGTATTTATACTGGTATTTTAGGTTTTTCTAATGATTATTTTATTTAATAATTCCAGAAAATAGGCCTTTTTCCGTCCGATCCCCGATTCGCGCTCAACGACTGTCGAACTTAATGTTTTGACGTCTTCTGAACGCGATGGCGCTATTGCCAAGGTCCAATTCTGAAGTTATACGCATGTTTCTTTTATTTTCTAAAATAAATCCTTTATTTTTAATTCAAACGTAAATATAATTTTGTCGGGCCCACATACAAAGTCAGAAAAATCCGAAAAAAATTATTTTTGGCTTTCTTACGACGATACGATTCCAACAAAATTTATTTCGTCGAATTCTGAGACTTTTTGAAAAATGACTATTTTTAAGGCCAGTATATTTAATATTAAAAATACATTTTTAAACAAATAATTTCCGAAACTCGAAATATATAAGTGTTTACTGTTTTTCAATGCAGAAACATCATTTCGAACTCAATGGAAGTGGTTTCGAGTCGAAATTCCTTTATATGCAAAAAGTAGCATTTTTGACCTATGCAAATTACCCAACGTCCTTTCTAAAAATTGAATTGGCCATAACTTTTGATTTCCGCTATGAAATTTCGATTTTTCGGATTCGTTGGAAAGATATTTTTAAATAGATTCTAATATTTTTGGTTTCACTAAACTCCGTTAAATTTTGCATCCTGTATGGTCAGTCAAAGTTCAAGTTTGACTTTTTGAACTACCACGCTATTTCTAGCTCTTTTTATAATTAAAATTAAATTATTCATTCTAACTTCGATTTGAACCAAATTTTTGATCCTTATTATTTAAAATAGATTATTTTAAATATCAAAACTCATTAAAATTGCTTAAAATAAATTTTTAAATTGGCCCCAAAATTCAGGGTTGTTACAGTCTCCCCCACTTAAAAACATTTCGTCCTCGAAAAGGGACGAAGCTAAAAGTTGATTAATTAACTAACTAATTTATATATATATTTTCTCCATCGGTTTAAATAATTTCATTAGTTGATTAACTTTCAAAATATATAACTTTTTATATATTCAAAATCATATTTTCTAAAATAAAGTATAATTAATCACAAATACGTATATTATAGGCTTGCTACTCCCAACTCATTCTAGGGCATTACTAACCCTATCTCTAATGAGTTTTCTCATTCTAGGATACTGCTGATCCTATCTCTAATGAGTATTCTTATTGGATGTTACTAATCCAATCTCTGATGAGTCTTTTGTTCAGTTCTAATGAGTTGTACCCAAAAGATTTGAGCTAACCAAAGCTCTGATACCAACTGTAACGACACGGGTTTCGCCTGACCTTAATCGATCGCAAAATCGACCAAGACCGTTCAAAATCCGCATACGTTAACTTTGGGAATACAACACATCAGAACAATAACAGCAGACTTTTATTACATCATGGTAATATAACATCAGAGTACAGAATATATCAGAGTGCATCGAAATTTAAAATACAGCGGAAGAAAATTTTACAATAAATTTAATACAGTGCAGCGGAAATAAAATAACTAAGGCAGCGGAAGGCTTCCAATGTTCTGGACACAGCTTTAAGCTTCAATCCAGGATCCTGCTAAAAAGATAAACTTGTAGACACTGCTCGACTGCCCGTGTGGAAAGAGGGCACCCGAGTTTGCAAAAAGGTGGAAACAAACAACGGGTCAGTTGTGGGACTGGTGTGAGAATTCTTAACTAATAAATCACTATTAATAGGGCAAATCCAAAGACCACGCCGCTAATGCGGAACGGGTTTACTCTAATGGATTACCGTGCATAACTTAAAGTAAATTGTAACACCCCACGTCCATTAATGTCACTCACAAAGGGAATGCATTAACTTCCATGGAGGTTTTAAGTGAATATAGAACAGTAAAATTACAACAAGACAGATATAAAATAATACTTGGAAATTAAAACTTCATTTTATTGCAGCGGAAATTAACATGTCTGTTACATCCCAAAACCATAGATCATAACCAAGTACAATATCCATCTTTATAAAACTAAAGTACATAATCCCATTACATGAATAGCCATTAAAAAGAAAGATAACAAGCTGGACTTTACTTCAGCAGTCCAAGCTTTCCAGAAGATAAGCGATCCAACTAGACTCCACTAGAACTTGGCCCAACCTGCGGACCTGAAGGGAGAAAAAGGATGGAAAAGAGGGGGTCAGACATAAAGTCTGGTGAATATGATAATTCTACAATACTATTACCAAAATAAATGGACTAAGGCATAAGCTGGAAAACAAGAAAATGTCTATGAAGAGCAGATTAAGGACATAGACAATCGCTAAAGGCAACGTTATAGGCGCTCCTAAATACTAAAGGATAAACACTATACTGCACCACACCAGTCACCCTAAAGATTCATCCCACTTAGCTTCACTTAGAAACTTTCCCAATGGCTTTACGTACCCCTAGCTGACTACATAGGTGCCGCCTGCCCCTATCTCCACTAGGTGTACCCTACTTCCCATTATTCGATCGGCTCCCTAACTCGTAGATACCCGTGCTGGCCCCACAGTGGGGTGTATCACTCCCCTAAAGTGGCAACCTGATACAACGGACATGCACGGCTTATACCTACACGATGCAACAACGTCTTACCTACCAGCCCAGGTCCACACACGCATATGAAACCCGTTGGACTTGAGTTGCCACCGCTCCCTGTTTTGGCCTCTTATAGTCAAACCCAGTATGCGTGTCCCGTCCTCGACTTGGGTCGAGCCCACAAAGATACGTACTGGTTGAAATGGGCCCCCACTATTTACCACAAGCATTCCACCTAAGCTTGTCCCCATTAGTCCATCCCACTTAACCCACTTAGTCATGTTCATTTACATGTGTGTTTGGTTAAGTCTAATCGCATTTCAAATGCCTCTAAAGGCAACCACCAGATTCCTCATGCCACCCAAGGCACCTACTTAACCCCCATGTCCCACCTTACATGATTATCTGGTTAAGTATTTCTTAGTTCATTAAGGCCATAACCTCATAAAGACCTCTCACATTAGACTGGCATTTATGGCAGCTGGATTTGCCGGGCGGGTCCGGGCAGTCTTACACCATAAAAGAGTCTAACCTCGTGTCTTTACAACTGTTATGCTTTAGTTTGGGCCTAGGACCTCTCACATTGGGCCGACATTTGTGACTACTGGATTTGCCGGGCGGGTCCGGGCAGGTTTACATCACAAACGGGTCCAACCTCGTGTCCTAAGCATTGATTACTAATAATAATCCACTTTCCCCCAATTTTAATAATTCCCTACTTGAATTATTAATTACTTCCAATTTTTAACAATGTCCATAATTGACTCAATTATGGACATTCATTCATGGTATGCAACATCTTACAAAATTGCACCCAATTTATTAATTCCTAATATTACCCCTACCCCACGTTTGAACGTTTATTCGCAAAATATATGTTAGACTCGAATAGCCTAACTCATAGCATAAAAGAGATTATCATAATAACAACATGTATATGTGACCAAATGAATCATAATAAGGGGTGAAACTTGCATATGTCCAACTTGCATAGATTATACATGTCATGGATCTAAAGGTGTCAACTTGTTCAAAATTCACCTAATATGATCTCAATCAATTTTCATAAACTTACATATGAACATGTGTGAATCAACATCATCTAATTTTTTAACAACATGGTTTTATATGGGTACACCTAACTCAATAGGCAAATTCCCATAATCAAGTTTTATTTAATTATAGTTTCAAGTTTATGGGTACACCTAACCTAATAGGCAAATTCCCATAAACAAGATCCATTTAAATTAAGAAAAAAAAACATAACTTTAAGCATGATCCAACAACATCATGATTTTTCAACATAATATAGCATGATTTATAACATGGCATAGTATGATAGTATAACATAGCTTGACATGATTCTCAACATAGCACGACATAGCATAAGAGAATTTACAACATAGCATGACATAGCATATATAATTTACATCATACGACAACATAATAACATAATAAGAGATCCACAATATATAGAATTTACAATTACAAATCACATCACTTTCTTGTGATCCATTCATAACTGAGTCAAATTAGTTTGTAATAGTCTTGTGAGAATCATCATACTCACCAACAAAAGAAAAGAATTAGAGAAAGAGAGATCTTTTGATTTGATTTGTGTAGATTTAGTTGTAGATGATTAGGCTTCCTCTTCTTAGTTTGTGACGGCTATGCTGAACTCCATGACAGCAGCATGACGGTAGCTTCTCTAATTTTACAAGTGATTTAGGTCTAGGGTCTACCCACTTATTTATAGATTTTAGAATTCATTTAGGCCATTACATTTAACCTAGAAATAACCGCAGCCGTTCAGACAAGATGGGGTTTATCTTGTTGACTCAGCAATGAGTCATAAGTGACTTAGCAAACACTCAGCAAATTAATAAACTTCTATTCATGTTTGCATTAACTGCCCATATATATATATATATATATATATATATTCTACAATGTACACATTAGATACATCCCCCCCCCCTTTTACACACTTATTATTGTTTTTATATACATATTAGATAAATCCCCTCTCTTACACACTTATTAATATTTTTATATTCATATTAGATACATCCCCTCTCTTACACACTTATTAATATTTTTATATTCATATCAGATACATCCCCTCTCTTACACACTTATTAATATTTTTATATTCATATTAGATACATCCCCTCTCTTACACACTTATTAATATTTTTATATTCATATTAGATACATCCCCTCTCTTACACACTTATTAATATTTTAGCAACTTTAGTGTTAATAGAAAATTCGGGGTGTTACATTCTCCCCTCCTTTTAGGATTTCGTCCCCGAAATCTTCAAGTCTGGAAGAATGTATATCCTACCATCCAAACGTCCATCTACTCATCCATCATACACAGGCATCCATTGTCCTTAAAAGACTTCTAATGCTTTATGATCATATGCAAAGTGTGTGTACATGTCCTTACCTAATGCGAAATCAGGCGGTCTACTGATTCAGTTGACCTCCTTAATGCAAATTATGTAAGTGTCATGAATCCATTATGTATGCAAAAGATCCTAATTGCTTACATACTACTTCTATATGCGTGCACACCCATTCAACCGAATGCAGCATCCATATGATGGTACAACCATTATACATCCATTATACTAAATACATCCATATATATGCAATATGCAATATGAAGTGACTGAGCCGATCTAGTGCCTAAAGTGTGTGTATATATGCATCCACGAGCAACCACTAGCAAACACTTGCATCCATTTTGCATCCATCATACATAACATGTCTCAAACACATGTTTCAACCATAGGATTATCCTAACTAAAGGTCAAAGATACTAATGAGAGGACATACTAAAGATAAGATAAGATAAGCTAAGCGATAAAGGAGAAATTAAAAGACATACCCTCAAAAAGAAAAGGGTACAACGAACGCATCTTCTCTTCTGTCTCCCAAGTTGCGTTGCTCTCATCATCTCCCCATTGCACTTTAACCAGTCTGACCTCTCGATTCCTCAACTTTTTGATCTCCGACCCAAGAATGCATGTAGGAGCTCGTCTAATTGTTGCATCACGCTCTATTTCCACCTCTTTAAGCAAGCTCGGCTCTACCACCTCCGCGGTCTTGTGCAAACACTTCCTCAAATGTGATACATGGAATACGTCGTGTACTCCACTAAGTTTCTCAGGCAACTCCACCCTATATGCCATCTTCCCAATCCTGTTTTTTACAGGAAACGGCCCTACAAACCTTGGTGCTAATTTCCCCACGGACCCAAAGCGAACAACATTCTGTAACGGAGATACCTTGATAAAAACCATGTCCCCAATGTCAAACTCAAGATCTGTCCTCCTCTTATCAGCATACGATTTTTGCCTATCTTGTGCTGCTTTCATCCTCTTTCGAATCAACTCAATCTTCTCTGAGGTTTCCCTAACCATATCGGGCCCAAGTAGGATTTTATCGGTAGATTCCCACCAACATGTAGGCGAACGGCAAGGCCTTCCATAAAGAGCTTCAAAAGGTGCCATGCCAATACTAGACTGAAAGCTATTATTATATGTGAATTCTACTAACGGAAGGTGCTCTTCCCATGTACCCCCAAAGTCTAGGATACAAAGCCTTAAAAGATCCTCTAGAATGCGATTCACCCTCTCGGTCTGGCCGTCTGTCTGAGGATGATATGCGGTGCTCAAACATAGATGAGTCCCTACCACCTCTTGTAAACTCTTCCAAAATTCGCTAGTAAAGATGGGGTCACGGTCACTTACTATACTAGAAGGAATACCGTGCAAACGAACTATCTCCTTAATGTATACAGAAGCCAACCACGGAGCAGTCCTCTTACTTTTCACGGGAATAAAATGGGCGCTTTTAGTAAGTCTATCTACTATAACCCAAATCCCCGTGTTACCCTTCCTTGATCTTGGTAATCCATCCACAAAATCCATTGAGATGCTTTCCCATTTCCATAGTGGAACTTCTAATGGGTGAAGCAACCCACCGGGTTTCTTTTGTTCTGCTTTAACTCGTTGGCACACCAAGCATCTAGCGACGTACTCGGCCACATCCTTTTTCATACCGGCCCAAAAGAAAACCCGCTCCATATCTTTGTACATCTTATCCCCGCCGGGATGAATGGTCATTTTTGAGCGATGAGCATCATCAAGAATGGCCTTCCTTAAGTCTTCGTCTTGTGGTACACAAAGTCTATTATCCCTTCGTAACCAACCCTTATCGTCTAGGGTATACCTACGAAGATGGCTTGACGACTCCCCCCCTTTGAGCTTTTCTACTATCTCAACCAACTGTGGGTCGTCTCGCTGTGCCTCACCAACCCGTCCTAGAAGTGTAGGTCTAACCTCCAAGGATGCTAACAGACCGGGTACTAAGTCAACGGAGGGTCTAAAGTCAAACATAGAGATGAATTCTAAGCTTTGTCGTTCAACAAACAACGGACTCAAGGACAACCTTTTCCTACTTAAGGCGTCTGCCACCACGTTACCCTTGCCCGGGGTATATGCTATTTCAAAATCGTAGGAGGCTAAGAATTCCATCCACCGTTGCTGCCTTAAATTCAAATCCTTTTGAGAGAATAAGTATTTTAATGATTTGTGGTCAGTGAACAGTTCGAATTTCTCACCAAGAAGATAGTGACGCCAAGACTTAAGCGCAAAAACAATTGCGGCTAGCTCTAAGTCATGCGTGGGGTAATTCTTTTCATGAACCCTCAACTGCCTTCCACCATAGGCTATTACTCTTCTCTCTTGCATGAGGACCGCGCCAAGTCCCGTCCCACAAGCATCAGTATAGATGGTAAACGGTTTATTCCCGTCTGGCAGCACTAAGACTGGGGCTGAAGTTAAGGCTCTCTTTAAACGTTGGAACGCATCATCGCAATCTTTGTCCCACGTAAAAACCAGGTTCTTCTTCGTTAACCGTGTTAATGGAGCTGATATTTTTGCGAAGTCTTTGATAAACTTCCTACAATAGCCAGCCAACCCCAAGAAACTTCTTACTTCGGTTGCATTTTTAGGGACCTTCCAATCTTGGATGGCCACCACCTTTGCGGGATCCACTGCTATCCCTTCTTTGGAAACCACGTGCCCTAAGAACCGTACTTCCTTCCTCCAGAAGTGACACTTAGAAAATTTTGCCTTAAGGTTATGCGCTCGAAGGGTTTCCAACACTTCCCTAAGATGTAGGGAGTGCTCTTCTTTATTCTTAGAAAAGACTAAGATGTCATCCACAAAGACTACCACGAATTTGTTAAGGTATTCCCTAAACACCCTACTCATCAAATCAACAAAATATGCAGGGGCGTTTGTCAAACCAAAGGGCATCACTAGCCATTCATAGAATCCGTCAGGAGTCCTAAAAGCAGTCTTATCTATACTATCCTCAGCCACTCTCAGTTGATGAAAGCCAGTGGCTAAGTCCAACTGCGAAAACACTGAGGCGCCAACTAACTGATCAAAGAGATCGTCAATCCTCGGCAGTAGGTGTCGGTTCTTTTTAGTAAGCTTGTTTAGTTCTCTATAGTCCATACAAAGTCTAAGAGACCCATCCGCCTTTGTGGCAAAAACTACTGGAGCACCCCACTCCGATATACTACGTCTTATGAACCCCTTCTCAAGCAACTCCTTTACTTGCTTATTGAGTTCCCTCCTTTCACGAGGAGCCATGTGGCGCACTGGCAAAGATACGGGTTTAGCATTGTCCACAAGATAAATTCGAAAGTCTATCTCCCGCTTTGGAGGTAAGCCCTTCACCTCCTCAAACACATCCGGATATTCCCGGACCACTTCTACCGATCGCAGGTTCTCTACAGACGCGTCAAGCGATTCAAGATAACTTAGCATAACGGAATTTATGGGATTACAAAAGATGTCGAGAGCATTACCAAGGCGAGTCACAAGCCTAACTACTCTCCTTTCACAATCAAGAATGGCCCTATTTCTAGACAACCAATCCATTCCTAAAATTAGCCCATAGCCCGTGAAGCCCAATACATAAGCATCACATCTAAATTCAACGCTAAGTATAGAGATTTTCAAATCCAAACATATCATGGTCAAATGAGCCGAACCCCCAATTGGATTTGAAACGACCAAGGGATCCTCTACTAAACTGGTGTTCAAGTGCAGTGATTCAACTAATGATGCAGAGATAAACGAATGAGATGCGCCAGAATCGAATAAGGTACGGACAGGATGATCAAACAGAAAAACTAAGCTTTCAACAGAAATTGTTCTACCTCTTTCTTGCAGCGGTGGGGCCGCAATAGCCTGAACTTGCCCCCTTGCCTGCCCTGGTGCCATAAGAGCCTGCACCTGTCCTCCCGAGGTAGACCCTGCCCTCTGCCCCTTCTTTGGACAGTCCTTCACTAAATGTCCCGCATCTCCACAATGAAAACAACCAGTCTTCTTTTTCTTTCTACAATCTTTGCTGAGATGGCCAGGCGTCCCACAATTGAAGCATTTCTTCTTCCCTTTGCCATTATTGTTTTTACCACCCTTCTTATTTTGCTGTTGGGGTTTCTTATGATCCCCTTTCTTTTCAACTGCCTTATCCTCATGCATAAGTGCCATTTCTACTAGCTTTTCAAAGGTGGCTCCCATAGGGATGTGGGTCATAGCCAACCCTTGCAACGGTTCATTCAAGCCTCTAACGAACCTCAAAGCTTTCTTCTCTGGCGTGTTCACCAACTCCAAGCCAAACCTTGCTAACTGATTAAATTTATTGACATATTCCTTTACTGATGAGCTCCCTTGCTTTAGTGCCAGGAATTTTTCCATATTTAAGTTCTCCTCTGCCCTTGAAAGAAACTTTGCCTCAAACCTTCGTCTGAAATCCGCCCATGAATCAACTGGACGTTCCCCGTTAGTGACCTCCCACCAAAACGAGGCCTCTCCCTTCATTAACCAAGCAGCTAAATGGACTTTCCTCCCATCTTCCACTTCAAAGATATCCAATAATTCCTCGGTCTCCTTAAGCCAATCTCTGGCCTCCACAAACGTCTCAGTCCCTTGAAAAGTTTTTCCTCCCATAGCCTTGAATTCCTTGCACGTCTTTGCAAAAGTGTCAACACGAGGAGGAGGAGGAGGAGGAGGAGGAATGGGTGCAACTAGGGGTGGAGGAGTATCCGCTGGGCCTGCAGTGGTGGCCCTAGCCTCCAAGTATCTCCTAAACTACCCTGGAATCGTCACACCTTCTGGGAGATTAAGATCTTCAGCCATGCTGAAACGAAAAAGGAAAGATTCAAAATGGAGAATTCGAAAGATAAAGATAAGGATGTGGCTATTTGGGATTATGTTTTTCATAAAAACTCTCTTTAAATAACATGTTTTTTTTTGAAAGCACTTCTTCCAAAAATACTTTAGAAAAAAAAATATTTTTCTAAAAAAAATTTTTATCTGTTCTGGTAACCTTATGCTTTGATACCACGTGTAACACCCCACGTCCATTAATGTCACTCACAATGGGAATGCATTAACTTCCATGGAGGTTTTAAGTGAATATAGAACAGTAAAATTACAACAAGACAGATATAAAATAATACTTGGAAATTAAAACTTCATTTTATTGCAGCGGAAATTAACATGTCTGTTACATCCCAAAACCATAGATCATAACCAAGTACAATATCCATCTTTATAAAACCAAAGTACATAATCCCATTACATGAATAGCCATTAAAAAGAAAGATAACAAGCTGGACTTTACTTCAGCAGTCCAAGCTTTCCAGAAGATAAGCGATCCAACTAGACTCCACTAGAACTTGGCCCAACCTGCGGACCTGAAGGGAGAAAAAGGATGGAAAAGAGGGGGTCAGACATAAAGTCTGGTGAATATGATAATTCTACAATACTATTACCAAAATAACTGGACTAAGGCATAAGCTGGAAAACAAGAAAATGTCTATGAAGAGCAGATTAAGGACATAGACAATCGCTAAAGGCAACGTTATAGGCGCTACTAAATACTAAAGGATAAACACTATACTGCACCACACCAGTCACCCTAAAGATTCATCCCACTTAGCTTCACTTAGAAACTTTCCCAATGGCTTTACGTACCCCTAGCTGACTACATAGGTGCCGCCTGCCCCTATCTCCACTAGGTGTACCCTACTTCCCATTATTCGATCGGCTCCCTAACTCGTAGATACCCGTGCTGGCCCCACAGTGGGGTGTATCACTCCCCTAAAGTGGCAACCTGATACAACGGACATGCACGGCTTATACCTACACGATGCAACAACATCTTACCTACCAGCCCGGGTCCACACACGCATATGAAACCCGTTGGACTTGCGTTGCCACCGCTCCCTGTTTTGGCCTCTTATAGTCAAACCCAGTATGCGTGTCCCGTCCTCGACTTGGGTCGAGCCCACAAAGATACGTTTTGGGATACTGGTTGAAATGGGTCCCCACTATTTACCACAAGCATTCCACCTAAGCTTGTCCCCATTAGTCCATCCCACTTAACCCACTTAGTCATGTTCATTTACATGTGTGTTTGGTTAAGTCTAATCGTATTTCAAATGCCTCTAAAGGCAACCACCAGATTCCTCATGCCACCCAAGGCACCTACTTAACCCCCATGTCCCACCTTACATGATTATCTGGTTAAGTATTTCTTAGTTCATTAAGGCCATAACCTCATAAAGACCTCTCACATTAGACTGGCATTTATGGCAGCTGGATTTGCCGGGCGGGTCCGGGCAGTCTTACACCATAAAAGAGTCTAACCTCGTGTCTTTACAAATGTTATGCTTTAGTTTGGGCCTAGGACCTCTCACATTGGGCCGACATTTGTGACTACTGGATTTGCCGGGCGGGTCCGGGCAGGTTTACATCACAAACGGGTCCAACCTCGTGTCCTAAGCATTGATTATTAATAATAATCCACTTTCCCCCAATTTTAATAATTCCCTACTTGAATTATTAATTACTTCCAATTTTTAACAATGTCCATAATTGACTCAATTATGGACATTCATTCATGGTATGCAACATCTTACAAAATTGCACCCAATTTATTAATTCCTAATATTACCCCTACCCCACGTTTGAACGTTTATTCGCAAAATATATGTTAGACTCGAATAGCCTAACTCATAGCATAAAAGAGATTATCATAATAACAACATGTATATGTGACCAAATGAATCATAATAAGGGGTGAAACTTGCATATGTCCAACTTGCATAGATTATACATGTCATGGATCTAAAGGTGTCAACTTGTTCAAAATTCACCTAATATGATCTCAATCAATTTTCATAAACTTACATATGAACATGTGTGAATCAACATCATCTAATTTTTTAACAACATGGTTTTATATGGGTACACCTAACTCAATAGGCAAATTCCCATAATCAAGTTTTATTTAATTATAGTTTCAAGTTTATGGGTACACCTAACCTAATAGGCAAATTCCCATAAACAAGATCCATTTAAATTAAGAAAAAAAAAACATAACTTTAAGCATGATCCAACAACATCATGATTTTTCAACATAATATAGCATGATTTATAACATGGCATAGTATGATAGTATAACATAGCTTGACATGATTCTCAACATAGCACGACATAGCATAAGAGAATTTACAACATAGCATGACATAGCATATATAATTTACATCATACGACAACATAATAACATAATAAGAGATCCACAATATATAGAATTTACAATTACAAATCACATCACTTTCTTGTGATCCATTCATAACTGAGTCAAATTAGTTTGTAATAGTCTTGTGAGAATCATCATACTCACCAACAAAAGAAAAGAATTAGAGAAAGAGAGATCTTTTGATTTGATTTGTGTAGATTTAGTTGTAGATGATTAGGCTTCCTCTTCTTAGTTTGTGACGGCTATGCTGAACTCCATGGTAGCAGCATGACGGTAGCTTCTCTAATTTTACAAGTGATTTAGGTCTAGGGTCTACCCACTTATTTATAGATTTTAGAATTCATTTAGGCCATTAGATTTAACCTAGAAATAACTGCAGCCGTTCAGACAAGATGGGGTTTTTCTTGTTGACTCAACAATGAGTCAGAAGTGACTTAGCAAACACTCAGCAAATTAATAAACTTCTATTCATGTTTGCATTAACTGCCCATATATATATATATATATATATATATTCTACAATGTACACATTAGATACATCCCCCCCTTTTACACACTTATTATTGTTTTTATATACATATTAGATACATCCCCTCTCTTACACACTTATTAATATTTTTATATTCATATTAGATACATCCCCTCTCTTACACACTTATTAATATTTTTATATTCATATTAGATACATCCCCTCTCTTACACACTTATTAATATTTTTATATTCATATTAGATACATCCCCTCTCTTACACACTTATTAATATTTTTATATTCATATTAGATACATCCCCTCTCTTACACACTTATTAATATTTTAGCAACTTTAGTGTTAATAGAAAATTCGGGGTGTTACATAAATCGTAAAACAACGCAATGCTTTTTAGAAAAATGAAATCACCATAAGACTCAGGTCCCATCACACAATGCAACGCACACCAGAGGATAGAGTTTTACCTTATGGTGATCAAACATGATAAATACGTCAAATACGAGTTTGATATTATTATTAGTGTGTATATGTTTGAAAAACAATTTCTATCATAATGTATCAATCCTAGGAAGCATAGGTACCATATGCTATGCCTCCATACTAGTAATACAATCAAAACCGAATGGCGCGTATTGGAAATTGGTTTCCATCATGAGTCAAGGCTAGGGAGGCGCTCCTTACCGATTCGAGACACTCTAGCTAATGCCTCAGGATTACCCGCAGTTAACCCTTGGAAATGGCAGGGCCGGTCCTCAAATACAGCTTAGAGGATTGGCAATTCCTAAGCACACGTTCCTCGGTCCTATAGGACCTATCCGAGGCGCCTCATTTCATCATCCACATAAGTAAAATGTCAGGGTTGGTAGGTCACTGACACCACTCTAGCTAGAAAGAAACGTGCTGCTCTCCCTGCGTTCCCTTCTCCCGTTTTAGACTCCGCCGGTGTGTGAGGCTCGTGAAGTCACGTCGTACACAAAGCTATACCTAAACAGGTTATGCTTTGATCATCCCACAAGGCCTGCTTTTCAACAAAGCCTTGATCATATGCATCTTAGCATGCCACATCATCACTCCATATCACACTACCAATCCTTTGCCGAAATATATGAACGGGTGTTAAGCAAGAGAATAAATTCTCCGCCACCAAACATCCATACATTCGACAGAAGATTAATAACATGATATATAATGGAGTACGATGTCAGACACACAATCCATTTATAAGCTTATGCTCTGGGTCTGCGCGAAAGCCAAATCCGTTCAATCAACTTGTTCGTTCGGACGACGACCATGACCTTGACTTGGGAGCAAATCAATTCAAAGTCTCAATCGCTGTCCTCCTGAGGGGAAGATTGACGGTCTTCATTAGTCGTCTTCTTCTTCAATTCTCATCGTCGTTTGATTATTTGGAATGAGATTAACTCGGTCTTCCCAAATAATCTTCGTGTATATATATATATATATATATGTAAATATATTGAAAACTCTTCCTTATCGTTATTTCTAATTTATAACGATTATTTCCTATTTTATTTAATTAAAAATAATTAAATCTTTAATCAACGACGATTCAGGTCAATGGCGATTTTGGCGTTGTTTTCAACAAATTTTGATTTTCACATATCTCAAATTCTAACCGTTGGATTTTGACGCATTATATATCGTTGGAAAGATCTTTCCAAGACGGTCCTAGCAGTTTCAGTTTCGGGAAAATCCGACGTTCGGATCTTCCGGTATAGTCATTTAAAAGTTCGATTTCAAAACGCGAACTACCGCGCTCGATTCGTTTAATTTTATATATATATATAAATATATATATAAATAATTCGTTTAATTCACTGTTCTTACATACATCTCCCCTTTTCCTTTATTTTTTTTCCACTTCTAAATCTTACATGAAAATGTAATTTATAATTAGACGGTGAATTATTCCCTTTTATTTTATTTTTATTTTAAAAATCTTTATAATTTACATTAAAATGTAAATTATAATTCATCGCTCTATTTATTCCATTTCATCTTTCAATTATATTATGATTCCATTTACATATATAAAATACTCATTCTCTTTCTAAATGCATTCTCAATCTCAGTTACATCTAAAATGTAATTTTATTTTACGATGACATTTCCATTCTATTCACATTATAAATAATGTATATTTCCTACGATGAAAAATTCTCTTTTAATATACATTAAAAATAATGTATTTTTATCCTACGGTCTGTTTTTCTTTTTATTAACATTGAAAATAATGTTACCTTAACATACAATGCATTTTCTATTTTTATTAACATTGAAAATAATGTTAATTTTTCTATCTTTACATTACACATGAAAAATTTATATTTTGATACATCGCAAATTCCTACTTTATATTTACAAAATAAAGAGTAAACCTTGTCATGCGGTGAATTCCTACCTTATTTTACAAATAAAAAGTAAATCTTATCATATAGTGAAAATGCCAACTTACTTTTACAAATAAAAGTGTACATCTTATCATGTGGTGAAAATACCCTGATATTAACATTATAAATAAATGTTAATGCCAATTTCTCTTACAATGTAAATTTCTCTTTTTATACATACATTAATAAAAGTGTGTTAATACATACGGTGCAATCTTCTTTTTAATCAATATCAAAAATAATGTTAAACAATCTTTTCTTTTTATATAACATTAAAATAATGTTAATAAATCATATGGTCCATTCTCTTTTAATATTTACATTAGAATAATGTAAATCAATCTTTCCTTTTCATATACATTTATAAATAATGTACATTTTTCTTACGAGGTAAATTCTCTTTTGTTTAACATTATAAATAATGTTAATCTTACATACGGTTCGATTCCTTTTTATTAACATTAAAAATAATGTTAAATTTACATACGGTTCAATTCCTTTTTATTAACATTAAAAATAATGTTAAATTTACATACAATGCATTTCCTATTTGTTAACATTAAAAATAAATGTTAAATTTACATACAATGAATTTCCTATTTATTAACATTAAAAATAATGATAAATTTACATACAATGCATTTCCTATTTATTAACATTAAAAATAATGATAAATTTACATACAATGCATTTCCTATTTATTAACATTAAAAATAATGATAAATTTACATACAATGCATTTCCTATTTATTAACATTAAAAATAATGATAAATTTACATACAATGCATTTCCTATTTATTAACATTAAAAATAATGATAAATTTACATACAATGCATTTCCTATTTATTAACATTAAAAATAATGATAAATTTACATACAATGCATTTCCTATTTATTAACATTAAAAATAATAATAAATTTACATACAATCCATTTCCTATTTATTAACATTAAAAATAATGATAAATTTACATACAATGCATTTCCTATTTATTAACATTAAAAATAAATGCTAATTTAACATACGATACATTCTCTTTTTATTAACATTAAACAAAATGTCAATTTCTTATACCATGTAAATTTAATCTTTATATCGAAATGCAAATTCAATCTTCTTGTACAATGTAAATTTCCACTCTTCTTATTACATTAACAAGAATGATATTTTCCTACGATGAAAATTATCCTATTTTTTTTTTTTACATAAAAAAAATAATGTTAATCAATCATACGGTGAATTCTTTTAAATAACATTAAAATAATGTTAAACAATCATGCGGTATCCTTCTTTTTAAATTAACATTAAAATATAAATGTCCATGAGTCATACGATGTAAATCTTCTAACATTAACATTAAACAAAAATGCCAATTATTCATACAATGAATATTTTCTAATTTAACATTAAACAAAAATGCCAATTATTCATACGATGAAAATCTTCTAATTTAACATTAAACAAAGATGCCAATTATTCATACGATGTAAATCTTCTAATTTAACATTAAACAAAGATGCCAATTATTCATACGATGGATATTTTCTAATTTAACATTAAACAAAAATGCCAATTATTCATACGATGAAAATCTTCTAATTTAACATTAAACAAAGATGCCAATTATTCATACGATGTAAATCTTCTAATTTAACATTAAACAAAAATGCCAATTATTCATACGATGTAAATCTTCATTTTGAAATTGATAAGTTAAATCAATCCAATCCTAACACAATGGATAACATACAAATGGTGACCATTATATTCTCTTTTACTTTACACTGAAAATTGAATCAATGTAATTTCAACCCAAAGCGATAACATGTGATTGTGATAACATGACAGAGTATAAGCATGAAAATCAGATGGATCTATACTAGCTACTCAATCAGAGAACAATCATCATCAAACAAGTCCAAACAAACAGATCTGAACCTTATTTTTAAATCACATCATATACTGAACAGTTTATTTAAATATAAATTTTAAATAAAGGATTCTCACCTTGTTTGGATAAAATTATAATAAATCCAAGAAATGTTCAGAATGTTCCAGTCAATCACAGCAGGTCCTAATCGTCGTCACGGTTCTAACAGTTCTGAAATTTTCAGAATCGAAGTTCATATGCATTAGTTATCAGTGTTTTAAACATACTGGTTTTTAACAACTGCTGCAGTCACGCTTAAAAGCGTCGCAATTTCTGAAATAAGAATTACCTTAGAATTTCAGTTTTGTTCAAATATTCAAATCCGGATTTCTCAGCCTGTAGTCGATCGTTTTGGTCGCCGTTTGTTGGACAAGGACCGGCTTGGAGAGGCCTACCATCGGACGGAGATTGGTGGCGTTCGGCGGCTTCAGGCGGGGCCCACGGCGGTGCGTTCAGCGCGACTTCGGAGGCTGGGTGGCGGCGGCACGGGGCACGGTTCGGGTTGTGATTGGTACCTAATCGAAGATCTCAGAAAGAGCTTCGAAACGGTGTATGGTATGCTGGAAATCATTGAGTATTGGAGGAGAAAAAGGAGATCAAAGAATTAAGGTAAAATGGGTTTCGGCGGCTTTCATTTGGGGAAGAAGACGCTGTACGTACGGCGTATTTATACTGGTATTTTAGGTTTTTCTAATGATTATTTTATTTAATAATTCCAGAAAATAGGCCTTTTTCCGTCTGATCCCCGATTCGCGCTCAACGACTATCGAACTTAATGTTTTGACGTCTTCTGAATGCGATGGCGCTATTGCCAAGGTCCAATTCTGAAGTTATACGCATGTTTCTTTTATTTTCTAAAATAAATCCTTTATTTTTAATACAAACGTAAATATAATTTTGCCGGGCCCACATACAAAGTCAGAAAAATCCGAAAAAAAATATTTTTGGCTTTCTTACGACGATACGATTCCAACAAAATTTATTTCATCAAATTATGAGACTTTTTGAAAAATGACTATTTTTAAGGCCGGTATATTTAATATTAAAAATACATTTTTAAACAAATAATTTTAGAAACTCGAAATATATAAGTGTTTACTGTTTTTCAATGCAGAAACATCATTTCGAACTCAATGGAAGTGGTTTCGAGTCGAAATTCCTTTATATGCAAAAAGTAGCATTTTTGACCTATGCAAATTACCCAACGACCTTTCTAAAAATTGAATTGGCCATAACTTCTAATTTCCGCTATGAAATTTCGATTTTTCGGATTCGTTGGAAAGATATTTTTAAATAGATTCTAATATTTTTGGTTTCATTAAAATCCGTTAAATTTTGCATCCTGTATGGTCAGTCAAAGTTCAAGTTTGACTTTTTAAACTACCATGCTATTTCTAGCTCTTTTTATAATTAAAATTAAATTATTCATTCTAACTTCGATTTGAACCAAATTTGTGATCCTTATTATTTAAAATAGATTATTTTAAATACCAAAACTCATTAAAATTGCTTAAAATAAATTTTTAAATTGGCCCCAAAATTTAGGGTTGTTACACACAAGGTTGATAATTTCAAATTTACGAGGTGTGTGAGATTCAAAATATCAGAAATTTCAGATGATTTCAAACAAACTAATTTCAACTGTACTAATCAGGAATAAAAATGAATTTTAAGATGTATCACTTGAGACAAGACATTTCAAAAAAATTATTCAAGCCAATCTGAAAATTATTGGAATTGTCACAACTGATAAATAACAGTGTGGTGTAATGAGTATAATATTTTGAGCTTTTCTAAAATGAATTAGAATAAACTTAGAACAGCAAAGGTGTGTGAATTTCCATATAATTTTCAGGTCTTCAAAACAATTTAGAATTTCAGATTAACAGTGTTCAAGATATGGAACGAATACATCAACACTGTTATGAATTCAAAGAATTAGAAAACAAACTTCAAATCAATTGCAGATATTTACAAAAATAAATTCAAGATCTGGACATGATTAAACACATTAGAATTTTATAGAAATGAAGCAACTTTCCAAAAAGAATATGAATTCTGCAATATGAAGTTAATTAAGCCTAAGAAGTTACAAAGGTATGAGAGTGACAAATCAAAACAAAAGAAAACAAAAAAAATAAGCAGAAGGGATAGAAGGAGAAATAAACAAAGAATATTTACAAATGTGAGTTTAGATATTATACCAGAATCCAATGTAAAATAGAATCTCTCACTCAGCAGTCTTGGCCAAGGAACTGTAAAGAATACAGAAATATAGAACAGCTTGAAATCAATCTCTTTTTAATATACCAGTTCCTCAACCTTCACTGGTACCTAGCCGTTGAGAGAATCAAGTGGTCTAACAAAATTTTTAAAACCACTCTGAAATATGTTAACCACTTTTGGTACCCAAACCTATTTGTATAACAAACCATCAGAATTAACCTTTGTTCCCTTAGGAACCCAAATCTATTTAACCTTAACGAAGCCCGTTTCATTTCCTTTTAGGATCCAAGAATGTTTAACTGAATTATTACAAAACAAATTCATATTTTGCTTTTGATTCAAAAGTCCTTTGGAATTATCAAAGTTCAAATTATCAAAACAGTTATTTCCAAAGCAGTTTGAGGAACTATTCAAATCATTTGAAAAAGCATTATCTTTTCCAAAACCGAGACCTTTTTTATTTCCAAGAGAAAACTGATTTTTCAAAATCATATTCAAAAATTTTTCTCCGGAAGAAAAACGGTTCAGACTAACTCAAGACCGTTAATTTTTTATTTCAAATGATTATTCTTGTTTATTAGCTCAGAACAACGATCGACCAACGATTCCTTTTTCTTTGAATCATTTTGTTTCAAAATTTAATTTTCATTTTCAAGCATTTTGATTTTAGCTTTGGATTCATTGATCTCAGATTCAAAACATTTTTGTTTTTCAGATTCGAGATTTTCAAAGTTCTTGAAGTTTTGAATCTCGTTTTCTAGCTCATTCAGAATAGACTCAGTTTTCAACAAATTTTCTTTTTCAAAAATTTCAAGTTTAGAATTTTCAGATGTCTTGAATTTATCTAATTCCTTTTGCAGAAAATTGTTTTTACAAATTAGTTCATTCTCATTTTCTTTTAAAATCATGGTTTCATTTTCAAGCCTTTTGAGATCTTCATTTTGATGAACTAAATCAACTTTGAATTTGAAACAACTTTTGCAGTCGGTGTTTTCTAAATTTCTGACATTTTCAAGTTTTAATTCCAAAAAGTTATTTTTGGTAATCAACTCAAGTTTTTCAGATTTCAGAGATTTATTTTTAGATTTGAGACTATCAACAACATTTGTTAATTCAGTACAAAAATGAACTAAATCTTCATACGAATAACTTCCTGTCTCTTCATCTGTTGAGTCTCCATCGACAGATCCATCTGAATTATTATTTGTAAAACCTGTTAAGCATAGATCAGAATTTGAGTTGACATTCTGGGGTTTTGAGCAGTCGTCAGATTTTCCATAGAGTGTGTTGAGAGTTCTCCAGACATCCTGCGCAGTCAAACAGTGAGATACGTGAATAAACTGTTCTATAGTGAGATAATCAAATATGATATTCATAGCACGAGAATCAAAAACAATGTTTCTATTATCAGACATATCACTCCCATTGATAACAGTATCCCAACATTTAATATTAACAAATTTTAAATAAAATTCTATTCCGGATTTCCAGTTTGAAAAATCTGTTCCATTGAAAATAGTTGGAAATGAACTGGACTGACTCTCAGAAGAATGACAACAAGGGGAAAACATGGTTCTAGAGTTAATCAAAAACCAAGCTCTGATACCAATTGTTGGATCTAGATTAACCCTAGTGGGGGTAAATTGGGTTTATTATAGTTTATTGAAATATCAGATATTAATTGCAGCAAATATAATTGCAGAGTAAGTAAATGTGGAAAGTAAATAACACACAGAAATACCCAGCTTCGGCAAAATCCTGCCTACTGCTGCAATCCTAAGGTTTCTACTAGGTGATAGAACAGATCCCGCATACAAGACCATGTAAACTCGCAAATCCTGCTCCTATTCTAACCCTACGCTCAAATCCCTAGACTGATCGATATCCCCTCAATCAGATTTCCCCGAATTACAACCCCGTAATCCGTAACCCATATTTTACAGACTCTAAAACTGACAGTCAACACCATGACTGATTTACTCTAGATTTTACAGACCTAGAACCGATTTGGTTTGATTTACAAAAGAAATTCAAATATAAAACAACTTAAAAAAATAGAAACAATGAAACCCTTGGAGTTAAATTGAATAGGGTCATCCCCTTTTTCAAATAAACACATGGCCGGCCCTTTGTAGAATTTGCGCACCCACTTCAAAACTTCGGCCTTATCTCTCTTTTGCTCTGAGAATAAAAATGGCGGTCGAACTAGGGTTTTCTTTTTCATTCACCAAATCAAATTGAGGTTGGTTGAATTTCTGAGAGAAGATGTGATCTCGGATGAGCTTCACGTGATGTTGTTCTCTGGTGCTTTGATTTGGAATTTCCCTCTCTGGCACTCGATCGAACCTGTGAGTTTTTCTGAAATTTCTTGATTTTAATTTGTTGCAAGTTGTTTGTGGTTTTTCGATGCTCTACCTATGATGAAATTGGTGTTATAATATAGGATAAAAAATCCTTAGATTACTCTGATTTCACAAAATGATTTCGATCTGATTTTTGCGGTTTCCTCTTTTATTCTGTGAGAATGAATTTGAATTTGAAAAGCTTGTGTGATTTCCTGTTTTGAATTCCTTGATTGACATGCTTTGAACGAAATCCCTGAATGATTTAAAAAATATTACAATCTTACCATAAAAGCATTGTCCAATAACTGTAGTTTTCAGCACGGTTTGAACTGAAATTTCGTTACTTTCCCCTTTTGCTGTTCATGATAAAATCGGCTAGAATTTATTCCCAAAACTAGTTTGTGGCACATCTGGAAGCTATTGAGTAATTGTTGACAGAAAAGAATTCTTGCCTTATCCTTACCACCCACATTTGTTGGATAGCATGACTTTAATGGGTGTGAGTAAATTTGTTGCATGCTGATTTTTTTTTGCCGTAGAAATGAGCATTTCTGGAATATACAACTTGCCAAATTTGCTTCACTTTGCCTAAAACCTGAAACCTGATTTCATGCATTGTTGTGTTCCACGACTTGATTAAATATGTCCACTGTGATTTCATCAACCATTTATGAGTTGCTAGAAATGCTTGTCAAAAGTTGGAAAGAATTTTCTCTTTTTGTGAACTGATTTGAATATGATCTGAAAATGCACTTTTACTTGCTTGTGCTCGACCAGTTTTCCATACTGGATATTTACTTGCACTTGCACTTGCACTTGAAATTTATACACTGTTTTGATGGCTGTACTTTGTTGCCTCATTATACATGCAGTCATGATGAATTATGATTTGCTTTCATGACTTACTTGCACCATTCATGTACAAAGCTCCACTGTATTGCTATGTTGTACTGCTGGCATTGCCATTGTGAATCTTTGTTGAGCCATGATCGAGTTGATTTATAAAAAAAAATTTGCTGCCATGTTTAGTTAAAAAACTGTTTGTATATATACACTGCTAAGTAGATGCTACATTTCGTCTTTGCTGCCATGTCTTGTTTGTGGCATGTTAACACCCTCGACACATTTAACACTTGTTGTACTCACTCAATGATTTGCTGATTCTTTCCATGCTTGTTGCTGTGAACCTGAATTTGTGCACATACACTTGTGTCCATGAAAGACCCATGCTGTTGCACCAGTACATGTTATTACCACTTTGAGTTATCACCCTGACATGGCATTTGCTGTTTCACTTGAAATGTGAACTCTATTATATGTTGCTTGTGCTCCTTGTCTACTGAGTTGCATTTCAGTAGCCATGTAAACCATGCTTCCTTGATGCTCTTGCATTCTTATGTATTCTGAAATTCTCGACCAATTTCTAGCATCACCCTACTGTTTTGCACTGCACCATGCACTTGTATATTTGTCTTGGTCCATGTACCACTTTTGCTTGCTGACTTGAGCATGCTTCACTTCGTCTCTTGCCATTTTGACTTGTTCATGATTTTGTGTTGCCTCGGCCCTTTGTGTTGAGTTGCTTTGTACTTGATTTAACATCCTTGACTCGACACCTTGGTTGTTGTATTCACTTGTCCATTTCTCTGTGTCGAGCTTGGTCCATGTGACAGCTCCACAATTGTACATTGATTGGCGAGGCAGTGCACATGTGTATATCTATACACGTGTGTATATGCAGCCATCAGACTAGATTTCCTGTCCCTGTACTATACATATACAAACTGACTAGACACAGATGAATCAGATCAAGTCATGAAAAATGATGAGAAAGACACCAGAAAACTGAGGCAATTTTTTTTAAAAAAAAATAATATTTGCTAGAGTACGAAATTATTAATGTTCAAGATTATTGTGTGTGTTTCTGCTTTACTTGATAGGTAAGCAGAAGATGATGACTGGACTAACCTGACTGGACTGAAAGCTGTGAAGATAGAAGGCAGAAAACAAGAACAGTGTGTGTAACAGTAAAAGTGGCTGTATTTGAGTCTGTGAAAATGTATAATCGAATGGGTGTTGTAGGAGCTGTGAATGAAAAAGAATATTGTACTGGTATTTGTAATAAACAAAATTGCTTGAAATAAAATATTATTTCATCTTGTTCAAACTTGTGTTCAAACAAAGTTGTTTATTGTATTCAGTTATATACAAGTACAATTTCAAGTTAAGTGTTTAAATAGTGGAGTTATAAAAAGATGTACTGTTTAGTTATTGAAATAGAATATTCAATTTAAATAGAATACTGTAAAAATATACCTATGTCTGTACAGTCGTATTCCATTTAAATATAAATATTATATTCTTGTCTATGATGTATATATAAAACAGTACAGTAACAAACACATTTATATTAATATATATTTGGTTGTTATCATCAAACAAAAATCATATAATTGTGTATACAACACCGTTATATACAACAGATTAGGCGGTCGAATCTAGGCATAAAACGAGACCAGGTACATCAGAATGCTCCCAGGCCCAAAAGTGGGTTTTGCACCCAGGTCGACACCCAGGTCGACTGCCCGGTCGACCTGGTCAGAGGGGGTCGACTACCCAGTCGACTCCCCAGTCGACCTGGGTCCTGGGCGGGAATTTTGCCGCCCAACCCACTTTTGGGTTTGAAGTCGAATTTCTAATTCGAATTTCGAGCTTTTTTCGATTCCAAAAATTCCTGAAACTTCGGAGGGTCATATCTCCCTCATACGGACTCCGATTCTTGCAAACTCGGACTCGTTTCCAAGCAAAATTTCGAGACGAACGCAATGGTGCCGCTTCCCTTAATTTTTCCTCTAACATTTAATTATACCTTAATTTGTGAAACTTAATGTTACAAAATTACGGGGTGTTACATTCTCCCCCTCTTAAAAGGATTTCGTCCCCGAAATCTTCTAGTTAGGAAGAATGTGTCCTACCACCCAATCACCCATCTACTCGACCATTCAATCACAGGCATTCATTGTCCTTAGAAAGATTTCTAATGCTTTCATGTTCATATGCGTAGTGTGTGTATATGTCTTTATCTAGTGCAAAATCAGGCGGTCTACTTATTCAGTTGACCTCCTTAATGCGAATCATGTCAGTGCCATGCGTTCAATCATGTATGCAAGCATCCCTAGTTATGTAAATACTACTTGCGTGCATAGCCATTCATCCATATGCAACATCCATATGATAACATACCAAGTTAAATCCGTTAAGCAAATACATATATGCAAATGAAATATGAAAGTAACTAAGTCGTTCTAGCGCATATGGTGTGTATATGCACCCACGAGCAACCACTTGCAACCATCAATCATAACATGTTTCAAATACATGTTAACATCCATTGGCTTCTACCTAAGGATCGATGATACGTCCTAGAGGATATACCTAAAAAGCTAGAAACAAGTAAGCCTAAAACTCCTAGAGAAAGGATATACCCTTAAGAAAAAGGGTATGATGCATGTATCTAGTCTACAATCTCTTAAGTCGCATCTTCTTGAGCTTCACTCCACTGTACCATAACCAATTGTTGATCGGATAACTGGCCTTCCAAATTCAACTGGATACATCTGCATACTCATAGACTATTCTAACGGATTACAAGTCGTCGATAAATGCATTAATCGATTCTAGATAGCTAAGCCTAACTGATCCTTTTAGGATCACTTGAAATCTCGAGGGTATTTCCAAGGCAAGTCAAAAAGTCTAACTTTTAGAATTACTAGCCAACCAGCCCATGCCTAGGATCAACTCATAGCTTATGGAACCAAAACATAAGCATTACGCTTAAACTCGACACTTAATGTGGCTGTTCTCAAATCCCTATAAACCAAAGTAAAATGGGCCGAACCACCAATTTGGATCTGAGACTATTTAGGACCTTCTACTATACTAAGGTGCAGAGATTCAACTATGGAAGCAGACATGAACAAATGCGAAGCGCTAAAAATCAAAGAGTATGAACAGAAAAACTAGACTCTTCCAATAGAACTTTGCTACCTTTCTCCTAGGTACGCTTAGTGGTGAAAGTATGTACTTGCCCTTCTGAAAATCTTGTTCCTCGTTCTTATCCTTGTCCTTAATTATATGCCCTATTATACCCTAGTAAAGATACTTCCTCTTGTCTTAGGTTTTATAATTCCTTCCTCCTTCGTGAGCTAAATCTACATCCATGAATTCCTCATCCTTGGGTTAGGCTCCTTAGCCAAACTCCTCATCCCCTTCCGTGTGTAACCATGTTGATAAATCTCTCGAAAGCTGCCTCCATCGTACGGAAAACCCTATAAGTTTTGAAAGAAAACTGGCCGTAAGTGAAACAACTACAGCTATAAATGGAAGTCGAGCACTACTTCGCCCTTCGATGAGGTTACATCCCAGAAAGCCAGGAGCCCCAGAGACTCAAGAAAGAAGGAAACAAGGACTTAACAGAGAATCAAAAGATGGTGCATATGGCTTTGGGGAATATGCCTTTAAAACAAATCTCTTCTCTTAAAAATGCTTCCTTTAAAACTGTTTTGAAAATAATTTTTCAAATCCTTTATCTGATCTGGTAACCTTCAGCTCTGATACCAAGTGCAACACCCCACATCCTTTAGTGTCACTCACAAAGGGAATGCACTAAGTTCTGTGGAGCATTTAAGGTAAAAGATACAAGTAAATTACAAGATAGACAAAATTAAAACAGCGGGAAATAAAACTTTACTTTATTGATAAAATAGTTTGTACAACAATTGCTTTCCAATACCAGAGTATCATCCGTCTTACAAAATAAAGAAGCATAAAAATAACATTTGTATTCCCCAATGTAGCATAAACCATAGAAGCGGGAAAGAGAGTCTGAAGTGATATATCCAAGAGTCTTCATGCTTGGAAAGAGAACTGAGCCTAAGTAATAACATTCCCTCCCTACGGACCTTGGAGAGGAGACGGAAGACAAGAAAGCGAAAGAAAACAGGGCCAGACATTAAGTCTGGTAAGTTCAGTAACTTTCAGCATGTGAACAGGAAAAAGCAACACGGCATGAATTAACTGAATATAAGATAATACCATAATGATAGGGTTAACAAGATAACATAAGATTTATGCAAGATGCTAAGGCAAGATGAGATATGCTTCCCTATTTTCTCTGCTTCACTATTACCCTGTTATTCTGGATTCTATATCCCTGCACCACCTAACTAGTGTCCCAACTAGAAATCTGTATAAAATGATAACGTGGTCCCAATCCCCGAAGTTATGGTTGTTTGCAGGTGTATATTTATTATTTATTACCTAGATCTGATCTAGGGTTTTCTATCAAGTGCTTCCTAGATTCAACTAGGGTTTACGGGACTTATCTAATGCTTCACAGATTCAGGGTTTATGCCACCTAGGTCCACTAGGGATTACGCTACCTGTCGAACGATGCCCCTAGTCTAAGACACACTACCCAAAGTGGTATATGTTCCTAGACTTTCCCCACGTATGTGTCGCGAATCGTTTTATCGCTGTCTAGATGCACATGTCCTGAAATGTGCGACCCGAGTCCCGTGGCAGGGCTACTCTAGAAACACGGAACTCGGTCGGGAGCTTTTCAGATATCTGCCGTTGCAGATGCTAAGATCTGTTTTTCTACTAGTGGTTATGGTCCCACGTAACCCCTCCCTCAACTAATGAAAGGCAATCCAAGAAAATCAAGCGTGAGAACTGTACTTTTGCCACCCTATGCCCTACTTTCCTATTGGCCAGCCTCACCCATAACTAGATAGCAAGTATATGGTCTATTGGGAGTTCTTTTCCTTTCCGCATACATACAATGATTGACTAAAGATGGTAGGTAGACGACGAGTTGCTATCACAGGGCAAAAACTAGACTCGCCGAATCACGCTGATCCACCCTAGTCTTTAGGTTGCCATATATTGCAACCACGGCATACCCTTGGTTCTTCTAATGTAGACCTTAACCTCTGTGAGCCCAGGAGGATCATCTGCCACCTCACAGAGGGATACCAAGAGAATCCTCACGTCCTCTCGAAGCCTCGGGCTTTGTAACCCAATTCGTTGGAGGCCTCTTTAAGATCAGATGGACGTTCGCTCCTACTTGTGATATACTAAGGATTACTACTTAGTTTTCTAACTAAGGTTTACCACTTAGTTTGTTGAATCATCGTTTTCTTAACTAAGGTTTACAACTTAGTTCATATTAACTAAGGTTTACTACTTAGTTCTTGTTCTTGTCAAGTTGGGGTGGTTAAGTGTCATTAGTCAATTCGAGTCAACTTAACCCTTTCGTTTGCCATATAAAACTGGTTAAGTGTTATCAGTAGTTCATGTTGACTTAACCCCCACCACAAACTGAATTATATTGGTTAAGTATTTTCTTATTACTTAACCCTACCCATTCATCTTGTATTGGTTAAACGTTCCCTTTAACCTAACCTTGCCCATCTGTTTTAACTGACATGTTATAGCGGTTAAGTGTTCCCTTAGCTAACTTAACCCTAACATCTGTTTAATTAACATGTTCTAATGGTTAAGTATTGTCCTTTCATGTTTTTAACTTAACCCTGTTCATTTATCCTGCTATGATGACTAAGTGTTCCAAGTTTACTTAACCCCACCTTCTAGTCTTAGTTAACATGTTAAATCGGCTAAGTGTATTAAACTTACTTAACCCCTACATGTCTTGTCTTGTTAACATGTTAAGTGGTTAAGTGTCCAGATTAGCCTAACCCCACTCATCGGATTTAGTCAACATGTTGAGTTGGTTTAGTGTTTTAGTTAACTTAACCCTACCATTCTTGTTCTAGTTTTAATTAATAAATTAAAGCCGCGACCACTCACATTAGACAGATATTGTTGCGATTACTGGATGTGCCGGTTGGTTCCGGGCAGGTTTATATCGCAACTTAGTTTAACCTCGGGTTAGGCATATTCGTGTTTTCTAAGTTCAAAGGGTTTTGATTAATTTTCAAATCAGGTTTTGAAAGTAACCATCCCGTCCATCGGATCAGTTAGGGATAGCCAGGGAGAGCAGGAAACTTGTATTTTCCAAACCCAAGCCTAGACACTATCCTCTCTGTCACCCTAGAACTTTCTGGTGTATGTATTATTAAAAGTGATGTCATTAATAAACCTTTCTTTTGTATATATATATAAATTGTTAACAATTTATCCTCAAAGTTTAACCATTTATCCTCAAAGTCCATTTTACCTTTTTATATAAATTTGGCCTATAACATATTCATTTGCCATACCCACTAATGGACTTACATTCTAGGCCCAAATCTTGATTTTCCTATCTTACAGTTTATAGCAATTTAGACCCAACATCCTCATTTACAATTCATGCCAAAACTACATTTTATATTCTAGTTCACCGTTTATGCCCAAAACTTAATTTGCATACCAACTACCTACTTTGTGGCCCATTTAACCATTTACCATTTACGCCCAATGTATGTAAATTATTCACAATTATGCTAATATATTTAGCCACCCAATTCTGATTTAATATTCTAATTTTAGTTCATGTCAAAACTAGACTTGTTATTCTAATTTTCATCTTAATAGTCATGCTATAATGCATGTTCCCAAATTATGACAATTTCCAAGTTTAGTCAATTTTATGTTTTTCCCAAAACGTATTCCCATTGTTCGTATAATCGTGATTCAACCTAGATTATAAATAAATCTAGATTTGTGGAAAAAAAGTGAATGAACCAAAATTCCATGAAAGAATAGACATAATAACTGGCATAAGATGATAGTTCACAGGCATATAGATCTGGTAATATTACGACAAGAAAAGGGTTGAATAGTATAGGTTCAAGAACATGGGTAGACCTAACTTAATAGGTAAATTCCCAAGATCAAGGTCCAAGGATAACTAAGAATAAACTGAAATAGAAGGTCAAGCCTAGATCCAATATAATGCCAGTTTGGGGTACAACATGGTTTTGTAACTACAGTGTCATGGGCATAAATAATAATCTTATATTCATAGTCATAGGCAATAAATCCTCACAGTTAATGAATCACAGTCATAGGTGATGTTCATAGTCAAAGGAAAATAATTCTCACAGTCATGAGTCACAGTCATAGGCAATGTTCATAGGCAATGTTCATAGTAAAAAAAGGCATATGGTTTTAAGGTCCCTAATTTCATAGTCACGGTCTTATCGAATCATAAGAGTTCTTAATTAGGTCCAAAGATATAAGCACTGAATAGAAAGATTTGGCATATTCTTTTATTCCTTTAATTTCATGTCACGAATAGAGAAAACGTTCAAATCTAAAAAGTAACTGACTTACAGAGATTATATTAGATTCGTAGAAAAACAGTCGTTGAAGTCGTTTGAATCTTCACTTGAATCCTAACTTGTTTTGAATCTCCTCTTGAAAGTCTTGAGCGACATTTCCTCGTCTTGATTTATTTTATTTATTATTTAATTTAGTGGAGGAAAAGAAGCCATGTCCACCAAGAATCTTTGCAGCATAAGGCTAGAGAAGAACTGTGAATAGTGAAGGAGACCAGGGGCTGTTTATATAGGATTAGACGGACGAATCTAGGCAGAAAACGAGACCAGGTACATCAGAATGCACCTAGGCCCAAAAGTGGGTTTTTCACCCAGGTCGACACCTAGGTCGACTGCCCAGTCGACCTGGTCAGGGGAGGTCGACTACCCAGTCGACTCCCCAGTCGACTTGGGTCCTGGGCGGGAATTTTCCCGCCCAGCCCGCTTCTGGGTTTGAATTCGAATTTCGAATTCGAATTTCGAGCTGTTTTAGATTCTGAAAATTCTTGAAACTTCGGAGGGTCATATCTCCCTCATACGGACTCCGATTCTCGCAAACTCAGACTCGTTTCCAAGCAGAATTTTGAGATGAACGCAATGGAGTAACCCGTTTCCCTTAATTTTTCCTCTAACATTTAATTATACCTTAATTTGTGAAACTTAATGTTACAGAATTACGGGGTGTTACAATAAGACTGCCCCGACCCACCCAGCAAATCCAGCAACCACAAATGGTAGTCTAAAGTGAGAGGTCGAAGGCATAAATTAAATGTGTAACAATTGTAAAGACACGAGGTTAGACTCATTTGCGGTATAAGACTACCCGGACCCGCCCGACAAATCTAGCAACCGCAAACGGTAGTCTAATGTGGGAGGTCTTACAAGGTTACGGTTATAATGAATTAAGTAACACTTAATCAAAATAAACATGTGGTGGGACATGGGGGTTAAGTGGGTGACATGTGAAATACGATTAGAAACACTTAACCAAATTGAAACATGTCAGAAGACATGAATAAGAGGGGTTAAGTGGGATATCCTAAGTGGGGACCAAGCATAGGTGGAAAGCTTGTGTCAAGCATGAGGGACCCTTTTCAAACCAGAAACCCATTAAGTATCTTTATGAACTCGAGTTAGATCGAGGACGGGACACGCTTACTGGGTTTGATTGTAAGTGGTCAAAAGGGGTTAACGGTGGCAAAGCAAATCCAATGGGGTTATGTACATGCATGGGCCCGGGCTGGTAGGTAAGACGTTATTGCATCGTGTTGCCACTTTGGGGAGTGATACACCCCACTGTGGGACCAACACAGGTATCTATGAGTTAGGGAGTCGATCGCATGGGGGTAGTGGGTACAACTAGTGGAGATAGGGGTAGGCGGCACCTATGAAGGCTGCTAGGGGTACACGAAACTACCATTATGGTTATTATGTTCAGTGGCTAGGATCAACTTTTAGGGTGGCTAGTAATGGTGCAGTATAATAATTATCCTATAATGGTGGAGACGCAAATCAACGTTATCTTATTCCTCTTGTTTGCTTTGTCATGCCTATTTGTTTCACAGTCATTCCTTATTTTACTAGTTTATGCCTTATCTATAACAACCCAAAAATCTGGGCTAGTTTAAAATTTTTATTTTGGCAATTTTAGCGAATTTTGAATATTTAAAATGCATTATTTTAAATAATAACAACGAGAAATTTATTTTGAATAGAATTCAAACGAATACATGTTATATAGATCGTCGCTAGAATATAAATATTTATTTTAAAATATAAAAGGAATTGAAAATGGCGCCATAGTTCGATAATTCGATTTCAAAATTCAAATGAATGTACCGGGTGCAAAATAAACCAGATTTTAGTGAAACCAAAAATAATGGAATCTAATTGTGAGTATCTTTCCAACGAATCCGAAAAATCAAAATTTCATAGCGGAAATCAAAAGATTGGTCCAGTTGAAAATTCTGAATAGTCGCTATGGAATTCAGGCCCTTAAAAATAGCCATTTTGCAAACGACCTCGGATTTCGACGAAATCACTTTTGTTTGATCCGTGATGTAAAGTTATTGCTAGGTTTCAAATTTCGTAATTTTGCGAATCAATATGTGAGCATGGCAAAGGAAAACGCGTTTGGCCAGTTTTAGTTGATTTTAATCGACTGGAAATTGACCATTTTTCAAACGGTCTCAGAATTCGACGAAATTAGTTTTGTTAGGACCGTATCATCAATACGAAGCTAGAAAATATTTTTGTGGAATTTTTCGAGTTAGTATGTGACCCCGGTAAATTGAAATGCGCGTTCGAATTCAATATATAGAGTTATATGTTTATTTTGACGGAAACTGATAGAAACAGTCGAATCAGCTTACGATACATATCCCATTGTGTTCGGAATGGGGGTAATTAGCTATGGGCGACAGTCGGTGGGCCTCGTTTTGAAGTCAAAATAAAAAGGTTGCTTTTTGAAATTAAATAATTAAAAATATATATATATATATATATATATATTATAATATAATTCATCCTCCCCCCTTTCATTCGTTCAGAAGAAATAAAAAAAACAAAACTACAGCCGAATCGCGTCGCCCCTCCCCCTCCGCTCGTCCGCCGCCACCTCGCGCCAATCGCCAGAGCCCCCCTCCTCCGCGCCTCCTCCCTTCCTCTCTCCCCTCTCCTCTCTTCTCCCCCGAACCCTTACCCTCGTGAGACCCCATACCCCCCTTGCAGCCAAATGGAGGCCGACGCCCCTCCTTCCACCCCCCTTTCCTCCGTGCCTCCTCCTCGGTTCCCTACCCCTTCCCCGACTGCAGCTCTGACCAGTGAGCCCTCCTCCCCCTTCGAACATCAAAGTAAGTTTTTAATTTATTTTGTATAGTTAAAAATTCTATTTTTATTTATCTATTAACATTGATTTATCCGATTGTTTTTCTTATCATATGAAAGCATGAATTCAAATAAAAATACAATCTTTATGGGAGAAAAATAAAAATTTTAGCAAAGTAAAAGTATATATATATATAATTTTTTATGTGAAGAAAGCGAAGTAAAAATTCGATTTTTATATATTGAAAAGCGAAGTAAAAATTCGATTGTTATATATTGAAAAGCGGAGTAAAAATTCGATTTTTATATATTGAAAAGCGAAGTAAAAATTCGATTTTTATATATTGAATAGCAAAGTAAAAATTCGATTTTTATATATTGAATAGTGAAGTAAAAATTCGATTTTTCTATATTAAATAGCAAAGTAAAAATTCGATTTTTCTATATTGAATAGCGAAGTAAAAAATTCGATTTTTGTATATTGAATAGCGAAGTAAAAATTTGATTTTTCTATATTGAATAGCGAAGTAAAAATTCGATTTTTATATATTGAATAGCGAAGTAAAAATTCGATTTTTACATATGTAGAGAATACGGGCAAAGAAAGTGACAAGAGGCAAGAACGGCGAAGATTTTACATAAGAAGAGTCATGGGATCGGATTTAGCTTATCTGTGAGAACTTCTCACTCTAAATTTTCTTTTTCTAGTTATATATATATACTAGGATGCAGACGGTGCTTAGTAGCACCCGACACCCGTCATCCACAGAAAATGGATGGCTTGTTTGTTTGATTGATATGTTGTGAAAATTGTTTGTGACGTTGATGTGAAATTAAATAAAATATTTATATAGTTAAAATATTTCATAGTTAAAAATAGAAATTTTAACGTGTATATGAAATGAAATAAAAATAAACAAATCGGACGATTTGTTTATATACACACATTTGACTGATATTGATTGGGACGATAAATTTTACACATCGCTCAACTGCAGAAATAAAATCTGTGTTTGATTGTTTGAAACCCCACACGGGTATTGGGATGATATTTGACGTACACTAATCCCGATCGTTTGGTTGTATGTCGATCGATTGATTAACAGTCTGTTATAAGCGTTGAATATTTATATTTGATGCTTATACAGTGTACAATGCACTTTGGATGATGGTTGATAATTCATCGTTGTTATTTTATACATGTGTTCTAGAAAATCCATATAATTAACATTATATGGTAATTGATTGGGCCTCATTCCAGTTTAGAGGTAGAAATATTTGAAAAAGAAATATTTGAAATAGAATATTTGAAATAGAAATATTCGAAATGGAATATTTGAAAACATCAATATATGAAGCCGTGTTGATTAGATTTACGCCATATTAACGTGAACGATATTTATATCGATTTTATTCATTTTATAACGAATATCGAAAGTGATTTCAAAATCTGAAATTTTGAAAAGAATTGAAATTCGAATTAAATTGAATAGAAATGAATTCAAATTGAAATTGAATAGAAGTGAATTCGAATCGAAATTGAATAGAAATGAATTCAAATTGAAATTGAATAGAAGTGAATTCGAATTGAAATTGAATAGAAATGAATTTGAATTTAAATTGAATCGAATTGAAATTGAATAGAAATGAATTCGAATTGAAATTGAATTGAATTGAAATTGAATAGAAATGAATTCGAATTGAAATTGAATCGAATTGAAATTAAATAGAAATGAATTCGAATTGAAATTAAATATAAATGAATTCGAATTGAAATTGAATTGAAATTGAATTGAAATTGAATTGAATTGAAAACGAATTGAAAGTAAATTCAAAATCGATTTGAAATCAATTTGAAATGAATTTAAAACAAATTTATATTGGAATATTCAATTTTGATTTGAAATTGAATATGAAGTTGAAACCATTTTGAAAATGAATTTAAAACGATTTATAAGGCACGTTTTGAATTGAAATCGACGAAGTATATATTATATATATAATATAATGGCCTGAATAGAACGCGCCGCGCCGCGGCAGTTCGCGAATTTCAACCATTGACTTCGAACGGATATTGCGGGAGATTCGACCGTCGGATTCTCCTAAAACCGGAACCGTTGGGTTCGTATCGAAAATGAATATTAGAAATTAGAAATCAAACGGTTGGATTTGGAATTATGTCCAAATCAAATTTGGAAAAGGTCGCTATAAGTGCAGTTCGATGGCCGTTGATGGAAATCGACTGTACGGGCCTTGATAAAATTATTAAAAATATCAATAATTTGTGTAAAATCATAAGAAATGATTTAGGAAAATTTGTGATGAAAAACTCCATATTTGAAAAGATAAAAATAGATTTTTATCGAAATGAACTAGTTTTGAACTAGAATTATAATTCTATTTGTTTTTAAATAAATAAATTGAATGTGAAAAGGATTTTAAAAATAACCAGAATTTCCAATGATTGCATTGGATTGGATTTGAATCGAAATTGTCTTCGGAATATTTCGATGTTGGATTTCGTGATTATACAGATGTTGTTATGGAAATTTGAAAGATATAGATATATACATCGTTATTTCAAATACGATATTTGTTAGTCGTAGAATTTGATATTGAATATAAGTCGATATATTTTCTATTCAGAGCCTCGTATTTAATATCAAATGTGATTTGGGTTTGTCGTGAATGGTGTCTTGATTAACACTGTTCTTGAACCCAGTTGAGAAAAGATCAAATCTTTTTATTTAGATTTAATGAAGTGTACCAATTAAATAATATTTAATTGGAATTGAACTGGTATTGATTTTTGGGTTTATTGTGAATAGTGTTTTAAATAACACTTGTTCTATAACCCGATAATTAATGAATGTGATTTTGGGTTTATCGTGAACCGTGTTTTTAAATGACACTGATTCTTTAACCCAGTTAAAGATTAAAACTAAGTGGAGTTTTAATGAATCTTTAATTAGATTGAAAAGATCGAGAATGGAGTATCACCAGTTTTACTCCAGGCGATAGTCAAATCTTTAATTAGATTTGAACGTGAAATGGTAATTGAATTTACCGATAACACCGTGGTGTTAGATATGAAGTATGACCAGTTTTACTTCAGGGGATGAATAGGTTGGGATTGGAAAACAAAATAAATGATTACTTCGGTGTGGTTCACTAATCCCGTCTAGTTTGAATTGATATTCAAAGGTGATAAAAGAATAAATTTAAAGAATTTGTCTTTGATAAAATCAATGGGAACTTTTCCCAAAGTATAGGAATATTTGAATAAAAGAATATTCTGAATTGGAATGAGGCGTATGTTGTGTTTGTGTAACACTCATTTATTATATCCGCGAGTTATTCAGAAAGACCGGGTCAATCCCATTCTGAATAACTGATTTGACGTTGTGTCGAAGATGAGGACGGTGGTCGAAGACCGGAGGTCTTCACGTCGTTTGGGTAATTACTGATGATCTTGATTGGGCTGTACACCCAAGAAGATGGAAACAGTTGGTGATCGTCCAGACGTACTTGGAGATCGATGATGCGGGGTACTAGGTGCCTCCGGTTTCGTTCAGACCCAGAACGAACTTGTAAATGGACTATATGTATGACATTGGATTTTAGTCTGTGTGATTGATTTCTATTAAATATATATCTGTTTGGCGGCGGAGAATTTATTCTCTTGCTTAACGCCCTTCTCTGATACGTACGAGCTCAGGGGTTATATACTGATGGATATCAAACGCATAGAGTGAATTGCCTGTGTGGCATGCCTAAGTGACAAATGATCAAGGCTTATGTTGAAAAGCAAAGTCTTGTAGTGGATGATCAAAGCAAGGCCTGTGTGGCATTACTTTGTGTTGCGTGGATTCGCGAGCCTCGCACCCCGGTTGTTAACCAAAAACGGGAGAAGGACCTCAGGGAGGGCATGCGTTTCTTTCTAGCTAGGGTGTTGTCAGTGACCTACCAGCCCTGACATTTATATACTTTTCACCTGTGTGGTTGTTGCTGTTGTGGGACGCCTCGGTTTGATCGGACGATCCGGGTCCAATGGATTCATTTAGTTGGCTCACCTACGCCCCAAAGGGCGGGGAAACGCAGTGTTCAGGATTTCGCCTAATCCACATCGGTGGACCAGCCCTGTCGCTCCAAGGGACGATGCGTTCTGTTCCTGAGGGGCAGGCTAGAGCGTCCTGAATCGGTAGAGGACTATCTTTTGCCTCGGTTCACAGAAGGAAATCCAATTTCCAAATACCTGACATTTGCGGTTTTATTTGTAGGGCCTAGCATGGTGACATAGTGGGATGGGGCGCTTATGCCGTCTATGATTGATACTTATGATTTGAAGTTGTTTTATACACTATGCACTTATAATAGTACCAAATGATTTGTTTTAAACGTATCGGTTTTATTTGTAGGGCCTAGCATGGTGACATAGTGGGATGGGGCGCTTATGCCGTCTATGATTGATACTTATGATTTGAAGTTGTTTTATACACTATGCACTTATAATAGTACCAAATGATTTGTTTTAAACGTATCAAGCATTCTTGGCTGTTATAAGGTAAAATCCCTATCCTCTAGCTTGCGTTGCATTGTGTGATGGGACCTGGGTCTTATAATAGCTTCATTTTTCTTTATTTAGCATTGCGCTGCTGTTTTATGCACTAGTGTCCTTGGGAGGAAACCCGTTCCGTGTTATACGGCGTGGTCCCTTGATTTACCGAACTTTAAAGTAAAGTTTTAAATATCTGTTTTAGTTCTCACACCAGTCCCATGACTGCTGGAGTTTATTGTTTTAACCTAAACTCTGGGGGCCCCAATTTTGACACGGGCAGCTAGTAGTTTTGGTTTTGCAGATTTATATTCACAGGATCCTGGTTTACAGCTGGAACGATATCCGGAAAGCTTTGTATCTGTATATCTCTTCTAGTTGTGTAAATTATTATTTTCCGCTGCTATGTAGTGTATTGTATTCTCTGATATTTTCTGTTTAATATTAATTTATTTTTACTCTGTATATTCTTGTATTCTGATGGAATTGTTGTAATAAACAATGAAATGTTCTCCCATCTGCGTTCTATTTTGTCTTGTTCTCGACTCAATCTGGGCTTTCCTCAACCGGGGGAGTTCGGTTCGTAACATCGTGGTATTAGAGCTTTGGTTTACAAAGCTCAGAGAATAAGACACATTAGAACCATACGAAAGAATTCATCAGATATTGGATTAGTAATATCCAATTAGAATGACTCGTTAGAGATGTGATCAGTAGTATACTAGAACGAGTGTGAAGGGTATATTTTTAAAGTGAAAACCAATTTTGTTTTAAAATTTAAATCAATTATTCGTATTTGATTATTTATTGGTATTGATTTAGACAGTCCAGTATATAAAGATTTTGCATATACGCCTTGCAAACATGTATTTTAAGTTTTAATATACTGGATAGATATAGAATTACACTCTAATCGCCCGGAGATGATTTTGATGATGGAGCTCCATCATTAGAATTTATGTTCGAGTGACGAAAGTGGGCTTTCTGTATATTTCCTATTGACTGGTGTGAGAACCAAAATTAGATAGGGCCTATTGTTGTGATTTAGCATCAAAAATCTGATTTTTGACTATATATCAAAATTTTGAATTTCAAAAGCTAATTCACTAATTGATTGATGGTTGTGTTGTTTGATTATTGTTTGAATAATTTAATGTTGAACCTTTAACCAAATTGGTCAAATATTGAATTGTATTGAAATTGGTCGCATTTGCTTGCATATACTTGTACTTACATTGAACAGGTCATAGCAAGGAGGCTAGTGCAGAGAATAAAATTTGTTTGCCCGACAAAAAGGTACGTGTTTACAATAATTTACTGTTTTGTTTGGGTGATGATGATTTTATGAGCCGATTGGCTAGTCGCTTGGCTTTTTCTTTTTCTTTTTGAGATCAGAGGGCCTGTATGGCAATTTCAAGATTTTCCCGTTGCTCCCGGTGCAGGGGAGGTTATGGCGAAATTTTTCGGAAATTTAGGGTGTTAGCCAAATTTTTGAAAAATTTGAAAAGTTCTTGGAAATGAAAAGTTGAAGAACTTAAGCCGTAATCAAAATAACGAAACTTGAGTTGATTTGTGAAACAACTTTCGGCTTTGTTCCTTTTCGGGGACGAAAAGTTTTAAGTGGGAGAGATTGTAACAACCCGAAAATCTGGGCCAGTTTAAAATTTTTATTTTGGCAATTTTAGCGAATTTTGGATATTTAAAATGCATTATTTTAAATAATAACGACGAGAAATTTATTTTGAATAGAATTCAAATGAATATATATTATATAGATCGTCGTTAGAATATAAATATTTATTTTAAAATATAAGAGGAATTGAAAATGGCGCGGTAGTTTGATAATTCGATTTCAAAATTCAAATGAATGTACTGGGTGCAAAATAAACCGAATTTTAGTGAAACCAAAAATAATGGAATCTAATTGTGACTATCTTTCCAACGAATCCGAAAAATCAAAATTTCATAGCGGAAATCAAAAGATTGGTCCAGTTGAAAATTCTGAATAGTCGCTATGGAATTCAGGCCCTTAAAAATAGCCATTTTGCAAACGACCTCGGATTTCGACGAAACCACTTTTGTTGGATCCGTGATGTAAAGTTATTGCGAGGTTTCAAATTTCGTAATTTTTCGAATCAATATGTGAGCGTGGAAAAGGAAAACGCGTTTGGCCAGTTTTAGTTGATTTTAATCGACTGGAAACTGATCATTTTTCAAACGGTCTCAGAATTCGACGAAATTAGTTTTGTTAGGACCGTATCGTCAATACGAAGGTAGAAATTATTTTTCTGGAATTTTTCGAGTTAGTATATGACCCCGGTAAATTGAAATGCGCGTTCGAATTCAATATGTAGATTTATATGTTGATTTTGACGGAAACTGATAGAAACAGTCGAATCAGCTTACGATATATATCCCATTGTGTTCGAAATGGGGGTAATTAGCTATGGACGACAGTCGGTGGGCCTCGTTTCGAAGTCAAAATAAAAAGGTTGCTTTTTGAAATTAAATAATTATATATATATATATATATTATAATATAGTTCATCCTCCCCCCTTTCATTCGTTCAGAAAAAAAAAACTACAGCCGAATCGCGTCGCCCCTCCCCCTCCGCTCGTCCGCCGCCACCTCGCGCCAATCGCCGGAGCACCCTTCCTCCGCGCCTCCTCCCTTCCTCTCTCCCCTCTCCTCCCTTCTCCCTCGAACCCCTACCCTCGCGAGACCCCATACCCCCCCTTACAGCCAAATAGAGGTCGACGCCCCTCCTTCCACCCCCCTTTCCTCCGCGCCTCCTCCTCCGTTCCCTACCCCTTCCCCGACCGCAGCTCTGACCAGTGAGCCCTCCTCCCCCATCGAAAAGCAAAGTAAGTTTTTAATTTATTTTGTATAGTTAAAAATTTGATTTTTATTTATATATTAACATTGATTTATCCGATTGTTTTTCTTATCATATGAAAGCATGAATTCAAATAAAAATACAAACTTTATGGGAGAAAAATAAAAATTTTAGCAAAGTAAAAGTAAATATATATATTTTTATGTGAAGAAAGCGAAGTAAAAATTCGATTTTTATATATTGAAAAGCGAAGTAAAAATTCGATTTTTATATATTGAAAAGCGAAGTAAAAATTCGATTTTTATATATTGAATAGTGAAGTAAAAATTCGATTTTTATATATTGAATAGCGAAGTAAAAATTCGATTTTTCTATATTGAATAGCAAAGTAAAAATTCGATTTTTCTATATTGAATAGCGAGGTAAAATTCGATTTTTATATATTGAATAGCGAAGTAAAAATTCGATTTTTATAAATTGAATAGCGAAGTAATAATTCGATTTTTATATATTGAATAGCGAAGTAAAAATTCGATTTTTACATATGTAGAGTATACGGGCAAAGAAAGTGACAAGAGGCAAGAACATCGAAGATTTCTACATAAGAAGAGTCGTGGGATTGGATTTGGCTTATCTGTGAGAACTTCTCACTCTAAATTGTCTTTTTCTAGTTATATATATATACTAGGATGCAGACGGTGCTTAGCAGCACCCAACACCCATCATCCACAGACCATGGATGGCTTGTTTGTTTGATTGATATGTTGTGAAAATTGTTTGTGATGTTGATGTGAAATGAAATAAAATATTTATATAGTTAAAATATTTTATAGTTAAAAATAGAAATTTTAACGTGTATATGAAATGAAATAAAAATAAACAAATCGGACGATTTATTTATATACACACATTTGACTGATATTGATTGGGACGATAAATTTTACACATCGCTCAACTGCACAATTAAAATCTGTGTTTGACTCTTTGAAACACCACACGGGTATTGGGATGATATTTGACGTACACTAATCCCGATCGTTTAGTTGTATGTCGATCGATTGATTAACAGACTGTTATAAGCGTTGAATATTTATATTTGATGCTTATACAGTGTAGAATGCACTTTGGATGATGGTTGATTATTCGTCGTTGTCATTGTATACATGTGTTGTAGAAAATCCATATAATTAACATTATATGGTAATTGATTGGGCCTCATTCAAGTTTAGAGGTAGAAATATTTGAAAAAGAAATATTTGAAATAGAATATTTGAAATAGAAATATTCGAAATGGAATATTTGAAATATCAATATATGAAGCCGTGTTGATTAGATTTACACCATTTTGACGTGAACGATATTTATATCGATTTTATTCATTTTATAACGAATATCGAAAATGATTTCAAAATCTGAAATTTTGAAAAGAATTGAAATTCGAATTAAATTGAATAGAAATGAATTCAAATTGAAATTGAATAGAAGTGAATTCGAATTGAAATTGAATAGAAATGAATTCAAATTGAAATTGAATAAAAGTGAATTCGAATAGAAATTGAATCGAAATGAATTCGAATTGAAATTGAATCGAATTGAAATTGAATAGAAATGAATTCGAATAAAAATTGAATCGAATTGAAATTGAATAGAAATGAATTCAAATTGAAATTGAATCGAATTGAAATTGAATAGAATGAATTCGAATTGAAATTGAATATAAATGAATTCGAATTGAAATTGAATTGAAATTGAATTGAATTGAAAACGAACTGAGAGTGAATTCAAAATAGATTTGAATTGAAATGAATTTAAAACGAATTTATATTGGAATATTCAATTTTAATTTGAAATTGAATATGAAGTTGAAACCGTTTTGAAAATGAATTTAAAACGATTTATAAAGCACGTTTTGAATTGAAATCGACGAAGTATATATTATATATATAATATAATGGCCTGAATAAACGCGCCGCGCCGCGGTAGTTCGCGAATTTCGACCATTGACTTGGAATGGATATTGCGGGAGATCCGGCCGTCGGATTCTCCTAAAACCAGAACCTTTGGGTTCGTATCGAAAAGAGCTTTCTAACGAATAATAGAAATTAGAAATCTAACGGTTGGATTTGGAATTATGTCCAAATCAAATTTGGAAAAGGTCGTTATAAGTGCAGTTCGATGGCCATTGATGGAAATCGACTGTACGGGCTTTGATAAAATTATTAAAAATATCAATAATTCGTGTAAAATCATAAGAAATGATTTGGGAAAATTTGAGATGAAAATCTCCATATTTGAAAAGATAAAAATAGATTTTTATCGAAATGAACTAGTTTTGAACTAGAATTATAATTCTATTTGTTTTTAAATAAATAAATTGAATTTGAAAAGGGTTTTAAAAATAACCAGAATTTCTAATGATTGCATTGGAATGGATTTGAATCGAAATTGTCTTCGGAATATTTCGATGTTGGATTTCGTGATTATACAGATGTTGTTATGGAAATTTGAAAGATATAGATATATACATCGTTATTTCCAATACGATATTTGTTAGTCGTAGAATTTGATATTGAATATTAGTCGATATATTTTCTATTCAGAGCCTCGTATTTAATATCAAATGTGATTTGGGTTTGTCGTGAATGGTGTCTTGATTAACACTGTTCTTGAACCCAGTTGAGAAAAGATTAAATCTTTTTATTTAGATATAATGAAGTGTACCAATTAAATAATATTTAATTGGAATTGAACTGGTATTGATTTTTGGGTTTATTGTGAACAGTGTTTTAAATAACACTTATTCTTTAACCCGATAATTAATGAATGTGATTTTGGGTTTATCGTGAACCGTGTTTTAAAATGACACTGATTCTTTAACCCAGTTAAAGATTAATACTAAGTGGAGTTTTAATGAATCTTTAATTAGATTGAAAAGATCGAGAATGGAGTATCACCAGTTTTACTCCAGGCGATAGTCAAATCTTTAATTAGATTTGAACGTGAAATGGTAATTGATTTTACCGATAACACCATGGTGTTAGATATGAAGTATGACCAGTTTTATTTCAGGGGATGAGTAGGTTGGGATTGGGAAACAAAATAAATGATTACTTCGGTGTGGTTCGCTAATCCCGTCTAGTTCTAATTGATATTCAAAGGAGATTAAAGAATAAATTTAAAGAATTTATCTTTGATAAAATTAATGGGAACTTTTCCCAAAGTATAGGAATATTTTAATAAAAGAATATTCTGAATTGGAATGAGGCGTATGTTGTGTTTGTGTAACACTCATTTATTATATACGCGAGTTATTCAGAAAGACCGGGTCTATCCCATTCTGAATAACTGATTTGACGTGGTGTCGAAGATGAGGACGGTGGTCGAAGACCGGAGGTCTTCACGTCCTTTGGGTAATTACTGATGATCTTGATTGGGCTGTACACCCAAGAAGATGGAAACAGTTGGTGATCGTCCAGACGTACTTGGAGATTGATGGATATGCGGGGTACTAGGTGCCTCCAGTTTCGTTCAGACCCAGAACGAACTTGTAAATGGACTGTTTGTCTGACATTGGATTTTAGTCTGTGTGATTGATTTCTATTAAATATATATCTGTTTGGCAGCGGAGAATTTATTCTCTTGCTTAACGCCCTTCTCTGAGACGTACGAGCTCAGGGGTTATATGCTGATGGATATCAAACGCATAGAGTGAATTGCCTGTGTGGAATGCCTAAGTGGCAAATGATCAAGGCTTATGTTGGAAAGCAAAGTCTTGTATTGGATGATCAAAGAAAGGCCTGTGTGGAACATCTTTGTGTAGCGTGGATTCACGAGCCTCGCACCCCGGTTGTGAACCAAAAACGGGAGAAGGACCTCAGGGAGGGCATGCGTTTCTTTCTAGCTAGGGTGGTGTCAGTGACCTACCAGCCCTGACATTAATATACTTTTCACCAGTGTGGTTGTTGCTGTTGCAAGGCGCCTCGGTTTGATCGGACGATCCGGGTCCAATGGAGTCGTTTAGTTGGCTCACCTACGCCCCAAAGGGCGGGGAAACGTAGTGTTCAGGATTTCGTCTAATTCACATCGGTGGACCGGTCCTGTCGCTCCAAGGGACGATGCGTTCTGTTCCTGAGGGGCGGGCCAGAGCGTCTCGAATTGGTAGAGGACTATCTTTTGCCTCGGTTCACAGAAGGAAATCCAATTTCCAAATACGTGACATTTGCGGTTTTATTTGTAGGGCCTAGTATGCGACATAGTGGGATGGGGCGCTTATTCCGTCTATGATTGATACTTATGATTTGAAGTTGTTTTATACACTATGCACTTATAATAGAACCAAATGATTTGTTTTAAACGTATCAACCATTCTTGGCTGTTATAAGGTAAAAACCCTATCCTCCGGCTTGCGTTGCATTGTGTGATGGGACCTGGGTCTTATAATAGCTTCATTTTTCTTTATTTAGCATGCGCTGTTGTCTTATGCACTGGTGTCCTTGGGAGGAAACCCGTTCCGTGTTATACAGCGTGGTCCCTTGATTTACCTTACTTTGAAAATAAAGATAAATAACTGTTTTAGTTCTCACACCAGTCACATGACTGACCTGGAGTTTATTGTTTTAACCTAAACTCTGGGTGCCCTTATTTTGACACGGGCAGCTAGTAGTTTTGGTTTTGCAGATTTATATTCACAGGATCCTGGTTTACAGCTGGAATGATATTCGGAAAGCTTTGTATCCGCATATCTCTTCTAGTTGTGTATTGTATTATTTTCCGCTGCTATGTAATGTATTGTAATCTCTGATATTTTCTGTGTAATATTTATTTATTTATACTCTTTGCATTCTTGTATTCTGATGGAATTGTTGTAATAAACAATGAAATGTTCTCCCGTCTGCGTTCTATTTTGTCTTGTTCTCGACTCAATCCGGGCTTTCCTCAACCGGGGGAGTTCGGGTCGTAACATTATTCTTATTACTTTAATAATTATATTGTTAAAGTTATTGGACTCGCCAGACTTTATGTCTGACCCCCTTTGTTTTCGCCTCTTTTCTTCCTTTTTCCCCCCAGGTTCTCAGGGAGGGACTAGTGCTAGTGGAGCTTGATTTGGATCTCTTTCTCTCTCTTTTGGAAGTGCTTGGATTGCTGAAAGTAAAGTTCAGCTTATCTCTTTTATGGCTACTTATGTTGGGGTTATGCTTTTTTACTTTATGTACTCAGAAAATAATTGTTAAGATGGATATTTAGTGCACTTGGTTTTATTGTTGGTTTTTTTGATGTTGTTATTACAAAACTATTTCTCCACTGCAGTAAAAGTTGTTTTAATTTTCAAGTATCAATATATGTATCTGTCTTGTTATATTCTATTCTATACACCAATAATACTCCATGAAAGTTAATGCATTCCCTTTGAGAGTGACATTAATGGATGTAGGGTGTTACATTATCATCAAACAAAAATCATATAATTGTGTATACAACTACGTCATTTACAACATTGGTTAGTGAATTGGAGGTCGCAACAAGAAAAAGGGATGCACTTGGCCTTGGTGATGAAGAGGGGATTGTTTTCTGGTGGACTGAGGGAGTGTGCAATGGAAGACAGAACTGGGATGAATTTTAGCGGTTCGATGGTGATGAAAAGGTACTATTTGGGCATTGAAATCCAATTCAATAAATTTAATTAGTTATATTGAATAATGCAAATTAAATGGATCGAAATATAACGAGGATGGTGTATGTTTGCAGTTGAAGCTACTGTCTTGTATAGAGCCGTTGGGTGGTAGAAATGGAAGGGGCGGATGGTCAAGAGCAAGGCAAATGACAGTGAACATAGAAGCATGACATTGTGTAGGAAAAACAGGAATAATTATAGAAGGAAGACAATGACTAAGGTAAGGAATTTAATTAATTAAAATACTTAAGGATACTTATTATATATATATATATATACAAGCATGTTAAAATTATATGTTCTCTATGAAATCATATTTTGGCAAAGTTAATCAATGATTTGTGTTCATGGTTGATCGAGATAGCGATGTATACGGTTTTCTAAATTAGAACACCTAGAATAATCTACTTATTTATTTGTTAAGTTAATATAAATAAATAATTATAGGTAAAGATTTCATTCGAGATTTCATTCAAGTAGATTGGAAGGCGAGACGATAATGAATTTGAAATGGATATTCGCCAAATACAACGGGTGAGTAAAATCACTTCCTAGTTCATTTATAATTTTATTATAAATGAATTTTTATTATAAATAATTTTTATATGCTAGTTGTTACTGGTTGGATGCGTTTAAATATTTTTGTGGCTATTATATATTAGTTATTTAGGCTTGTTGTTTGTAGCTATTACACACACACACACACACACACACACACACACATATATATATATATATATATTGGTTGTTGGATTCTCGCAGTATCATTAGCGGATTCCCGCAGTATCATTAGCGGATGACGCTATACGCCCCACGCTATGATAGTGGATGACCTTCTATATTGTGATATCCTGCCTCGAAGTAGGATGGGTATTATTTATGTTGGCTAACGTCTGTGGATGCAGGAAAACAGGTTGTAGGGATCTGACTAGATTCCTCAAAATTATTATTAATTATTTGTTTTCATATATATTATCATATATGATGTGTTAGAAAATCTATGGTTGATAATTTGTTTTTTTTTGATTGATTGAATACCACTGGGACTAAAATGTTGATATATAAAAGTATCGTAAAAAGGATATTTGAGATTTAAAAGGAGAAATCTATTTTTAAAAATAGAATTTGAATTTTTACTAGGGTATAGAAATATTAACTTGTTTTGAATAAATAAAACAAGTATTGAATTTCTAAAAGATTTTTATAAATTAAAATATACAGGAAATTGAAGTATTAAATTTATAAACAATGTCTATAAATTAGATAATACAGAAAATTGAAGTAAATTTATAAACGATGTTTATAAATAAAACGGAATGATTTTCATTGGATAATTAGGGAATTGAAATGAATTTATAAACGGTGTTTATAAATGAAGTAGAAAAATTATCATTTCGACAATTTGAATATTTAAAGTCAAAATCTAAAAATAGAAATGGGGGATCATTTTATATAAGTCAACGATGAAATTTATTCTGATGTTCAGAATGTAAATTGAACAGAAAATAAATCCGTATGGATTTATGATTTGAATTCGTTTAGATCGAATTTATTTAAATAAAATATTTTACAAAAAAAGATATTGGAATTGTATTAGATGGAACTAAAAATTAAGTCTGAAAATAAATTTTGTTGTTATATATATAAGTCATAATAAATAGAATATTCCAAAATAAGATTTTGGTTTTCAAACAGATTTTTGAAATGGAACTTGTTTTATTATATAAAACAAGGAAGATGGATTTATAAATGATATTTGTAAATCTAGTGAAATAAATTATCGTTAGATAGTTTATAGGTTTAAATTCAAGTGTGAAGTGAAAATAGAATTTGAAATGGGATCGAAATGGAAACTTGTTTTAAATTATAAAACAAGGAATTAAATTTATAAACAACGTTTAAAAATTAAGGAAAATAAATTATCATTTGGTAATTTAGAAATTTAAATTCAAATGTGAAATTAACCGTGAATTGGAAATCGTTTTAGAAAGGGAACGACGTGTTTTATTCCGATACTCGGAATATAAAAATGAATTGAGATAAGTCTAAGAAATTATATTGGAAATTCAATTTCATCGAATTTTATAAAGTAATTTATTCCTTACGGAATTGGAAATTAATATTAAAAATGGAGTTGTGGTTGAATTTATAATTAAGTTCTAAAATAATCGACGACTAGGGATAATCGGAATATTTAAGTTGGATTGGGAAATTTGGATTAATATATGTATATATATATATATTAAAATATATTAGAATAGAGTTAAAATTTATTTATTAACGAAGTGAATGTTTATATTTAAATATAATTAAGACGAGCTCGCCGCAGCGCGGTAGTTCAAAAATTGGCGTTTTGAACTTCAATTGAGTATATAGAACTCATTTTAAGCCAGAATTCTTTGAAAGAAGAACCGTCAGAATTGATGATAATAGTTTTCTAATAGAAGAGAAAAACCCAGATTTCGTCATATAGAATTTGAGTTATGTCAAAATCAAATTTTCAAAAAAACAGCGCCATAACCATTATAAAACTATAATGGTTTATTTAAATAAATAAAATGATTTTATGTAAATAAAATGATTTTATGTAAATAAATTCCAAATTTCCATTAGAAAAATCCAGAGTTGAGTTGTAAAATAAATAAGAACTCAAGTTGAGTAAATGAAATGATTTTTGAAACAAAAATTAGATTTTTCAATTATTGAATTGAATTAACTAATTTGAAGAAAAAATTAGTTAATGGAATTTTAAATCGAAATTGCACTTTGGATTAGAAAAGGGGTTTGAATTAGAAATGACATTCGATAGTTTTATAAGCAAATATATATATATATATATATATATATGAACGTGATATGTTCAAACAAAAAGTGAAATAGGCAAAAGAGCTGATTAAAGAACAAATTAGCGAATTGAGTTAAAACGACCAGATAGAGTTGGAATAAATTAGGAACGGACATATATGAGTTAGACAGGCATGGGATGAAGTGCATGAAGATTATAATTTGTGTGCCCGACAAAAAGTTACATGTTTGAATTCCATATGAGTTTTTATGCGTCGAATCAGCAAGCCGCTAGGCTTTCTGGTTTTCTTTTTAAATGGAAAGAGCCTAGGGAGGCGAGTTGAGATTTGAACTATCGACCGGTACGAAGGAGGTGTTGGCAAATTTTCCCAAAAATTTAAGGAGTTAGAATATTTTTAAGAAAATTTGATAACTAGAAATCAATGTATCGATATATATATATAGAATCCGAAATGGAAACAAACTTAAAAATATAATATTACAAACAAAAAGAAAATCTATAATTTAATCTAGTAAAATTAGAAAGAGAAACATATATGCGTTTAAAACAGAATAATTGGTTTTTATGATGTTAATTATTCGAGGTAAGCGGTCTTGTCCATTTTGAAGTTAAGAATGTTTTCCGTCAAGATCTAAGAGGTAGTCATACCCCAACTTGATTGATTTCATTTTTAACCGATAAATAGCAAGATCCAGTCTCGAAGAGAAATATTTGAAGAAGAGTAGTTGAATGCACTATTTTGGGTTGTTTGTAACGATTTATACGCAATAATCGATCTAACCCAAGTAAGTGGAATTTTGGAAATATGAAGATAAATTTTCCTAAGCATTGAAATAAATGAATGGTTATGAAAGAGATAAGTAATTGGAATGTTTCCCAATTATAAATAGAATATGTAACACCCCGTAATTTTATAACATTAAAATTCACAAATTAAAGTATACTTAATTTTTAGAAGAAGAATTAAGTGAAATGGGTTGCGCTATTATGTTTGTCTCAATATTTTGGTTTGAGATAGACATTTGGTTTGCATAAAACGGATAACTTATGAAGAAGTTATTAAGCCTTGAAGTTTGTATGCATATGAGAGAAATTTATATAGACATACATATATATAAATATTCAAAAAAAGTTCAAAACAGTGAATCGGGAGGGGGAATAGTCGAACCGCACCATTTTTGGAGTCGACCCGAGCCTCGCTGCGTCGACTAGGGGTCGATCCAGGGTGTTTGGCTGTCAACCCGTGGCCCGATTCTCCCTAAGGGCTGATGTGGCATCTGAGTGTGTCCTGATGGTTCTGGTTATCCCTATGTTAATCCTACGGCTCTTATTAAATTAAACTTCTATAAAAACACTCCTAAACCCCTAATCCTAATCATATTAATTCATAACAAGAGCCTCCATGCCGTCAATGGAGAACCTGGAGTAGCCGCCATACACTTTCAACCCTAAAGCAAGACAGAAGCTTGAATCAAAATCAAATCAAATCTAAATAATGATTAGTCTACATCAAAGGCGAGCAATTCAGTTTCAGAATACAGATCCCAGAAAGACAAGACTATTTTTTTAATTGTGAGTATGATAGCTTTCACAAAATAATTAATTAATTTAATTATGATAAGATATAATTGGGATTATGAGAATATGATTTTGAATCATGTGATGTAAATTTTATGTATGTTTGTGGTGTTGAGTCATATGCTAGTCTTATGCAAGTTGGATCATATGTTGGTTTTTATATAAATTTATGCAACTAGAATCATATATCTTATGCAAGTTTGTGATGATTGGATCATATATTCATGTATGAATCTTATGCAAGTTTGGGTTGTTAAAATATATGTGAGACATGTATATGCATAAGCTAGTTTATGTAACATTAACCTTTATGTCTGGATCCATATGCAAGTTTACATCTTTATGTTTAGATCTATATGCAAGTTTACATCTTTATGTTTAGATCCATATGCAAGTTCACACCTTTATGTTTCGATCTATAGCAGTACATAAGTTATGCAAGTTTATGCCCATTACCTATGCTAGTTTTTTATCATATGCTAGTTTGAATGAAATTAATATGCAAGTTATTGGCTATGTAATCTTATGTCATGATCCTTAGATCTATTTTGTGTTATGTGATGTTTTTTTTATAAGTTAGACTATTTGCGAGTCTAACATATGTCATATGAAAGCGTACGATTATCATAGGGATGATGGGATAATATCGAATACACATAAATTGTGAATTGGCATAAAATGGCCGTAAAAGGCATATAATTAATTTGCATAATTGTTATTTATGGACATAATTTTAAGAGACAATTATGGATATAAATAAATTTGGAATTTATTGACAAATTGGAATAGCGATATTAATCCAATTTGGGGTTAAATAAAGATGTGTAATAATTAACCACCTAAGACATGAGGTTAGACTCTTTTGGGGTGTAAGGCTGTCCGGACCCGCCCGGCAAATCTAGCAGCCACAAATGCCAGCCTAATGTGAGAGGTCAAAGGCATGAATTAAATGTGTTACAGTTGTAAAGACATGAGGTTAGGCTCATTTGCGGTATAAGACTGCCCGGACCCGCCCGGCAAATCCAGCAACCACCAATGTCAGCCCAATGTGGGAGGTCTTTACAAGGTTACAGTTCTAATGAATTAAGTAACACTTAACCACATAAACATGTGGTGGTACATGGGGGGTTAAGTTGGTGCCTTGGGTGGCATGTGAAATTAAGTGGGTTCCTTGGGTGGCATGTGAAATACGAGTTAGGGAGCCGATCGAATGGGGGTAGTGGGTACAACTAGTGGAGATGGGGGCAGACGGTACCTATGAAGGTAGCTAGGGGTACATGAAACTACCATTATCATTATTAAGTTCTATAGGCAGGATCAACTTTTAGGGTGACTAGTGGTGGTGCAGTATATTAATTATTCTATAGTGATTCGGAATGAGATTAACGCAAGAATATTCCTCTTATTTGCTTTGTCATGCCCACTTGTTTCGTGGTCATATCGTATCTTACCAGTTTAAGCCTTATCCTAGTTACTTTAATAATTATATTGTTAAAGTTATTATACTCGCCAGACTTTATGTCTGACCCCCTTGTTATCGCCTCTTTTCTTCCTTCCCCATCCCCCCCCCCCGAATCTCAGTGTGGGACTAGTACTAGTGGAGCTTGATCTCAGATCTCTTTCTCTCTCTTTTGGAAGTGCTTTGATTGCTAAAAGTAAAGTCCATCTCATCTCTTTTATGGATGCTTGTGTTGGGGTTTATGCTTTTTATTTTATGTACTCTGAAACAATTTATCAAGATGGATATTAAGTGTACTTGGTTTATGAAGTTGTTGTAATCAAACTAATTCCCCGCTGTAATAAAAGTTGTTTTAAAATTTTCAAGTACCATTATTTATTTCTGTCTTGTTTTATTCTGTTCTATACACTAAATACACTCCATGAAAGTTAATGCATTCCCTTTGTGAGTGACATTAATTGACATGGGGTGTTACACATGGTATCAGAGCTGAAGGTTACCAGACCAGATATGAATTTTGAAAAATTATTTTTCAAAAAGCATTTTATAAAGAAATATTTTCAAAAGTATGTTTTAAGGAAAGTATTTTTCAAGAGAAAAGTTTGTTTTAAAAACATAACCCCCAAGAGCCATATAACTTTCTTTCGAATTCTCCATTTTGAATCTCTTAATTTTCTTTTCAGTATGTCTAGAATTCCCGAGATACCCAAGGGGATGCCGATAACAGGATGGTTTAGAAGGTATCTGGAAGCTAGGGCCAATGTCGCAGACCCAGCAAATGCTCCTCCTCCTCCTCCCCCTCCTCCCCGAGTTGATACTTTTGCAAAAATATGCAAAGATTTTAGGACAATGGGCGAGAAACCTTTTCAAAGATCAGAGACATTTGTTGAAGCTCGAAATTGGCTTAAGGAGGTGGAAGATCTATTTGGTATTTTCAAAGTAGAAGATGGAAGGAAGGTCCAATTGGCTGCTTTGTTAATGAAAGACGAAGCCTCGTTTTGGTGGGAGGTCACGAACGGAGAGCGTCCGGTGGAAACATGGATGGATTTCAAGCGTAGGTTCAAAATGAAGTTTCTCTCACAAGCAGAAGAGAATTTATATATGGAAAGATTCTTGGCGTCGAAGTAAGAAGATTTATCAATAAAGGAGTACATCAACAAGTTCAATCAGTTGACGAGATTTGGCTTGGAATTGGTAAACACACCGGAGAAGAAGGCCCTAAGGTTCGTTAAAGGTTTGAATGAGCCGCTACATGGGTTGGTGATGACCCACATTCCGATGGGGGCTACCTTTGAGAAACTGGTTGACATGGCGCTTATGAATGAGGAAGAGAAATGTGTGAATGCTAATAAGGCACCGGAAAAGAAAGGAGACCAGAAGAAGCCACAACAGCAAAACAAGAAAGCCGGGAAGAACAATAATGGCAATTGTGGGACACCTGGCCATCTGAGCAAAGACTGTAGGAAAAAGAAGATTGGTTGTTTCCACTATGGAGAGGCAGGTCATCTAGTTAAGGAATGCCCAAGGAAACATGGGCAAGGGCAAAGAACTTTTGGAGGGCAGCTTAAGGCTGTCATGGCACCAGGTCAGGCGAGAGGCAGATTCAGGCTCTCATGGCACCAGGACAGGGGAGAGGTAGAAACATTTCTGTTGAAAGATTAGTTTTTCTATTTGATCATCCTGTTCGTACTTTGTTTGACTCTGACGCTTCACACTGCACCTAAATACTAGTCTATTTACAGATCCCATAGTAGTCTTAAATCCTATTGGTGGTTCGACTCATCTTTCTATGATTTGTCGGGATTTGAGAGTGTCTATCTTGGGCGTTGGGTTTGAATGCAACGCCTTTATTCCTAGCTTCATGGGCTATGGCTTGATTATAGGTATGGAGTGGCTAACTAGATACGGTGCCATCCTAGATTGTGAAAGAATGGTAGTTAGATTGTTGACTCGTTGTGGAAATACCCTTGATATTTCTTGTGACCCTAGAGGTCCAGTAATGATTAGCTACCTAGAATCCCTAGATGCATCCAATAATGATTTGAAATCTTTTCGTGTAGTTCATAAATATAGTGATGTCTTCGATGAAGTTCTAGGTTTAACCCCGAGGCGCGAGATAGACTTTCGAATATATCAAGTAGATAATGCAAAGACAGTTCCATTACCATGCGCCACATGGCTCCGAGAGAGAGAAGAGAACTCAGTAAGCAAGTGAAAGAGTTGCTTGAGAAGGGGTTCATAAGAAGAAGTATTTCGGAGTGGGGTGCTCCAGTCGTTTTTGCTATAAAAGCTGATGGTTCACTTAGATTGTGCGTGGATTATAGAGAGATGAATAAGCTAACAAAGAAGAATAGGCACCCATTGCCGAGGATAGACGATTTATTCGATTAGTTGGTGGGTGCTTCTGTTTTCTCGCACTGGATTTAGCTATAGGGTTTCATCAGCTAAGGGTGGCTGAAGATAACATCGATAAGAATACCTTTAGAACTCTTGACGGTTTCTTTGAGTGGATCGTCATGCCTTTTGGTTTGACGAATGCACCCGCATACTTTGTTGACTTAATGAGTAGGGTGTTCAGGGAGTTTCTAAACAAGTTAGTGGTAGTCTTTGTAGACGATATTCTGGTTTTCTCTAAAAATGAAGAAGAGCATGCCCTACATCTTAGGGAAGTCTTGGAGTCCCTGTGAGCGCATCAGCTAAAAGCTAAGTTCTCCAAGTGCCATTTTTGAAGAAAAGAAGTGAGGTTCTTAGGACATGTGGTCTCCGAGGAAGGGATAGCTGTGGATCCCACCAAGGTGGTGGCAATCCAAGATTGGAAAACTCCTAAGAACGCTACAGAAGTAAGAAGCTTTTTAGGGCTGGCTGGCTATTATAGCAAGTTCATTAAGGACTTCACGAAGATATCACTCCCTCTCACTCGATTAACGAAGAAGAACTTGACTTTTCTTGGGACGTTGACCGTGACGATGCCTTCCAACGTCTGAAGAGGGCTTTGACGACTGCTCCAGTTTTAGTTTTTCCAGATGGGAGCAAGACATTCATTGTATATACCGATGCTTGCGGGACAGGGCTTGGTGCAGTTTTAATGCAAGAGGGAAGAGTGATATGCTATGGTAGAAGGCAGTTGAAAGCCCACGAGAAAAATTACCCTACCCATGACTTAGAGTTGGCGGCGATAGTTTTTGTACTTAAGTCATGGCGTCATTATTTGCTTGGCGAGAGGTTTGAGTTATATACAGACCATATGTCGCTAAAGTACTTATTCTCTCAGAAGGACCTAAACTTGAGGTAACAAAGATGGATGGTGTTTTGGCATCCTAGGATTTTGCGATCGCATATACCCCTGGCAAGGGTAATGTTGTAGCTGACGCATTAAGTAGAAAGAAGTTAACCTTAAGTCCTCTGTTCGTAAAGCGGCAGAGGTTGGAGTATATATCTTCCTTTGACTTCAGACCCTCTGTCGATTATGTACCCGGATTACTAGCATCGTTAGATGTGCAACCTACACTTTTGGGTCGAGTTGGAGAGGCACAGTGAAACGACCCACATTTGGTTGAGATAGTAGGCACGTTATAGGAGGGGAGTCCTCGAGTCATCTGAATAGATAGGCTATAAATGAGAGAGATTGGCTACGTAAAGATGGAAGACTTTGCGTACCACAAGACGAGAGTTTGAAGAAGGCAATTCTTGAAGACTCACATCGCTCTAAGATGACCATACATCCTGGTGGTGAGAAGATGTATAGGGATATGAAGTGACTTTTCTTTTGGGCCGGAATGAAAAAGGGCGTGGCCGAGTTCGTTGCTAGATGCTTAGTGTGACGACCCGTAACTTCCCCGTAAAGGAAAGCGTCGGATAGTTCGAGAACAAACCACAGCAGAACGCATACAGAAGAACATTTCATTGTATATTACAACAATGCATCAGATTATAAGAATATACAGAGTATAAATGAAAATTACACAGAAATATCAGAGATTTAAATTACATTTAAATACATAGCAGCGGAAAATAATACAATACACAACTAGAAGGAGATATACGGATACAAAGCTTTCCGGATATCGTTCCAGCTGTAAACCAGGATCCTGTGAATATAAATCTGCAAAACCAAAACTACTAGCTGCCCGTGTCAAAAATAAGGGCACCCAGAGTTTAGGTTAAAACAATAAACTCCAGGTCAGTCATGTGACTGGTGTGAGAACTAAAACAGTTATTAATCTTTATTTTCAAAGGTAAATCAAGGGACCACGCCGTATAACACGGAACGGGTTTCCTCCCAAGAATACCAGTGCATAAAACAAACAGCGCAATGCTAAATAAAGAAAAATGAAGCTGTTATAAGACCCAGGTCCCATCACACAATGCAACGCAGCCGAGGATAGGGTTTTCCCTTATAACAGCCAAAGAATGCTTGATACGTTTAAAACAAATCATTTGATACTATTATAAGTGCATAGTGTATAAAACAACTTCAAATCATAAGTATCAATCATAGGCGGCATGGGTACCATATATCATGTCGCCATATATAGGTTTACAAATAAAACCGCAAATGTCACGTATTTGGAAATTGGGTTTCCATCTATGAACCGAGGCTAGGGGCAAGATCCTCAACCGATTCGAGACGCTCTAGCCCGTGTCTCAGGATCAGAGCTCGAGTGACCCTTGGATCGTCAGGGCCAGTCCACCGATGTGGATTAAACTTAAACCCTGAACATGCGTTTCCCCACCCTTTGGGGTGTCAATGAGCCAACGAATGACTCCATCGGTTCGAGAACGACCGATCAATCCGAGGCGCCTCGCAACAGCAACAACCACATAAGTCAAACTCGTCAGGGCGTGTAAAACCACTGACGCCACTTCTAACTAGAAAGAAACGCATGCCCTCCCTGAGGTCCGTCTCCCGTTTTTGGTTCATACCTGGTGTGAAACACGCGAGGTATACGTTACACAAAGCTACGCCACAAAGGCCGTGCTTTGATCATCACCACAAGACTTTGCTTTTCAACAGAAGCCTTGATCATTTGCATCTTAGCATGCCCCACAGGCAAACCATCCTATGCAACCGATATCAGTCACACAGAATGAAATCCGATGTCAGACACACAGTCCATTTACAAGTCCGTTCTGGGTCTGAACGAAACCGGAGGCACCTAGTACCCCGCATATCCATCGATCTCCAAGTACGTCTGGACGATCACTAACTGTTTCCATCTTCTTGGGTGTACAGCCCAATCAAGATCATCAGTAATTACCCAAACGACGTGAAGACCTCCGGTCTTCGACCACCGTCTTCATCTTCGACTTATCGTCGTATCAGTTATTCAGAATGGGATAAACCCGGTCTTTCCGAATAACTCGCGTATATATTATAAAAGTGTTACACAAACACAACATACGCCTCATTCCAATTCATTAGTCACTAACCGTAAATTAATCAAGAGAATAATTCCCCAAATATTAACCCCGAAGGCCGAAACCAACATCAGATCAATATCCAGAAAACCATTCTGCTTAGCTAACCGACAGTTAGTTTCTAAATTTCACATTCATAGGGAAAGGTTCCCATTAATTTTATCCAAGATAAATTTCTTGAATTTATTCTTTAATCTGATCTTTTGAATATCAATTCAAAACTAGTCGGAATTAGCGAACCTTACCGAAGTAATCATTGGTTTTAATTTCCCAATCCCAACCTATTCATCCCATGAAGTAAAAACTGGTAATACTTCATATCTAACACCACGGTGTTATCGGTAAATTCAATTACCATTTCACGTTCAAATCTAATTAAAGATTTAACTAACGTCTGGAGTAAAACTGGCGATACTCCATTTCGACTTTTACAATCTAATTAAAGATTCATTAAAACTCCACTTAGTTTTAATCTTCGACTGGGTTAAAGAATCAGTGTCATTTAAAACACGGTTCACGATAAACCCAAAATCACATTCCATTAATTATCGGGTTAAAGAACGAGTGTTATTTAAAACACTGTTCACGATAAACCCAAAAATCAATTCAATTCCAATTAAATATTATTTAATTGGTACACTTCATTAAATCTAAATAAAAAGATTTAACCTTTCCTCAACTGGGTTCAAGAACAGTGTTAATGAAGACACCATTCACGACAAAACCCAAATCACATTTGATATTAAATACAAGGCTATGAATAAAAAATATCCCGGCTTATATTCAATATCAAATTCTACGATTAACAAATGTCGTATTGGAAATAACGATATAAATATCTATATCTTTCAAATTTCCATAACAACACCTGTATAATCACGAATTTCAACATCGAAATATTCCGAAGACAATTTCGATTCAAATCCATTCCAATGCAATCATTGGAAATTTTGGTTATTTTTAAAACCCTTTTCGAATTCAATTTATTTATTTAAAAATAAATAGAATTATAATTCTAGTTCAAAACTAGTTCAATTCGATAAAAATCTATTTTTATCTTTTCAAATATGGAGTTTTTCATCCCAATTCTTCCCAAATCATTTCTTATGATTTTACACAAATTATTACTATTTTTAATAATTTTATCAAGGCCCGTACAGTCGATTTCCAACAATGGCCATCGAACTGCACTTACAGCGACCTTTTTCGAATTTGATTTGGACGTATCTCCAAATCCAACCGTTAGATTTCAAATTTCTAATATTCGTTAGAAAGCTCTTTTCGATACGAACCCAACGGTTCCGGTTTTAGGAGAATCCGACGGTCGGATCTCCCGCAATGTCCGTTTGAAATAAATGGTCGAAATTCACGAACTGCCGCGGCGCGGCGCGTTCTATTCTGGCCATTATATTATATATAATATATATATAATATATATTTCGTCGATTACTATTTAAAACGAATTATATGAATAGTTTTAAAATCGTTTCAAAAGCAATTTCAACTTCCATTTCAATTCAAATCAAAATTGAATTCTTCTTCATAAATTCGTTTCCAAAAATTCATTTCTATTCAATTCAAATTTCAATTCAATTTGAATTCATTTCAATTCGTTTTCAATTCAATTCATTTCGAAATCGTTATATATTCACTTCATTTCGAAATCGTTATATATTCAATTCATTTCGAAATCGCTATATATTCAATTCATTTCGAAATCGCTATATATTCAATTCATTTCGAAATCGTTATATATTCAATTCATTTCGAAATCGTTTAAAATCGATAAAAATATCGTTCACGTCAAAATGGCGTCAATCTAACCAACACGGCTTCATATATTTCTATTTTCAAATATTCTATTTCAAATGTTTCTTTACTCAAAATAGTCGTTATTATCAAAATATTACGTTCAACACATGACCAATCTCAATGAATGAGTACTGTCAACACATGAACTTTTATTTTATAATATTAAAGGTGCAAATTTTATTACTAAAATATTTCGTTCAACACATGACCAATCTCAATGAATGAGTACTGTCAACACATGAACTTTTATTTTATAATATTCTTTATTTTTCAAATTGGAATGAGGCCCAATCAATTACCATATAAAGTTAATTATATGGATTTTCATACATTACACACATGTAATAGCATTGAAGAATAATCAACCATCAACCAAAGTGCACTACACTGTATAAGCATCAAATATAAATATCTAACGCTTATAACAGCCTGTCAATCGATCGATCGACATATTTAATCAATCAGGATGAGTGAACTTCAAATTTCATCCTAACACCCGTGTGGGGTTTCAAACAATCAAACACGTATTTTATTTGTGCAGTTGGGCGATGTGTAAAATTTATCGTCCCAATCAATATCCTTCAAATAGGTGTACATAAACAAACCGTCCGGTTTGTAAATGAATATTTATTCACATTCACGTTAAAAATTATATTTCTAACGATTAAACATTTTATTTCAACCTATGAATTTCTATTCAATTCATTTACACAATAAAATGATATTTTTATTTTTCTAACATATTTTAGAAAATTTCGGCGGCATAACGGCACGATACTAGAAACGGGACGAGGCCTAGCCTTATCCCCGGACTAGTGAAGGCCCACGCCATTCACACATCAATCAAAATCACCAAACAACCAAATTCAAATCAAATCATATAACTAATCTATGCAACCAAACAAACAAGTCCATGGTCTGTGGACGATTGTGTCGGGTGCTACTAAGCACCGTCTGCATCCTAGTATATATATATAAATAGAAATGAAATTGAAAGGTGAGAAATTCTCACATATAGCTATCCTAGCTCCACGGCACTTCATTTGCAGAAGTCTTCGTCGTCTCGCCTTTATAAAAATAAAGTTTTCGCCTTTATAAAAATTACCACTTTATCTCAACGTATATAAAATAAAAATCAGATTTTTATTTCGCTACATATACAAAGATGATATTTTTATATTCTCTATCCTATAAAGATTATATTTTTAATACTTTAAAAATATAAAAATCATATTTTTAATATTTCTATATAGTAAAGACTATATTTTTAATTCTTTAAAAATATAAAAACTACATTTTTACTTCTTCTACTCAATAAAAATTCCGCCTTTTCTACTTTAAAGTTTAAACCCTTTTTTTTCTATTTCAAACCTTTAAAATAAAAATCAATTTCAAAATTCCTTTTTAAATCAGTTTTTAAAAACAAAATAAAATTCAGATTTTAAGATAAAATAAAATCAGTTTTAACTTCATATAATTTCAGTTTTAACTTAATATAAAAAAAACAGTTTTAACTTAATATAAAAAAAACAGAAATAAAATATTAATAAATAATAAAAAAAACGAACACTTACAGCCGAGGGGGGGGGGTTCGGCAGTGGTCTTCGTCGAAGGGGGGAGCTGGAAACAGAGGAGGGGGTCGCGCGAACGGTGGCGCCAGTCAGTAGGCGGTGCTGGAGTTCGACGAGGGGGGGGGGGGTTCAGGGCTTGGGTCGCGACCTGGAGGAGGTCGGAGCAAAGGGGGAGCGGTGGGTTCGGCGATCTGAGGGGAGGTGGCGGCGATGGCTACCGGGGGGGGGGGGGGGGGGCGATCGGCGTTAATCGCCTGAGCGATTTAGTTAGTTTTTTTATTCTTTTTGATTTTGATTTTGACATAAACGAACGGGGGGGGCCTATTATAAAGAAGGATATATTAATTTATATTTTTAATTTAATTTTATCTTCAAAAAGTTACTTTAGAAATTCGAACTCCTTTTTGAGCCCACCGACTGTCGTCTCTAGGGTAATACCCCCATTCCGAACACAATGGGATATGACACGCAAGCTGATTCAGCTGTTACAATCAGTTTCCGTTTAAATTTACATTTAAATCACTATATTGAATTTTAAACGTACATTTCAAATTACCGGGGTCACATACTAACCCTTAAAATTCCCGAAAAATATTTTCTAGCTTCGTATTGACGATACGGTCCTAACAAAACTAGTTTCGTCGAATTCTGAGACCGTTAGAAAAATGGCCAATTTCCAGTCGATTAAAATCAACTGAAATGGTCAAAACACGTTTTCCTTTGCTACGCTCACATATTGATTCGAAAAATTATGAAATTTGGAATCTAGCAATAACTTAACATCACGGACCCAACAAAACTGGTTTCGTCGAAATCCGAGTTCGTTTGCAAAATTGCTATTTTTAAGGGCCTTATATATATAAAAATATATATAAATTCCACAGCGACTATTTCTAATTTTAAACTGGGCATACCTTATCATTTCTAAGATGAAATCTCAGTTTGTCAACTTCGTTACAAAGATATAGTTATACAGATTCAAATATTTCTTGTTTCGTTCAATTCTGACTTATATTGAATTCTGTATATTCATTTGAAATTAGAAATCGAATTTTCGAACTACCGCGCCATTTTCTATTCCTTTTATAATTATATATAATTATTATATATTCTAACGACGACGTATATAATATATACGTCGAATTCTATATTGAAAATAAATTTCACGTCGATATTATTTAAAATAATTCATTTTAAATAATCAAAATTCGCTAAAATTGCCAAAATAAAAATTTTAAACTGGCCCAGATTTTCGGGTTGTTACAATCTCCCCTACTTAAAACTTTTCGTCCCCGAAAAGGAACAAAGTCGAAAGTGGTTTGATAATTCAACTCTATACTCGATCTGGCTTTCATTCTCCAACTCTTCAGTTTCTGAGAATTTTCAAAATTTCAAAAATTTGGCTAACACCCTAAATTTTCGAAAAATTTCGCCATAACCTCCCCTGCACCGGGAGCATCGGGGAATTTCAAATAGCTTCCCCGGTCCTTCAGATCTCAAAAAGAAAAAGAAAAAGCCAAGCGGCTAGCCAATAGGCTCACAAAATCATCATCACCCAAACAAAACAGGAAATCATGTAGTAAACATGTACCTATTTGTCGGGCAAACAAATTTTATTCTCTGCTCTAGCCTCCTTGCTATGACCTGTTCAATGATATATATGTATATGCAAGCAAATGCAACCAATTTTCAATACAATTCAATATTCGGTTCAATTAGGCATAAAGGTTCACAATTAGCAAACAAATGAACAAACAACACAAACATCAATCAATTAGTTGAATTAGAGTTTCAAATTCATAATTTTGATACATATACAAAATCAGATTTTTGATGCCAATTCACAACAATGTGTTCCTAACTATATATAAGTTTTGGTTCTCACACCAGCCAAATGGAAATATATAGAAAATCACACCTTCAACACTCGAACACTAATTCTGATGATGTAGCTACAATCATCAGAATCATCTTCGGGCGACTAGAGTGTGAATCTATATCTATCCAGTATATTAAAACTTCGAATACACGTGGATCAGACGTATACCCAAAATCTTTATATACTGCATTGTCCAAATCAATATAAATAAATAATCAAATACGAATAGTTGATTTAAATTTTCAAAACAAAGAATGTTTTCATTTGAAAAATATACTCTTCACACTCGTTCTAGGATACTACTGATCCCATCTCTAACGAGTCATTCCCATTGGATTTTACTAACCCAATATCTGATGAATTCTTTCGTATGGTTCTAATGTGCCTTGTTCTCGAGCTCTGTAAACCAAAGCTCTGATACCAAATGTGACGACCCGTAACTTCCCCGTAAAGGAAAGCGTCGGATAGTTCGAGAACAAACCACAGCAGAACGCATACAGAAGAACATTTCATTGTATATTACAACAATGCATCAGATTATAAGAATATACAGAGTATAAATGAAAATTACACAGAAATATCAGAGATTTAAATTACATTTAAATACATAGCAGCGGAAAATAATACAATACACAACTAGAAGGAGATATACGGATACAAAGCTTTCCGGATATCGTTCCAGCTGTAAACCAGGATCCTGTGAATATAAATCTGCAAAACCAAAACTACTAGCTGCCCGTGTCAAAAATAAGGGCACCCAGAGTTTAGGTTAAAACAATAAACTCCAGGTCAGTCATGTGACTGGTGTGAGAACTAAAACAGTTATTAATCTTTATTTTCAAAGGTAAATCAAGGGACCACGCCGTATAACACGGAACGGGTTTCCTCCCAAGAATACCAGTGCATAAAACAAACAGCGCAATGCTAAATAAAGAAAAATGAAGCTGTTATAAGACCCAGGTCCCATCACACAATGCAACGCAGCCGAGGATAGGGTTTTCCCTTATAACAGCCAAAGAATGCTTGATACGTTTAAAACAAATCATTTGATACTATTATAAGTGCATAGTGTATAAAACAACTTCAAATCATAAGTATCAATCATAGGCGGCATGGGTACCATATATCATGTCGCCATATATAGGTTTACAAATAAAACCGCAAATGTCACGTATTTGGAAATTGGGTTTCCATCTATGAACCGAGGCTAGGGGCAAGATCCTCAACCGATTCGAGACGCTCTAGCCCGTGTCTCAGGATCAGAGCTCGAGTGACCCTTGGATCGTCAGGGCCAGTCCACCGATGTGGATTAAACTTAAACCCTGAACATGCGTTTCCCCACCCTTTGGGGTGTCAATGAGCCAACGAATGACTCCATCGGTTCGAGAACGACCGATCAATCCGAGGCGCCTCGCAACAGCAACAACCACATAAGTCAAACTCGTCAGGGCGTGTAAAACCACTGACGCCACTTCTAACTAGAAAGAAACGCATGCCCTCCCTGAGGTCCGTCTCCCGTTTTTGGTTCATACCTGGTGTGAAACACGCGAGGTATACGTTACACAAAGCTACGCCACAAAGGCCGTGCTTTGATCATCACCACAAGACTTTGCTTTTCAACAGAAGCCTTGATCATTTGCATCTTAGCATGCCCCACAGGCAAACCATCCTATGCAACCGATATCAGTCACACAGAATGAAATCCGATGTCAGACACACAGTCCATTTACAAGTCCGTTCTGGGTCTGAACGAAACCGGAGGCACCTAGTACCCCGCATATCCATCGATCTCCAAGTACGTCTGGACGATCACTAACTGTTTCCATCTTCTTGGGTGTACAGCCCAATCAAGATCATCAGTAATTACCCAAACGACGTGAAGACCTCCGGTCTTCGACCACCGTCTTCATCTTCGACTTATCGTCGTATCAGTTATTCAGAATGGGATAAACCCGGTCTTTCCGAATAACTCGCGTATATATTATAAAAGTGTTACACAAACACAACATACGCCTCATTCCAATTCATTAGTCACTAACCGTAAATTAATCAAGAGAATAATTCCCCAAATATTAACCCCGAAGGCCGAAACCAACATCAGATCAATATCCAGAAAACCATTCTGCTTAGCTAACCGACAGTTAGTTTCTAAATTTCACATTCATAGGGAAAGGTTCCCATTAATTTTATCCAAGATAAATTTCTTGAATTTATTCTTTAATCTGATCTTTTGAATATCAATTCAAAACTAGTCGGAATTAGCGAACCTTACCGAAGTAATCATTGGTTTTAATTTCCCAATCCCAACCTATTCATCCCATGAAGTAAAAACTGGTAATACTTCATATCTAACACCACGGTGTTATCGGTAAATTCAATTACCATTTCACGTTCAAATCTAATTAAAGATTTAACTAACGTCTGGAGTAAAACTGGCGATACTCCATTTCGACTTTTACAATCTAATTAAAGATTCATTAAAACTCCACTTAGTTTTAATCTTCGACTGGGTTAAAGAATCAGTGTCATTTAAAACACGGTTCACGATAAACCCAAAATCACATTCCATTAATTATCGGGTTAAAGAACGAGTGTTATTTAAAACACTGTTCACGATAAACCCAAAAATCAATTCAATTCCAATTAAATATTATTTAATTGGTACACTTCATTAAATCTAAATAAAAAGATTTAACCTTTCCTCAACTGGGTTCAAGAACAGTGTTAATGAAGACACCATTCACGACAAAACCCAAATCACATTTGATATTAAATACAAGGCTATGAATAAAAAATATCCCGGCTTATATTCAATATCAAATTCTACGATTAACAAATGTCGTATTGGAAATAACGATATAAATATCTATATCTTTCAAATTTCCATAACAACACCTGTATAATCACGAATTTCAACATCGAAATATTCCGAAGACAATTTCGATTCAAATCCATTCCAATGCAATCATTGGAAATTTTGGTTATTTTTAAAACCCTTTTCGAATTCAATTTATTTATTTAAAAATAAATAGAATTATAATTCTAGTTCAAAACTAGTTCAATTCGATAAAAATCTATTTTTATCTTTTCAAATATGGAGTTTTTCATCCCAATTCTTCCCAAATCATTTCTTATGATTTTACACAAATTATTACTATTTTTAATAATTTTATCAAGGCCCGTACAGTCGATTTCCAACAATGGCCATCGAACTGCACTTACAGCGACCTTTTTCGAATTTGATTTGGACGTATCTCCAAATCCAACCGTTAGATTTCAAATTTCTAATATTCGTTAGAAAGCTCTTTTCGATACGAACCCAACGGTTCCGGTTTTAGGAGAATCCGACGGTCGGATCTCCCGCAATGTCCGTTTGAAATAAATGGTCGAAATTCACGAACTGCCGCGGCGCGGCGCGTTCTATTCTGGCCATTATATTATATATAATATATATATAATATATATTTCGTCGATTACTATTTAAAACGAATTATATGAATAGTTTTAAAATCGTTTCAAAAGCAATTTCAACTTCCATTTCAATTCAAATCAAAATTGAATTCTTCTTCATAAATTCGTTTCCAAAAATTCATTTCTATTCAATTCAAATTTCAATTCAATTTGAATTCATTTCAATTCGTTTTCAATTCAATTCATTTCGAAATCGTTATATATTCACTTCATTTCGAAATCGTTATATATTCAATTCATTTCGAAATCGCTATATATTCAATTCATTTCGAAATCGCTATATATTCAATTCATTTCGAAATCGTTATATATTCAATTCATTTCGAAATCGTTTAAAATCGATAAAAATATCGTTCACGTCAAAATGGCGTCAATCTAACCAACACGGCTTCATATATTTCTATTTTCAAATATTCTATTTCAAATGTTTCTTTACTCAAAATAGTCGTTATTATCAAAATATTACGTTCAACACATGACCAATCTCAATGAATTAGTACTGTCAACACATGAACTTTTATTTTATAATATTAAAGGTGCAAATTTTATTACTAAAATATTTCGTTCAACACATGACCAATCTCAATGAATGAGTACTGTCAACACATGAACTTTTATTTTATAATATTCTTTATTTTTCAAATTGGAATGAGGCCCAATCAATTACCATATAAAGTTAATTATATGGATTTTCATACATTACACACATGTAATAGCATTGAAGAATAATCAACCATCAACCAAAGTGCACTACACTGTATAAGCATCAAATATAAATATCTAACGCTTATAACAGCCTGTCAATCGATCGATCGACATATTTAATCAATCAGGATGAGTGAACTTCAAATTTCATCCTAACACCCGTGTGGGGTTTCAAACAATCAAACACGTATTTTATTTGTGCAGTTGGGCGATGTGTAAAATTTATCGTCCCAATCAATATCCTTCAAATAGGTGTACATAAACAAACCGTCCGGTTTGTAAATGAATATTTATTCACATTCACGTTAAAAATTATATTTCTAACGATTAAACATTTTATTTCAACCTATGAATTTCTATTCAATTCATTTACACAATAAATTGATATTTTTATTTTTCTAACATATTTTAGAAAATTTCGGCGGCATAACGGCACGATACTAGAAACGGGACGAGGCCTAGCCTTATCCCCGGACTAGTGAAGGCCCACGCCATTCACACATCAATCAAAATCACCAAACAACCAAATTCAAATCAAATCATATAACTAATCTATGCAACCAAACAAACAAGTCCATGGTCTGTGGACGATTGTGTCGGGTGCTACTAAGCACCGTCTGCATCCTAGTATATATATATAAATAGAAATGAAATTGAAAGGTGAGAAATTCTCACATATAGCTATCCTAGCTCCACGGCACTTCATTTGCAGAAGTCTTCGTCGTCTCGCCTTTATAAAAATAAAGTTTTCGCCTTTATAAAAATTACCACTTTATCTTAACGTATATAAAATAAAAATCAGATTTTTATTTCGCTACATATACAAAGATGATATTTTTATATTCTCTATCCTATAAAGATTATATTTTTAATACTTTAAAAATATAAAAATCATATTTTTAATATTTCTATATAGTAAAGACTATATTTTTAATTCTTTAAAAATATAAAAACTATATTTTTACTTCTTCTACTCAATAAAAATTCCGCCTTTTCTACTTTAAAGTTTAAACCCTTTTTTTTATTTCAAACCTTTAAAATAAAAATCAATTTCAAAATTCCTTTTTAAATCAGTTTTTAAAAACAAAATAAAATTCAGATTTTAAGATAAAATAAAATCAGTTTTAACTTCATATAATTTCAGTTTTAACTTAATATAAAAAAAACAGTTTTAACTTAATATAAAAAAAACAGAAATAAAATATTAATAAATAATAAAAAAAACGAACACCTACAGCCGAGGGGGGGGTTCGGCAGTGGTCTTCGTCGAAGGGGGGAGCTGGAAACAGAGGAGGGGGTCGCGCGAACGGTGGCGCCAGTCAGTAGGCGGTGCTGGAGTTCGACGAGGGGGGTGGGTTCAGGGCTTGGGTCGCGACCTGGAGGAGGTCGGAGCAAAGGGGGAGCGGTGGGTTCGGCGATCTGAGGGGAGGCGGCGGCGATGGCTACGGGGGGGGGGGGGGGGATCGGCGTTAATCGCCTGAGCGATTTAGTTAGTTTTTTTTTCTTTTTGATTTTGATTTTGAAATAAACGAACGGGGGGGGGGGGGGCTATTATAAAGAAGGATATATTAATTTATATTTTTAATTTAATTTTATCTTCAAAAAGTTACTTTAGAAATTCGAACTCCTTTTTGAGCCCACCGACTGTCGTCTCTAGGGTAATACCCCCATTCCGAACACAATGGGATATGACACGCAAGCTGATTCGGCTGTTACAATCAGTTTCCGTTTAAATTTACATTTAAATCACTATATTGAATTTTAAACGTACATTTCAAATTACCGGGGTCACATACTAACCCTAAAAATTCCCGAAAAATATTTTCTAGCTTCGTATTGACGATACGGTCCTAACAAAACTAGTTTCGTCGAATTCTGAGACCGTTAGAAAAATGGCCAATTTCCAGTCGATTAAAATCAACTGAAATGGTCAAAACACGTTTTCCTTTGCTACGTTCACATATTGATTCGAAAAATTATGAAATTTGGAATCTAGCAATAACTTAACATCACGGACCCAACAAAACTGGTTTCGTCGAAATCCGAGGTCGTTTGCAAAATTGCTATTTTTAAGGGCCTTATATATATAAAAATATATATAAATTCCACAGCGACTATTTCTAATTTTAAACTGGGCATACCTTATCATTTCTAAGATGAAATCTCAGTTTGTCAACTTCGTTACAAAGATATAGTTATACAGATTCAAATATTTCTTGTTTCGTTCAATTCTGACTTATATTGAATTCTGTATATTCATTTGAAATTAGAAATCGAATTTTCGAACTACCGCGCCATTTTCTATTCCTTTTATAATTATATATAATTATTATATATTCTAACGACGACGTATATAATATATACGTCGAATTCTATATTGAAAATAAATTTCACGTCGATATTATTTAAAATAATTCATTTTAAATAATCAAAATTCGCTAAAATTGCCAAAATAAAAATTTTAAACTGGCCCAGATTTTCGGGTTGTTACACTTAGTGTGCCAACAAGTCAAGTTGGAGCAAAAGAAGCCTGGAGGTTTGCTCCATCTCTTAGAGATTCCGCTTTGGAAATGGGAAAGCGTTTCCATGGATTTTGTAGATAGGTTAAGGAAGGGTAATACGGGGATTTGGGTAATTGTAGACAGACTTACCAAAAGTGCCCATTTTACTCTCGTTAAAAGTAGAAGGACCGCTGCATGGTTAGCATCTGTTTACCTTCGAGAGATAGTTCGTTTGCACAACATACCCTCTAGCATTGTGAGCGATAGAGATCCCATTTTCACAAGCAAATTTTGGAAAAGCTTACAAGAGGCGTTCTGAACGCAATTATGCTTAAGTACCGCTTATCACCCTCAGACGGATGGCCAAACCGAGAGAGTAAATAGGGTTCTAGAATACCTTCTGAGAGTATGCATCCTAGACTTTGGAGGAACATGGGAAGAACACCTTCCACTAGTGGAGTTCGCATATAATAATAGTTTTCAGGCTAGCTTTGGCATGGCACCTTTTGTGGCTCTTTATGGACAACCGAGCCGATCACCAACATGTTGGTGGGAATCCACTAATAAGGTTTTGCTTGGACCCAACATGATTAGGCTGACTTCGGAGGCGATAGACCTGATTCGATGGTGAATGAAGACGGCGCAGGACCGACATAAGTCATATGCTGATAGGAGACGAACCGATTTTGAATTCAATATTGCGGACATGGTTTTTGTTAAGGTGTCACCGTTAAGAAACGTAGTCTGTTTTGGATCAGTAGGGAAGTTGGCACCGAGGTTCGTAGGACCCTTTCCAATTACGGAGAAGATTGGACAGATGGCGTATAGAGTAAAGTTACCAAAGAAGCTCAACGGAGTTCATGACGTGTTTCACGTTTCGCATTTGCGTAAGTGTTTACACGATACGGCGGAAGTGATAGAGCCGAGCACGCTCGAAGAAGTGGAAGTAGAGCGCAATGCCACGATCAGACAAGCTCCTACACGCAGTCTCGGATCGGAGGTCAAAAAGCTTCGCAACAAAGAGGTAAAGTAGGTCAAAGTTCAATGGGGAGATGATCAGAGAGACGCAACTTGGGAGACGGAAGACAAAATGCGTACGCTGAACCCTTTCCTTTTTGAGGGTATGTTTTAATTTCTCCTTTTTCTACCGCTTTGTTGACACTTGTCCTATCTTTTAGTATTATCTTTACGATGACATCTTCGATCTTTAGTTCGGAAGAACCCTATGGTTGCAAACATGTGTTTGAGACATGTTATGTTTGGTGGATGCAAATGGATGCAAGTGGATGCTAGTGGTTGCTCGTGGATGCATGTACACACACATTAGGCATAGATCGGCTCAATCACCTTCATGTTGCATATAAATGCGTGTGCATATCTAAATTAATGGATGTATAATGGTTGTGTTACCATAAGGATGCTGCATTTTGATGAATGGTTGTGCACACATGCAGAAATAATATGTATCAATAGGATTCTTTCGCATACATAATGGACGCATGAAACTATCATGATTTGCATTAAGGAGGTCAACTGAATTAGTGGACCGCCTGATCTTTGCATTATATAAGGAACATATACACACATTTTTGCATAAGTTCATATAGCATTAGAAATTTCTTTAAGGACAATGGATGCTTATGGATGATGGTTGAGTAGATGGATGATTGGTTGGTAGGATACATTCTTCTTAACATAGAGATTTCGAGGACGAAATCCTTTAAGGAGGTGAGAATGTAACACCCCGTAATTTTATAACATTAAAATTCACAAATTAAAGTATACTTAATTTTTAGAAGAAGAATTAAGTGAAATGGGTAACACAATTATGTTCGTCTCAAAATTTTGGGTCAAAATAGACATTTGGTTGGCAAAAACGGATAACTTATGAAGAATTTATTAAGCCTTAAAGTTTGTATGCACATGATATATATATATATATATTCAAAAAAAGTTCAAAACAACGAACCGGGAGGGGGAATAGCCGAACTACACCATTTTTGGAGTCGACCCGAGCCTTGCTGGGTTGACTAGGGGTCAATCCAGGGTGTTTTGCTGTCAACCCGTGGCCCGATTCGCCCTAAGGGCTAATGTGGCATCTGAGTGGTTCTGATGGTTGTGTTTATCCCTAGGTTAATCCGATGGCTCTTATTAAATTAAACTTCTAAAAAAACACTCCTAAACCCCTAACCCTAATCACATTAATTCATAACAAGAGCCGCCATGCTGTCAATGGAGAACCTAGAGTAGCTGCCATACACTTTCAACCCTAAAGCAAGATAGAAGTTTGAATCAAAATCAAATCAAATCTAAATAACGATTAGTCTACATCAAAGGCGAGCAATTCAGTTTCAGAATACAGATCCCAGAAAGACAAGACTATTCTTTTTAATTGTGAGTATGATAACTTTCACAAAATAATTAATTAATTTAATTATGATAAGATATAATTGGGATTATGAGAATATGATTTTGAATCATGTGATGTAAATTATATGTATGTTTTTGGTGTTGAATCATATGTTAGTCTTATGCAAGTTGGATCATATGTTAGTTCTTATGTGAATCTTATGCAAGTTGAATCGTATATCTTATGCTTGTTTGTGATGATTGGATCATATATTCATGTATGAATCTTATGGAAGTTTGGGTTGTTAAAATATATGCGAGACATGTATATGCATATGCTAGTTTATGTGACATTAACCTTTATGTCTAGATCCAAATGCAAGTTTACATCTTTATGTTTAGACCCACATGCAAGTTTACATTTTTATGTTTAGATCTATATGCAAGTTTACATCTTCATGTTTTGATCTATTTGCAAGTATACATCTTTATGTTTAGATCCATATGCAAGTTCACACCTTTATGTTTGGATCTATAGCAGTACATAAGTTATGCAAGTTTATGCCCATTACCTATGCTAGTTTTGTATCATATGCTAGTTTGAATGAAATTCATATGCAAGTTATTGGCTACGTAATCTTATGTCATGATCCTTAGATCTATTTTATGTGTTATGTGATGTTGTTTTTCTTTTTATAAGTTAGACTATTTGAGAGTCTAACATATGTCATATGAAAAAGTACGAATAGCGTGGGGATGATGGGATAATATTAAATATACATAAATTGTGAATTGGCATAAAATGGCCTTAAAAGTCATATAATTAATTTAAGACATTAATTGGCATAATTAGTATTTATGGACATAATTTTAAGAGACAATTATGGACATAAATAAATTTGGAATTTATTGACAAATTTGAATAAGGATATTAATCCAATTTGGGGTTAAATAAAGATGTGTAATAATTAACCGCCTAAGACACGAGGTTAGACTCTTTTGTGGTGTAAGACTGCCCGGACCCGCTTGGCAAATCCAGCTGCCGCAAATGTCAGTCTAAGGTGAGAGGTCAAAGGAACGAATTAAATGTGTAACAATTGTAAAGACACAAGGTTAGGCTCGATTGTGGTATAAGACTACCCGGACCCGCCCGGCGAATCCAGCAACCGCAAATGTCAGCCTAATGTGGGAGGTCTTTACAAGGTTACGGTTCTAATGAATTAAGTAACACTTAACCAGATAAACATGTGGTGGGACATAGGGGGTTATGTGGGTGCCTTGGGTGGCATGTCAAATTAAGTGAGTGCCTTGGGTGGCATGTGAAATACGAGTTAGGGAGCCAATCGAATGGGGGTAGTAGGTACAACTAGTGGAGATAGGGGCAGATGACACCTATGAAGGCAACTAGAGGTACACGAAACTACCATTATCATTATTAAGTTCTTTAGGCGGGATTAACTTTTAGGGTGACTAGTGGTGGTGCAGTATAGTAATTATCCTACAGTGATTAGGACCGAGATTAACGCCAGAATATTCCTCTTATTTGCTTTGTCATGCCTACTTGTTTCATGGTCATATCTTATCTTACCAGTTTTTGCCTTATCCTAGTTACTTTAATAATTATATTGTTAAAGTTATTATACTCGCCAGACTTTATGTATGAACCCCTTATTTTCGCCTATTTTCTTCCTTCCCCTGCCCCCAAGGATCCCAGGGTGGGACTAGTACTTGTGGAGCTTGATCTCGGATCTCTTTCTCTCTCTCTTTTGGAAGTGCTTGGATTGCTGAAAGTAAAGTTCAGCTCACCTCTTTATGGCTACTTGTGTTGGAGTTTATGCTTTTTATTTTATGTACTCGGAAACAATTGATCAAGATGGATATTAAATTTACTTGGTTTATGAAGTTATTGTAATCAAACTATTTCTCCGCTGCAATAAAAGTTGTTTTATATTTTTCAAGTACCATTATTTATATATGTCTTGTTATATTCTGTTCTATACACTTAATACGCTCCATGGAAGTTAATGCATTCCCTTTGTGAGTGACATCAATGGACGTGGGGTGTTACAGAATATTTTTTCTATGTACAGAAAATAAAAGAAGGCGATATATGGAAATGTTTTCCAAATAGCGTAAGAGGCCAAGATGATTATCGAAATATCATGTTAACGAATATGGATAAGGAAATGGAGAAGTGTTTTAATTAATGAAATATTAATTAAGAGAACCAATGATTTGTTTGATGCTTTGAATGAATGTTCGTTTTTCTTCGATAGTTAAATAACCGAATATCGAAGTGTTTGCCAATATCATTGTTAATATGGAGAAACCAGTTGGATTATTACCATATTGACAGTAGCATTATGAATTGGATTATATGAAGATAATCAAAGACGGTGTAGAGTGCAAGGGCTTTTTCTATTAATGGAAATTGTGCCTATGGTTTCGTTCAATCCCGGAACGAAGGTATATGGACGAATGTCTGACAGAGTACTTCCAATGATCCCATATGTTATTCTGTACAAATATATATGGTGGCGGAGAATTTATTCTCTTTGCATAATATCCAGAATATATTTGGCAAATCAATTAACGATTAACGGATCTGACAATGTGGCATTCAAAGTGAGTGCTATCAATGAAAAGTAAACAAGAGTAGCCTCAGACCTCAACAATCAGGAAATAACAAAAATCAGGCATGCAACATGGCTAATTGAGTAGCTCTCAATTTGGGTGTATCATAACATGTCTAGAGAAATTCATTTCATTCTTTATTCTATTCGATATTGTCCCATTCGGGAAAACCGTTGTTGATCCCAACCATTGGTGATATACATTTGATACACTCAAGCGAAATGAGTCGGCAGTCATGTGTGGCTGGGTTATAAGAGGTTCTTGTTGAACCCAGTGTATTCTCCTCTAGAGATACACTATCGGAAAGTGGTTCCATACCTTGTTATAGTTGGAAATTCATTACCAAATAAGTGCTCGCGATTTTGATTGTATATTATATATATGTGGAGCGTAATATGAAAGCGTTCCACTAGATTTCTAATTATTTGATTTAAACACTATTATAATATCAAAGAGTTTTGATATAAAGATTATCGTTTTATTTCAACAGGATTTGAATGTTAAATCAATTGTTTTGGATTCTAATAAGGGAAAAACCCATTACGTGTTATACGGTGTGGTCTTATGAGATATCATTTATTTTCTCAAACTATTTTAAATTGTTTACTCATACCAGTCCCATGACTGACCCAGAGTTTATTTTGTTTTGTTTTACCTAAACTCTTGGGTGCCCAAATTATGTGGGGCAGACAAGTAGTCCAGGATTTTACAGATATATCAAAAGGAGCTTGGAGCAGGAGGCTTCAACGTATTTAGTTATTGTTTTTCCGCTATGTTGTAAGTGTTGTACTCTAATGATGATATGTTATACATTTAAAAATTTTGTACTCCAAAAATTGATATATATGTATATATATACTACATTTTGTTCCGTTGCGATGTGAGATTCTGTATTGTTATTTCCTTCTTCTTCTACCTTTTTCTCTTAAAAAAATGATTTGTGTTTCAATGATATTTGGGTTTGACGTGTGGTGTATTTAGTCAACTCAGATAGTACAGATTTGCAGTTCGTTACACGACTGCTCCTAGGGTGGGAATCGGTTGACTTCTTTGTTATTAGGATTTCCCTTGCCGCCTTCACATTATTCACACTCTCCTCATTTTTTCTCATGTTGTTTTCTAGTACTACAGGGCCTGGTTTTTTTAGGGTTTTGGATTTCATCTGGTCTTGGGATTCGTTATGGTATGAGGAGCTTCCTTACGGATGGATATGATGGATCTGGGGAGCAGGAGCTCTCGGTGTGATAGTTTGGTCTTTTCAGCCTGTACTTGTGGGCTTACTTGGTCGGCATGTTTGTCACTCCTTCTCTTTGCTTGTCCTTGTGGAGGTTTGGAGTTTTCAGGTCGCTCTCGTTTATGACGTCTGTCTGCCAAGGATACATCTGTTTCGCCTGCTTTATTGTTATCCTTTTGTTATGGGTCGTTCTTGGTTTATTACTTGTATATTGTTATATATTGTTTTGTATCTTTTGTTTGTGTGTGTGTGCACATTCTCTATATTCTGTAGAAACCATTTTTGTGAGCCGTTGGAGGATGGCTAGATTATCCGTTTTGTTATATTATATTTTCCATTTTGTAAAAATAACAAACTCCAGTGTTTCCTTCTTTGAGGTTTTACCATTGATTTGAAAGTTGACTCTCTTCTGCTTTTCAAGTATGAAATTTTCGCACATACCTATTCCATTGACTATAGAATTGAAAGTTTCCCCTTCGAGTGCATAATCTTCATTCCCTTTTCTCTCATATGGCATAGCCTCCGGTGCTATATGTTAGACTTTTCATTGCGAGCTGAAACAATGAACCAACTTCATACTCCAGTTGTTATGTACAAGTATCACTCTTCTTGCCTTAAACAATCGTCATTGCACCCTTCAAAACTTTCCAATTATTACCATGGAGATTTGTAGTGTAGCCTTCACTAGCCAGATGTCCTATGGAGACCAAGTTCTTTCTAAAGTTAGGTATGTGTCTGACATTATTTTGCTCCAAAACTGATGCATCTAATTTAATCTTCATAGCACCTTTACCAAGGATATCACAAGGTTGATTGCCACCAAGATATACCTTTTTAAGATTTCCAAAGACATACCTTTCGAAGAATTCTTACTGTGAAGTGGCATGAATCCATGCTTCAGAGTCTAGCTCCCAAGACTCTTCCTTGCACTCCAAAGAGCATATTAAAGCTTCATCTTGTCCTAAGGTAAAAGTAACATTTACCTCTTCCTTCGCCTCCTGGTCCTAATTTGGTGCACCTCTATATTGACTTTTATAGTGCCCGGTTTTTCCGTAGTTCCAACACTCAACGGTTTTTGAACTATGGGAATTATTAGGATCTCTAGATTTAGATCTCGTGTCCTTCAACCTGCCTCGCTAGTTTGATTTTTTGCATTTATTTCCTCTTCTTGAATTTCTTCCTCTTGATAGTTTATGCAAAATTGAAAAGTCACCAGATTTCGTCTATCAGATCTCTTCATTGAGAACCATATCACGAATATCATCAAATTTCAACTTATTGCTTCAAGATGAGATACTCACTATTGTGATAGTAGATTTCCAACTTTCTTTCGTAATCTGCAAATTGAACAATCGCCATATCAAATGAACTTTTTTAGAGGTCGATGGCTTCTCATGCATACTTGTGAGTGCCGCCATAATACCTGCTATGGTTTTTTCCTTTGCTATGTTGAAAGAAACGTTGTGAGATAACATAGATAAAATAACCCCATGAGCCTGTCTATTAAGAAGAACCCAATCTTCATCCTTCATATTCTCTGGCTTCTTTTCTAAGAATGGTTGATAAAGCTTTTTCTAGTATAGGTAATCTTCAATCTCCATCTTCCAAAAACCAAAATTAGCTCCATCAAACTTTTCAATTTTCAACCTTTCTTCATCTACTGCCATCGCTTCCACTCGAATTTGTTTTCCTTTCTAGCAAATTATGGATCTGATACCAGCTGTTGGGAAATTACACAATTCCCTATAATTTGATTTGTGAAAAAAAGAAATAAAATGTAGAATAGTAAGACACACAAACTTTGACAACAGAGTTCGCCAATCGCGCCTACATCTTCTGCTTCCAGCAAATCTTTTATTTGAGATAATATTACAAAGTGGTTACACAAAACACTTTTCACTCAACACTCAATCTCACTCAAAGCTTGTTTCCTTTTCTTCTTATCCTATTTGATACAGGTTTTTATTTATGAAGAAGAAGAGTGTATTTGTATTGTAAGAAGATGGTTGGTGGGGGTTGGCGACTCGGTTGGTGGTGGTTGGTGGCATCCCCATGTTGATCACATTGGAGGCTACAATATTCTAACAGACCTGTGTGAGAATAACGTGGTTAACTATAGATTGGATGGCACATGGGATAGAGTATCCATGATGTTCCTTGTCCTACCAAAATTTTCATATATTGTATGCTACTTTGTATAACAATGTACATTTGTCAGTCCTACATTATCAATCCTCTCAAGATTTCTTTATGCAGCACAGTCACACTGGTTACTCGATAATTATATTAACTAGTTAGTAACTGTGCATTGCACATGATAATATTATAAAAATATTATTCATCATTTTAATGTTGAAGCGTTGTTGTGCAATGTATGATAAATTTTGGTAAATGTATAATCTATAAATTAAAATTATTATTTTTGTTTGTGTTTTCAAGAAACAAAATATTTTTATTATTCTTGTTAATAAAAATATGTGCATGATGAAACTAGCATATGTTAGTATTAGATGAGTTAACAAATATTATTTAATAGAATTTGTTTAATTAAATTTAAAATTATGAAATTAAGTTAAATATTTAAATTTATAGTAGAAAGAATTAAAATGAAATTCGTAAAAATGTATAGATTTGTTTTGGGGTTATCAATGTCAAAAAGAAATTTATGATATAATTTATGATAAATGAAATGAAAAAATTATTATTAGTTTACAAACTAACTTTGGTATTATTGTTCATATACATAATTTGTGTTTTGTGATTTATACATCTTTATAGTTGAATAAAAAAAATATTGTTTTTCTTAACATATATATATATACAAACACATATTTATTTGAATATATATATATATAAGTCTGCGGTAGTGGCTCAACAGTAAGGGGATCTCCCAATCTGGTAATTAGGGGTGAGCAATATTCAGTTAGAACTGAATTAACCTGTAACACCCCGTAATTCTTTAACACTAAGATTCACGAATCAAGGTAGAATTAAAAGTTAAAATCAAAATCAAGGGAAACGAGCTGCACCATTGCGTTTGTCTCGGAAAAATACGCGAAATAGAGTCCAAGTTTTCGAAAATCGGAGTCTGTATGACCAAGATATGGCCCGTCAAAGTTTTCAGAAAATTCCAAGTACAAAACAGTTTAAAAATAGAGTTAAATTCGAAATTCAATCGCGCAGGGGGCAGGCGGGAAAATTCCCGCCCAGGTTAAGTCGACAGGGGTGTCGATTGCCCAGTCGACACCACCCCAACCCCCCCATGTCGACTGCCCAGTCGACACGGGTGTCGACCTGCCCGTTTTTTCCAGCATTCTGTAGCTGGTTCGTTCTGCTGTACTTGGTCACGTTTTCTGACCAGGTTCGTCCGCCTAGCACTATATAAGCAGCCCTGGTCTTCTTCTCTATTCACAATTCTTTTTCTACCCTTATGCTGCGAAGATTCTAGTTAGACTTCTTCTCCTCCTCTAAAATAAATAAATAAATAAATAATATATATAAAATAAAACAAGACGAGGAGATGCTGCTCAAAAGACTTTCAAGAAGAAGAGATTCAAGCTAGGATTCAAAAGGAGGTTCAAACGACTTCAACGAATGATCTTCTACGCCTCCTTTCTATTCGAATCTAATATCTGTATGTCAGTTATTTTTAGATTTGAACGTTTTGCTTTTATTCACGACATGAAATTAAAGGGATAAAAGACTATGCCTAATCTTTCTTCTTGAATAAGTGCTTGTACCTTTGGACCTAATTAAGAACTGTTGTGATTCGATGACCAATAAGACTGTGATGGTGAAACTATGGAGTTTGGAACCATATGCCTTGGAACTATGAACTTAAGCCTTTGATTTTGGGACATAAAATATTGCCTATGACTATGAATATTTCATATGACTATGAACGTTGCCTATGACTATGAACATCGCCTAAGACTGTGATTCATTGAACTGTGAGGACTATTGCCTATGACTATGAACATCACCTAAGACTGTGATTCATTGAACTGTGAGGACGATTGCCTATGATTATGAACATCGCCTAAGACTGTGATTCATTGAACTGTGAGGATTATTTCCTATGACTATGAATATAAGATTATTATTTATGCCCATGACATTGTAGTTATAAAACCATGTTGTTTATTTTGGATCTAGGCCTGACTTTCTATTCAGTTTATTCTTAGTTATCTTTGGTTTTAGACCTTGGGAATTTACCTATTAAGTTAGGTCTACCCATGTTCTTGAACCTCTGTCTCTATTCTGTCTATTCTTGGTTTTAGACCTTGGGAATTTACCTATTTAGTTAGGTCTACCCATGTTCTTGAACCGACGTCGTTATTCAACCCTTTTTATGCCAGTTATTATGTCTATCTTTTGCATAGCATCTTTGGTTCATTCCCTATTTTCTGCGAATCTAGATTTATCTATAATCTAGATTGAATCACGATTATACGGACGGTGGGAACGCGATTTGGGGCAAAATATGAAATTTACTAAAACATAATTACAAACTTGGAAATTGGCATAAATTGGGAACATGTATTATGGCATGTTCATAGAAATGCAAATGGGATAAATTTGACTGGAATTACAGGATTGTATAATTTGAGTCTAGTATTGACATGTAAATCTAGCATTTACATGAATTGTGAACTAGAGTAATAAGTCTAGTTTGACATAAATTTGAATGTTTAATCAGAATTGGATAAGCTAATTTAGCTCGATAAGTATATTGGCATAAACTTGAGATTGGCCATAATTGGGAGTAATTGTCAGGATTAGCAAAATCATGGTTAGTGACACTTCATTTGGTATGGTTTTCATACCAAAAAGCCTAAACATGATATAGAGGGGAAAATGGCCGTAAGAATAAATGCTGACAATTTACATTAAAAAGAGAAATTGGGAAATAAGTAAATTAGGATTAATTTACTTATAGAATTTGTCCTAAATGAGGAAATATCGATCTAGACAAATTAAAGATTTATTAACGACATCTCTTTTAATGAAACACCAGAAAGTTCTAGGGTGACAGAGAGGATAGTGTCTAGGCTTGATTTTGGAAAATACAAGTTTCCTGCTCTCCCTGGTTATCCCTAACTGATCCGATGGACGGGATGGTTACTTTCAAAAGCTGATTTGAAAATTAATCAAAACCCTTTGAACTAGAAAACACGAATAGGCCTAACCCGAGGTTAGACTGAGTTGCGATGTAAACCTGCCAGGAACTAACCGGCACATCCAGTAATCGCAACAATATCTGTCTAATGTGAGTGGTCATGGCTTTAATTTATTTAGTTAAAGCTAGAAGAAGAATGCTACGGTTAAGTTAACTAAGACACTTAACCAACTCAACATGATAACAAGACTGGTAGGTGGGGTTAGGTTCATACAGTTAAGCTAGAATGGGAGGGTTAAGTCCATAGGAACACTTAACCAACATAACACAGTTAAGCTATTATGGGAGGGCTAAGTCCATAGGGACACTTAACCAAACTTAACATCGTAACAAGACAAGATTTGTAGAGGTTAAGTAACTAAGAAAACACTTAGCCAAATTTACATGTTAACTAGTCTAGAAAGTGGGGTTAAGTAAAGTTAATACACTTAGCCAAATTAACATGTTAACTAGACTAGAGGTTGGGGTTAAGTAAGATTTAATACACTTAGCCAAATTGATATGTTAGCTGGGCTAGACCGTAGGGTTAAGCAAACTTGAACACTTAACCATCAGATTTTGATAAAGGAATAGGGTTAAGTCTAAAACATGAACGGATAATACTTAACCGCTAATAATAGGTTAGTTAAAGCAGACAGGCAAGGTTAAGTTAAAAAGGAACACTGAACCAATACAGGGTGAATGGGTAAGGTTAAGTAATAAGAAATTCTTGACCAATATAACTTGGTTTGTGGTGGGGTCAACATGAATTACTGATAACACTTAACCAGTTTGACAGGATAAATGAAGAGGGTTAAGTCGGCTCGAATTGACTAATGACACTTATCCAATCCAAATTGACAGGAAAGTGAACTAAGTAGAAAACCTTAGTTAAGAAAACAATGATTCTGGAAACTAAGTGGTAAATCTTAGTTAGTAAAACTAAGTAGTAATTCTAAGTATAACACGGGAAGGAGCGAACGTCCGTCTGAATAGAGAGAAGGCTCCAACGAATTGGGTTACGAAGCCCGAGGCTTCGAGGGGACGTGAGGGTACTCTTGGTATCCCTCTGTGAGGCTGCAGATGATCCGCCTTGGCCCACAGAGGTTAAGGTCTGCATAGAAGAACTAGGGGTATGCCTTGGTTGCAATACATGGCAACCTAAAGACTAGGATGGACCGGCGTGATTCAGCGAGCAAACGGTAGCCCTGTGATAGCAACTCGTCGTCTACCATCCATCTTGAGTCAATCGAGATACGTGAAGCAGAAAGGCGGAGAACTCCAAAGGACCATATACTTGCTATCTAGTTATGGTTGCGGATGGCCATAGGATAGTGGGGCACCGGGGGCCGGCGTATAGTTCTCATTTTACAAGGTGTGCCTTTCATTAGATGAGGGAGGGGTCAAGTAGGACCATAGCCACTGGAATAAAAATAGACCTTAGCATCTGCATCGGCAGATATCTGAAAGCTCCCAACCTAGTTCTGTATTCCTTGATTTTCCCCGTCACAGGACTCGGACCGCACATTACAGGACATGTGCATCTAGACAAGCGATAACGATTCGTGATACATGCGTGGGGAAGTATAGTAACATACACCACTCTAGGTGGTGTGTCCTAGAATTGGGGGCATCATTCGACAGGTAGAGTATTCCCTAGTTGAACTAGGTGGCATAAATCCTGAATCCGAGAAGCGTTCAGCAGACAGCGTAAACTCTAGTTGAATCTAGAAGGCTCTTGGTAGAAAACCCTAGATTTGATCTAGGTAATAAATAATGAATGTATGCCGGAAGGCAATGGAAAATACAGGGATTGGGATCACGTTATCGCTACTAGTTGGGACACTAGATAGGCAGTGCAGAGATATAGAAATCAGTATAACAAGGAAATAGCGAAGCGGCGAAAGTATTAGAGCATATCCAGTTTATCTTATCTTACCATATCTTGTGGCTACCTTGTCTAATCTTGTTGACCCTATCATCATGGTGTAATCTTGTATTCAGTTAATTCATGTCATTTTGTTTTCCATGTTCACATGCTAGAAGTTACTAAACTTACTCAGGCTTTATGTCTAACTCTGTTTTTCTTTCGTCTTCTTTTCTTCCGTTTCCCCCCCTCCCCAAGGTAGTAAAGGAGGGAATAGTTTAGCTCAGGTTAAGTTGGACTGCCACTCTTTCCCAGCTTGAAGATTTGTCGAAGTTTGCTTGGATTATCTTTTCTGATGCTATGGCTGGCTCTTGCTAAAATCAGGGAATATAAATGATGTTTTATGCTTCTTTATTTTGTAAGACAGATGATACTCTGATGTTGTAAAGAAATCTTTGTACAAACTATTTTAGCAATAAAGCAAAGTTTTATTTTCCGTTGTTCAATTTCTGTCTGTCTTGTAATTTATCTGCATCCTTTACCCTAAATGCTCCACAGAACTTAGTGCATTCCCTTTGTGAGTGACACTAACGGATGTGGGGTGTTACACGTGGTATCAGAGCTGAAGGTTACCAGATCAGATAAAGGATTTGAAAATTTATTTTCAAAACGGTTTTTAAAGAAGCATTTTCAGAGAAAAGTTTTGATTTAAAGACAAATTCCACAAAAGCCATACGCATTATCTTTTCTTCCTCTGTTTAAATTCTTGTCTCCTTCTTTCTTGAGTCTCTAGGGCTCCTGGCTTTCTGGGAGTTAACCTCATCGATAAGCGAAGTAGTGCCCGACCTCCATCTATAACCATAGTAGTTTCACATGCGGTTAGTTTTCTTCCAAGCTTAGTAGGATTTTCCGTACGATGGAGGCAGCTTTCGAGAGATTTGTCAACATGACTACACACAGAAGGGGATGAGGAGTTTGGCTAAGGAGCACAACCCGAGGATGAGGAATTCATGGATAAAACCTAAGACAAGAGCAAGTATCTTTGCTAGGGTATGATAGGGCATATAATTAGGGACAAGGGAAAGAATGAGGAACAAGATTTTCAGAAGGGCAAGTACATACATTCACCACTAAGCGTACCTAGGAGAAAGGTAGTCCGGTTAGAAGAGTCTAGTTTTATGTTCATATTATTTCCTTAGGTTCTAACGTTTTTCAGTCGTTCATATCCACTTCCATAGTTGGGTCTCTGCACCATAGTACTTGTATAGTAGAAAGATCCCACTAGAGTCTCGAAATCCAATTGGTGGTCCGACCAGTTTATTTTTGGTTAGTAGGATTTGAAGATAGCTATCGAGTTTGCTTATATCACCTCACGTAGGTCGTCTAAATTCGAAGGAGATATTCCTTGGATGCTTCTCTGATATTGGTTTAGGCCTTTGGGGCTTGCACTTGAGGAATGTCGAGTTCGACTAGGGTGGTTTGCGTGAGAGATGAATAGTTGTAGCAGGCACTCCAAAAAGCACGTAGCGACCTTTTTACCCTTATAGTTATGGCATGATGGATAAGCTAGGAGGAGAGATCTCTGATCATCCTAGTACATACACTTGGTATCATAGTTGACATCTGTTTACTTTGGAAGTGGATGTCAGAAACTTCACAATCGTGAAGTTAAATTAGTTAAGATGCAGTGGAGTAAAGCTCAAGAAGGCTAGATACTAGCGTCATGCCCTTTTTCCTTAAGGGTGCATCCTTGATTTCTTTGTTTAGGAGCTTTACGCATAATTGTTTCTCTCTTTCCAAAGTATATCCTCTAGAACGTATCATCGATCCTTAGGTAGAAGCCAATGGATGTAAACATGTATTTGAAACATGTTATGGTTGAATGGTTGCAAGTGGCTGCAAATGGTTGCTCGTGAATGCATATGCATATGTATTAGGCACCAAATCAAGTTCGGACGCTTTCATATTGCATTTACAGATATGTATTTGTTTGTATGTTGAACTTGATATGTTATCATATGGATGTTGCATATGGATGAATGGTTGTGCACGCATGTAGTATTTACATCACTAGGGATGCTAGCATACATGATTGGACGCATGGCACTGACATGATTCGCATTAAGGAGGTCAACTGAATCAGTAGACCACCTGATTTTGCATTAGATAAAGACATGTACACACACTATGCATATGAACATGTAGGCATTAGAAATCTTTTAAGGACAATGGATGCCTGTGACTGAATGGTTGAGTAGATGGGTGATTGGATGGTAGGACACATTCTTCCAAACTTGAAGATTTCGGGGACGAAATCCTTTTAAGTGGGGGAGAATGTAACACCCCGTAATTCTGTAACACTAAGATTCACGAATCAAGGCAGAATTAAAAGTTAAAATCAGAATCAAGGAAAACGGGCTGCGCCATTGCGTTCGTCTCGGAAAAATACGCGAAATAGATCCAAGTTTTCGAAAATCGGAGTCCGTATGACCAAGATATGGCCTGTCAAAGTTTTCAGTAAATTCCAAGTTCAAAACAATTTAAAAATAGAGTTAAATTCGAAATTCAAACGCGCAGGGGGCAGGCGGGAAAATTCCCACCCAGGTCAAGTCGATAGGGGTGTCGACTGCCCAGTCGACACCACCCCCCACCCCCTCCCCCGTGTCGACTACCCAGTCGACACGGGTGTCGACCTGCCCGCTTTTTCCAGCTTTCTGTAGCTGGTTCGTTCTGCTGTACTTGGTCACGTTTTCTGACCAGGTTCGTCCGCCTAGCACTATATAAGCAGCCCTGGTCTTCTTCTCTATTCACAATTCTTTTTCTACCCTTATGCTGCGAAGATTCTAGTTAGACTTCTTCTCCTCCTCTAAAATATATAAATAAATAAATAATATATATAAAATAAAACAAGACGAGGAGATGCTGCTCAAAAGACTTTCAAGAAGAAGAGATTCAAGCTAGGATACAAAAGGAGGTTCAAACGACTTCAACGAATGATCTTCTACGCCTCCTTTCTATTCTAATCTAATCTCTGTAAGTCAGTTATTTTTAGATTTGAACGTTTTGCTTTTATTCGCGACATGAAATTAAAGGGATAAAAGACTATGCCTAATCTTTCTTCTTGAATCAGTGCTTGTACCTTTGGACCTAATTAAGAAATGTTGTGATTCGATGACCAATAAGACTGTGACGGTGAAACTATGGACTTTGGAACCATATGCCTTGGAATTATGAACTTAAGCCTTTGATTTTGGGACATAAAATATTGCCTATGACTATGAATATTTCCTATGACTATGAACGTTGCCTATGACTATGAACATCGCCTAAGACTGTGATTCATTGAACTGTGAGGATTATTGCCTATGACTATGAACATCGCCTAAGACTGTGATTCATTGAACTGTGAGGACTATTGCCTATGAGTATGAACATCGCCTAAGACTGTGATTCATTGAACTGTGAGGATTATTGCCTATGACTATGAATATAAGATTATTATTTATGCCCATGACATTGTAGTTATAAAACCATGTTGTTTATTTTGGATCTAGGCCTGACTTTCTATTCAGTTTATTCTTAGTTATCTTTGGTTTTAGACCATGGGAATTTACCTATTAAGTTAGGTCTACCCATGTTCTTGAACCTCTGTCTCTATTCTGTCTATTCTTGGTTTTAGACCTTGGGAATTTACCTATTTAGTTAGGTCTACCCATGTTCTTGAACCGACGTCGTTATTCAACCCTTTTTATGCCAGTTATTATGTCTATCTTTTGCATAGCATCTTTGGTTCATTCCCTATTTTCTGCGAATCTAGATTTATCTATAATCTAGATTGAATCACGATTATACGGACGGTGGGAACGCGATTTGGGGCAAAATATGAAATTTACTAAAACATAATTACAAACTTGGAAATTGGCATAAATTGGGAACATGTATTATGGCATGTTCATAGAAATGCAAATGGGATAAATTTGACTGGAATTACAGGATTGTATAATTTGAGTCTAGTATTGACATGTAAATCTAGCATTTACATGAATTGTGAACCAGAGTAATAAGTCTAGTTTGACGTAAATTAGAATGTTAAATCAGAATTGGATTAGCTAATTTGGCTCGATAAGTATATTGGCATAAACTTGAGATTGGCCATAATTGGGAGTAATTGTCAGGATTAGCAAAATCATGGTTAGTGACACTTCATTTGGTATGGTTTACATACCAAAAAGCATAAACATGATATAGAGGGGAAAATGGGCCGTAAGAATAAATGCTGACAATTTACATTTAAAAGAGAAATTGGGAAATAAGTAAATTAGGATTAATTTACTTATAGAATTTGTCCTAAATGAGGAAATATTGATCTAGACAAATTAAAGATTTATTAACGACATCTCTTTTAATGAAACACCAGAAAGTTCTAGGGTGACAGAGAGGATAGTGTCTAGGCCGGAGTTTGGAAAATACAAGTTTCCTGCTCTCCCTGGCTATCCCTAACTGATCCAACGGACGGGATGGTTACTTTCAAAACCTGATTTGAAACTTAATCAAAACCCTTTGAACTAGAAAACACGAATAGGCCTAACCCGAAGTTAGACTGAGTTGCGATGTAAACCTGCCCGGAACCAACCGGCACATTCAGTAATCGCAAAAATATCTGTCTAATGTGAGTTGTCATGGCTTTAATTTATTTAGTTAAAGATAGAACAGGAATGTTATGGTTAAGTTAACAAAGACACTTAACCAAGTCAACATGATAACAAGACTGGTAGGTGGGGTTAGGTTCATACAGTTAAGCTAGAATGGGAGGGTTAAGTCCATAGGAACACTTAACCAACTTAACACAGTTAAGCTAGAATGGGAGGGCTAAGTCCATAGGGACACTTAACCAAACGTAACATCGTAACAAGACAAGATTTGTAGAGGTTAAGTAACTAAGAAAACACTTAGCCAAATTTACATGTTAACTAGTCTAGAAAGTGGGTTAAGTAAAGTTAATACACTTAGCCAAATTAACATGTTAACTAGACTAGAGGTTGTGGTTAAGTAAGATTTAATACACTTAGCCAAATTGATACGTTAGCTGGGCTAGACCGTAGGGTTAAGCAAACTTGAACACTTAACCACTAGATTTTGATAAAGGAATAGGGTTAAGTCTAAAACATGAAGGGATAATACTTAACCGCTAATAACAGGTTAGCTAAAGCAGACATGCAAGGTTAAGTTAAAAAGGAACACTGAACCAATATAGGGTGAATGGGTAAGGTTAAGTAATAAGAAATTCTTGACCAATATAACTTGGTTTGTGGTGGGCTCAACATGAATTACTGATAACACTTAACCAGTTTGACAGGATAAATGAAGAGGGTTAAGTCGGCTCGAATTGACTAACGACAATTATCCAATCCAAATTGACGAGAACGTGAACTAAGTAGAAAACCTTAGTTAAGAAAACAATGATTCTGGAAACTGAGTGGTAAATCTTAGTTAGTAAAACTAAGTAGTAATTCTTAGTATAACACGGGAAGGAGCGAATGTCCGTCTGAATAGAGATAAGGCTCCAACGAAATGGGTTACGAAGCCCGAGGCTTCGAGGGGACGTGAGGGTACTCTTGGTATCCCTCTGTGAGGCTGCAGATGATCCGCCTGGGCCCACAGAGGTTAAGGTCTACGTAGAAGAACCAGGGGTATGCCTTGGTTGCAATACATGGCAAACTAAAGACTAGGATGGACCGGCGTGATTCGGCGAGCAAACGGTAGCCCTGTGATAGCAACTCGTCGTCTACCATCCATCTTGAGTCAATCGAGATACGTGAAGCGGAAAGGCGGAGAACTCCAAAAGACCATATACTTGCTATCTAGTTATGGTTGCGGATGGCCATAGGATAGTGGGTCACCAGGGGCCGGCGTATAGTTCTCATTTTACAAGGTGTGCCTTTCATTAGTTGAGGGAGGGGTCAAGTGGGACCATAGCCACTGGAATAAAAATAGACCTTAGCATATACATCGACAGATATCTAAAAGCTCCCGACCGAGTTCTGTATTCCTTGATTTGCCCTGTCACAGGACTCGGACCGCACATTACAGGACATGTGCATCTAGACAAGCGATAACGATTCGCGATAGACGCGTGGGGAAGTATAGGAACAAACACCACTCTAGGTGGTGTGTCCTAGACTTGGGGGCATCGTTCGACAGGTAGCGTAATCCCTAGTTGAACTAGTTGGAATAAATCCTAAATCCGAGTACCGTTCAGCAGACAGCGTAAACTCTAGTTGAATCTAGAAGGCTCTTGGTAGAAAACCCTAGATTTGATCTAGGTAATAAATAATGAATGTATGCCGGAAGGCAATGGAAAACACAGGGATTGGGATAACGTTATCGTTACTAGTTGGGACACTAGATAGGCGGTGCAGAGATATAGAAACCAGTATAACAAGGAAATAGCGAAGCGGCGAAAGTATTAGAGCATATCCAGTTTATCTTATCTTAGCATATCTTGTGACTACCTTGTCTAATCTTGTTGACCCTATCGTCATGGTGTAATCTTGTATTCAGTTAATTCATGTCGTTTTGTTTTCCATGTTCACATGCTAGAAGTTACTGAACTTACTCAGGCTTTATGTCTAACTCTGTTTTTCTTTCGTCTTCTTTTCTTCCGTTTCCCAACCCCTCCCCCCCCCCAAGGTAGTGAAGGAGGGAATAGTTTAGCTCAGGTTAAGTTGGACTGCCACTCTTTCCCAGCTTGAAGATTTGTCGAAGTTTGCTTGGATTCTCTTTTCTGATGTTATGGCTGGCTCTTGCTAAAATCGGGGAATATAAATGATGTTTTTATGCTTCTTTATTTTGTAAGACAGATGATACTTTGATATTGTAAAGAAATCTTTGTACAAACTATTTTAGTAATAAAGAAAAGTTTTATTTTCCGCTGTTCAATTTCTGTCTGTCTTGTAATTTATCTGCATCTTTTACCCTAAATGCTCCACAGAACTTAGTGCATTCCCTTTGTGAGTGACACTAACGGATGTGGGGTGTTACATAACCGACAGAACCTATTTATTTCGGCCGGTTCGATTCAATTGTGAAACGAATTCGGTTTGTAAAATAATTGTGTTTGGTTATTGGTTTAACGGAATTAACTGAACTTTTGCCGTATTATCTAATTTTATGTTATTGTTATACTTTATATAATTGGTTTAGTGATAAAATACAAAAACATTTGTTAAATATAAGTAAAATTTTATTGTAAACATAAAATTTAATGAATAAAATTTCTCCAAACATAGATTTATGTTTTTCTTTGGGTCGATTAATCATTTGAATAATAAGATATCCTTCAAGTTTGGTTAAATCGGTTACTGATCGAATTAACCGAAATTATTTCGGTTCGGTTTGGTTTTGAAAATTTTCGTTTCTAACTCGGTTTGAAATATTTTACCCCAAATCCAACTGAACCAACTGAATGCTCACTGCTACTAGAAATAGGTCTCGAGTATGAGTCATACCCCGAGGTGCAACTATCCCAAATGAAAACTTAAGCTGGTGTAAGGGGCCCCAATCGAGACCAAGGCGTAGACAAGTCAGCCTAGCCACCATAGTGAATGGTTCCCGTTATTCTTCGGAAGCATTCATTATATATATATATATATATTTGTGTGTGTGTTTTTGATTTTATTGTTAGTGCATGTATATAAATTAAAATTGACATATATTTCTAAGACCTATTAGAAATATAAAGTTAATATTCATTGTGATTATTTAAATAATTTGAATTTAAAATTTTATGAGTAGTTTAAACATATGGATAAAATATCCTGAAAAAATTTGTACGGGTTCAACAAGTAATTGTGAATATGTTAAAATGCAGGTATTTAAAGTATTATCTTCTTCTTTCGATGTATGATTAATTCATTGAGATTAATGAATAATATAATAAGTTGTTATTATGTGACTTATATAACTTATATTTAAAAGAAAAAATAATTTTATTTGTTGAATTAACAAATTTAAAATTGTATTAAATTTGCTGATATAAATATCCTAGGTATTTTAAAATGTCGTAATTAGCATTACTTAAATGAATTAACAACTATATATTGATTGAATTTATTTATTAAATCCCAGATTTCCTAATTAATTTACATATATTGACTTAGATGCACGATGTTAACTGATATTTTATAGTGTTTTGTAAATCACTATATAGAATTTGAAATGTAAGTACTTAACGTTGGTATTAAAATGCACTGGCGCAATATAGGGTAAATATATTGATATAATGTATCGAACTTTAAACTTGCGATTATTATTTTCATATATAGTTTATGTTATATGATTGACGTATTTATATATCTGAATGAAGTTTTTTCTCCTCTTGTTAATATGAATATGATCAATATTGAAGTGATTTATTAGGCGTATCAATGGATCTTAGTTTGTTATAATTATTTAATTAAATTTTATATTATATAGTTAATAATAACCAAAAGTCTTAAATTTAAAATATTAGTCTAGAACCGAGACATGTTTTGTAATCGAATATTTTTTTTAAATTATAGGCATTTGAAGTAGAAACATAATTTTATCATTCTTTAGTATTTATAAGAAATAATAGTTAATTAAAATTATTTAAACAACTTAAATTTGGATTATCAATTTATATTTTTGGACTTAAGTATAAAATATATTAGGAGCTAACTAATATATTATCTTTAAATAATAGTGTAAACTTTATACTACCCATATCTAAATGTAAAATGATGGAGAGAATTGGTAAGTAAGTGTAAGTAAAAAACTAATTTAAAAAGAAAATATTCAGGGAGAATTAAGGAGAGGAGAGAAAACTCAAGTAATAAGAGAGCTTCAAAATGTTCTGCTTTACTATTATTTAATAGATTTTTAGGAGATTGACACCAAATACCCCAATTAAAAATGAGATTTAATTATAGTAGGTTCTGGTTATTAACAAAAATTATTCGGTACTGAAGGTAAAAACATATAAACAAATTAAAAAAATCATTCCTAGATATGATTTAGTACCAATCAGCAGTCCACAATTAGTTTATCTCACATGAGGAATTTTTCCATTTGCGTACAACAATGAAATAAAATAATTAAATAAATATTTTCCCTAAGCTAACTAAAAATACATGCACCACAAATATTTTAAATGAATGCATTTATATTCTGTGAATTAAAGTTCTTCCTTAATCAGGTTATAATGCCAATCTATTAGAAAGATTACTTTGGTAGCCTTTTAAATATTTTAAATTAATGCATTAATTACTTGAAGTTATATAGTAATTTTTGTATGATATCTTATCCTCTTGCGCTTGGTTGGCCCTAAAATCCCCAAAATAATCGAAGGCCCCACGGAGTTCGAGTATCTGAGGCCCTTGACCATCGAAACATGTACAAATATGCATAATATTTGGCCGAAGGCCCTAGTGGGCCGCCTTAGTGGCCTTAACCTAGTGCCGCCCCTGAATCAATATAAATGCATTCCTTCCCCCTGTCTTTAACAAAATCAGTGTCTCCTTAACTCATATATATCTACATTCATATTTCTAGTATTTTTCATAATGTCTAGCATGAAGATTACTGTATGCCTTCTATTAGCTTTTTTGTAGGAGAAAATGGCATTCATATAACTCTATATAGCCTATGTCAAAAACATTGAGCTGCGGAAACCAACCTGTGTATTTGAGTAACGATTTTAAGTTGATTATAAATGGAAGCAATTATCATGATGATTCAAGGATTTTGAATGATGGTTTTGCATGAATCATGAATCTTATCAAAGAAGGCCATGTAGTAGATGGAAGTTTAGAAGGACTTACAATTGTTTAAGGTAGACAAGTCCATATTCAATCACCTAATGTTACTGTATATCTGTTTCCATGTTTTCAGATTTATGCTTATTTTCTTCTCTAATAATAACATTAAAGTATATTTGGATTTATAATTGTTATCTGGCTTACATGAAATTTATCAGTAGTGTCCCTAGATCTTTCCTAGTTGTAAACAGTTTCTCAATTTTACAGCTGACTAATGGCATTGATGAATCCTAAAAATTATTTATTCTTTTGATTGGAAAGGTTACAAAGCATGCATACATTGATGTCAGCATATTTACACAGACTCCAATCTTTTTCTTGATATGTAGTTTCATGTGTTGATTACGTCTGTGGTATTTAATTCGATCAAATTCCATATTGTAGGCACAAACAGTGTATGGAACACTTCATGTATTACAGATAATCTAATACCTTCAATCTATGTAGAGCAATTTTAGGGTGTCTTGATAGAAGTACTCTTCTTAGTCATGACACAAATTAAGACATCTATTTCAAATTCAAGGGTGTTTATGAGCATTTATGTTATCATCATTCACTTCATACTGTGTCAATAATCAACCCGTAAAACTTATTTTCATACATTTAGTCAATTATGCAAAGTTAATCATCTGAGAAGGATTATCGAACTAAAGAATGCCCGTTGAAACATCACTAATGGGCCAAGGTTTACACATAGAGGGCTTCTAATTGGTGAGTTGAAATAGAATTTGTGTTTAATGCAGTACCAAAACCATGGTTGCTGCTATTCAGTAAAATGAAATTCTGCAACTGTTTATTCCAGTTACAGATAATGCAAGACACTGTTTGTCTGTGCCAGTTATAAAGAGTGTGATTGATTCAATGTCATATGCAAAACTGGTAAGACCTCCTATCTTAGGATCACGAAAATATTTCTAGTATGCTAGAATACAACCAAGGTGCGAACATATCAAATTTATAACTTGAATGCAGAATGTTCTGCATTGGCATATTGTGGAAGAACAGTCTTTCCCTCTAGAAATTATAACACCCCACCTCCGTTATGGTCACTAACAAAGGGAATGCCTTAACTTTGGTGGAGCATTTTAGGTAAAAGATGCAGATAAATTACAAGACAGATAAATAAAGCAGCGGAAAATAAAGTCATTTTATAAACAACTTAATTCAGTCAGGCTTTTACAACAATTGTCTGAATCATACTTAAATGTAATACAGAGAAATTCTGTCTTGATTTAAAAACTTCCAAGTATAAAAGAAGCATAAAAATAACAATGATATTCCCTAATAAAGCGTGAACCATCCATAGCAGTGGAAGAGAGAGTCCAAAACAATACATCGACTATCTTCGAGCTTGGAAAGAAAACTGAGCTAAGTGATAACATTTCCTCCCTGTGAACCTGGAAGGGGGGAACGGAAGAAAAGAGGCGAAACAAAACTAGGTCAGACATAAGTCTGGTAAGTCCAGTGACTTTCGGCATATAAATAGGCAACAGTATCATGACATGAATAAACTGAATATAAGACAATACCAAGATAACAGGGATAACATGATAACATAGGATAAGTACAAGTTATGATAAGGCAAGATAAAATGAATGCGCTTCTACTCTTTCTCTACTTCTCTACTACTTTGTTATTCTGATTTTTATATCTATCTCTGCACCATCTAACTAATGTCCAACTAGTAATCTGTATAAAATGATAACGTGATCCCAATCCCCATAATTGTGGCAGCCTTCAGGTGTACATCTATCATGAGGATTCCACCTCAATCAGCCTAATTGCCATGAACATGTTAGATGTACCCTTACTACCCTATCGATAAGCTCTTTACTTGCATTAATATATGTTCCATGTGTCTGTATCAATCGGCCCTCTCTTGCGTGTAGATACCCTGTGTTGGTCCCACCATAAGGTGTATCAATCCGTATGGTGGCAACTCGATACGATTCAAGATGCACAGTGTATAACTACTAGTACCCAGTGCCTGTTTTTCCCACTTCGGAGTATGTGCATGCTCGTAAACCATCGGAACCTGTCCTGACGTATCCCCTACCGCTGTTTTGACCACTTATAATCAGCCTAGTAATCGTGCAGCACCCTGCCTAGTTTCAGGGTACCATGATACATCTATGTGGGTTACTGCTGAAATGGGTCCCATTATTAGGGTTTCCTATTGGTTAAGTTTGTGGGCCTATATATACAAATATTACCCACCTACACGAGATGTACTTAACACTCCCACCGATTCTAGCATGTTTATTTAACGGTTAAGTTTTGTGGTCCTATATGTACAAATATTACCCACCTACACTAGATGTACTTAACCCTCCCATCGATTCAAGCACGTTTATTGAACGGTTAATTTTTGTAGGCCTACTAACATTACCTACCATCTCGATATGTACTTAACCCTTCCGCGCATTATGTCATATTGGTTAAGTGTTGTCCATTCATGTTAACTTAACTCACCCATTCACCGTGTCATGTTGGTTAAGTGTTCCTTATTTACTTAACCCCCTCTGTTCAACAAGTTATATTGGTCAAGTGTTTCTTGTTACTTAACCACACATGTTCATCTTGTTGTATTGGTTAAGTGTCATCAGTCAATTCAAGTTAACTTGACCCACTTACTCATCATGTCATGTTACTTTGGTTAAGTGTCGCCTTCTTGTGTTAACTTAACCCTAACACAAATCAAGTTATATCAATTAAGTGTTAACTTAACCATTTCCATTTATCATGCTATACTGGTTAAGTGTTTCCTATTAACTTAACCTAGTCATCCATCTTGTCATACTGGTTAAGTGTTTCTCAGTACTTAACCCTAGCCATCCATGTTATATTGGTTATTTGTTCCTATGAGCATAACCCTACTCATTTATCTTGTTCATTAGCATTAATTGATTTATTAATGCACCATCCTCTCACATTAGATATGTGTTGTTGCAGTTACTGGATGTGTCGGCCGGTTCCGGGCAGTTTTACACCACAACTCAATCAAACCTCGGGTTTTTCTTGGGCATGATGCACTAACCTCTCACATTAGATAGGTGTTGTTGTGGTTACTGGATGTGCCGGGCGGTTCCGGGCAGTTTTACACTACAACTCAATCTAACCTTAGGTTAGGCATATTTATCTTTTCACATATTTACAGATTATATGTAAATTATTCATAATTGTTTTCAATTCCCCGTTTTCCATAAATGTCCAAGTCTAGATTTATATGCTAATTATCCCAAACGGTCATATTCCAATTCTCAAGTTGTGCCCAACAAAACTAATTGCAAGTTATGGCCCCCAAGTTCAAATTTCGAGTTATCACTCAAATTAGACTATATCTAATCTTCCCAAGTTTCCAATAATAGTCTTGCCCCAATATACATTATGCTTGGCATCTTAACCAATGGTAATGACCAATCTAGATTAACATTCTAATTTACAGTTTTGCGCCCAACTCCAGATGTAATATTTCCATTTACCCCAAGTTCGCAACAAAGACAAATTATGCCCCAAATCATAATTTACAGAATTATGTTACATCATTACCAAATAGATTATTCCCCAATACCCCCGCATTCCAATCGCACGTATAACAAGTTTCAGTCTAGATTTGAGGTTAATCTGGATTCATAAAATAAAGGGGACGAAAGAGGAACATAAACGAGAGTAGGCATAAAACAAGCATTAAAATGGTAGATCTGTCAAATATTTTGGACCAAAGAGGATTACAGATCTGTTAGAGTTGGGGTATAACAAAGATAGATCTGAAACAAACTGACAGAAATAACCTCATAAACATATAGATCTGATATAAATAACATCAAGAACCTAAAAGGATTATATATCAGATGTCCAACAAAGACAGGCACGATTGAGTAATAACTTCCTAGGCATGTAAATCATTGACTCAATAGGAAGATAGGAATTAATCTAAAAGTTTTGTCTTATCATCAAGCATGGACTTAGATCCATTTCATTATATGCCAAAATCACTATTAGGTGTTTAAATCTGAAAATAACTTGAACTTACATGTTTATAGTTCAATTTACGCCCCAAATCCCAAGTCATATGTCCAATACATTATGCCTCAAATCTCAAGTCATATGTCCAATACTTTATGTTTTGAATCTCAAGTCATATGTCCAATTATACACAATTTAATATTTTTCCCAAATTTTAGCGATGGTCATGTCCAAATCATAATTTGTGCCTAATTTTATTTCCAACATACGTTCATCTCTTATGAGATCTGGCTCAGGCTTGCAGTAGCCTGGCTAAAACAAAAAGGGAAGAAGGAAAGAAGTGACAAAGACTGGACATAATAGATAGATCCAAAGGATACAGGAAGACAGGCATAATCTCAGATCCATATTTATTACAAAGTCAGAATCATAATTAACTTTTATTTCTGAAAGTAACGTGAACTTACAAATTACAGATGGGTCTTGAATTCTTGGGTCTGTATTCTGAAACTGAGTAGCTCTCCCTTGAAGTGGACTAATTTGATTCTTAGAAATAGTTGTTGAAGTCGTTGAATTAGCCTTTGAATCTCTACTAGAATTCTAAATTTGATTCCACAAAGGACTTTAGCAGCATAACCCCTTCTTTGATTTATTTTGATATGAATTAGGGTAGAGTATAGGCGTAATGAAGTTGTGTGGAGAGAAAGTGAGGTTTGGGGGTATTTAAATAGCTAAGGAGCAGCGAATCTGGTCAGAATGGGCGTCTAAATGCAGAAAAACGAATCTGTCCATGGATCTGGAAAAGGGGGGAGGTCGACCCCATTGTCGACCTGTTCTACCCAGGTCAACCCCAAGGTCGACCCTCTGGTCCACCTGGGTTCTGGGCAGGAAATTTCACGCCTAGCCCAGATGTGTGATTTGAATTTCGAAACTTTAAATTTGAATTCGGGCTGCTTTTTATTTTAAATTCCTGAAACTTCTAAGTGCCATAACTTCTTCGTATGGAGTCCGATTTACGCAAACTCGGACTCTGTCTCAAGCAGAATTCCGAGACGAACGCAATGAAATAACCCGTTTCCCTTAATTCTTCTCTTAAAAATTAATTATAATTTAATTTGTTACTTTAATGTCCACAGAAAAAATGGGGTGTTACATTCTCTTTTCCTTAAAGGATTTCATCCCCGAAATCTTCAAGTTAGGAAGAATATATATCCTAACATCCAACATCCATCTAATCAACCATTCAATCACAGGAATCCATTTTCCTTAAAAGGTTTCTAATGTCGTATGAACATATGCAGAGTGTGTGTATATGTCTCTTATCTAATGCAAAATTAGGCGGTCTACTGATCTAGTTGACCTCCTTAATGCGAATCATGAGAGTGTCATGCGTCCAACATGTATGCAAATATCCCTAATCATGTAAATATATTCTATATGTGTGCATATCCACTCATCCATATGCAACATCCATATGTTAACACATTAAATTTCAATCCCTATATATAAATGTTCACTCATGCATATGCAATATGAAAGTGACTGAGCCGATCTAGTGCCTAATGTGTGTATATGCATCCACGAGCAACCACTAGAAAACACTTGCAACCACTTGCATCCACTAGTCATAACATGTCTCAAACACATGTTTAAATCCATTGGCTTCTACCTAAGGATCGTGGATATGATCGAGAGGATATTCCTAGAAGATAAAGACTAGCATGCAAATAAATATTATAAAAAAAGTGGAATCAAGTATATATCCTCAAAAAAGGTATGATGAGCGTATCTCGTCTTCAGTCTTCTAAGTTGCACCTTCTTGAGCTTCACTCCACTATACCTTAACTAATTCAACTTCATGATTGCGAAGCTTCTTTACCTCCATTTCCAAAACCCACTAGTAAAGATAGGACCTCGATTACTTACTACGCTAGAGGGTATCCAGTGTAGTCGAACTATCTTTCCAAGATAAACAGATGTTAACCATGATACCAAGTGTATATACTAAGATGATTAGAGGTCTCTCTTCTACTTAGCTTATCCATCATGTCACAAATCTTAGGGTTGATATCTCTCACGCAAACCATCCTAATCGAACTTGACATCCCTCAAATACAAGCCTCAATGGCCTAAACCAATATCAGACAAGCACCCACGGAATACCTCCTCCGAATTTGGACGATTTATTTGAGATGATACTAGCAAAACAACCAACCAATTGAGTACTTAACCGACTTTGTCTATCCTTGCCAATCTTGCTCCAAAAACTATTATTGATCGCATAACTGGCTTTGCATTGTCAACTAGATATATGCGGAAGTCTATCTTGAGTTTTAGGGGGAAAATACCAAACCTAATCAAAAACATCTACGAACTCATGGACTACTCTAACAGATCGAAAATCATCGATAGATACATAAAGTGGTTATAGGTAGCTAAGATAAATTGATCCCTTAGGATCGCATGAAATTTCGAGGGTATTCCGAAGGCAAGTCGAAAGTCTAACTACCCTCCTACCACAATTGCTAGCTAACCAATCCATGCCTAAAATCAACCCATAGCCCATGAAACCAAATACATAAGTATCTCAAATCCTTACAAACCAAAGATAAATGTGCCGAACTACAAATTAGATTTGAGACAATAATGGGAGCTTCTACTATACAAGTACTAAGGTGTAGAGACTCAAATATGGAAGCATATATAAACGAATGTGAAGCGTTGAAATCAAAAAGAGTACTAACAGGATGATGAAAGAGGAAAAACTAAACTCCTTCAACAAAAACCTTACTACCTCCCTATCAAGTACGCTGGCGGTGAGAGCATGTATTTGCCCTTCTGAAAATCCTGTCCTTTGTTCTTGCCTTTTCCTTAATTATACGACCCGTTATACCATAACAAAGATACTTCCTCTTGTCTTAGGTTTTACTATTCTTTCCTCCCCTCCTTTGTGAACCAAGTCTATGACCATGAGTTCTTCATCCTTGTGTCATGCACCTTAGCCAAACTCCCTCATTCTCATCTTTGCCATCCTTGTGTAACTTGTTGACAAGTCTCTTGAAAGATGCCTCCATCGCACGGAAAATCATACAAAGCTCAAAAGAGATTTAGCCGTAGGTGAAACTACTGCGGCTATAGATGGAGTTGGGCACTTATTTGCCCTTTGACAAGTGTCATAGTCTCATCAGGCCTACGGAACCATGCCGCGATGAGGGTACCTCCCAGAATGCCAGGAGCCCCGGAGACTCAGGAAAGAAGGAAACAAGGATTCAAACAAAGGATCAAAAGATAGTGCGTATGGCTTTGGGGAATATGCCTTTAAAACAAAACTTTTCTTTTGAAAATGCTTCTTTTAAAACCGTTTTGAAAATAATTTTTCAAATCTTTTATCTGATCTGGTAACCTTCGGCTCTGATACCAAATGTAACACCTCACCTCTGTTAAGGTCACTCACATAGGGAATGCCTTAACTTTGGTGGAGCATTTTAGGTAAAAGATGCAGATAAATTACAAGACAGATAAATAAAGCAACGGAAAATAAAGTCATTTTATAAACAACTTAATTCAGTCAAGCTTTTACAACAATTGTCTCAATCATACCTAAAAGCAATACATAGAAATTCTATCTTGATTCAAAAACTTCCAAGTATAAAAGAAGCATAAAAATAACAATGATATTCCCCAATAAAGCATGAACAAGCCATAGCAGTGGAAGAGAGAGTCCAAAAAAATACATCGTCTATCTTCAAGCTTGGAAAGAAAACTGAGCTAAGTGATAACATTTCCACCTTGTGAACCGAGGGGGGGGGGGACGGAAGAAAAGAGGCGAAACATAACTAGGTCAGACATAAGTCTGGTATGTACAGTGACTTTCAGCATATAAACAGGAAAAAGTATCATGACATGAATAAAATAAATATAAGACAATACCTTGATAACATAGGATAAGAACAAGGTATGGTAAGGCAAGATAAACTGGATGCGCTTCTACTCTTTCTCTGCTTCGCTACTACTTTGTTGTTCTGATTTCTATATCTGTCTCCGCACCACCTAACTAGTGTCCAACTAGTAATCTGTATAAAATGATAATGTGATCCCAATCCCCGTAATTGTGGTAGCCTTCAGGTGTACATCTATCGTGAGGATTCCACCTCAATCAGCCTAATTGCCATGAACATGTTAGAAGTACCCTTACTACCCTATCGATCGGCTTTTTACTTGCACTATTGTTCCATGTGTCTGTATCAATATGCCCTCTCTTGTGTGTAGATACCCTGGGCAGGTCCCACCATAAGGTGTATCAATCCCTATGGTGGCAACTCGACACGATTCAAGATGCACAGTGTATAACTACTGGTACCCAGTGCCTGCTTTTTCCCACTCCGAACTACGTGCACGCCCGTAAACCATCGGAACCTACACTGACGTACCCCCTGCCGCTGTTTTGACCACTTATAATCAACCCAGTAATCGTGCCCCACCCTGCCTAGTTTCAGGGTCCCATGATACATCTATATGGGTAATTGTTGAAATGGGTCCCCGTTACTAGGGTTTCCTATTGGTTAAGTTTGTGGGACTATATACACAAATATTACCCACCTACACGAGACGTACTTAACCCTCCCATCGATTCTAGCATGTTTATTTAACGGTTAAGTTTTGTGGGCCTATATGTACTAATATTACCCACCTGCAAGAGATGTACTTAACCCTCCCATCGATTCAAGCATGTTTATTAAACGGTTAAGTTTTGTAGGCCTAAATTTACTAATATTACCCACCAACTCGATATGTACTTAACCTTTCCACACATTATGTCATATTGGTTAAGTGTTTTCCATTCATGTTAACTTAATCCACCCATTCATCGTGTCATGTTGGTTAAGTGTTCCTTATTTACTTAACCCCATCCGTTCATCAAGTTATATTGGTCAAGTGTTTCTTGTTACTTAACCACACGTGTTCGTCTTGTTATATTGGTTAAGCGTCATCAGTCAATTCAAGTTAACTTAACCCACCTACTCATCATGTCATGTTACTTTGGTTAAGTGTCGCCTTCTTGTGTTAACTTAACCCTACCACAAATCAAGTTATATTGTTTAAGTGTTAACTTAACCCTTTCCATTTGTCATGCTATACCGGTTAAGTGTTTCCTATTAACTTTACCATAGTCATCCATCTTGTCATTCTGGTTAAGTGTTTCTCATTACTTAACCCTAGTCATCCATGTCATATTGGTTAAGTATTCCTATGAACTTAACCCTACTAATTTATCTTGTTCATTAGCATTAATTGATTTATTAATGCACCAACCTCTCACATTAGATATGTGTTGTTGCAGTTACTGGATGTGCCGAGCAGTTCCGGGTAGTTTTACACCACAACTCAATCTAACATCGGGTTTTTCTTAGGCATGATGCACTAACCTCTCACATTAGATAGGTGTTGTTGTGGTTACGGATGTGCCGGGCGGTTCCGGGAAGTTTTATACCACAACTCAATCTAACCTCGGGTTAGGCATATTTATCTTTTCATATATTTACATATTTACAAATTATATGTAAATTATTCACAATTGTTGTCAATGCCCCAGTTTCCATAAATGTCCAATAAAACTAGTTGCAAGTTATGCCCAACAAAACTAGTTGCAAGTTATGGCCCCTAAGTTCAAATTTTGAGTTATCACTCAAATTAGACTACATCTAATTTTCCCAAGTTTGCAATATTAGTCATGCCCCAATATACATTGTGCTTGGCGTCTTAACCAATGGTTATGCCCAATCTAGATTAATATTCTAATTTACATTTTTGCGTCCAACTCCAGATGTAATATTTCCATTTACCCCAAGTTCGCAACAAAGACAAATTATGCCCCAAATCATAAGTAACAGAATTATGTTCCATCATTACCAAATAGACTATTCCCCAATACCTCCGCATTCCAGTTGCATGTATAACAAGTTTCAGTCTGGATTCGAGGTTAATCAAGATTCATAAAATAAAGGGGACGAAAGAGGAACACAAACGAGAGTAGTCATAAAGCAAGCATTAAAATGGTAGATCTGTCAAATATTTTGGACCTAAGAGGATTACGGATCTGTTAGAGTTGGGGTATAACAAAGATAGATCTGAAACAAACTGATAGAAATAACCTTATAAACATATAGATCTGATATAAATAACATCATGAACCTAAAAGGATTATATATCAGATGTCCAACAAAGACAGGCATGATTGAGTAATAACTTCCTAGGCATGTAAATCACTGACTCAATAGGAAGATAGGAATTAATCTAAAAGGTTTGTCTTATCATCAAGCATGGACTTAGATCCATTTCATTATATGCCAAAATCACTATTAGGTGTTTAAATCTGAAAATAACTTGAACTTACATGTTTATAGTTCAATTTACACCCTAAGTCCCAAGTCATATGTCCAATAATTTATGCCTCAAATCTCAAGTCATATGCCCAATATTTTGTGCCTCAAATCCCAAGTCATATGTCCAATACTTTATGCCTCAAATCTCAAGTCATATGTCCAATTATACACAGTTTAATATTTTTCCCAAATTTTAGCGATGGTCATGTCCAAATCATAATTTATGCCCAATTTTATTTCCAACGTACGTTCATCTCTTATAAGATCTTGCTCAAGCTCGCAGTAGCCTGACTATAAAACAAAATGGGAAGAAGGAAAGAAGAGACAAAGAATGGACATAATAGATAAATCTAAAGGATATAGAAAGATAGGCATAATCTCAGATCTAGATTTATTACAATGTTAGAATCATAATCAACTTTTATTTCTGAAAGTAACGTGAACTTACAAATTACAGAAGGTCCTTGAATTCTAGGAGCTGTATTCTAAAATAGAATAGCTCTCCCTTGAAGCGGACTATTTAATCTGATTCTTAGAAATAGTTGTTGAAGTCGTTGAATTAGCCTTGGAATTTCTACTAGAATTCTAAATTTGATTCTACGAAGGACTTGAGCAGCATAACGTCGTCTTTGATTTATTTGGATATGAATTAGGGTAGAGTATAGGCGTAATGAAGTTATGTGGAGAGAAAGTGAGGTTTGGGAGTGTTTAAATGGCTTAGGAGCAACGAATCTGGTCAGAAAGGGCGTCTAAATGCAGAAAAACGAATTTGTCCACTGATCTGGAAAAGGGGGGGAGGACGACCCCCAGGTCGACCCCATGGTCGACCTGTTCTACCTAGGTCGACCCCATGGTCGACATGTTCTACCCAGGTCGACCCCCAGGTCGACCCTCTGGACGACCTGGGTCCTGGGTGGGAAATTTCCCGCCCAGGCCAGATGTGTGATTTGAATTTCGAAACATTAAATTTCAATTCGGGCTGGTTTTTATTTTAAATTCCTGAAACTTCCAAGTGCCATAACTTCTTCATATGGAGTCTGATTTACGCAAACTTGGAATCTATCTCAAGAAGAATTCCGAGACGAACGCAATGGCATAACCCATTTTTGTTAATTCTTCTCATAAAAATTAAGTATACTTTAATTTGTTTCTTTAATGGTCACAGAAAATACGAGGTGTTACAGAAATACCATCCTACCCAAAACTATGGTGGGGAGCATTCACTTCTTCAGAAAGATATACAACGACTAATGCTAAGGATATCGTAACATGAGTTCAGATATACCTATCTTTAATAAATCGTATAGCCTCTCTAAAAGTACATATAATTTTGCAGATGTGCCTCATGAAGAGGAATCCATGTGCTGGCCGAGCTTGATGTACCTGGTCATTCAAATTCATCGTACTAATGCATGACTTTTTTAACACATATTCGATTAACTTTGATACAGCAATATGTTAGTCTAAGATAAGATGTGCTTCACAGCCTTTGATTTACTAAGCATTAGCCCTACCTTTTTTGTAGGGGAGTAGGTTATCCTCAATTATGGTTATCTGCAGATTGCCAACAACCACTTGATGTTAATAATGAAACCACCTTCCAAACCATTGATGGCATACTTTCAGGTGATTCCCATTTCTTCAAGAATATTCTTCTCTCCCTTAATATTGGTTTTGATGGTAATTTATAAACTGATTATTATTTTCTTTATATTGACTTAGATTTTAGCAAGTGTTTAAGTTCAAATTTATTCATTTGGGAGGCGATGAACTTGATACAAGTAGGATTATATCTTGCCTTCTATCCATTGCAGCACTTGTTCTTAAAAATAATCATTTTACACAGCCTTTTTGATTGATTTTCATGCATCATATGAACATTATTTTAAACTATTTCAGTTTGTTTGTGTAAATTTTTTGTGTTCCACGTATTGCAACTACTTTGCCTCTATGCGCACCTATCCATACAATTCATTTTGCTAAATTTGATTTGAGGTTGCTGGAAATCCAACCCTCGGGTGTAGGAATGGTATGTACGTAATACAGCCTTTTAATCCTCTATCCAAATAGATAAAGAAAATGTTGTAAACAAAATAACTGTTAAGTCTTATTTCTCACTCTATTCAGTACTCCATTTATCGCCTACGAAAAAGAATAATATACAAAATGTCAAGGAATAAGGCAACTTAAATATGCTCAATGATCATCTATAATTCTCTTTCTATTCCTTTTTATAATACATATCATAAAACATTCAAAATCGCTTCCCAATTTTGAAATCTTGCTAATGATTTTACTGCATACCATAGCTGAAAATTGTTCATGCCAAATGATAATAAGCTCAACTAGTCCATTATTTCTTCTGTAGCTTGATATGATAAAAGAACAAAAATTTGTTCATAGCATGATATCTAGACTTAGATACTTAATAAACATAATCAGTTACAGGTTAAAGAAAAAAAACCTATATGAATCTGATGCATATGAATACTTCGACTTAAAAGCTCAGAAAATAGCCTCTTCCCACGGATATGAAGTCATTAACTAGTAAACAAGCTTTATAGTCTATATATTTTCTTTTTCCTCCATTTCTTCTTCTTCCTCACACAATTCAACATTATTTCTCTATTAAGGAGGAAACATTCAACAATTTTGAAATATACTTAGTCCTAGAACCGTGGGGAATAGTCGATACGCTTATACATACTTTTGTTTCATATTTCTATGCAAAATCCAAGTATGTTTTACAAAACTATAGAAAAAGTAATAAAAGTTATGTTTTAAATTTTCACAAGGCTTGAAGAAGGTGTGGCAAAAAAAATTGTTGATGCATACCTAAGGTGCATAGTAAGTGTTGACGGAAAAAAATGTCGTAAACACCAAAGATTCCAATTACTAGGAATAGTTAATTAGGTCGTAAAGACAAGGGCATGAAAAAGGGTAATGACACAAGAGATTTATAGTGGTACAGTCTTTTGAGGGGCCTACGTCCACTTCAAAGCATTGATGGAATATTATTGATCACAAAAGATTACGAGGTTGAGCTCAACATATGACATCTCATTACATTTGCATGTAGGCTAGGTGATGACATCATTAGCATATATGATGTCATAATTGGCATATGTTAAGGGACACAAGAAAAAGACACTTTTGCCCTTCTTCTTACTTAATGAGGAGATGTCATTAATGGAGCTCTCATGAAGTCTCAAGGGCACCAAAAATCCCCCTTGAAGTGTGAGGCCATAGGGTATTTATAGGAGAAGGATTAGGTAGAGTAGGTAGGATTAGGTAGAAATGGACCCCCACATCCAGAAATTCGCACCCCCTCCGCATGCATGCCATAATTTCGCACCCCGCCTATGGGGTGCGAATTTCGCACCTCGTGGAGTGCAACTTTCGTGCCCCCTGTGGGGATGTGAGCTTCTGGCCTGCATGGGTGTGAAATTCGCAACCCAGGAAACGAATTTCGCACACCTGCAGGGTGCAAACATTGCACCCTGCTGGGTGCGAGTTTCGCACACAGCTTGGGGTGAGAATCGAACCCGGTTAGGTGCGAATCTCGCACCCCTAAAGGGTACGAGATTCGCACCCTGAGGGGTGCAAAGGTCGTCTTGGAGGGGTGCGAAGGGCTTGGTGCTTATGTTATGGTGGTCCGTCACTCGTGTTGCGAGGGCTTCTCATGACGCGGTCCCTCTTTATCCTATTTCCTTTACTCCTAAGCATCCTCCTGACCTTGTCTCCATGCGATGGGCTGAGCTGAGCATGTACTGTGTACTTTCGGGAACCGGACCAAAAGGCTAGTTAACATTTTCCCCCCAAAGTACGTCTTGTTTTGACATGATGTGCTTTGCATTGGTCGAGATAGCAGTCGGGTTGTCGACTTATCCTGTTAAAGAAGAATAGACGTTAGTTGTGGGGTTTTCTCGTCACGGATTTGCGAGCAAGCTAGTGTTGGCGCGCAACGTGCTCACGTCACTGAGTATATGCGATGTGCGGCCTTCGTGTGTTTGCGATGGTTGGTTTGTGCATGAAATACGTGTACGCGAGCACATGGCTTGATGCTTTGAGTGTAGAGATATGAGGAATTTTCCCTCTTTTTTTGTTTGAACCTATGAGACATAGAGGTTCGGAATTTCGAACCCAAGGGGTTTGAAATCTCGAACCTTGCAAGCTAGAGATTCCGGGCCCTGGGGGTACGAAATTTCGAAACCCGTGCATTTGAAATTTTGAATCGGGGGCTCGAAATCTTGGGTGAGTCGAAGGGACTTTTCCCTATTTACTATAAATAGACCCCCCTTCATTTTCTTCCTTCCATTATTTTCTTCCTTGGCATCAATTGTTGTGAAAGCTTCAGAACTCAACACTTTTAACCAAACCTAGGTGATGAACTAGTCGAAGGAGAGAGGGATAAGGGAGGTAGGAGGGTCAAGATCAAAGGGGCCTCGAAGAACAGACCCCACCACAGATTCGACATCTCGAACCCTCAGGGGTTTCAAAATTTCAAACCTGGAGGTTTGAAATTTTGCACCCTAAAGGGGTTCGAATATCTGAACCTCTGGGTTCGCCTTTCGAACACCAGGGTTTGAATTTTCGAACCCTAATGGGGTTCGATTATCCAAAGCTCCAGTGTTCAATTTTCAAACCCTGGGGTTCTAATTTTCGAACCCCGATGTGTTTGAGTTACCAAACCCTGACGGGGATCAAATTTCTGAACCCTAGGGGGTTCGAATTTTCGAACCCCGAGAGAAGCTCGAGTTCTAGGATCCCGGGGTGGTTTGGTCTCTTTGTTAGGTCCTTTTGGCATGGTTGCTTCGCGCCGCCATTTGGCAGGGTGTTTCTTCTCCTTTGCGGAACATCGATCTCCTGACTCCCCACCCTTAGTTTTGCATATCGCTTATTCACTCGTATGACTACGCTTAGTGCCCACTCAGTTAACTGTGCTGACAGGGAGTTGGACCTTGCAAATAGGATAACGCATATACTTGATCTATAACCGAACTGTTGGCCTACTTAAATGTTTTCTGTACATCTTGACTTTGCACGACACATCACGCACTTGTTAGTTTTCACAGACACGAGAGGTACAGGTAATTCTCTTGTGATGTCTAATACCAGTGTATTTAAGTATAGCTAACGATGCAAACAAGATCGAAGACTGGAAAGAAATTGGAGGCTGAGGCTTCCTTCCCGTCGTCACACACATCTGACTCTACCAGCAGCGGTAACTCGAGTGGCGTCAAGATTGAGACTACCGAAGGATTCCTTTCTTCTCGATCAGCTAGTTCACCTGAAGTATCTGATCACGGGGAACAAATTGAAAAGATATATTCTCTGGTCATATGCGAGGAGATAGAGAATGTGGACATTATGGGTGGAGGTGCATCGGCGGCTCCAGTAGCTCTGGATATGCTGCCTGATACTGTTATCTTGGAGAATCCGGCGGACTCGATACTATCGTGCCTGGATGCCACATCAGTTACGAAAATGGCGCAATAGTTCAATATTCCAATGGGCGATGCCCACGCACCGGGTGAGTGTAAAAGAGCTCACGCGCCACCCGATAGCTTGACCACTTGGAATAGGCAGGCCTGTTTTGCGAGTTGCGTGCACCTAGCCAATGACTTTATTTGGGACATGCTTTTCCACTTCTGCCTCTCCCCTTCGCAACTGCATCCAAATGCTTACTCCTCATACCTAGGCACGTACATCCTATACCGATAATATTTGCACACGGAGCCTACTGGGGAGGACATTTGGTATTTCTTTAGCCTGAGGAGAACGCACAACAAAACACCTTCCCAATGGTCCTCGGAAGCGATAGCACCACCAAATTCTTCAATGGATCGTGGCCTCGGTCGTCGGTGTTCAAATAAGACATGTTCTTTATGTGCTGCCCTCCAGGATTTGCAAGGAGGTGGATCGAAGGAAGTAAGTATTTTTGAACCCCCGTTCCATGTTATAAAGTTCCTGGAGCCCGTGTCTCATTATTTCTGATCATGGCAGGGAGCCCAGAGGCACCTACCAGTCAGGAGTACCAGCAACGTTTTAATGCTCTACGGGCGATCCCTCAAGAGTTTCGCAAAATTGATACCGTGACAAGCCAAGAGTGTCTTCGCCGATCCGGGCTGCTCCCAGATGATAGGGCTACAATTAGGCCCATAGTGGCCAACGGCGCGCTAGAGGTAGTCATGGCAAAAATCCCTGTGACTCCCAGTCAGAAAAGGAAGTTACCCGCTATAGGGCCCAAGCCAAAAAAAGTTTGTAAAGTTCCAGAGAGATGTCCGTGATGATGGGGCTTATGGCGAGGAGGTCGCACCTGGGGATAAGGGCTCGATGAGTGTTCCCGTCCCGCCTCCGGCAGGGGGGAGGGAGTGTCTATCAGGCCATTGTTTCTAGTGGTCGATCTCGAAGCCGTGGCCCTACTTGAAGATGAGCGCCAGTTTAATGGCTTAAATAAACTTGACTTGGACGTATCTCTGTGGCCGACTCCGACTGGCATGGATGACTTAGCTCTTGCCACGAGGGAGTTAATTCCTTCGAGTGGAACATAATTTGGTTTGTTGAGAGAACATTTAGGGCATACACTTATAATCATTGCATAGCATGGCGATTCTTTTGAGTGCGCGACTTGACCGGTCTTATTTCTTTCTCTTATCAGGTTACATGGCTAGAGGACAGGGTCACGGATCTGGAGACAGGCGATGACCTCAGAGTGCTTTTCTTCATTCCCTTAGGGTGTATGGTAAGGACCCACCTTCACAGGTTTGTAATAGAGGGAGCCGTCAACCCGATAGACTCCAATTGCCTTCGTCTCCTCCTCCCCCTCCCCCTATCCGAGTGTCAGTGGGAGATTCCCATCTTAACTTAGGGGGATCGAGGCACATGCCCTCAACAACCCATTCTCGTACCGTTTCTGATGCTCTTGTTCAGCCAGCTAAGGGGAAGGAGCCATCGCTTGCTCGGCCATGGTCGGGTGAGGAGGTTGTGATAGAGATAGGAGATCTGATAGAGGCTTAGGTTTTAGCACTTTCGATTGAGGCACGAAAAGAATTCTTGAAATGTTACTTCCCGCACCATTACTTTGATGAGCTGAAATTTATTCCCGATCTCTGCCTTACCCCATCCGGGGAGTCTAGGAAAATATGGATGCACGTGCAGGTTAAGTATCACCAGGCTAATGAACTCACCAAGTATTCTCATCAGCTCTCGGAGTTGATCGAGAAGAAGAACATGGAGCTGCTTAACCAAGAACTGACTATTGACTGCAAGAAGACCACTGTTTCCATCTAGAAAAGGAGATAGGTAAGTCTACCTACCAGTATTTGGAAAATTTACGTTACTCATTCCTGTATCTTTGAATTCTAATTCTCGGATCTCACTGTTTTCAGTAGAGATGAGACAAGGGTATGAGACATTCAAGAAAGAGGCTGATGACTCCCGTGTTGTTTACACGGAAACTATTGCTGATCTAACTACCCAGAACACAACCCTAAAGAAGGACCAGGCTGGACGGATAAGGTCTGCATCGAGCTGGAAAAGGAGAAAGCAAGGGTCGCCCAGGTCCAAGACGATAACAACGCCTTAAGGGCAGAGAATGACAGCCTGAAGAGGCAGCTTAAGGAGATGAAGAAGGCCAAGGAGGCCGCGGAGGCCAGTAATCTGGATGTGTTGGAAATGATGGATGGACCAAGAGTGGCTCATTTGAGAGAGGTAGAGGAATTGAATGAGGAGCTTGTGGATACCGAGGTCCCACTGCAATTGTTTGTGGAGGGAGATATCCGCAACATGTTTTTTTAAGTTCTGTGGTTCCACGGACTCTCATGGGTTGATGATTATCCCCATGAACTAGCTCGGACTTGGAAGAGGTTGGTTCTATATGAGGCCTACTTGCGCCAAGTGGATGTTGGGTCCTTGGACGAACAACAGCTTAGAATTGATCTTTTAATCGTTGAGGAGCACGAGAAGCTAGAGGAGGGTGAGAGTTTGTTGCTTGAGGACGCTGAGTGAGAGAGACTCGAGAGGCTCATTGCCGAGAAAGGGAAAGCGACCATGACTGAGAGTGCCAAGCTTATTAAGACATTTGCAGAAGCAAGCTCCTATCGGGCAATAGTCTCTGTATCGGTGGTGGTGAGTGGTCCTGCAGCCTTGATTTGGACTTTGACCGAGTATGACCCAGATCACCCCAGACTGGGAGAGACCGGATTTACAATGCCTATGACACCAAGCGCCCGTTCTATTCTTTCCACACCATCCCTGATTGGAGGTAAATTCCCTTTACAATGCATCCCATAGGATGGTGTGATTACCGAATTCACAAACTAAACAGTTGTGTTTTTACCATGCAGCCCTTCTTGGACCGACCACGACATCGGACCTTGACCCCGTGGTCCCATAAGTGGTTACGTCTGGGCGAGACCCTACGAAAGCGCAGTCTGGAGGAGAAGGGGATCAGCTTGACACGTTGTCGGATATACGGATAACCTCCAGTCTTTATGAGGGCCTGATGGATGAAGGGGAGATGGTTGATGGACAGAGCTTTCATGCCAGAGGTTCAGTGGAGGCCGACGTGACTTCAATGGCGGCTATGGTGGAAGCTTAGAAAGACAAGATGGTGGCTAAGAGCGAAGAAGTGGAGGAGAAGAGAGAGCTTGACGAGGCTGACAAGAAGGAGGTCCTAATGAAGACTAGGCAAGATGTTGAGGCGAGGGCTGCCGACAATCTCACGAAGAAGAGAGCCGATGTGGAGGTTGAGAAGAAGAGGGCCAATGATGAGGCCTGGAAGAAGGGGGAAGATGAGGAAGCACAGAAGAGGGCTACTGAGTCCCTCGAGAAAACCAAAGTTGGTGATGTCATGCCGCATAGGTACCAAAAGCTTGTTGTGCGGAGGGCTGCCAAAGAGGCTAAGGAGAAAGCTGAGCGATAAGGCAAGGCGGTATATGAGACGAGCGACGCTGTTGTCGGCCTCAATACTATGGGTGCCCCCGAGCCCATGCCGCATGCTACCCTCATTGATATTACCGAGGTCTCTAGTGGTGATGGGATGAGCGAGAGACGTCTCCCGGCTTCTCATGAATCGACCACTTCTCGGAGGGGTCGAGATGGAAAGAGCAGGTCAGGTAAGAAGAGGCCCGGTGCAAAGGATGAACCACCGAGTGCTGAATCTGCAAAAAAGAATAAGCACAAGCACAAAAGGAAGAAACATGATTAGTGTTCGAAACCTTATTTGGAGTTACCGTTCATTTTGGTAGTGTTGGCCGGTATTTTACACGAGTAGGGCCCTCGCTTTTGGTTTTTCAAGACATGGTGCGGTTCTCATGTACACCGTGTTATTAGAAAGTAAGTTGTTTAGACACGTAGTATGTTCTAGTGTGTGTGTGTTTTAATTGAAATATGGATTAGTAAAGATCACAATTTGTGTTAAGTGTTTGGATGTTCCTCTTATGGTTTCGGGCGTCTCGTACTTGCATAAGCATACATATTGTTACACCTAACAAAAAAATCGATTGTGTACCACGCTCTGGGTCAATTATTCTAGAGGGGTGTGATTATGTGACAGGTAAACCTAAAGAGAAATGGATTTACTTATTCTATCCTAGATAATTGTAACGAACTGGGATTTTTGACCCAGAAAATCAACATAAACCCATGTTAATTATTCAGGCATCGAACATTCCAGATCATTAATAGAAAGAAGTTAGAGGGTGAGAATAGATAAGATAGAAAATTAGAATAGAAGAAGAAGAAGAACACAATCAACATCAGAGTAATACGAATCTCGCAGCGGAACGAATAAAATATAATATACAACATAACTTGAAATCGAAAGCAGTGTATATATATCAGAGTACAACACTTACATCACAGCGGAAATAACAATAGTTATATAACCCTTAAGCCTCCTGCTCCAAGCTCTTCACACATACCTGTAATCCTGACTACTTGACTGCCCGTACAAATTTGGGCACCCAAGAGTTTAGGGAAAACAAAACAAAATAAACTCTGGGTCAGTCATGGGACTAGTGTGAGTAAACTCAAATCTTTTGTTTAACTTTTCAAAATCCTTTTCAAAAGAAAAGATAATCGTAAGACCAATCCACACATAAATACGGAAGGTTTTTACCTTACGATAACCCAAATCATTTGGAAATCATATCTTATCTGATATTATAATAATGTCTAATCACAAGTAATTAACAATCTAGTAGAACGCTTGCATCTCACGCTCCACATATATAGTATATAATCAAAAACCGCGGGCGCTTATTGGAGATTGGATTCCAACTTGACAAGGTATGGGACCACCTTCCGAACGTGTATCTCTAGAGGCGAATACACTGGGTTCAACAAGAACATCTTGCAACCCGGCCCACACATGACCGACCACTCATTTCGCTTGAGTGTATCGAATGTATATCACCAACGATTGGGATCAGCAATCGTCTCCCGATAAGGGACAGCATCGATAGATTTAAGAACAAAAGGAATTTCTCTAGATAGGTGATCATACATCCTAATGGGAGCGACCCACTTAGCCATGCTGCCTGCCCGATTTCTGTCATTTCCCGGCTGATGAGGCTTGAGGTCATTACGTATCTTTTGAAACACTTGACCACCATTCACTTTGAATGCCACATCGTCATACCCGTCAAATCACAAATTGATTTCCCCAAAAATACCACGGGTATAAAGCTAAGAAAAACAAATTTCTCCGCCACCAAACGTAAATACGTTTGAAGAGATCAACTTATGCGATATGTTAGATATACTCTGTCAGACATTCGTCCATTCACGTTTGTCCTGGGACTGGATAAACCGAAGGCACTATTCTGTAAATAGGATAGCCCTAGCATAACTCCGTCTTCAATATTTGGTCGCAACGCTAACGTCCATACAAAGTGGTTTCCAGATAATGAATCTGATCTCGATCTCTCCGTATTGATGACGGAAAAATGGTCAAAAACTTCGATAGTCGGTGATTTAACTATCAAAGAAAAACAGGTGTGCAACCAACGATATTTTTTTCCGGATGGAAATCCTATCGACCAATCATCATTCATCATTTATCTTTTTTTAATTAACCTATTATAAATTTATCCATTTTCCCTTTTCTATATACTCGTAAATCCTTATTTTTTAATTTTAGAAAATATACTTTATACATCATTTGGAAGACGTCGCCATATTTCCATCCATTTCTTATTTCCTATATTGGAAAAAACATTTCTGATCCTTATTCGGAAAACATTTCCAAATGTCCTTTATTGGATTTAAACAGATGTTTAAACAAACACATCGTTATGCCAAACTAACCCATTATGGTCATTAACTCAATTTACTTAACCAACTTTCACTATCGAACCTTATCCACTTCTTAGTTAAAACCGAAGTCAATCAAGTTGGGGTATAATTACCTCTCAGACCTTAACAGAACGACATTTCTAACCTCGAAATAAACAAGGTTCAAACTTTAAATCTTCAAGAAACTTTCTTGCGAAACTCTCGGATTTTTGTTTATGAATCCACTCCCTTTTACAAAATCATTTGATCATAACTATAATGTTATAACACCATGCTTTCAAAACATATTAAGTTAAATATAGCTTTTATATCTTAATTTGGATAAATGACAAACAACAAATTTATTAACAAACAAGTAAGACTTGATTTGAAACAGAAAGTAAACATTACTCCCCTTGATTTGATATAATCGAATTCCCATATATAATTCACTCTCGAATAATCACTATCCGATGACTCTCTTTCGAATTAACTATATTCGATTTCTCTATTAGAATAACTATTATTTGATAATCCTTTTCTACGAATAACTATATTCGAAAATCTCTCTTCGAATAAACCATATTCGTTAATCCTCTCCTTCGAACAACTATATTCGATTCAACGCACTTCGAATGAACTATATTCAATTACTCTTCTCGAATAAACTATGTCCGATAACTCCACTTCGAATAAACGATATTGTACTACTTTCCTTCTGCTAACTCTATTTACTTGACTATCCCGAACTTGATTAGTTACATTTGAATAACACTAATTCGATTTAACTCCAATTGATTTACTCTAATTGATTTACCATAACTGGTTAACTCCAGCTGATTAACTCTAACTGGTTGACTCTTACCGATTAACTCTAATGATTTACTATGATTGATTAACTCAAACTCGACTTATTTAACTCCTATCGATTTACTAATATTCTATTTAACTTCATTCGCTTGACTATAGATCGCAGCGATCACAATGGTTACGCCTGATTCCCTCAGGAAACATCCGACCGCCGTAGGCTATCTGCAGCCCTGCGAGTTACGCTAGCAGTCGTACGCAATGGCCAATCTTCCTGAATAACTATGTTTGATCAGCTCTAATTGAATAACAAATATCCAATTTATTTCTAATTCGATTAACTAAGTTCAATTTTCCTTATCTGGTCAACTCTATATTCGAATAACTAACCTCTGATTACTCTATTCGACTAACTCTATTAATTACAAATATCTCCTTTTCTATTTGTCCATATTTATTTATATAAATATTTCCTTTATATAACTCCCTTTATTTTCTAAATTAATGATTCCTTTTATAACTCTATTTATTTTCCAAATAATTATTTCTATTAAATCTATTTGCAAATATTTTACAAATATTCCCTCTTTACATTTTATTTATAAAAAGTTTTACAATATTCCTCTTTCCAATCCCATTTGTAAATGTTTACAAATGTTTCTCCTTTCTATTCTCTTTTCAATTCTATTGTAATTGTTTTTGTTTACAAATATTTCCCTTGCAATTCTCTTTATTTCATATAAATAATTTCATTTATAAAATTCTATTTATTTTATATAAATATTCCATTTATATAATTCTATTTATTTCTCAAATAATCGCTTTTCTAACTTTATTTATTTTTCCAAACTATTACCTTTTATAATTATATTTATTTCATATATAAATATTTCCTCTTATATAAAATCCACTGATTTCATATAAACATTTTATTTTCAAAATACACTTTGAAATTTCCTTATTACTTTCCAGTATTTCATATGGTATTCAAAATAACAAATCAAAGGATTAAACATTATCCAAACACACACTATCAATAACAGATTTTATACTACATCATCTATCAGAATATAAAAAAAACAATAAATTAAATGTTGAGGAACCCAGTTGGGTCCCTCCAACCTGTTTCCCTACATCCACAGATGTCAGTCAACACAAATATAAAATATTCTGATAAACAGAGTCAATACTTCGATACGATTTATATATATCGTTATCGATAATTTCAGCCAACTGACTAGCAGTTCAACCAAACAACCAACACATAACAAAACAACCAATAATTTCAATTCTAATAATACTTTATAGAAATATAAATTGATCAGAGTAAGTGAGAGTTACTCACATTGGGCGGTGGTCGTTAAATAACGATATTTCGGTCTTTGATTTGATTCAGGCGTTTGATTTTACCATAAATCCAAACGAACCCCAATTCACCCTCGGTCAGTTCCATGGTGTAGCTACCGTCTATACGATCCCAACTGATCTAACGGTTTGAAATTCTGATATCATACGATTAAGATATTAATTTTATAAGTTTGGATGCAATTTAATTTAAATCAAACCAATTAAATTTCTTCGGCGGGCCTTACCGAATTTAATCCGGCCCATCAACCCTTAAGTTACCAGATCCGCACCCCTTTAAGTCTTTCTTCCCCAATCCGTGAACTACCAGGTCCGCTCCTCCACCATTTGCGTGCCTTCCACCACCAGTTCCTCCTCCCACATACCACCGATCACCACAAAAACCCCACCAATACACTCCTCTTCCAAACCTCAATCCCCTGGACCCCAAAATGAAGCATTCGGTGTATCTAAGAGCATCCCGTCGTCGGCTCCTTCATGTGGTGCTACAGCGAGACCATCGAACAAAATAACGACGGAAATCCCAAAAATTTCCCCAACCGAAACCAAATCCAACGATAAACCCAAAAACAATATCCAACCCATGAATCCGAACTCCCACGTCCCCCAATTTCAAACCCTAACCGTCGTACTTGAAAACTGAACCCCCGAAATTGCTGTCACACCCTTTGAAACAGACCTCGATTCGAAGCTCTTCACCTCAGGAATCCCACGAGATGGGTTTCATGATTTATGGATTTTTTCTTGATTTTATTTTGATTTTAGATTAAGGATTGTTGCTGTATAATTTTTACGATGGTGGCGGCGCTCTTTTGGTCAGAGAGAAAAATACTTTTAGGGTTAGAAGGAGTAACCAGTATTTATAGGATGATAAAAATATTTTTTTATTCGAGTTTCTATATTTATTTTAAGCTATCGCTGCTAGTATATGCTGTTTAAAAATTCATGTGATCACCCATGATACCCAAAAATCACCAAACTGGACATGCACCTTCAGTTTGATATTACGGTCCCAACGAAACTGGTTTCGTCGAATTCCGACTCCATATGCCCACACAGCGTATTTTTAACCATTAAAATACTGACTGTTTTTCACTCTAAAAATCCGTATGGCCACATACTGACTCTAAAAATCATGAAACTTGGAATCTAATAATAATTTGATATTGCGGATCCAACAAAATTAGTTTCGTCGAATTCTGAGGTCGTTTGCAAAAGTGGCTATTTTTAAAGCTCAAAATAACCTATTTAAATATATAAATATATTTAAAAACATTTAAATTAAATAAAAATAATTAATATTATCGTATATATTCAAAATAGAATATCATACTGCTACACTGGGATTTATAACTCGATATTTCAAATCCAATGTTACATCAATATTCGATTTATATTCAAAAATCCATTTTAAAATATAAATAAATCGATATAAATTATAAAGAAATTCCATAGCGACTTTTCTGAAATTTGATTTGGACACATATCAAAATCTACATGACGAAATCCCGATTTTTCTCTTCCACTAGAAAAATATACTTCACTAGCTCCTAACGTTTCTTGTTTCACAGAAATCCGATTTAAAACGGCATCTGTATATTCGGTTGAAGTTCAAATCGCCAAATAGTGAACTGCCGCACCATTCCGAGCTCGATTTTAATTATAATAGAATTATATGTTCAAACTGTCGTTCGAATAATATATTCGTTATTCTAATTCAATTCTAAACTGAATTAAATATCACCGATGATCCAATTCACACTATTTTGTGAATCCCACTATTTCTGACTATTTCAGAAATTAAATATATTATTATATTATTTTATTTTAATTAAATATTCAATAATATTTAATTCTGGTCATTTTAAATAGCCAAACCTTTTATTCAAATAATTAAATAAATTAATTATATCGTTGAAAAATGCGGGTCGTTGCATTCTTCGCCCCTTAAAATAATTTCGTCCTCGAAATTGCTAAAGTAGAAGACCGACCCTATTTAACTGGTTTAAAAATTATCCATTCACTTTTAATTTCAATTAATTTATTTCGATTAACGAAAATTTTCAAAAATTCTGGAGATTTTCTAACACCCGAAATTTCCAGAAAATTTCGCCATAACCTCCTTTGTACTGGTCAATAGCTCAAACTCCAATTCGCCTCTCTAGGCCTTCTTCAACCCAAAAGAAAATCAAACAGCCAAGTGGCTTGCCAAATAGGCTCATAAATCTCATCAACTTATATGAATATAAATATGTACCTTTTTGTCGGGCATATCATTAAATCCTTTCATTCTGCTGCCAATCCAACATATACAACTGTCATCCCAGTCAAACTCAAATCACTTTTATCTTCAACACACCCATTTGCTTATCCAAGCCAAATCCCAATCAAATTGCAATTCCAATCTCAAATTCCAATTTTATTTTGCTCAACAATTCATTTACATTCTAGATTATCTCTAATCTAGTCCAATTCTACTTGATACCATTCTATTTCGATTCAATTCAATTTCCACTGGACTGGTTTCACTTCAATTTCAAATTTGCTTTCACAAATTTCTATTTAATTTGTGTTTATTTCAAATAGTCTGTTTTTGGGAGTTTTTAAACAGCTTAGCCTTTTCCAAAAATCAAATTATTCATTTGGAATATCAAAACAATTCAAAAACAAAAAATTTGGTAGTAATCCGTCACTAGCAAACTCGAAAATGAACACTGATGATGTGGCCAGCATCATCAGAGTCATTTCCTAGCTATCGAAGTGAGTTCAATACTATATCACTTTCAAAACCATATCTAAACATTTTCAATTTGAAATCTTTTTCGAAATATCATTCACGATACTTGTAAACAATTTAAAATCTCCCAGGATTTTAAAATTTTCTTATATTCAATTCAAATCCATTTACAAACACTTCTCCCTACTTTCAGAATTTTGATTCCAATTCTAATTTAATTCATATTTAATTAATCTGCTTTTATATACTACCTTTACACGAGTTCTGTTTGGTTATTTACATAACCATTTCAATATAATCAACCAACACATCCAATATATGATGATAATTCCAAGTGACACCTTTCTTTTATATCAAAATATATTTGGGTAAAATTATATCATTTACCCTCTTTCAAAGCATAATGTGTCTACCCATCGTATTCAAGTGTTTATAAAGTTCCTACCGATACAGTGGATCAAACTGATCGATCAGAACTCATAAACAACTCAACCAATAGATCTACACAATATAAAACATTGTTATTCAAATCTACAAATACGTTCACTCGTATATGTACACTCAGACTCAATCTAAGGCATTACTAGCCCAATCTCTACTGAGTCACGCCACAGAGCCAAGGTAATTCTCTTAACCTTCAGCTCTGATACCACTGTAACGAACTGGGATTTTTGACCCAGAAAATCAACATAAACCCATGTTAATTATTCAGGCATCGAACATTCCAGATCATTAATAGAAAGAAGTTAGAGGGTGAGAATAGATAAGATAGAAAATTAGAATAGAAGAAGAAGAAGAACACAATCAACATCAGAGTAATACGAATCTCGCAGTGGAACGAATAAAATATAATATACAACATAACTTGAAATCGAAAGCAGTGTATATATATCAGAGTACAACACTTACATCACAGCGGAAATAACAATAGTTATATAATCCTGAAGCCTCCTGCTCCAAGCTCTTCACGCATACCTGTAATCCTGACTACTTGACTGCCCGTACAAATTTGGGCACCCAAGAGTTTAGGGAAAACAAAACAAAATAAACTCTGGGTCAGTCATGGGACTGGTGTGAGTAAACTCAAATCTTTTGTTTAACTTTTCAAAATCCTTTTCAAAAGAAAAGATAATCGTAAAACCAATCCACACATAAATACGGACGGTTTTTACCTTACGATAATCCAAATCATTTGGAAATCATATCTTATCTGATATTATAATAATGTCTAATCACAAGTAATTAACAATCTAGTAGAACGCTTGCATCTCACGCTCCACATATATAGTATATAATCAAAAACCGCGGGCGCTTATTGGAGATTGGATTCAAACTTGACAAGGTATGGAACCACCTTCTGAACGTGTATCTCTAGAGGTGAATACACTGGGTTCAACAAGAACATCTTGCAACCCGGCCCACACATGACCGACCACTCATTTCGCTTGAGTGTATCGAATGTATATCACCAACGATTGGGATCAGCAACCGTCTCCCGATAAGGGACAGCATCGATAGATTTAAGAACAAAAGGAATTTCTCTAGATAGGTGATCATACATCCTAATGGGAGCGACCCACTTAGCCATGCTGCCTGCCCGATTTCTGTCATTTCCCGGCTGATGAGGCTTGAGGTCATTACGTATCTTTTGAAACACTTGACCACCATTCACTTTGAATGCCACATCGTCATACCCGTCAAATCACAAATTGATTTCCCCAAAAATACCACGGGTATAAAGCTAAGAGAAACGAATTTCTCCGCCACCAAACGTAAATACGTTTGAAGAGATCAACTTACGCGATCTGTTAGATATACTCTGTTAGACATTCGTCCATTCACGTTTGTCCTGGGACTGGATAAACCGAAGGCACTATTCTGTAAATAGGATAGCCCTTGCATAACTCCGTCTTCAATATTTGGTCGCAACGCTAACGTCCATACAGAGTGGTTTCCAGATAATGAATCTGATCTCGATCTCTCCGTATTGATGACGGAAAAATGGTCAAAAACTTCGATAGTCGGTGATTTAACTATCAAAGAAAAACAGGTGTGCAACCAATGATATTTTTTTCCGGATGGAAATCCTATCGACCAATCATCATTCATCATTTATCTTTTTTTAATTAACCTATTATAAATTTATCCATTTTCCCTTTTCTATATACTCGTAAATCCTTATTTTTTAATTTTAGAAAATATACTTTATACATCATTTGGAAGACGTCACCATATTTCCTTCCATTTCTTATTTCCTATATTGGAAAAAACATTTCTGATCCTTATTCGGAAAACATTTCCAAATGTCCTTTATTGGATTTAAACAGATGTTTAAACAAACACATCGTTATGCCAACCTAACCCATTATGTTCATTAACTCAATTTACTTAACCAACTTTCACTATCGAACCTTATCCACTTCTTAGTTAAAACCGAAGTCAATCAAGTTGGGGTATAATTACCTCTCAGACCTTAACTGAACGACATTTCTAACCTCGAAATAAACAAGGTTCAAACTTTAAATCTTCAAGAAACTTTCTTGCGAAAATCTCGGATTTTTGTTTATGAATCCACTCCCTTTTACAAAATCATTTGATCATAACTATAATGTTATAACTCCATGCTTTCAAAACATATTAAGTTAAAAATAGCTTTTATATCTTAATTTGGATAAATGACAAACAACAAATTTATTAACAAACAAGTAAGACTTGATTTGAAACAGAAAGTAAACATTACTCCCCTTGATTTGATATAATCGAATTCCCATATATAATTCACTCTCGAATAATCACTATCCGATGACTCTCTTTCGAATTAACTATATTCGATTTCTCTAGTAGAATAACTATTATTTGATAATCCTTTTCTTCGAATAACTATATTCGAAAATCTCTCTTCGAATAAACAATATTCGTTAATCCTCTCCTTCGAACAACTATATTCGATTCAACGCACTTCGAATGAACTATATTCAATTACTCTTCTCGAATAAACTATGTCCGATAACTCCACTTCGAATAAACGATATTGGACTACTTTCCTTCTGCTAACTCTATTTACTTGACTATCCCGAACTTGATTAGTTACATTTGAATAACTCTAATTCGATTTAACTCCAATTGATTTACTCTAATTGATTTACCATAACTGGTTAACTCCAGCTGATTAACTCTAACTGGTTGACTCTTACCGATTAACTCTAATGATTTACTATGATTGATTAACTCAAACTCGACTTATTTAACTCCTATCGATTTACTAATATTCTATTTAACTTCATTCGCTTGACTCTAGATCGCAGCGATCACAATGGTTACGCCTGATTCCCTCAGGAAACATCCGACCGCCGTAGGCTATCTGCAACCCTGCGAGTTACGCTAGCAGTCGTACGCAATGGCCAATCTTTCTGAATAACTATGTTTGATCAGCTCTAATTGAATAACAAATATCCAATTTATTTCTAATTCGATTAACTAAGTTCAATTTTCCTTATCTGGTCAACTCTATATTCGAATAACTAACCTCTGATTACTCTATTCGACTAACTCTATTAATTACAAATATCTCCTTTTCTATTTGTCCATATTTATTTATATAAATATTTCCTTTATATAACTCCCTTTATTTTCTAAATTAATGATTCCTTTTATAAATCTATTTATTTTCCAAATAATCATTTCTATTAAATCTATTTGCAAATATTTTACAAATATTCCCTCTTTACATTTTATTTATAAAAAGTTTTACAATATTCCTCTTTCCAATCCCATTTGTAAATGTTTACAAATGTTTCCCCTTTCTATTCTCTTTTCAATTCTATTGTAATTGTTTTTGTTTACAAATATTTCCCTTGCAATTCTCTTTATTTCATATAAATAATTTCATTTATAAAATTCTATTTATTTTATATAAATATTCCATTTATATAATTCTATTTATTTCTCAAATAATCCCTTTTCTAACTTTATTTATTTTTCCAAACTATTACCTTTTATAATTATATTTATTTCATATATAAATATTTCCTCTTATATAAAATCCACTGATTTCATATAAACATTTTATTTTCAAAATACACTTTGAAATTTCCTTATTACTTTCCAGTATTTCATATGGTATTCAAAATACCAAATCAAAGGATTAAACATCATCCAAACACACACTATCAATAACAGATTTTATACTACATCATCTATCAGAATATAAAAAAAACAATAAATTAAATGTTGAGGAACCCAGTTGGGTCCCTCCAACCTGTTTCCTTGCATCCACGTATGTCAGTCAACACAAATATAAAATATTCTGATAAACAGAGTCAATACTTCGATACGATTTATATATATCGTTATCGATAATTTCAGCCAACTGACTAGCAGTTCAACCAAACAACCAACACACAACAAAACAACCAATAATTTCAATTCTAATAATACTTTATAGAAATATAAATTGATCAGAGTAAGTGAGAGTTACTCACATTGGGCGGTGGTCGTTAAATAACGATATTTCGGTCTTTGATTTGATTCAGGCGATTGATTTTACCATAAATCCAAACGAACCCCAATTCACCCTCGGTTAGTTCCATGGTGTAGCTACCGTCTATACGATCCCAATGGATCTAACGGTTTGAAATTCTGGTATCATACGATTAAGATATTAATTTTATAAGTTTGGATGCAATTTAATTTAAATCAAACCAATTAAATTTCTTCGGCGGGCCTTACCAAATTTAATCCGGCCCATCAACCCTTAAGTTACCAGATCCGCACCCCTTTAAGTCTTTCTTCCCCAATCCGTGAACTACCAGGTCCGCTCCTCCACCATTTGCGTGCCTTCCACCACCAGTTCCTCCTCCCACATACCACCGATCACCACAAAACCCCACCAATACACTCCTCTTCCAAACCTCAATCCCCTGGACCCCAAGATGAAGCATTCGGTGTATCCAAGAGCATCCCGTCGTCGGCTCCTTCATGTGGTGCTACAGCGAGACCATCGAACAAAATAACGACGGAAATCCCAAAAATTTCCCCAACCGAAACCAAATCCAACTATAAACCCAAAAACAATATCCAATCCATGAATCCGAACTCCCACGTCCCCCAATTTCAAACCCTAACCGTCGTACTTGAAAACCGAACCCCCGAAATTGCTGTCGCACCCTTTGAAACAGACCTCGATTCGAAGCTCTTCACCTCAGGAATCCCACGAGATGGGTTTCATGATTTATGGATTTTTTCTTGATTTTATTTTGATTTTAGATTAAGGATTGTTGCTGTATAATTTTTACGATGGTGGCGGCGCACTTTTGGTCAGAGAGAAAAATGCTTTTAGGGTTAGAAGGAGTAACCAGTATTTATAGGATGATAAAAATATTTTTTTTATTCGAGTTTCTATATTTATTTTAAGCTATCGCTGCTAGTATATGCTGTTTAAAAATTCATGTGATCACCCATGATACCCAAAAATCACCAAACTGGACATGCACCTTCAGTTTGACATTACGGTCCCAACGAAACTGGTTTCGTCGAATTCCGACTCCGTATGCCCACACAGCGTATTTTTAACCATTAAAATACTGACTGTTTTTCACTCTAAAAATCCGTATGGCCACGTACTGACTCTAAAAATCATGAAACTTGGAATCTAACAATAATTTGATATTGCGGATCCAACAAAATTAGTTTCGTCGAATTCTGAGATCGTTTGCAAAAGTGGCTATTTTTAAAGCTCAAAATAACCTATTTAAATATATAAATATATTTAAAAACATTTAAATTAAATAAAAATAATTAATATTATCGTATATATTCAAAATAGAATATCATACTGCTACACTGGGATTTATAACTCGATATTTCAAATCAAATGTTACATCAATATTCGATTTATATTCAAAAATCCATTTTAAAATATAAATAAATCGATATAAATTATAAAGAAATTCCATAGCGACTTTTCTGAAATTTGATTTGGACACATATCAAAATCTACATGACGAAATCCCGATTTTTCTCTTCCACTAGAAAAATATACTTCACTAGCTCCTAACGTTTCTTGTTTCACAGAAATCCGATTTAAAACGGCTTCTATATATTCGGTTGAAGTTCAAATCGCCAAATAGCGAACTGCCGCGCCATTCCGAGCTCGATTTTAATTATAATAGAATTATATGTTCAAACTGTCGTTCGAATAATATATTCGTTATTCTAATTCAATTCTAAACTGAATTAAATATCACCGATGATCCAATTCACACTATTTTGTGAATCCCACTATTTCTGACTATTTCAGAAATTAAATATATTATTATATTATATTATTTTAATTAAATATTCAATAATATTTAATTCTGGTCATTTTAAATAGCCAAACCCTTTATTCAAATAATTAAATAAATTAATTATATCGTTGAAAAATGCGGGTCGTTACACTAATGTTCAAATCGAAACATTGAAATTGGTAGTTTCCAAAATCAAATGGAAAATATCTATGTGTGTAGAAGATTAGATACCGGTGAACGACTCGTCCGGAAAGGGAAGAGATTGGAGGGAACATTTGCGATTGGGTGGGGAATCAAAGGTGACGTGATTTTAGGTTTAAACTTCAGGGAAAAAATTTGCGCTAAAATTCCTCATAGCAGAAGAATACAGTGAGGTGGCTGTCACTAATTGGATGATGGAGTAATGTTTTAGATAGCAAGCAGAAATTGGTTTGAACCGTTTGGATTAAATCAACATCTATGGTTGTTTATTTGTTTATTCTGATAATGTGGATTGCTGACCTAGATTGTATTTATGTAAAGCTATGCTTTGAAGTAGCATTGCACGTCACAGCACTAAAATTCCAACTGCAATAGTGAATTTACGTCTAATGCAACAACATATGAATATTGTGGCAGAAGATGAAAGAAAGCGTAGCTTTCACCACATTTTTCATGCAACCTACACATATTAGTGTTGAATATGCCCACTTTTGTAGTGGTGATATTTTTAGAGTTTGTGCCCTAGAGGCAATCTGTTAGATGTGAATAATAATAACATTGTTATTGTTATGTTTTATATGGAATAAAATGTTCTGTTATTTTATATTTACCGTGTAATATAAATATTAAAATAATAGAAGTCCTTAGAATAATAATAGGGGATTATATAGTTCGAGTAAGACAGAACTTGAGATTATATGATATGTCAAGTAATATAATTCTTAAATGTCCCTAGCTGAGTTTTATTGTTTATACAGGACAACAATAAAGCGTTGAGACTAGTATATTGATTGACTAATGATCACATCTCATTGATCATTAATATATGTGATATTAAAGTCAAGATATAAATACGTTTTAGAGAATAACGTATTGGGCTAACCCACCGTGAGATAACTACATGGAATATAATCAACGGTATCATAAGTTGTTCTCATAGTGATAGTGATGTAATGGTCCTCTGACCTGAAATCATTATAATTTTATTCGAGAATATTTGTGTTTTGATACCATCTAAAGTTATTTCGTAACAGAGTAATGATAACGGTGATTATTGGTATATCTCGAATCGAATGAAAATTATGAATGATCTAGATGGAATTTAACCCTACGATATATTTGTAGTGATATCCATGGGCCTCTTGATTGAGTGAGACTGTGAAATGCATGGCTGTGCTCAAATATTGATTTGTTCCGAACAGTCTACTCATTGATCAAGAAAACAGATTAAATTATAAAGAGGATGATACGATCCATGCCTCCAGTTTAATCTTGGATATAACGGTTAAAAGGATTAAATTATATCGATACACTATTCACAAAGGTCATATCGTATCATTGATATTGTTGTAGCTTGGGTAGCAGTGATGTATTACTAGATGTCGCTCACTGTTTATAGTTTAAATGTTTAAATTGTTGTCAACGCTACAACAACCTATAGGGTCACACTTATAAGCGTTGCAAATGGTGATAATGTTTAAATAAAAGATATCAAAAGGGTTTTGACAAATTCTTTTATTTAAAAGGGGAAGAACGGGTAATAAGGGATTTTAATATCGTATAGCACTTTATAAAAGGACGGGGTCACTTCTTTTTCTTGATTATCCGATTACAAAACCTTAGATCCAGATATTTCAACCTCTCGGCTAGTACCGAATTACTATTCTTCGATCTCGATAGTCGTATTCGAAGGCAAGGCTTGTGGATCTCCAATAGAGACGCTCGATTTCAAGCGTTCGGTTCGATTTGATCTGGAATTAGATTCAACAATTTCAAGCTCGCCCTTTTTTAATTTGATTCGGAAATCAGAAGAAAGGTACATGTTTTAATTCAGTTTTGAATTTGAACTCCATTCTTTATGTGTAAAACCTATTATTCCGCTGCTAATCGATCCCAATGAATTCCTTCAATGGTATTAAAGCCAGGTTACTTTCGAATTCAAATGTTGGGTTTAAAATCATGTATTCAATTCGTATTCAAAGTGAAAATTACTGTGTTGAGAACTCAGATGTAAGATCTATTGGATATGAATAATTGTAAATTCATATAGAATCAAAAGTTGTTTCTGTACAAATCAGCACGGTGATTGTTACAGAAATGATGATAAATATATATCTAATTTCGAATTAGATCTGTCATATATATATATGGATATATATATTAACCTGAATGCTCTGTTGGAATCCATGACTTTGTTAAGTTATAATCTGAATGTTAGTATGTGTTTGGATATGCTTTAGTGAATTGATCCATGGCAGTAAAACAGTTTCTTTTATTATCATTAGGATAATATTTTCTAACCTTTGGATGATTGTTTAAATCCAATTCTGTTTTATATGGATTATTTAGATTTGTTTGTTACAGCTAAACGATTTAGATCATTGCATTTGTTCCTAACAGCTTAATTAAGCCTATTATCTTGTTTTTCATGTCTATATACAAATCTGGATTTTGTTTAGATATGTTTTCAGAAATCTATATTTACAGTTTTAACAAATAATCTTGTAAATTGAGATCAATAAAGTATGATTCAATTATATTTTCAGAGTGGATTCCACAAAAATCAGTTTAGAGAAACATGATTCTGTGATTCATCAACTCTGGGACTATTTTGTTTCCACATGAGACTGTTAATATATAGATATTAGGTGATGATTAGTTATTATTAAATCTGTAAATGCTAAACAGAACATACCAGTAATTCGGTTATACTAGGCTGAAATGAAGTTATAAAATCTGGTATTAAATTTGTTCATATATTTGTATATACAATAAAAGTGTTTCTTCGGTATATACATTCATATGTTCAGTTAACTAGCCAGACAGTTTTGTAAATAATGCTCTAAATAGTTGTATTTACTCATACATCTAAGATAGATGCTCCACATGCATATGTATACTGATATGAATCTGATAATACACATTTGTTTAATTTTCTGTATATCATCACCCTGTAATTAACTGTTGGATATTATGAGATAAATCCAAGATCTATTTTGTTTTATGATATGCTGATATGCACTTGGGCTGATTGACCATTAAATTATACTAAAATGTTTGCTAGGTATAGTGTTTTGAGCTAAAACATATCAAATCTGGTTTACTTAAAATTGTGATATCTACCTGTATATCATTACACTTCATATTATATAACAGTGACTATTTGATATAATACTGTTACATGTAAGTTATCTGGACTCTTTTCATTCTGTTCTATTTGCTTTTATGATTTAGTCGAAAATGTTTTGATAAATCTGCAAACTGGATGCTAATATGCTCTACATGTATGCATATAAATTCTGTTGAATTGATGAATAATTTGTTTTGGATAAATGAAGTGTGAGCTCTTATACAATGATGCAATACATGGTTAAATTTCATGCGCCATCTATCTGTTTGTGATTATGCCAATGTTATTATTTTAACATGCTTTTGTAAGCTGAAATGAAATCATCCGTGTATTGCATGTGTAATTTGATTATATTGTGTAAAGGTTTTTGCATAGGAATATGCCCTTTGTAGTTGATGTTCGTTAATTTCTGGAATCTTTTCAGATCTGTAAAATCAATTTCTGATTTTTTGGAGGTCATTACTTCATGTATGATGTATGTGAGAATGTTCTGTTGCATCAGCTTATGGTTTTAAAACTGTTGTGTTTTTGAATATGTCATAAGTTTTAATTTTACTAAGTTACATCATTGATCTTTCTGAATGGGGAGTCTAATACATTGTCATTTACAAAATTGTTTTGTTTATGGCTTGCCCATTTTAAAAGGAATCTGGTATATTCAACTATATTGTGTAAATTTTAATGTGATAATAGACACTTTTAATTAATTTTATAAATATAAAATTTGTCCATTTCAAAATGTATAAATAACATGGTTTGCCAATTTGAATTTAAAATCCCTTATAAAACTATTGTTTATATTAAGTAAAGGTGACGTCTTCCAATAATACACTCATCAATGTCCAAAATGACTAGATGTAGGTAATGCCAAAGCATTGTGCATCCTTTTATTTTGGTTATATGCGACGGAGTAAAAGCGATACTTGAAATGTATTATTGGGTCTAACTTAACTGAGCTGCATAATAAGATTATGTCTTAGAGACAAACAGCATGAATTATTCTATAATTTGAGCACATGAATAATACTGAAGAAAATTCGACATGCGATCCAAGAGTTATATATGTGATATAATTGGCATAAGATGACTACCTAAAAGATTGTGTTTTGGGGATTTTCCAAAGCAGATTCAAAATATGATTAGATATGGATCTTGGAACACCTTAATATACATATGCTGATATATATATATATATATAAAAATATAAGGATGTTGATTTGAGTGGGAGCATATTTATTTTGTTTATACATTTAAATTAATATAGCAATGAATGTTACCATTTTGATTATCAAAATTATTAATCAATTTTTTTATCTCCTGTAGATACTAAATGGCAAGCACCACCAATAATAATTTATCACTTAGGTCTATTCCTGAAAAAGAAAAACTAAATGGAATTAATTTCCTAGACTGGCACCGAAATTTTATGATTGTCCTCAAGCAAGAAAGGAAGCTGTATGTACTTGATGGGCCCACTCCATAGGCTCCACCAAGTACTGCACCCCGTGTAGATTTTAATGCTCATAAGAAACAACAAGACGATGCTCTTGATGTTAGTTGTCTCATGCTAGCAACCATGAATCCTGTGCTTTAGAAGCAACACGAGTTCAAGGATGCTTATGATATGATCGAGCACCTTAAGAAGTTGTTCGAAGGGCATGTTCGTCAAGAAAGGTATGACACGAGCAAAGACTATATCACTACAAGATGGGTGAAAAGGAACCCGTTGGTCCACACGTCCTGAAGATGATTGGTTATATAGAGTATCTCGAGAGGTTAGGGTTTCCTTTGACACCGGAAGCTCAAACCGATCTTGTGCTCCAATCATTAAACAGTATGTATTCACAATTTATTATGACTTATCTCACGAATGAGATTGAGAAGCCCTTGACTGAGTTATTGAGCATGTTAAGAACTGCTGAGAATAACATGAAAAAGGCAGAACCGGCTGCCATGATGTTGGTACAAATGGAGACTGCTAAACCCAAAGGCAAGGGCAAGAACAAGAAAATGCAGCTTAAGAAGACTGCTAATAGGACCAATTTCAAAAAGGGGTCAAAGCCTAAAGGAGGGGTTCCCAAAGAAGGTGATTGTCACCACTGCGGAAAGCCAGGTCACTGGAAATGCAACTGTTAAGCTTATTTCGAAGAACTAAAGAAGAACAAGGGAAGTTTGACTTCGCCCAATTCAGGTATAAATGTTATATATGTCAATTTATCTACTTCAACATCATGGTTATTAGGTACTGGATGTGGATCACATATCTATGTCAATTTGCAAGAAATGCAAATGAGTAGAGACTTAGTAGAAGGAGAAGTGGACTTACGTGTGGGGAATGGAGCAAAAGTTGCCGCATTAGCCACAGGAAGCTACCACTTGTCCTTTCCAACTGGATTAGTTTTAAAATTAGAAGATTGTTATTTTGTGCCTTCTATTAAGACAAATATTATTTCTGTTTCTTGTTTGGACATGTTAGGATTTTCATTTATAATAAAAGACCGATGTTGTTTATTTTATTTGAATGAGATATTTTATGGAAGTGCACAGTTAATTAATGGTCTCTATGTTCATAATTTTGATATGCCAGTTTATAACATTAATACCAAAAGGATTAAATCTAACGATTTAAATCCAACGTACCTTTGGCATTGTCGTCTAGGCCATGTAAACGAGAAACGCATATTAAAACTCCATAAAGATGGAATTTTGTATTCATTTGATTTAGAATCATTTGAACAATGCGAATCTTGTTTATTAGGCAAGATGACAAAAGCTCCTTTTACTAGACACGGTGAACGGGCTAAAGATGTATTGGAACTTATACATAGTGATGTATGTGGTCCAATGAGCACATCAGCTAGAGGCGGGTTTTATTACATCATTACATTTATTGATGATTTCAGTAGATATGGATATGTGTATCTTATGAAACACAAATTCGAATCCTTTGAAAAGTTCAAAGAATTCAAGAATGAAGTTCAAAACCAACTTGGTAAGAATATAAAAACTCGTCGAACTGATCGAGGAGGAGAATATTTGAGCCAAGAGTTCTATGACTATTTGAAAGAGTGTGATATTGTATCATAACTCACTCCGCCAGGAACACCACAATGGAATGGTGTATCCGAAAGGAGAAATCGCACCTTACTAGATATGGTACGGTCAATGATGAGTTAGACAGATCTTCCAATAAGTTTTTGGGGTCATGCCCTTGAAACAGCTGCATTCATACTTAATAGAGTACCCACTAAAATGGCTCAACAGACACCATATCAGATATGGACTGGGAATTGTCCCGTAGTCTCTTTTATGAGAATTTGGGGATGTGAGGCTTATGTTAAGCGTCTTGTCTCTGACAAGCTCGGACCCAAATCAGATAAGTGTTATTTTGTGGGATATCCAAAGGAAACAAAACGATATTATTTCTACAAACCTTTAGAGAATAAAGTGTTTATTGCCCGATTTTGTATTTTCATGGAAAAAGATTCAGTCTTTAAAACCTCAAATGGACCTCAAATGAGCCTACTTCTTACCAAGATGCTGTGAATGGACCAGAATATGAGAAATGGCTTGAAGCCATGAAATCTGAAATGGACTCCATGTACACCAACCAATTGTGGACTTTGGTTGGTCCATCTGACGGGGTAAAACCAATCGGGTGTAAGTGGGTTTTCAAGAAGAAAACTGACATGGATGGTAAGGTACATACTTATAAAGGCCGACTGGTGGCAAAAGGTTTCAAACAAGTTCAAGGTTTTGACTATGATGAAAATTTCTCCCCAGTGGCTAAGGTTAAATCCATTAGGATTATGCTTGCAATTGCAGCCTTTTACGATTACGAAATCTGGCAGATGGATGTCAAAACCGTATTCCTTAATGGGAATCTTATTGAGGATGTGTACATGACACAACCTGAAGGTTTTGTCAATCCAAAGGATGCTGGAAAGGTATGTAAACTATAGTGATCTATATATGGATTGAAGCAAGCATCTCGGAGTTGGAATCTTCGTTTTGATGAAACAGTCAAAGAGTTTGGCTTCATTAAAAACGAAGATGAACCCTTTGTATATAAGAAAATCAGTGGGAGTAGATTATATTCCTAGTATTATATGTGGATGACATATTACTTATTGGGAATAATGTTGATTCATTACAAGCAGTTAAGACATGGTTGGGGAAAAGTTTCACAATGAAAGACTTAGGCGAGGCATCCTATATTTTAGGTATTAAGATCTATAGAGATAGATCAAGAAAGTTAATAGGCCTAAGTCAGAGTACATACATTGATAAAGTGCTAAATAGATTTAGTATGCAAAAGGCAAAGAAAGGATACGTACCCATATCACATGGTGTATCACTTTCTAAGTCCCAATGTCCTAAATCATCAGAAGATAAGGAACGCAGGAAGATAATACCTTATGCTTCGGAAATTGGATCAATCATGTATGCAATGTTGTGTACTCGTCCAGATGTCTCCTACGCTTTAATTATGACAAGTAGATTCTAATCAGATCCAGTGAAAGTCACTGGACAGTCGTTAAGAACATTCTTAAGTACCTGAAAAGGACTAAAGACTCATTCTTGATATATGGAAGCGAAGAGGAATTAATGGTAAAAGGTTACATAGACACTAGTTTCCGGACTGATGAAGATGAATACAAGTCACAGTCGGGTTATGTGTTTTTCCTGATTGGTGCTGCTATTAGCTGGAAAATTTCAAAGCAAGAAACAGTCGCTGATTCGACTATGGAAGCTGAATATATTGCTGCTTCAGAAGCTGCTAAGGAGGCTGTTTGGACTAAGAAATTCATCACTGAACTTTCTGTTGTTCGATCCATTGTTGATCCAATAGATCTTTATTGTGACAACAATGGGTCCATTGCTCAGGGTAAGGAACCTAGATCACATCAACAATCCAAACACATACTTCGGCGATATCATCTCATCTGTGAAATTGTTGATAGAGGAGACATACATATCTGCAAAGTCCCAACGGATAATAACGTTGCAGACCCATTGGCTAAAGCTTTGTCGCAACAGAAGAATGATAGTCACACTAGTTTCATTGGTATTCGATACATGAGTGATTGGCTCTAGTGCAAGTGGGAGATTGTTATAGTTTGTGCCCTAGAGGCAATCTGTTAGATGTGAATAACAATAACATTTTATTGTTATGTTTTGTTTGGAATAAAATGTTCTGTTATTTTATATTTACCATGTAATATAAATATTAAAATAATAGAAGTCCTTAGAATAATAATAGGGGATTATACAGTTCGAGTAAGACTGAACTTGAGATTATATGATATGTCAAGTTATATAATTCTTAAATGTCCCTAGCTGAGTTTTATTGTTTATATAGGACAACAATAAAGCGTTAAGACTAGTATATTGATTGACTAATGATCACATCTCATTGATCATTAATATACGTGATATTAAAGTCAAGATATAAATACGTTTTAGAGAATAACGTATTGGGCTGACCCACCGTGAGATAACTACATGGAATATAATCAACGGTATCATAAGTTGTTCTCATAGTGACAGGGATGTAATGGTCCTCTGACCTGAAATCATTATATTTTATTCGAGGATATTTGTGTTTTGATACCATCTAAAGTTATTTCGTAACAGAGTAATGATAACGGTGATTATTGGTATATCTCGAATCGAATGAAAATTATGAATGATCTAGATTGAATTTAACCCTACGATATATTTGTAGTGATATCCACGGGCCTCTTGATTGATTGAGACTGTGAAATGCATGGCCGTGCTCAAATATTGATTTGTTCCGAACAGTCTACTCATTGATCAAGAAAACAGATTAAATTATAAAGAGGATGATACGATCCATGCCTCCAGTTTAATCATGTATATAACGGTTAAAAGGATTAAATTATATTGATACACTATTCACAAAGGTCATATCGAATCTTTTATATTGTTGTGGCTTGGGTAGCAGTGATGTATTACTAGATGTCGCTCACTGTTTACAGTTTAAATGTTTAAATTGTTGCCAACGCTACAACAACCTATAGGGTCACACTTATAAGCGTTGCAAATGGTGATAATGTTTAAATAAAAGATATCAAAAGGGTTTTGACAAATTCTTTTATTTAAAAGGGGAAGAACGGGTAATAAAGGATTTTAATATCGGATAGCCCTTTATAAAAGGACGGGGTCACTTCCTTTTCTTGATTATCCGATTACAAAACCCTAGATCCAGAAATTTAAACCTCTCGGCTAGTACCAAATTACTATTCTTCGATCTCGATAGTCGTATTTGAAGGCAAGGCTTGTGGATGTCCAATAGAGACGCTCGATTTCAAGCGTTCTGTTTGATTTAATTTGGAATTAGATTCAACAATTTCAAGCTCGCCCCTTTTTAATTTGATTCGGAAATCAGAAGAAAGGTACATGTTTTAATTTAGTTTTGAATTCGAACTCCATACTCTATGTGTAAAACCTTTTATTCCCCTACTAATTGATCCCAATGGATTCCTTCAGATATTCCACTGATTGATAACTATGTAGGTCACTTAGTTATCCTTTCGATGAATCTATTGAAGGGTCATTCGTTCTTACGAAAATGAACATCGATCTTTTACTAATTTAGATCATCTTAAGAAACACTCGCTAGTTGTAAGTTTATGTGGTTTTGGCAAGGCTAATGTAAGGCATATCCGGTACATGGAATAAGATATTGAAAGCTAACATAGCATAATCATCTTAGGCAACCATAGAAAGGCTATGAACTATAGGGTTTCGAATGTTCCAGCCTCATAGCAGATATGATTAGTTTGTTACGATATTTAAGACATTTCGTAGACTTCCAAAAGGTGCTTCGGTTAGACCATTATCTGTCGAACTCATTTGATATGAAACCTACAATGTCGTGCATAGTAATAAAATAACAATTAAGCAATTACGATTATGTTACCTCAATTGCTTGGAAAAAACTCTTTACTAATAACTTTTGTAGTTACAGACTTTTACCCAAGTTGATTTAGAAACTAGGGTTACAAATTCAAACTTATAGATATAAGCTTGAGAATGAGAAATCTGATTTCGATTCCAGGCCTCTAGGGTCGTATTTATAGGTGTCTGTTGACCCCTCGACATATGGGCTTCATCCCGGCTTTTCAACAGAAGTGCATTTGGAGGCCTATTAAAAGTGCTTCCACTTATCCATTGGAAGAGAATATATAGTATTGCTATAGGGTTCTTCGGAGGCATGAGCATGTAGGAGCTCTAGGTCTTTGTCATCGCTAATGGCTTAGTCTTCCCTAACACAAGGATTGCTTGGGATGATCAATTGGTGGAGGTTTAGGCTTTCTAGCATTCTCTCTTTAGGTAGCCTGAAAGATATACTAAGCTAAGCTCTACACGGTTGAGGATGACAACTCTAGTGAATGTACCATTCAAGTTATGCTGACAGAGGCTTTCCTTAGGAGAAGAACCAGTTACCTCTCTCCATGTGCTCTAAGGTAATTGTCTTGAAGATTGTACCCTTCAGATTTTGTAACAACTCAAAAGTTTGATGATAATTAATTTAGTTATTTAATTAGGCCTCAAAAATGAAATTTTCGCAAACAACGAATTTGACCATGAGACTTGCACCATCGCGTTCGTGACAGAATTCTAGTCAACTTTAATGTTCGTAACTTTGCGAATGGAGTCCGTATTAAAAAGTTACACATGAAATATGAAAACAGATGGAAATTAAATAAAATAGAAATATATATATGGTCATAATTAATTACCATTGATACCCCTTCCCCACTGCTACCAGGTCGACCCAAGCGGTAGACTGGAAGTCGATCGCTAGGTTGTAATAACCCGAAAATCTGGGCCAGTTTAAAAATTTTATTTTGGCAATTTTAGCGAATTTTGATTATTTAAAATCAATTATTTTAAATAATAACGACGAGAAATTTATTTTGAATAGATTTAGAACGTATATATTCATTTGAATCGTCGTTAGAATATAAATATTTATTTATATATATAAAAGGAATTGAAAATGGCGCGGTAGTTCGATAATTCGATTTCAAACTTCAATTAAATGTACCGGGTGCAAAATAAACCGGATTTTAGTGAAACCAAAAATAATAGGATCTATTTGAGAATATCTTTCCAACGAATCCGAAAAATTGAGATTTCATAGCGGGGATCAAAAGATATGTCCAGTTGAAAATTCTGAATAGTCGCTATGAAATTCAGGCCCTTAAAAATGGGAATTTTGCAAACGACCTCGAATTTCGATGAAACCACTTTTGTTGGATCCGGGATGTAAAGTTATTGCTAGGTTGCAAATTTCATAATTTTTCGAATCAATATGTGAGCGTGGCAAAGGAAAACGCGTTTGACCAGTTCTAGTTAATTTTAATCGACTGGAAAATGGCCATTTTTCCAACGGTCTCAGAATTTGGCAAAACTAGTTTTGTTAGGACCGTATCGACAATACGAAGCTATAAAATATTTTTCGGGAATTTTTCTAGTTAGTATGTGGCCCCGGTAAATTGAATTGTGCGTTCAAATTCAATATATAGAGTTATATGTTGATTATGACGAAATCTGATCGAAACGATCGAATCAGCTTACGATACATATCTCATTGTGTTCGGAATGGGGGTAATACGCTATTGACAACTGGCGGTGGGCCTTGTTTCGAGGTCGAAAATAAAAGTACCTTTTTGAAATTAAAATAAAAAAACCCTCTCTCCTCCCTTCCTTAATTCCTCACAGGCCCACCCCCCCCCCCATTTCCATTTCCTCAGAAATTAAAAAGAAAGAAAGAAAAAACTCCTCGATCTCGCGCCGCTCCTCATCGCGTGCTTCCCCTGGCCGCTGCCGCAGCCACCTCCGGCGCCGCCCCAACCAAGACCCCGCCCTTCCCCTCCGACCGCTTCCCTTCGCCTCCCCTTGTCGTTCAGGCACCCCTCCCCTTACTCCTCCCTCCGATGAAGAAACCCCACGCCCAAACCCTTTCCCCCGTCCAAGACGAGGCCGCCTCCGACCAAGGGAGCCCCACTAGATATCCTGCCGACCACCAGCGACGCCCGTCCCCTCCTCCAACCCTAGATTTGAAAAAGAAGTGAGTTTTTATTCATATACATTTATCCTATGTTATTTTTGTTTTATAATACAATAATCGTGTAGTTAAATTAGTTTTATTATTATTTTATATATTGAATAGCGAAGCAAAAATTCGATTTTTATATATTGAATAGCGAGGTAAAAATTCAATTTTTATATATTGAATAGCGAAGTAAAAATTTGATTTTTATATGTTGAATATCAAAGTAAAAAATTCGATTTTTATATATTGAATAGCAAAGTAAAAATTCGATTTTTATATATTGAATAGCAAAGTAAAAATTCGATTTTTATATACTGAATAGCAAAGTAAAAATTCGATTTTAATATATTGAATAGCAAAGTAAAAATTCGATTTTTATATACTGAGTAGCATAGTAAAAATTCGATTTTTATATACTGAATAACATAGTAAAAATTCAATTTTTATATATTGAATAGAAAAGTAAAAATTCGATTTTTACATATGTAGAGAATACGGGCAAAGAAAGTGACAAGAGGCAAGAATGGAGAAGATTTCTACATAAGAAGAGTCGTGGGATTGGATTAGCTAATCTGTGAGAACTTCTCACCTTTTAATTTTGTTTTTCTAGTTAAAATATATACTAGGATGCAGATGGTGTTTAGTAGCACCCGATACCCGTCGTCCACAGACCATGGACGGCTTGTATGCTTGTTTGTTTGATTTTGATGTGTAGTTGATTGTGTGATGTGATGTGAAATGAAATAAAATATTTATATAGTTAAAAGTATTTTTTAGTTAAAAATAGAATTTTTAACGTGTATATGAAAGGAAATAAAAATAAACAAATCGGACAATTTGTTTAAATACACACATTTGACTGATATTGGTTGGGACGATAAATTTTACACATCGCCCAACTGCACAAATATAATCTGTGTTTGATTGTTTGAAACCCCACACGGGTATTGGGACGATATTTGATGTACACTAGTCCCGATTGTTTAGTTGTTTATCGATCGATTGATTGACAGGCTGTTATAAGCGTTGAATATTTATATTTGATGCTTATACAGTGTAGAATGCACTTTGGATGATGGTTGATTATTCATCGTTGTTATTTAATACATGTGTTGTAGAAAATCCATATAATTAAAATTACATGGTAATTGATTGGGCCTTATTCCAGTTTTGAAATAGAAATATTTGAAAAAGAAATATTTGAAATAGAATATTTGAAAATAGAAATATATGAAGCCGTGTTGATTAGATTGACGCCATTTTGACGTGAACGATATTTATATCGATTTTATTCATTTTATAATGAATATCGAAAGTGATTTCAAAATCTGATATTTTCAAAAGAATTGAAATTCGAATTAAATTGAATATAAATGAATTCGAATTGAAATTGAATATAAATGAATTCGAATTGAATTGAATTGAAAACGAACTGAAATTGAATTAGAAATCAATTTGAATTGAAACCGTTTTGAAAATGAATTTTAAAACAATTTATAAAGCACGTTTTGAATTGAAATCGACGAAGTATATATTATATATATTATATATATAATATAATGGCCTGAATAGAACGCGCCGTGCTGCGGTAGTTCGTGAATTTCGACCATTGACTTCAAATGGATATTGCGGGAGATCCGACCGTCGTATTCTCCTAATACCGGAACCGTTGGGTTCGTATCGAAAAGAGCTTTCTAATGAATATTAGAAATTTGAAATCTAACGGTTGGATTTGGAATTATGTCCAAATGAAATTTGGAAAAGGTCGCTATAAGTGCAGTTCGATGGCCGTTGATGGAAATCGACTGTACGGGCCTTGACAAAATTATTAAAAATAGTAATAATTTGTGTAAGATCATAAGAAGTGATTTGGGAAGAAAAACTCCATATTTGAAAAGATAAAAATAGATTTTTATCGAAATGAACTAGTTTTGAACTAGAATTATAATTCTATTTATTTTTAAATAAATAAATTGAATTTGAAAATGGTTTTGAAAATAACAAGAATTTCCAATAATTTAATTGGAATAGATTTTAATTGAAATTGTCTGCGGAATATTTCGATGTTGGATTTCGTGATGATACAGATATTGTTATGGGAATTTGAAAGATATATTTATATCATTATTTCCAATACGATATTTGTTAATCGTAGAGTTTGATATTGAATATAAGTCGATATAATTTCTATTCAGAGCCTTGTATTTAATATCAAATGTGATTTGGGTTTGTCGTGAATGGTGTCTTCATTAACACTGTTCTTAAGCCCAGTTGAGAAAAAGATTGAATCTTTTTATTTAGATTTAATGAAGTGTACCAATTAAATAATATTTAATTGGAATTGAATTGGTATTGATTTTTGGGTTTATCGTGAACAGTGTTTTAAATAACACTTGTTCTTTAACCCGATAATTAATGGAATGTGATTTTGGGTTCATCGTGAACCGTGTTTTAAATGACACTGATTCTTTAACCCAGTCACAGATTAAAACTAAGTGGAGTTTTAATGAATCTTTAATTAGATTGGAAAGATTGAGAATGGAGTATAACTATGTAACAACCCGTATTTTCAATAACCTGTAATAACATAAATCGAGGCAGAATTTAATTCTAAAATGGGAATCAAGGGAAACGGGCTATGCCATTGCGTTCGTCTCGGAAAAATACGCGAAATAGAGTCCGAGTTTTCGAAAATCGGAGTCCGTATGACCAAGATATGGCCTCGCGAAGTTTCATGAAAATTCCCAAATTAAAGTATACTTAATTAAGGGAAATGGGTTGTGTAGATATATATATATATATATTGATATATATATATATATAATTGAAAATTTAATAAATAAATATGCAAAAATGCTCAAAACAGCGAATTGGGAGAGGGGAATAACCGAACCGGCCGATTTTTGAAGTCGACCCGAGCCCGCTGGGTCGACTAGGGGTTAATCCAGGGTGTTTGGCTGTCAACCCGTGGGCCGATTCGCTCAAGTGCAGATTTTGCATTTGAATGGTTCTCATGGTCCATCTTTAATCTAAAGGCCCTAGATGGTTCCTACACTTGACTTCTTCCCCAAGACATGCTTTGATGGCTTGGATTGAATCTAGGGTTAATCCTATGGCCTAAAACACTTGCCTAATCTATAAATAAGACCCTAACCTACCCTAATTCATTCATAATTAAACCTAGTAACTAAACTATGGCAAAATGCTAGCTCTCATGGCCTCCACTAATTTTATGAAGAGGGTTGCATACTAATCACTCTCTAATCAACTTCTAATCCCTTCTTAGCATCTTAATCTTCTTCATTTGGTGTTCAAAGTTGCTAGTTGTGAGTTTCTATCACTTTGATGATCTTTTGGTAAACTAATTAGATGAGATGTGATGAGATTTATGGTTTTGTATGTGGGTTAATGAGCTTTGAATCATATGATATGATGTTAGCATTAATCTTATGTTTATGCAAGTTACATGTATGTAAATATGCAAGTTACATGTTTGTTAATATGCAAGTTACATGTTTGTTAATATGCAAGTTACATGTATGTAAATATGCAAGTTACATGTTTCTTTATATGCAAGTTACATGTTTGTTAATATGCAAGTTACATGTATGTAAATATGCAAGTTACATGTTTGTTAATATGCAAGTTACATGTATGTAAATATGCAAGTTACATGTTTGTTAATATGCAAGTTACATGTTTGTTAATATGCAAGTTACATGTATGTAAATATGCAAGTTACATGTTTCTTTATATGCAAGTTACATGTTTGTTAATATGCAAGTTACATGTATGTAAATATGCAAGTTACATGTTTATTAATATGCAAGTTCATGATGACACATTATGCAAGTCTATAAGCTAATATGCAAGTTTGTTATGCAAAATGAATATGTAAGTTATGTGACATATTATATGCAAGTTATGTGACATGTTATGCAAGTTCATATGCAAGTTATGTGTTTGTTAATATGCAAGATGGCACCTTTGAAACATGTTCATTCATATGCAAGTTGACACCTTTTATATGTGTTATATCATGAACGAAATTACGTGGGAACGATGGGGTAATTAAATGCATAAGTTAATAAGATTGTGTGAAATTAATATAATTATGCATAACACAAAATAAATAAACATAGTATGGGAATTTGCCTATTTGGTTAGGTGTACCCATACTATGTGTTGGGAATTTACCTATTGAGTTAGGTCTACCCCATGGGAATTTACCTATTAAGTTAGGTCTACCCATGTTAAGAAAACTTGATTAATTAGGGATAATTAATATAAAATTATGAGGGTGATTAATTAGGTGTAATTAATTGACTAAGACACGAGGTTGGACTCAGTTGTAGCGTAAAACTGCCCGGACCCAACCGGCTTAACCAGTTGCTACAAATGTTAGCCCAATGTGAGAGGTCTTAGGCACAAACTAAATACGTAATTAATGTAAAGACACGAGGTTAGACTCTGTTATGACATAAGGCTGCCCGGACCCAACCGGCTTAACCAGCGGTCATAAAAGACAGTCTAATGTGAGAGGTCTTTACAAAGGTTACGTTCTTAATTAATTAATTAAGAAACACTTAACCACATTAGCATGTAGAGGGACATGAGGGGTTAAGTGGGTGCCTCGGGTGGCATGAGAAAATCTAGTGGTTGCCTTGGGTGGCAATAGAAAATACGATTAGAATACTTAACCAAAATGGAACATGTAATTAAAACATGATTAAAGGGTTAAGTGGGATATACTAGAAAAAGGGACAAGCTTAGGTGGGTAGCTTGTGGAGGCCCATTTCAACCAGTAACCCATACGTATCTTTGTGGGCTCGACCCATGTCGAGGACGGGACACGCATATTGGGCTTGACTGTAAGAGGCAAACGGGTTAGCGGTGGCAACGCAAGTCCAACGGGCTTCATATGCGTGAGTGGGCCCGGGCTGGTAGGTAAGCCGTTGTTGCATCGAGTAGATATAAGCCGTGCACCTTTAGTTTCATCAGGTTGCCACATTGGGGAATGATACATCCCACGGTGGGGCCAGCACGGGTATCTACGTTAGGGAGCCGATCGAATGGGAAGTAGTGTGTACACCTAGTGGATTGTAGGGCCCCGTGGCGCCTACTTGGTCACCTAGGGGTACGCAGGTACTAATTAGTAAATTTTATAAGTCCTTGGGTGGGATCAACCTTTAAGTTAGGAACGACTGGTGTGGTGCAGTTTAGTAATTTACCTTAGGGAGGGTAGATGCGTCTTTATCCTTTATCTTCGTTTAGTTGACTGCTTAGGGTAGCCATTCATCCCTATATGTTACCGTATATCAGTTTATGTCTTCTCTGGTTACTTTAACGATTGTATTGTTAAAGTTATAGGACTCGCTCAGACTTATGTCTGACCCCGTTGTTTTTATCTTTTTCCCAACCCTCAGGTCCTACGGTGGATCCTAGCAGTAGTGGAGCTTGATCGGATTGCTGTTCCAGTCTTTAGGAGCTTGGATAGATGTAAAGCTCCAGTTATCCAGTTATCTTTTCTTTTGTTTGGCTATTGTATGAGAGTGGGATTATGTACTTCTTTATTTTGATGGATATTGTACTTGACCTTTATTGTGGTTTTATGATGTAACCAGACATGTTTTACTTCCGCTGTTATGAGATGATGTTTTAAAATTTCAAGTACTATTTATATCTGTCTTGTTGTAATTTTTCTGTTCTATATTCACTAAAATACTCCACCGATGCTATGGCATTCCCTTAGTGAGTGATCATAGCGGGAGTGGGGTGTTACACGTGGTATCAGAGCTTAAGGTTACCAGAACAGATAAAATTTTTGAGAAAAACTACTTTCTAAGAGTATTTTCGAAGAAAGTATTTTTAAAAAAAGCATGTCTTCTAAGAGAAAAAGTTTTTGAAAAAGAAAAGCATAATCCCCAATAGCCATATCTTTATCTTTCGGAATCTCCTTTTTGAATCTTTCCTCTTTCGTTTCAGCATGGCTGAAGATCTTAACATCCCGGAGGGTTTAGTTATACCACTATGGTATAGGAGGTTGCAAGAGGCTAGGGCCGCGGCTGCGGGTCCGGCCAATGCTACTACACCAGAGACAACCGCTCCTCCTCCTCAGCCTAGAGTGGATAATTTTGCTAAGGTTTGCAAGGAGTTCAAGGCTATAGGAGGAAAACCTTTTCTTGGTTCAGAGACTTTCGTAGAGGCTAGAGATTGGCTTAAGGAAGTGGAAGAGTTGCTAGATATCTTTGAAGTGGAAGAGGGAAAGAAAGTCAAGTTGGCGGCTTGGTTAATGAAGGGAGAGGCCTCATTCTGGTGGGAGGTCACTAATGGAGAACGCCCTGTTGACTCTTGGGCAGATTTTAAGCAAAGGTTTGGGGCTAAGTTTCTCTCAAGGGCGGAAGAGAATCTGTTTATGGAGAAGTTCTTGAATTTGAAGCAAGGGAATCTCACGGTGAAAGAATATGTCAACAAATTCAATCAATTAGCAAGGTTTGGCATAGAGTTGGTGAATACACCGGAGAAGAAGGCTTTGAGGTTCGTTAGAGGCTTGAACGAACCATTGCAAGGAATAGCTATGACTCACATTCCTATGGGGGCCACTTTTGAGAAGCTTGTCTACATGGCACTTATGCATGAGGATGATAAGAATTCTAAGGCACCAGAGAAAAAGGGGGATCAGAAGAAACCGCAACAACAACAACAAGGCAAGGGCGGAAAAGGCAATGGTGACAAAAAGAAGACGAAGAAGAAGTGCTTCAATTGTGGAACACCAGGACACCTCAGTAAGGATTGTCGCAAAAAGAAGAAGACCGGTTGCTTTCATTGTGGTGAAGCAGGGCATCTTGTGAAAAACTGCCCAAAGAAGGGGCAGAAGACGGGGTCTACCTCAGGAGGGCAGGTGCAAGCTCTTATAGCACCACCTCAGTCAGGGGGGCAAGTTCAGGTTCTCTCAGTTCCACCGATTCAGCAGAGAGGTAGAACTATTTCCGTTGAAAGTCTGGTTTTTCTGTTTGATCATCCAGTTCGTACTTTGTTTGACTCGGGCGCATCGCATTCTTTTATCTCATCATCGTTAGTTGAGTCACTGCACTTAGACACCAGTCTAGTTGATGATCCCTTGGTTGTCTCAAACCCAATTGGGGGCTCCATATATCTGTCTATGATATGTTTGGGTTTGAAGATTTCTATACTTAGCGTTGAGTTTAGATGTGATGCTTTTGTATTGGGCTTCACGGGCTATGGGTTGATCTTGGGCATGGACTGGTTATCCAGTAATGGTGCCGTTCTTGATTGCGAAAGGAGAGTTGTCAGGCTCATGACCCGCTTGGGTAACACTCTCGAGATCTCTTGCAATCCCATGGAATCTGTTTTGCTAAGTTATCTTGAATCGCTCGATGCTTCGGTCGAGAGTTTGCATTCTGTCAGAGTAGTCCGGGAATATCCGGATGTGTTTGAAGAAGTAAAGGGTTTGCCTCCGAAGCGGGAGATAGATTTCCGAATTTATTTGGTGGATAATGCCAAACCAGTGTCTTTGCCAGTGCGCCACATGGCTCCTCGTGAGAGAAGAGAACTTCATAAGCAAGTAGGGGAGTTGCTTGAGAAGGGGTTCATAAGGCGAAGTATATCGGAGTGGGGAGCTCCAGTAGTGTTTGCCACGAAGGCGGATGGGTCCCTCAGACTTTGTGTGGATTATAGGGAACTTAATAAGCTCACAAAGAAGAATAGACACCCATTACCGAGGATAGATGATCTCTTTGATCAGTTGGTTGGCGCCTCAGTGTTTTCGCAAATGGATTTAGCTACAGGGTTTCATCAGTTGAGAGTGGCGGAGGACAGTATAGAGAAGACTGCTTTCCGGACTCCGGATGGTTTTTATGAGTGGCTAGTGATGCCATTTGGGTTGACAAACGCCCCTGCATACTTTGTGGATCTCATGAGTAGAGTGTTCAGAGAGTATCTGAATAAGTTTGTAGTAGTTTTTGTGGATGACATCTTGGTCTTTTCCAAGAGTGAAGAAGAGCATGCCTTACATCTCAGAGAAGTGTTGGAGACTCTTCGAGCACATGGTCTTAAAGCTAAATTCTCTAAATGTCATTTTTGGAGAAGAGAAGTGCGATTCTTAGGGCATGTGGTCTCTAAGGAAGGGATAGCTGTGGATCCCGCAAAGATAGTATCTATCCAGGATTGGAAAGTTCCTAAAAATGCTACCGAAGTAAGAAGTTTCTTGGGGTTGGCAGGATATTATAAGAAGTTCATCAAAGACTTCGCGAAGATATCAGCCCCATTAACCCGCTTGACGAAGAAGAATCTGGTTTTCTCATGGGATGTAGATTGTGATGATGCTTTCCGACGGTTAAAGAGAGCTTTGACCACCGCTCCAGTTTTAGTGCTTCCAGATGGGAGTAAGCCGTTTGTTGTTTATACCGATGCTTGTGGAACAGGATTAGGCGCAGTCTTGATGCAGGAGGGAAGGGTAATAGCCTATGGAGAGAGACAATTGAGAGTGCATGAGAAGAATTACCCTACCCATGATCTAGAGTTGGCCGCGATTGTTTTCGCACTTAAGTCTTGGCGCCATTATCTTCTTGGTGAGAGATTCGAGTTGTTCACTGACCATAAATCATTGAAGTACTTATTCTCTCAGAAAGATTTAAACTTAAGACAGCAAAGGTGGATGGAGTTCTTAGCATCCTATGATTTCGAGATAGCATATACCCCTGGCAAGGGTAACGTGGTGGCTGACGCCTTGAGTAGAAAAAGGCTATCTTTAAGTCCATTGTTCGTAGAACGGCGAAGCTTGGAGTTTCTTTCTTTGTTCGACTTCAGACCTTCTGTTGATTTTGTACCTGGTTTGTTGGCATCCTTGGAGGTTAGACCTACTCTTTTGAGACGGATTGGCGAGGCTCAGCGAGACGACCCACAGTTGGTTGTGTTGGTAGAGAAGCTTATAAGAGGGGAGTCGTCCAGCCATTTGGGTAGATACACCATAGATGATAAGGGATGGTTGCATAGAGACGGTAGACTTTGTGTACCGCAAGATGAGGGTTTGAAGAAGGCTATTTTGGATGATGCACATCGTTCAAGAATGACTATTCATCCCGGTGGAGACAAAATGTACCAAGACATGAAGAGAGTTTTCTTCTGGGCCGGTATGAAGAAAGATGTGGCCGAGTATGTGGCTAGATGCTTAGTGTGCCAACAAGTTAAAGTGGAGCAAAGGAAACCCGGTGGGTTGCTACACCCATTGGAAGTTCCACAGTGGAAGTGGGATAGTGTCTCGATGGATTTCATCGACGGGTTACCGAGATCGAGGAAGGGCAATACGGGAATTTGGGTTGTGGTAGACAGACTTACCAAGAGTGCCCATTTTATACCCGTAAAGAGTAAGAGGACCGCTCCATGGCTTGCTTCAGTCTATGTTAGAGAGATTGTTAGATTGCATGGCGTACCATCCAGCATTGTGAGTGATCGAGATCCTATTTTCACTAGTGAGTTTTGGAGAAGTTTGCAAGAGGCGGTAGGGACTCAGTTGTGTTTGAGCACCGCATATCATCCTCAGACGGACGGTCAGACTGAGAGGGTGAACCGTATCTTAGAAGATCTTTTGAGGCTTTGTATCTTGGATTTTGGAGGTACATGGGAAGAACATCTTCCTTTGGTGGAGTTCGCATATAATAACAGCTTTCAGTCCAGTATTGGTATGGCTCCTTTCGAAGCTCTTTATGGAAGGCCTTGTCGATCTCCTACATGTTGGTGGGAATCTACGGATAAGATCTTGCTTGGGCCGGATATGGTTAGAGAGACTTCAGAGAAGATTGATTTAATTCGAAAAAGGATGAAAGCAGCGCAAGATAGACAGAAATCTTATGCGGATCGGAGAAGGACGGATCTTGAGTTTGAGGTTGGGGACCTGGTTTTTGTCAAAGTATCTCCATTGAGAAATGTTGTTCGCTTTGGGTCCGTAGGGAAGTTAGCACCGAGATTTGTTGGGCCGTTTCCTATTAAGGAAAGGATTGGACGGATGGCATATAGGGTGGAGTTGCCCGACAGACTTAGTGGTGTTCATGATGTATTCCATGTATCACATTTGAGGAAGTGCTTACATGAGACCGCGGAGGTGGTAGAGCCGAGCTTGCTTAGAGATGTAGAGGTAGAGCGTGATGCGACGATTCGACGAGCTCCTACTCGCATCCTTGGGTCAGAAACTAGGAAGTTGAGGAACAGAGAAGTTCAGCTAGTTAAAGTGCAATGGGGAGATGACGAAAGCAATGCTACTTGGGAGACGGAAGCAAAGATGCGTTCTTTGTATCCATTTCTTTTTGAGAGTATGTCTTTTAACTTCTCCTTTATTGCTTGTCTAGTACTTATCTTATCTTTAGTATATCCTCTCGCTAATACCTATGACCTTTAGATAGGGTAAAACCTATGGTTGAAACATGTGTTTGAAACATGTTATGGTTGATGGATGCATATGGATGCAATTGTTTGCTAGTGGTTGCTCGTGGATGCATATACACACACATTAGGCACTAGATCGGCTCAGTCACTTCATGTTGCATATTGCATAAATGGATGTGGTAGTTAGATTGATGGATGTATCATGGCTGTGTTATCATATGGATGATGCATTTTTGTGTATGGTTGTGCACGCATGTAGAAATTTGTATGTGTCAATAGGGTTTCGCATACATATTGGATGCATGGCACTATCATGGTTTGCATTAAGGAGGTTTACTGTATCAGTAACCGCCTGATTTTCGCATTAGGTAAGTACATATACACACACTTTTGCATATATCCATCCAGCATTTAGAATCTTGTAAGGACAATGATTGCTCGTGGATGATGCTTTGAGTAGATGGATGATTGGATGGTAGGATACGTTCTTCCTAACTTGAAGATTTCGGGGACGAAATCCTTTAAGGAGGGGAGAATGTAACAACCCGTATTTTCAATAACCTGTAATAACATAAATCGAGGCAGAATTTAATTCTAAAATGGGAATCAAGGGAAACGGGCTATGCCATTGCGTTCGTCTCGGAAAAATACGCGAAATAGAGTCCGAGTTTTCGAAAATCGGAGTCCGTATGACCAAGATATGGCCTCGCGAAGTTTCACGAAAATTCCCAAATTAAAGTATACTTAATTAAGTGAAATGGGTTGTGTAGATATATATATATATATATTGATATATATATATATATATATAATTGAAAATTTAATAAATAAATATGCAAAAATGCTCAAAACAGCGAATTGGGAGAGGGGAATAACCGAACCGGCCGATTTTTGAAGTCGACCCGAGCCCGCTGGGTCGACTAGGGGTTAATCCAGGGTGTTTGGCTGTCAACCCGTGGGCCGATTCGCTCAAGTGCAGATTTTGCATTTGAATGGTTCTCATGGTCCATCTTTAATCTAAAGGCCCTAGATGGTTCCTACACTTGACTTCTTCCCCAAGACATGCTTTGATGGCTTGGATTGAATCTAGGGTTAATCCTATGGCCTAAAACACTTGCCTAATCTATAAATAAGACCCTAACCTACCCTAATTCATTCATAATTAAACCTAGTAACTAAACTATGGCAAAATGCTAGCTCTCATGGCCTCCACTAATTTTATGAAGAGGGTTGCATACTAATCACTCTCTAATCAACTTCTAATCCCTTCTTAGCATCTTAATCTTCTTCATTTGGTGTTCAAAGTTGCTAGTTGTGAGTTTCTATCACTTTGATGATCTTTTGGTAAACTAATTAGATGAGATGTGATGAGATTTATGGTTTTGTATGTGGGTTAATGAGCTTTGAATCATATGATATGATGTTAGCATTAATCTTATGTTTATGCAAGTTACATGTATGTAAATATGCAAGTTACATGTTTGTTAATATGCAAGTTACATGTTTGTTAATATGCAAGTTACATGTATGTAAATATGCAAGTTACATGTTTCTTTATATGCAAGTTACATGTTTGTTAATATGCAAGTTACATGTATGTAAATATGCAAGTTACATGTTTGTTAATATGCAAGTTACATGTATGTAAATATGCAAGTTACATGTTTGTTAATATGCAAGTTACATGTTTGTTAATATGCAAGTTACATGTATGTAAATATGCAAGTTACATGTTTCTTTATATGCAAGTTACATGTTTGTTAATATGCAAGTTACATGTATGTAAATATGCAAGTTACATGTTTATTAATATGCAAGTTCATGATGACACATTATGCAAGTCTATAAGCTAATATGCAAGTTTGTTATGCAAAATGAATATGTAAGTTATGTGACATATTATATGCAAGTTATGTGACATGTTATGCAAGTTCATATGCAAGTTATGTGTTTGTTAATATGCAAGATGGCACCTTTGAAACATGTTCATTCATATGCAAGTTGACACCTTTTATATGTGTTATATCATGAACGAAATTACGTGGGAACGATGGGGTAATTAAATGCATAAGTTAATAAGATTGTGTGAAATTAATATAATTATGCATAACACAAAATAAATAAACATAGTATGGGAATTTGCCTATTTGGTTAGGTGTACCCATACTATGTGTTGGGAATTTACCTATTGAGTTAGGTCTACCCCATGGGAATTTACCTATTAAGTTAGGTCTACCCATGTTAAGAAAACTTGATTAATTAGGGATAATTAATATAAAATTATGAGGGTGATTAATTAGGTGTAATTAATTGACTAAGACACGAGGTTGGACTCAGTTGTAGCGTAAAACTGCCCGGACCCAACCGGCTTAACCAGTTGCTACAAATGTTAGCCCAATGTGAGAGGTCTTAGGCACAAACTAAATACGTAATTAATGTAAAGACACGAGGTTAGACTCTGTTATGACATAAGGCTGCCCGGACCCAACCGGCTTAACCAGCGGTCATAAAAGACAGTCTAATGTGAGAGGTCTTTACAAAGGTTACGTTCTTAATTAATTAATTAAGAAACACTTAACCACATTAGCATGTAGAGGGACATGAGGGGTTAAGTGGGTGCCTCGGGTGGCATGAGAAAATCTAGTGGTTGCCTTGGGTGGCAATAGAAAATACGATTAGAATACTTAACCAAAATGGAACATGTAATTAAAACATGATTAAAGGGTTAAGTGGGATATACTAGAAAAAGGGACAAGCTTAGGTGGGTAGCTTGTGGAGGCCCATTTCAACCAGTAACCCATACGTATCTTTGTGGGCTCGACCCATGTCGAGGACGGGACACGCATACTGGGCTTGACTGTAAGAGGCAAACGGGTTAGCGGTGGCAACGCAAGTCCAACGGGCTTCATATGCGTGAGTGGGCCCGGGCTGGTAGGTAAGCCGTTGTTGCATCGAGTAGATATAAGCCGTGCACCTTTAGTTTCATCAGGTTGCCACATTGGGGAATGATACATCCCACGGTGGGGCCAGCACGGGTATCTACGTTAGGGAGCCGATCGAATGGGAAGTAGTGTGTACACCTAGTGGATTGTAGGGCCCCGTGGCGCCTACTTGGTCACCTAGGGGTACGCAGGTACTAATTAGTAAATTTTATAAGTCCTTGGGTGGGATCAACCTTTAAGTTAGGAACGACTGGTGTGGTGCAGTTTAGTAATTTACCTTAGGGAGGGTAGATGCGTCTTTATCCTTTATCTTCGTTTAGTTGACTGCTTAGGGTAGCCATTCATCCCTATATGTTACCGTATATCAGTTTATGTCTTCTCTGGTTACTTTAACGATTGTATTGTTAAAGTTATAGGACTCGCTCAGACTTATGTCTGACCCCGTTGTTTTTATCTTTTTCCCAACCCTCAGGTCCTACGGTGGATCCTAGCAGTAGTGGAGCTTGATCGGATTGCTGTTCCAGTCTTTAGGAGCTTGGATAGATGTAAAGCTCCAGTTATCCAGTTATCTTTTCTTTTGTTTGGCTATTGTATGAGAGTGGGATTATGTACTTCTTTATTTTGATGGATATTGTACTTGACCTTTATTGTGGTTTTATGATGTAACCAGACATGTTTTACTTCCGCTGTTATGAGATGATGTTTTAAAATTTCAAGTACTATTTATATCTGTCTTGTTGTAATTTTTCTGTTCTATATTCACTAAAATACTCCACCGATGCTATGGCATTCCCTTAGTGAGTGATCATAGCGGGAGTGGGGTGTTACAAACTAGTTTTTCTCCAGGCGATAGTTAAATCTTTAATTAGATTTGAACGTGAAATGGTAATTAAATTTACCGATAACACCGTGGTGTTAGATATGATGTATGACCAGTTTTACTTCATGGGATGAATAGGTTGGGATTGGGAAATTAAAATAAATGATTACTTCGGTATGGGTCGCTAATCCCGACTAGTTTGAATTGATATTCAAAGGAGATTAAAGAATAAATTTAAAGAATTTATCTTTGATAAAATTAATGGGAACCATTCCCAAAGTAGAAGAATATTTGAATAAATGAATATTCTGAATTGGAATGAGGCGTATGTCGTGTTTGTGTAACACTTGATGATATATACACGAGTTATTCAGGAAGACCGGGTTTATCCCATTTTGAATAACTGATTCGACGTGGTGTCGAAAATGAAGACGGTGGTTGAAGACCGGAGGTTTTCACGTCGTTTGGGTGATTACTGATGATCTTGATTGGGCTGTACACCCAAGAAGATGGAAACAGTTGGTGATCGTCCAGACGTATTTGGAGATCGATGGACATGCAGGGTACTAGGTGCCTCTGGTTTCGTTCAGACCCAGAACGAACTTATAAATGGACTGTGTGTCTGACATTGGATTTTAGTCTGTGTGTTTGATTTCTATTAAATATATATCTCTTTGGCGGCGGAGAATTTATTCTCTTGCTTAACGCCCTTCTCTGAGACGTACGAGCTCGGGGGTTATATACAGATGGATATCAAACGCATAGAGTGAATTGCCTGTGTGGCATGCCTAAGTGGCGAATGATCAAGGCTTCTGTTGAAAAGCAAAGTCTTGTGGTAGATGATCGAAGCACGGCCTTTGTGGCGTAGCTTTGTGTAACGTTTACTTCGCGAGTTTCACACCCGGTATGAACCAAAAACGGGAGAAGGACCTCAGGCAGGGCCTGCGTTTCTTCCTAGCTAGAAGTGGCGTCAGTGGTTTTACACGCCCTGATGAGTTTGACTTATGTGGTTGTTGTTGTTGCGAGGCGCCTCTGTTAGATCGGACGATCCGGGTCCGATGGAGCCATTCGTTGGCTCATTCACGCCCCAAAGGGCGGGGAAACGTAGTGTTCAGGCATAATAATCCACATCGGTGGACCGGCCCTGACGATCCCAGGGGTTGATGCGTTCTGATCCCGAGGCTCAGGCTAGGCAGTCTCGAATCGGTTGAGGACTATCTTTTGCCTCGGTTCATAGATGGAAATCCAATTTCAAAATACGTGACATTTGCGGTTTTATTTGTAGAGCCTAGTATGACGACATAGTGGGATGGGGGGCTTATGCCGTCTATGATTGATACTTATGATTTGAAGTTGTTTTATACACTATACACTTATAGTAATAATAAATGATTTGTCTTAAACGTATCAAGTATTCTTGGCTATTATAAGGTAAAAACCCTATCCTCCGGCTTGCGTTGCATTGTGTGATGGGACCTGGATCTTATATTAGCTTCATTTTTCTTTATTTAGCATTGCGCCGTTGTTTTATGCACTAGTTTTCTTGGGAGGAAACCCGTTCCGTGTTATACGGCGTGGTCCCTTGATTTACCTAACTTTGAAAATAAAGATTAATAACTGTTTTAGTTCTCACACCAGTCCCATGACTGACCTGGAGTTTATTGTTTTGACCTAAACTCTGGGTGCCCTTACTTTGACACGGGCAGCTAGTAGTTTTGGTTTCGCAGATTTATATTCACAGGATCCTGGTTTACAGCTGGAACGATATCCGGAAAGCTTTGTATCCGTATATCTCCTTCTAGTTGTGTTTTGTATTATTTCTGCTGCGATGTATTTAAATGTAATTTAAATCTCTGATATTTATGTGTAATATTTATTCATACTCTGTATATTCTTGTATTCTGATGGAATTGTTGTAATTAACAATGAAATGTTCTTCTGTCTGCGTTCTATTTTGTCGTGTTCTCAAAACAATCAGGCGTTTCGAACGGTCTGGATCGGTTTAGCGACTGATTTGGATCGAGCGAAATTCCTTTTCGTTACAGTGGTCAACCTCCTCTGGTTGATTACAACAGGTGGAATCCAGGGTTAAAAGTAATATAAAATATATTTTAATGGATGGATTTTTTTGGAAATCTATCTGACGGTTGGGGGTATTTCAACGTCTATAAATAAAGGGCTAGGCTCTCATTCTTTAATTCATATTTTCTAGAGGCAGCAGCGAAGCTCTACCATTTCCAATTCTCTAATGTCTTATAAAACACAAATTATAAGCATATACAAATCAGATTTACAAGATTGGGAAGATTAGATTCAAATTTTATGAAAAATAGATGGTTCTACGTTTAGGCAATTTATGTAAATGAATTTCCATCTTTTTTCATGTTTCTTCTTTTAGATCCACAAATCTAAATCTTTGTTTATAAATCTCCTTTGGAAATAAATTGTAGATCTGTTGGATTTGGCTATTTTAAGCATACAAATTATGTCTTGTTTGGTTTTGGATAGCTTTCAGGTAAGTGGGAAATTATATTCATAGTTTATGATAGACATATATAATTCATTTGTGTTGAGTTTGAAGTATATGCCTAAAAGTGTTAGATTTGTGTATTTTGTCAAATCTGGATTATTATGAATATTAGTTAAATACGGTTTTGTAGGACTTTTCATTTGTTTTTATTACCCTGCCTACAATTATTCTTGAGTTATTCTGGTTAGTTTAAGCATCTCGGGTCTAGAAATTATTCCAAACACCTTTATAAGATCTGTAGATTTATTCCAGATCCATAGGATTAGTTGTTGATTTATAATTTATGCAGTATTAGTTAAAGTGAGAAAAAAGCCTATTGTGTTTGACATTGTTTGTGGTTTTACTTGATTATTGTAAAAAAAATTGTTCTTTTGTTCTATTTGCATAAAAAGACATCATTTGAAATCTACAAGGAAAATAAATAAATGAAATAAGAACATATGTGCAAATTCACGTATTTTTTTACGTAGTTTGCAACAACTATTCTAAATAGAATATCAAATTATTTCCTTGTGATTTGAAATGAAGTCAATTTTCCTCTTTCAATAATTTAGCCAAATTTTTACAATAATTGCAGTAAACAAACTTTTATAAGATTTCAAATATGAATACGAGATTAAAACAAAAAGGGTTGTTTGGTCGTTAGTTTAGACCAGAACAATAATTAATAAATAATAAAATATAAATTAGTAACTACGATAAATTCACGTTTAATATATATATATATGTTAATCTTATCCATCTAAATCTGCGTAAACGATGCATATATATTAAATAAACGTTTGTCGATTATTGTGTGTTTGATTTTGAAGTGTTTCGATTATATATGGATAAATGTATAGTAATAAATCCCATAACAAATGGAAATTTAATGTTTGTGACTATTATGGAAATAAATATGGAATTTATTGCTGCAACAAAGAGTCATAAATCAAGATAAGTATAACCATTTTTGTTTCGGGGAAATATTGAACATGATAGGTATGCCGAAATGATTACAATTAAATTGGTATTAGAAATAGATATTGTAACTCCGGTTAGGTAATTAAATTAATAATGAACATTTATATCTATTATATTATATCAAAGCACAATCTTCCTCCAATGACCTTTCGGTTCCATTTCTGCTAAAAAATCAATATGCTGACATGTGTCCATAGAAATTAATCAATGGTGGAAAATGAGTTTGAACATATGTGTCTCTTGGTTTTCTACAGTAACATTCCTTCCTTCATTATTAGACATTCACAATTTGAAACTTCCCCCATTGATGTTAAATTTTCAATCCAATTGTTTTTGACATACTTGCTAAAATTACTGCCAATTGAATGCTTCTTTATCTTTCTTATTATTAATTTTATTATATATAAATAAAGTTCAATAGAATTGATTGTAATTATTTCATATCTAAGCGTTATTTCTTCATAGTTTACCCCCTTGCATCATTCAAATACAAATTAAGCTATTAATATTCAAAAGTTTTCACTTCTATATTTTTAAGATCTACAAATTCAAATTTTTGTTAATTACATGTATCTATTCTACTATATGTCAAAATTCAATACACTAACTTATGTCCAGAGAAATTAATAAATAGTGGAAAAGTAAGTTTAAAACATATGCAACTCTTGATTTACTAATGTAATGTTTCTTCCACCCACTTTTGGACATTAACAATTTGAGAATTACCTTACTAGTGTTAAAAATGTACAATCTCTAAATTCTTTTCATAGACTTGCTAACATTATTACTATCCATTAAATGCTTCTTTAAGTGAGTTTAAAACATATACAACTCTTGGTTTTCTACAGTACTATTTCTTCCACGCACTTTCAGGCATTAACAATTTGAGATTCCCCGATTCATGTTAAAAACTCACAATCCATATATTCTTTTCGCATACTTGCAAAAATTATTATGAATTGAATGCTTCTTTACCATTCTCATTATTGATGTTATTATACACTTAAAATTCGCTAGAATTAATTTTAATTCTTTAAAATCTACACACTTTATGTTCATATTTTGGCTCATTTTTTTCCATCTAGCACTACTCCATTCTAATATAAATTCCACAGTTAATATTCAAATATTATCATTAGGTTTTATATATTTTTCTACTTTAATACTTTTATAATTTTCAATTTCATAAAAAAATTTAAAGTAATGTGTAACTTTTTAATGTAACATGATAACAGATCTTTAAAATACAATTAAATTCATCCTATTTGTTTTTTCTCTTTGCTTACTACTGTCTCTACCAATAATTTGGATTTTAGATTTTATTTTCCTTCAATTTTGGCTTTTTCATGGCAAGATACCTATTATAGTAATATAAAAAATACTGACTACTAATATTTATTTCTAACTTTTCTTCTTAAATACAAGAATTCTTTTGATTTCTAGCTCAAACTTTTCACTTACTCGCTTTAAACATTTATTCAATGGTTTCCACATTGTCCTTGTTTGCAAAAATTGTCCAAGATCGTTAATTATGACATTCTCACTCTTATATTTTTATTTCTTACATGTTTGCATTATTGGTTGCTTTTATTGTCATTTGCTAAATTCATTTTCCAATTACTATTTTCCAGTCAATTGCTAATTCTCTTCTCAAATATAGTTCACAATACAAGAAATCAAATATTGGTTGACTGGTTATCGATTTCCAGCTGAAGTTTAGGTATTTCTTCCTTTGATTAAGTTTGATTGCTTTATACTTTTTGTTTCTTTAGTAAACGTTATATTATTCATATTAATCTGCTTAATTTTTTGCCTAACTTCAGGTATGCTTTTCCTTTTGTTATGTTCCATTGTATTATGTTTTTTGGTCATCACCAAAATTCATGTCTCGATCGTGATCTAATTGACTTTCTACTCTTAATAGGCAGACGTCATTCTTCTTCATTCCTATTTTTGAGCATCGGCTTTGTTTCCAGGCATTCCCTACTTTTTAAACTTATAGATCTTCAGTATATAGGTTGCCCTAAATATAATTAATGATTTCAACGACTTTGGAAATTTTATGATGTTTGATTATCTATTGATCGCTTCAGTGGTTGACTTAATATCATTTATTTTACAAACTATTTTAAAGCCTAAGTTTCATCATTCCTTTTGGATTTCTGTTTGAAATTATAAATCTCCATTTGTGTTTATTTGTTCCAATTATCCAAGTACACAAAAATAACGATTGATTTTGATGAGAATTTATTTAGCAGCGAAAATGTTATACAAAAATAATTTTTGGTTTGATGTCATGATTTATTTTCAATTAGAATTTTCAGAAGTATTATATATAAAATTGAATATGGCCCCCGTAATCATCTCTCATCTCATCTCATTTGTTTTCACCTTAAAACTAAATTCTCTTAATTTTTAACATATATTTTTCATTTCACATTTTCAAACATGTATTTAATGGTTTCCTTAACATTTTCCCTAAATGCAAAAGTTACCCAATACTATTAATAACAATCATTTCTTTCTTTAATTTTCTATCCCTTTCTAACTTAATGTCAACCTCTTTTGTTTTCTTATTTTCATATTTCCGTTTCTTTCTTTCTTTTATTTTTTAGAAAGCTTTTCTTTCATTTTGTTATATTTTTTTCATTTTCATTTATCCAATAGCATTTCAAGTCATTATTACAGTATTAATTTTCAATATCTTCCCTCAAATCTACTTCATTATATGAAAATTTGAGTATGGGTTGAATATTTGTCGATGCCCTACTTAATTTTAGGTATGTGATATTCAACTCATTTAAGGTATGGGTTTAAATATTACATTGTGCTTTTTTTTTTAACAAAAAATATATATTTCTATATTAATTAATTCACTATCTACCTTATAATAGAGATTCGTCCTTCTTCATTTCTATTTTCGGGTTTCAATTTTTTTTTCTTTCTAAGTCTATAAATTATCATTTTATGTACAACCAATGACTTTCACAGTTTTTGATGATCTGTATGTTCCAATGGTTTATGCCTTAAGATTTTCTTTATGAACTATTTTTATGCATTTTCACCTAAAACAGAATTATCCTAATTTTTAACTTATAATTTTCATTTACCTCTTTCAAACATGTATTCAATAGTTACCTTAGCATTGTCCTTACATACAAAAATTGCTCAATATTATTAATAATGACTACTTCCATTCTTAAATTTTCTATCTTCAAAAATGCTTGACTTAAATTTTCTATCTTATGTTCAATGCTTTAGATTTCATCATAAGCTAAATTTATCTTGGAATCTATTAAATTGTTTATTTATTTCATTTTCATTTATAAAATTCCATTCTGGATTACTGTTTTCAATATTATAAGATAAAATTTCAATACCTTTCTTCAAATCTACCTTAGTATATGAGAAAATAAATATAGGTTGAATATATGTCGATTTCTTGCTCAATTTTAGGTATGTATTTCCTTCAATTATGTTTTTTATCCTTTTTGTGTCTTCACCAGTCATATTTCAGTTTATGCTAATTCATTTTATATCTTAAATAGATAAATGTCATCCTTCTTTATTCCTATTATGGGTTATAACTTTGTTTTCTAGTAATTATTACCTTCTAATTTTAGAAATTATCATTTTGTTTGACATCAGACTAAACGAATATGCGTATGGGATTTAAAATCATATACATATACATCTTAATGCACATAAAATACTATTTTGCTATTTATTTATTTGTAAGCTGACTAATAAATTATACTTGCAAAAAAACCAACACTCTTTTTTTTTATAAGTACACGATGTCTCCACATTGTTATGAACTGGAAAAATATTTGTTTTATTTATCATCGGCATTCCTCCTTAAGAATAGGTCCATTATGATTTTGAGATCTACTACTTTTGAATTTTAAATGATACAAATAGTTGTCAAATAGCATCATAATTTTTTTGTTCTATATAATTATTTGTTTGTTATTAGGATATTTAAAATTTCCAGTTATTATTTATAATGACTTTTCCATTTAACTAATGGTATGATAGAAATTGCTTAATTCATTATAACTCTATTACGTATTAAAATAGACGTGTTATAAAATTTTGAATTCAATGTTATTTTTTTCATAATTTATGTTTGCTTAAAGCTACTAATTTGGTTGATTGTATGATTAAGTGGTGCTCAGGTAGTATGTGATGAGTAAATTGGCTTTATATTTCCAACGACATTTGTGCTTAGACATATTATAGATTTGAAAGCTACTTGCCGTATAATGTTGGATAAGAATTGGTTACTCATTTATATTCCCAGAAAAGTTCCAATAAGTTCGTATGTTTTTGGGATTATTCCACATGCGTATAGTACATGATTTTTTTTCTACTAAATGTAAAGTTGTATCTTTCCATTTTTCCGAAATTTTGTCCTTCATAATTTGTGTCTTTCCTTTTTTCTCTATGCTTCATAATTATTCGAAGAAGATTTCTTGTGCCAAGGGTGGATAAGCCTAATCAATTGATCTATAGCAGATTGTGAAAGTTTCATGGTTTGAAAGGAAAATAGAAGCATGATACGGAAGTGGATCTTATTTTGTAGCAAAAATCATGAAATTCGAAAAAAATGTGCCAATAGTGCGTAGACAAGAATGCAAATTTGTTGTTAGCACGGTTAAACTTGTAATATTATGTCTTCGAATTATGAAATTATTCTTCAAAATGGCAATGTTGCATGAATCTGAATTTAGTTAGTGAGATTTTTTTTATTGTTTTTGATATATAGTTTTCTATAGTTTTGATATATTTGAAGTATGGTTTATATATGCAATGTTTATCTAATTAGTGATCCAAATATTACGATTGGTTTACACATGGAATATTTCTATTATACATAAAACTGAATATGGTTCTGGTATTTATCTCTCACCTTTATCATTTTCACCTTTAAAACTTAAATCTTCTAAATTCCAACATATAATTTTATTTTGCACCTTTCAAATATTCAATGGTTTTCTTAATGTTGTTCTTATGTGCAACAGTTACCCAATATCATTAATAACATGGTGTTCATTTTTTAAGTTTCTATCCTCAAATATATTGTATTTAATATCACCCTCTTTTTTTTCTTAACTTCCATACGGTAGGTTTCTTTTACAACAGAACTTATCTTGCAAAATTTATTAAAATTGTTTGTTGCTTTCATTTATCAAATTCTATTTTCTATTATATATTCCATAATAGTGTATCAATTTTCAGTCTATTCCCTCAAATCTACTTCATGACACGAGAAATTCAGTATATGCATATTCTATATATAATAAAACTATCATTCTATTTTAATTTGTAATAATTAAGTACAATTATAAGTATTCTGGATGTATAACAAAATATATTGGCAATGGATTAATGCCTCTAAAAAATTCATAGATAACATCAAATTAGAACCTCAAAGAAAAGCCAATATCCTGTGTTTAGAGCTTTGACTTCATTCATACAGTAAAAAAGATGAAGGACGATTGCATGGGAAGACAAAATGAAATTCAAAAATGATCAGCAAAAAAGTTAAATTTAAATGAATTATATTTTAAAATTTGAGTTGCATATAAGATGTTTTTTATTTCCTCAAGGAGGGGAGTTAAAATATTTCCCTTATATCAATAGCCTTGGAAATATTGATGATTTATCATATTTAATTGATGCTTAAGTTTTATCCCATCTTTTCATCAAAGAAACACATAATTTATGTCTAGATAAGTTATAGTTATTACAAATTTTGTTTCATAATAAAACAAAATTACTTAGATAACTATTGACATTTTGCTACAAAATATTCCAACTTCTATTTAGTATCTTCTTTCTGTGCAAATATAATCTCATATTTGTGTTGTTTAAATTACACTTATCCATAAAAAAAGGAAAATAATGTCAAGGACAAAATTACAAGTTTTTCAATCATAAGGACGACCTGTTGAAATTTTATTCTAAAAGACAAAGCATTAGATTTTACGTATCAGTTTATAGTGTGCATGGTATCATAATTTGACTACCAGTTTTTAAGTGTTAGTTTTACATTGTGTATGGTATCAAAATTTAAATATTAGTTTTGTGTTGCGTATGGTATCAGTTTTACAATGTGTCGTCCTTAAAAATAAATTTTTGATGGGTTGTTCTTGAACTTAAAAAAATTATGGAATTTATTCTTCAGAATAAAATCCCCTAAAAAATCGTTTTGATAATAATATGAATTTAATATATATTTTTGTAATAAGGTTGATACTTTAGTTAAGTTGTGCTCTCATTATGATATCTCAAGGGATCCAAACCATACATCTAGAACCATCATCTAAAACGCCAAACTTCTAACCACTGATACTAGAGGTCCTTGACCTTATCTCTAACAATTCAACGTATTAATTGTTGTTCTTTACACCGTTTATCTTATTCTACCTTTTTAATGAAATATCATCAAAAATTAGCTTTATGCATGTTACATGAATTCCATTTTATGATATACAATTTTGTAATAAATTACGTTAATTGATATGTTGGTTTAGTTGTTTCATGTATGAATAATTAAACTAATAGAAGATGATTATTATCAAGTTGTTCTAGAATTTTAATTGTAGATTCATATTCTATACATATTTTTTATGTCACATTATCCTATGGATGTTAAGCAATATGATGAGCTAAAGTTACTTTAATATTTTTATAATGCATTTAGTATCAGAAAATGTCGAAAGGTGGACATGATCTAATCTTAGATGGTATTTTTCAAACCAAAATTTTAACAATAATTTGACTTAAGTGTTATTTTTGGTTATGTATGGTAAACTTCTATTAACCAAACTATGTGTCTTCATATATGAGTGTGTGTCATAGAATAAACCTATATTGGATATATGTTTCTTACATTGGAAAACATAACATAATAATGCACTTCTTAACATGTTAAGAATAATTAATGGCTAACATTATCATTTGTTGTATGAAGTTAATGTGCTTTAGAAATGTGTTATATGTTGTATGCTTTGAGATTACTTAAATACAATTTTCAGTAGATATTTATCAATAGTGTTTAGAAAATGTAATCTATTTCAAAAGTATAAAATATATAAACATACATATTCATCAGTAAATTTAAAAAACTAAGAAATAAAGAAAAACTATGCTGGGAATTCCGTGTGCGTAGCACGGGTTCGCACTAGTATGTATATATATATATATATATATATATATATATATATATATATATTGTAACACCCCGTATTTTTTGAGAATATTAAAGTAACGAATTAAAGAATAATTAATTACAAATGTGAGAAATAGGTGAAAAGGGTTACGCCATTGCTTTCATCTTGGAATTCTTCTTGGAATAGAGTCCAAGTTTTCGTAAATTGGACTTCGTATGAAGGAGTTATGGCCTTCGGAAGATTCAAGAGAAATCTAGGAAATTAAATAGTAAAATAACCGAGACAGGTGGACCTATACCAAGGCAGGTCGACCTGGGGGTCGACCTACCCCAGGCCAGGTCGACCTTCCCCCCCCCCCCCCCCCCCGATCCAATCTGAGACAATTCTAACTCATCGCCGAGTCCTTTCTGACCTATTGCTGAGTTACAAGGGCTTAGGTGGCAATTCTGGATAACTCTATCTAGTCTTGACGGTTGTGATTGCTCCTAAAACGATCTAACGGCTCACATAAGATTTAAATTCTATAAAAGCAACCCTAATACTCAAACCCTAAATCACAATAATTCATTCCAAGGAGCCCCCATGTTGTCAATGAACGTTCTAGCCTAGCCACAATTTCTTCTTCAATTAGAAAGCGAGTCAAAAGCTACGAATCAAAACTAACTTAGAGAAATTGATAGTCTTCTTCAAGGGATTGGTTTTCAAATTTAGAAAACAGATCCCAGAATACAAGACTTTCTTTTCTTTGTAAGTCCTGTTATTATTTAGATGTGAACGATTAAAAGTTGTGATTTGTAGTAAAATGAAAACTAGAATAATTCCTTGTTGTAAGATAAAGACGATGTTGATTTATTCCTATTCTTGTAATGATTCTATCGTACATGATTGTGAGATTATTGTGGTTATATGTTGATGTTTAACCAATCGTATATTATGTAAATATGGTGACTTTTTTTATGGTATGTAACATGCAAGTTGTTTAGATCTACATTTAGATATATGTTTATTGAATGCAATTTGTTTAGATCAATATTCATTGAATCATGCAAGTTGTTTAAATCTACATTTAGATCTATGTTCATTGAATCATGCAAGTTGTTTAGATCTACATTTAGATTTATGCAAGTTATTAGGCTAAGACATGTATTATGTTTAGATCTACATTTAGATCTATGTTTATTGAATCATGCAAGTTGTTAGGCTAAGACATGTATTATGTTTAGATTCACATTTATATCTATGAAAAACGGATCCAAAAATTAAAGCTCATATTTACATGCCTTTTTAAACTTGTGTAAAACCATATGCTTAAGGTTCATGTTTGTTGGATCCAAGATAAAAGTTCATATTTACATGCCTTGTTAAAACTGTGTAATTCCATATGTTTAACATTCATGATTATTGGATCCAAATTAAAGTTTACATTCACATGTCTAGTTGAACTTGTGCAATTCGTTTATGTTCATTGGACTCAAAATAAAAGTTTGCATTTACATGCCTAGTTGGATTTGGGTAATTTCTTATGTTTAAGACCCATGTTAATTAGATCCAAAAATGCAAGTTCACCTTTATATTACTAATTGGAATTGTGTAGTTCTATGTAAACTCCCATCCATATGCTTATGGTTCATGTTGATTAGCTTCAAATTTGCAAGTTCATAATTAAACATATATTTATTCTATGCCAAATTTATGTGACGTATGTTGGATACATATTATGCATGTCCTGAACGCTACGTGTCTCTTCCTTTTCCCCTCTTGATTTTGAGTTAGGCTAAATGGCGAAGCCTAACATTCTATGAAATTTATGCGAACGTTTAACGGGGGTAATGTTGGGAAAAATATGAAGTTACATATAAATATAGAAGGTAAATATTCAAATTTAGAAAAGACAAATATGCCTAACCCGAGGTTAGATTGAGTTACGGTGTAAGACTACCCGGAACCGCCCGGCACATCCAGCAACCGAAACAATATATATCTAATGCGAGAGGTTAGTGCATCAAGCATAAAAGAACCCGAGGTTAGACTGAGTTGTGGTGTAAAACTGCCCAGAACCGCGTGGTTGGTGCTTTAATGAATGAATTAAAGCTAAGACAAGAATAGTAGGGTTAAGTTAATTAAGGTAACACTTAACCGATATATCAAGATGAATGACTAGGGTTAAGTTAATAAGAAACACTTAATCAGTATAGCATGATGAATGGGTAGGGTTAAGTAATAAGAAACACTTAACCAATATAACTTGATTTGTGGTAAGTTTAAGTTAAAACAAGAGGGCAACACTTAACCGATATAACTTGATTTGAGGTAAGGTTATGTTAAAACAAGAGGGCAACACTTAACCAATATAACTTGATTTGTGGTAAGGTTAAGTTAAAACAAAAGCGAAACACTTAACCAATATAATTTGATTTGTGGTAAGGTTAAGTTAAAACAAGAGGATAAAATTTAACCAATATAACTTGATTTATGGTAAGGTTAAGTTAAAACAAGAGGACAACACTTAACCAATATAACATAATGTGCGGGAAGGGTTAAGTACATATCGGGTTGGTGGGTAATATTAACACATATAGGCCCACAAACTTAACCGTTAAATAAACATGCTTGAATCGATGGGAGGGGTAAGTACATCTCATGTTGGTGGGTAATATTAGTACATATAGCCCCACAAACATAACCGTTAAATAAACATGCTTGAATTGATGGGAGGGTTAAGTACATCTCGTGCAGGTTGGTAATATTAGTACATATAGGCCCACAAACTTAACCGTTAAGAAAATATGCTAGAATCGGTGGGAGGGTTAAGTACATCTCGTGTAGGTGGGTAATATTTGTATATATAGGCCCACAAACTTAACCAGCAGGAAACCCTAGTAACGGGGACCCATTTCAGCAGTAACCCACATAGATGTATCATGGTACCCTGAAACTAGGCAGGGTGGGGCATGATTACTGGGCTGATTATAAGCGATCAAAAGAGCAGCCTGGTGTATGTCAGTGTAGGTTCTGACGGTTTACGGGATGCACGTACTCCGGAGTGGGAAAAAGAAGGCACTGGGTACCAGTGGTTATACACTGTTCATCTTGAATCGTGTCGAGTCGCTATCATAAGGATAGATACACCTTATGGTGGGACCAGCACAGGGTATCTACACGCAAGAGACGATCGATTGAGATGGACACATGGAACGTTAATGCGAGTAAGGAGACGATCGATAGGGTAGTAAGGGTACATCTAACACATTCATGTCAATTATGAAGATTGAGGTGGAATCCTCATGATAGATGTACACCTGAAGGCTACCACAATTGCGAGGATTGGGATCACGTTGTCTTATGATCATTTTATATAGATTACTAGTTGGGACACTAGTTAGGTGGTGTAGAGAAATAAAATGGGTGCGATAGCATATTCAACCTTATTATCTTATTTCTAGGGTGATGTCCTAGATTCAGTTTATTCATGTCATAACCCTTTTTTTGTTTACATGCTAAATAGTCACTGGACTTAGCAAACTCATGTGTGACCCATTTTCTTTCATCTTCTTTTCTTCCGTTTCCCCCCCAGATCAGCAGGGAGGGAATACTTCAGCTTAGATCTGATCATTTCCATCTTGAAGAAAGTAGATGTATTGCTCGGAATCTTTTTCATTGGGCTATGGCTTTGGATACTCTCTTATTAGGGATTTATGCTACATTACTGTTGTTTCAATGCTTCTTTATGTTTTAATTCAAGACAGAAGTTCTATTTATTTATTTTTAAGTATGATTGAGACAACTGTTGTGAAAGCTTGAACCAAATCGTTCGTCAAATGATTTTTATTTTCCTCTTCTTTATTTGTCTATCTTGTAATTCATCTTCATCTTTTACCTATAACGCTCCACCAAAGTTAAGGCATTCCCTTTGTGAGTAATCTTAATGGAGGTGGGGTGTTTCACTTGGTATCAGAGCGAGGTTACCGGATTAGATAAAAGTTTTGAAAAATTATTTTCAAAACGGTTTTAAAAGAAGCATTTTCAAAAGAAAATTTTTGTTTTAAAGGCATATTCCCAAAGCCATATATCTGTTTGATCCTCTGTTTGAATCCTTGTTTCCTTCTTTCCTGAGTCTCCGGGGCTCCTGGCTTTCTGGGATGTAACCTCATTATGGCATGGTTCCGTAGGCTTGATGATGTTATTACACATGTTAAAGGGCGAAGAAGTACCCAACTTCCATCTATAGCCGCAGTAGTTTCACCTGCGGCTAATTTCCTTTAAAGCTTTGTAGGGTTTTCCATGCTATGGAGGCAACTTTCAAGATACTTGTCAATAAGTTACACAAGGATGGCAAAGATGATGTAATAACCCGGAAAATCTGAGCCAGTTTAAAATTTTTATTTTGGCAATTTCAACGAATTTTGAATATTTAAAATAGATTATTTTAAATAATATCAACGAGAAATTTATTTTGAATATAATTAGAACGTATATACTATATACGTCGTCGTTAGAATATAAATATTTATTTTAAATTATAAATAGAATTGAAAATGGCGCGGTAGTTCGATAATTCGATTTCAAACTTCAATTGAATGTACCGGGTGCAAAACAATCCGGATTTTAGTGAAACCGAAAACATTATGATCTAATTGATGATATCTTTCCAACGAATCCGAAAAATCAAAATTTCATAGCGGGAATCAAAAGATATGTCCAGTTGAAAATTCTGAATAGTCGCTATGGAATTCAGGCCCTTAAAAATGGACATTTTGCAAACGACCTCGGATTTCGACGAAACCACTTTTGTTGGATCCGCAGTGTCAAATTATTGTTAGGTTTTAAATTTCATAATTTTTCGAATCAATATGTGAGCGTGGCAGAGGAAAACGCGTTTGACCAGTTTCAGTTGATTTTAATCGACTGGAAAATGGCCATTTTTCCAACGGCCTCAGAATTCGACAAAACTAGTTTTGTTAGGACCGTATCATCAATATGAAGCTAGAAAATATTTTTATGGAATTTTTAGAGACAGTATGTGACAACAGTAATTTGAAATGTACGTTTAAAAATTCAATATAGTGATTTAAATGTAAATTTAACGGAAACTGATTCAAACGATTGAATCAGCCTACGATACATATCCCATTGTGTTCGGAATGGGGGTAAAACGCTATGGACGACAGGCGGTGGGCCTCGTTTCGAGGTCGTATGTAAAAGTCAACTTTTTGAAAATAAATTAATTAAATAAATTAAAATTTTAATTTCTCTCTCCCTCCTCCTACATCCACTCTGCCCCCCCCCCCCCCCCACGATTCATTTCGAATCGGAAAAGAAAAAAGAAAAAAAAAAGAAAAAAATGAAGAAGAAGACGCAGCGCGGCAGCCGCCGACCCCCTCCATCCACCGCACCCCTTCATCGTCGAGCGCGCCACCTCAGGGGACAACCGCAGCCCCTGCGCCCTCCTCCATTCGAAGACCCGCCCCCATTTCGAGCACCAGCGAAAACCCTAGCCCCAAGTACACCCAGCAAGCCCTAGGCCGCCTCCGGCCATCCAACGCCGCCTCGATAGGCGCGCACCCCGTCCCGTTGACGTCAGCGACCGCGGCTCCCACCTCTGGCCAACGCCGACAACACCTCTCCCCCTTCAAACCTCCAACCGAAAGATGCAAGTATTTTCTTCTTCCTTTTTCTAATTTAATCTTGATTCTATTTCAGTTTTTGGTTGTGATAATTAGTAAATAAAATCTGAAATTAATTTACATAAGGATTAGGAAAAAAAATATATATATATAATACATGATTTTGATTATGGGAGAGGAATGATTTTTCATAACGAAGAGGTAGGATTTTTCATAACGAAAAGCTATGATTTTTAATATATAAAAATACGATTTTTATATATAGATAGCGAACTAAAAATCGGGTTTTTATTTGTATAAAATAGATATAAAGATTAGATTTGATTTTTATAAAGAGGATTCTGATTTTAAATCATGTAAAATGAAATCTTTATAGTTAAAAAGGCGAAATCTTTATTTTAGAAAAGGCGAAATCTTTATAGTTAAAAAAGCGAAATCTTTATTTTAGAAAAGGCAAGATCTTTAAATTAGAAAAAGCGAGATTTTTAAATTAGTAAAAATATGATTTTTATATATTGAACATCGAAGTAAAAATGTAATTTTTATACATGTAGTGGCTACGGGCAACAAAGATGACAAGAATGCGATAACGATGAAGATTTCTTTCAAAGAAGAGTCAAGATGATTGGATAGCAATATGTGAGAATTTCTCACACTTCAATTTCTTTTTCTAGTTATATATATACTAGGATGCAGACGGTGTTTAGTAGCACCCGACACAATCGTCCACAGACCATGGACTTGTTTGTTTGGTTGCATAAATTAGTTAGATGATTTGATTTGAATTTGGTTGTTTGGTGAATTGGATTGATGTGTGAATGGCGTGGGCCTTCACTAGACCGGGGATAAGGCTAGGCCTCGTCCCGTTTCTAGTATCGTGCCGTTATGCCGCCGAAATTTTCTAAAATATGTTAGAAAAATAAAAATATCATTTTATTTAAAGAATGAACTGAATAGATATTCATATGTTAAAATAAAATGTTTTATCGTTAAAAATATAATTTTTAACGTGAAAGTGAATAAAATAAAATATTCATTTACAAACCAGACGGTTTGTTTATGTACACCTATTTGAAGGACATTGATTGGGTCGATAAATTTTACACATCGCCCAACTGCATGAATAAAATATGTGTTTGATTGTTTGAAACCCCACACGGGTGTTGGGATGAAATATGAAGTTCACTCATCCTGATTAATTAAATATGTCGATCGATTGATTGACAGGCTGTTATAAGCGTTAGATATCTATATTTGATGCTTATACAGTGTAGTGCACTTTGGTTGATGGTTGATTATTTTTCAATGCTATTATATACATGTGTTGTATGAAAATCCATATAATTAACTTTATATGGTAATTGATTGGGCCTCATTCCAATTTAGAAAATAAAGAATATTTTAATAATAAAATTTACATCTTTATCAATATAAAATAAAGGTTCATGCGTTGACTGTACTCATCCGTTGAGATTAGTCATGTGTTGAACGAATATTTTAATAATAAAATTTACATCTTTATCAATATAAAATAAAGGTTCATGTGTTGACTGTACTCATCCGTTGAGATTAGTCATGTGTTGAACGAAATATTTTAACAAAAATAGTCACACGTGGACGGTACTCATTCATTGAGATTAGTCATGTGTTGAACGAAATATTTTAACAAAAATAGTCACACGTGGACAGTACTCATTCGTTGAGATTAGTCGTGTGTTGACAAAAAGAAATATTTGAAATAGAATATATAAAGCCGTGTTGATTAGTGATGCGCCATTTTGAGGCGAACGATATTTATATCGATTACATTCGGAATTGAATATAAAACGATTTCGAAATAAATTGAATATATAACGATTTCGAAATGAATTGAATATATAACGATTTCGAAATAAATTGAATATATAACGATTTCGAAATGAATTGAATATATAACGATTTCGAAATAAATTGAATATAAAACGATTTCGAATTGAATGGAATAGAAAACCAATTTGATTTCAATTGAATATATAATGAATTTGATTCAAATAGAAAACGAAACGAATTTGATTTGAATAGAAAATGAATTTGAATCGAATAGAAAACCAATTTAATTTCAATTGAATATATAATGAATTTGATTCAAATAGAAAACGAAACGAATTTGATTTGAATAGAAAATGAATTTGAATCGAATAGAAAACCAATTTGAATTGAATTGAATTGAAAACGAATTCAAATTGAATTGAAAGCGAATTGAAATGAATTCAAATTTAATTGAAATTTGAATTGAATAGAAATGAATTTTAAAACGAATTTATAAAGAAGAATTCAATTTTGATTTGAATTGAAATGGAAGTTGAAATTGCTTTTGAAACGAATTTAAAACTATTTATATAATTCGTTTTAAATAGAAATCGACGAGATATATATTATATATATTATATATAATATATAATGGCCTAAATAGAACGCGCCGCAGCAGTTCGTGAATTTCGACCATTTATTTCAAACGGACATTACGGGAGATCCGACCGTCGGATTCTCCTAAAACCGGAACCGTTGGGTTCGTATCGAAAAGAGCTTTCTAACGAATATTTGAAATTTGAAATCTAACGGTTGGATTTGGAGATACGCCCTAATCAAATTCGAAAAAGGTCGCTGTAAGTGCAGTTCGATGGCCGTTGATGGAAATCGACTGTACGGGCCTTGATAAAATTATTAAAAATAGTAATAAATTGTGTAAAATCATAAGAAATGATTTGGGAAAGATTGGGGTGAACAACTCCATATTTGAAAAGATAAAAATAGATTTTTATCGAAATGAACTAGTTTGAACTCAATTTAAAACCCGGGTTTTTTTATTTTTAAATAAATAAATTAGATTTAAAAAGGGGTATTAAATAATCGGAATTCCTAATATATTTGATTTGAATTGAACTAGAATTGATTTGGGGGTTTATCGTGAACTGTGTTTTAAACAACACTAGTTCTTTAACCCGATGATAAATAGAATGTGATTTGGGTTTGTCGTGAACTGTGTTTTAAATAACACCTAGTTCTTTAACCCAGAAAAAGGAGTTTAAGGAATCTACAATTAGATTGAAACGTGAATTGATAATCTAAATTATCAAATATTGAAATGAGCGAGAATGGAGTATCGCCAGTTTTGCTCCAAAGCGATAGTTAAATCTTTAATTAGATTTGAATGTGAAATGGTAATTAATTTTACCGATAACACCGTGGTGTTAGATATGGAGTGTTACCAGTTTTGCTTCATGGGATGAATAGGTTGGGATTGGGAAATAAAATAAATAATTACTTCGGTGTTGTTCGCTAATCTCGACTAGTTTAGAAAAACCATAATTTGGTTTGAAACGACATCCAAAGGAAGATTACAGGATAAATTTTAAAGAATTTATCTTGGATAAAATTAATGGGAACCTTTCCCTAAGAATGTGGAATTTAGAAACTAGCTGTAGGTTGGCTAAGAAGAATGGTTTCCTGGGTATTGATCTGATGTTGGTTTCGGCCTTCGGGGTTAATGTTTGGGAAATTGTTCTCTTGCTAATTTGCGGTTAGTGACTAATGAATTGGAATGAGGCGTATGTTGTGTTTGTGTAACATTTGTTTTTAATATACGCGGGTTGTTCGGAAAGTCCGGGTTTACACCCATTCTGAATAACCGATTCGACGATATGTCGAAGATGAAGACGGTGGTTGAAGACCGGAAGTCTTCACATCGTTTGGATTATTACTGATGATCCTGATTGGACTGTACACCCAAGAGGATGGAAATAGTTGGTGGTCGTCCAGACGTACTTGGAGATGGATGGATATGCGAGGAAAGTGCCTCCGGTTTCGTTCAGACCCAGAACGGACTTGTAAATGGATTGTGTGTCTGACATTGGGTTTTATTCTGTGTTGATTGATTTCTATTAAATATACATCTGTTTGGCGGCGGAGAATTTATTCTTTTGCCTAACGCCCTTCTCTGAGACGTACGAGCTCAGAGGTTGTATATTTATGGACATCAGTCGCATGGCATGAATTGCCTGCGTGGCACGCTAAGATGCAATGATCAAGGTTTCTGTTGAAAAGCAAAGTCTTGTGGTTGATGATCAAAGCACAGCCTACGTGGCAGCTTTGTGTATAACGTGAATTCGCGAGCCTCACACCTCGGTATGAGTCAAAAACGGGATACGGACTGCAGGGAGAGCACGACGTTTCTTTCTAGCTTTGGTGGTGTCAGTGACTTACCAGCCCTGACATTTATATACTTTTCACCTTTGTGGTTGTTGGATGAGGCGCCTCGATTATAGGTTTGTAAGGACCGGGAAACGTGTGTTCAGGCATAACTAATCCTCTAACGTAAGTGAGGACCGGCCCTGAAGATCCAGGGGTTGCCCAGAGTGCGTAACCCTGGGACATTTGCTAGAGTGTCTCGAACGCGGAGAGGAGCTTGCCCCTTGCCTCGACTCATGACGGAATCCAATTTACAATACGTGTAATTCGGTTTTAATTGTAGAACTAGTATGGCGACATAGTAGACGGTAGCTATGCCGCCTATGATTGATATTTATGATTGAAATTGTTTTGACACTATACACTTATTATAGTATCAAATGATTTGTTTTAAACGTATCAAGCATGCTTTGGCTGTTATAAGGGAAAACCCTATCCTCCGGCTTGCGTTGCATTGTGTGATGGGACCTGGGTCTTATAACAGCTTCATTTTTCTTTATTTAGCATTGCGCTGTTTATTCTATGCACCAGTATCCTTGGGAGAAAACTCATTCCGTGCTATACGGCGTGGTCCCTTGAATTACTCTCTTTAAAAATAAAGTTTTAAATAACTGTTTTAGTTCTCACACCAGTCACATGACTGACCTGGAGTTTATTGTTTTAACCTAAACTCTGGGTGCCCTTATTTTCCGCCCGGGCAGCTAGTAGTTTTGGTTTTGCAGATTTATATTCGTAGGATCCTGGTTTACAGCTGGAATGATATCCGGAAAGCTTTGTATCCGTATATCACCTTCAGTTGTGCTTTGTATTATTTTCCACTGCTATGTAATTTATTGTAATCTCTGATATTTATCGAATGTAATTTATTCATTTATACTCTGTATATTCTTATATCTGATGGCATTGTTGTAATAACGATGAAATGTTCTTCCGTCTGCGTTCTGTTTTGTCATGTTCTCAAACAATAGGGCGTTTCGAACGGTCTGGGTCGGTTTAGCGACTGGTTCGGACCGAGCGAAATTCCTTCTCGTCACATTTGGTATCAGAGCATTGGTTTACAGAGCTCGAGAACAAGACACATTAGAACCAAACGAAAGAATTCATCAGATATTGGATTAGTAATATCTAATTAGAATGACTCGTTAGAGATAGGATCAGTAGTATCCTAGAACGAGTGTGAAGAGTATATTTTTCAAATGAAAACAATTTTGTTTTGAAAATTTAAACCATTTTATACGTATTTGATTATTTATTTATTTTGAATATGGACAATCCACTATATAAAGGTTTTGCATATACGCGTCATGAACGTATATTCGAAGTTTTAATATATTGGATAGATATAGAATCATACTCTAGTGGCCCGAAGATGATTCTGATGATTGACTAGTCGTCATTAGTATTCATGTTCGAGTAACGAAGGTGTGGTGTCGATATATTTCCATTAGACTGGTGTGAGAACCAAAACTTATATAGTTGGAACACATTGTTGTGAATTGGCATCAAAAACATGATTTTTTGTATATATATCAAAATTATGAATTTGAAACTCTAATTCACTAATTGATTGATGTTTGTGTTGTTTGTTTATTTGTTTGATAATTTTGAGCCATTATGCCTAATCGAACCAAATATTGAATTGTATTGAAATTGGTCGCATTTTCTTGCATATACATGTACTTACATTGAACAGGTCATAGCAAGGAGGCTAGAGCGGAGAATAAAATTTGTTTGCCCGACAAATAGGTACATGTTTACTACATAATTTACTGTTTTGTTTGGGTGATGATGATTTTATGAGCCTATTGGCTAGCCGCTTGGCTTTTTCTTTTTATTTTTTTGAGATTAGAAGGACTGGGGAAGCTATTTGAAATTCCCCGATGCTCCCGGTGTAGGGGAGGTTATGGCGAAATTTTTCGAAAATTTAGGGTGTTAGCCAAATTTTTGAAATTTTGAAAATTCTCAGAAACTGAAAAGTGGGAGAATGGAAGCCAGATCGAACGTGGAGCTGATTAATCAAACCACTTTCGACTTTGTTCCTTTTCGGGGACGAAAAGTTTTAAGTGGGGGAGATTGTAATAACCCGGAAAATCTGAGCCAGTTTAAAATTTTTATTTTGGCAATTTCAACGAATTTTGAATATTTAAAATAGATTATTTTAAATAATATCGACGAGAAATTTATTTTGAATATAATTAGAACGTATATACTATATACGTCGTCGTTAGAATATAAATATTTATTTTAAATTATAAATAGAATCGAAAATGGCGCGGTAGTTCGATAATTCGATTTCAAACTTCAATTGAATGTACCGGGTGCAAAACAATCCGGATTTTAGTGAAATCGAAAACATTAGGATCTAATTGATGATATATTTCCAACGAATCCGAAAAATCAAAATTTCATAGCGGGAATCAAAAGATATGTCCAGTTGAAAATTCTGAATAGTCGCTATGGAATTCAGGCCCTTAAAAATGGACATTTTGCAAACGACCTCGGATTTCGACGAAACCACTTTTGTTGGATCCACAGTGTCAAATTATTGTTAGGTTTTAAATTTCATAATTTTTCGAATCAATATGTGAGCATGGCAGAGGAAAACGCGTTTGACCAGTTTTAGTTGATTTTAATCGACTGGAAAATGGCCATTTTTCCAGCGGCCTCAGAATTCGACGAAACTAGTTTTGTTAGGACCGTATCAACAATATGAAGCTAGAAAATATTTTTATGGAATTTTTAGAGACAGTATATGACCCCAGTAATTTGAAATGTACGTTTAAAAATTCAATATAGTGATTTAAATGTAAATTTAACGGAAACTGATTCAAACGATCGAATCAGCCTACGATACATATCCCATTGTGTTCGGAATGGGGGTAAAACGCTATGGACGACAAGCGGTGGGCCTCGTTTCGAGGTCGTATGTAAAAGTCAATTTTTGAAAATAAATTAATTAAATAAATTAAAATTTTAATTTCTCTCTCCCTCCACCTACATCCACTCTGGCCCCCCCCCCACGATTCATTTCGAATCGGAAAAGAAAAAAGAAAAAAAGAAAAAAATGAAGAAGAAGACGCAGCGCGGCAGCCGCCGACCCCCTCCATCCACCGCACCCCTTCATCGTCGAGCGCTCCACCTCAGGGGACAACCGCAGCCCCTGCGCCCTCCTCCATTCGAAGACCCGCCCCCATTTCGAGCACCAGCGAAAACCCTAGCCCCAAGTACACCCAGCGAGCCCTAGGCCGCCTCCGGCCAGCCAACGCCGCCTCGACAGGCGCGCACCCCGTCCCGCTGACGTCAGCGACCGCGGCTCCCACCTCTGGCCAACGCCGACAGCACCTCTCCCCCTTCAAACCTCCAACCGAAAGATGCAAGTATTTTCTTCTTCCTTTTTCTAATTTAATCTTGATTCTATTTCAGTTTTTGGTTGTGATAATTAGTAAATAAAATCTGAAATTAATTTACATAAGGATTAGGAAAAATATATATATATATATATATAATACATGATTTTGATTATGGCAGAGGAATGATTTTTCATAACGAAGAGGTAGGATTTTTCATAACGAAAAGCTATGATTTTTAATATATAAAAATACGATTTTTATATACAGATAGAGAACTAAAAATCGGGTTTTTATTTGTTTAAAATAGATATAAAGATTATATTTGATTTTTATAAAGAGGATTCTGATTTTAAATCATGTAAAATGAAATCTTTATAGTTAAAAAGGCGAAATCTTTATTTTAGAAAAGGCGAAATCTTTATAGTTAAAAAGGCGAAATCTTTATTTTAGAAAAGGCGAGATCTTTAAATTAGAAAAGGCGAGATTTTTAAATTAGTAAAAATATGATTTTTATATATTGAACATCGAAGTAAAAATGTAATTTTTATACATGTAGTGGCTACGGGCAACGAAGATGACAAGAATGCGATAACGATGAAGATTTCTATCAAAGAAGAGTCAAGATGATTGGATAGCAATATGTGAGAATTTCTCACCCTTCAATTTCTTTTTCTAGTTATATATATATACTAGGATGCAGACGGTGTTTAGTAGCACCCGACACAATCGTCCACAGACCATGGACTTGTTTGTTTGGTTGCATAAATTAGTTAGATGATTTGATTTGAATTTGGTTGTTTGGTGAATTGGATTGATGTGTGAATGGCGTGGGCCTTCACTAGACCGGGGATAAGGCTAGGCCTCGTCCCGTTTCTAGTATCGTGCCGTTATGCCGCCGAAATTTTCTAAAATATGTTAGAAAAATAAAAATATCATTTTATTTAAAGAATGAACTGAATAGATATTCATATGTTAAAATAAAATGTTTTATCGTTAAAAATATAATTTTTAACGTGAAAGTGAATAAAATAAAATATTCATTTACAAACCAGACGGTTTGTTTATGTACACCTATTTGAAGGACATTGATTGGGTCGATAAATTTTACACATCGCCCAACTTCACGAATAAAATATGTGTTTGATTGTTTGAAACCCCACACGGGTGTTGGGATAAAATATGAAGTTCACTCATCCTGATTAATTAAATATGTCGATCGATTGATTGACAGGCTGTTATAAGCGTTAGATATCTATATTTGATGCTTATACAGTGTAGTGCACTTTGGTTGATGGTTGATTATTTTTCAATGCTATTATATACATGTGTTGTATGAAAATCCATATAATTAACTTTATATGGTAATTGATTGGGCCTCATTCCAATTTAGAAAATAAAGAATATTTTAATAATAAAATTTACATCTTTATCAATATAAAATAAAGGTTCATGTGTTGACTGTACTCATCCGTTGAGATTAGTCATGTGTTGAATGAATATTTTAATAATAAAATTTACATCTTTATCAATATAAAATAAAGGTTCATGTGTTGACTGTACTTATCCGTTGAGATTAGTCATGTGTTGAACGAAATATTTTAACAAAAATAGTCACACGTGGACGGTACTCATTCGTTGAGATTAGTCATGTGTTGAACGAAATACTTTAACAAAAATAGTCACACGTGGACAGTACTCATTCGTTGAGATTAGTCGTGTGTTGACAAAAAGAAATATTTGAAATAGAATATATAAAGCCGTGTTGATTAGTGATGCGCCATTTTGACGCGAACGATATTTATATCGATTACATTCGGAATTGAATATAAAACGATTTCGAAATAAATTGAATATATAACGATTTCGAAATGAATTGAATATATAACGATTTTGAAATAAATTGAATATATAACGATTTCGAAATGAATTGAATATATAACGATTTCGAAATAAATTGAGTATAAAACGATTTCGAATTGAATGGAATAGAAAACCAATTTGATTTCAATTGAATATATAATGAATTTGATTCAAATAGAAAACGAAACGAATTTGATTTGAATAGAAAATGAATTTGAATCGAATAGAAAACCAATTTGATTTCAATTGAATATATAATGAATTTGATTCAAATAGAAAACGAAACGAATTTGATTTGAATAGAAAATGAATTTGAATCGAATAGAAAACCAATTTGAATTGAATTGAATTGAAAACGAATTCAAATTGAATTGAAAGCGAATTGAAATGAATTCAAATTTAATTGAAATTTGAATTGAATAGAAATGAATTTTAAAATGAATTTATAAAGAAGAATTCAATTTTGATTTGAATTGAAATGGAAGTTGAAATTGCTTTTGAAACGAATTTAAAACTATTTATATAATTCGTTTTAAATAGAAATCGACGAGATATATATTATATATATTATATATATAATATAATGGCCTGAATAGAACGCGCCGCAGCAGTTCGTGAATTTCAACCATTTATTTCAAAAGGACATTACGGGAGATCCGACCGTCAGATTCTCCTAAAACCAGAACCGTTGGGTTCGTATCGAAAAGAGCTTTCTAACGAATATTTGAAATTTGAAATCTAACGGTTGGATTTGGAGATACGTCCAAATCAAATTCGAAAAAGGTCGCTGTAAGTGCAGTTCGATGGCCGTTGATGGAAATCGACTGTACGGGCCTTGATAAAATTATTAAAAATAGTAATAAATTGTGTAAAATCATAAGAAATGATTTGGAAAAGATTGGGGTGAAAAACTCCATATTTGAAAAGATAAAAATAGATTTTTATCGAAATGAACTAGTTTGAACTCAATTTAAAACCCGGGTTTTTTTATTTTTAAATAAATAAATTAGATTTAAAAAGGGGTTTTAAATAATCGGAATTCCTAATATATTTGATTTGAATTGAACTAGAATTGATTTGGGGGTTTATCGTGAACTGTGTTTTAAACAACACTAGTTCTTTAACCCGATGATAAATAGAATGTGATTTGGGTTTGTCGTGAACTGTGTTTTAAATAACACCTAGTTCTTTAACCCAGAAAAAGGAGTTTAAGGAGTCTACAATTAGATTGAAATGTGAATTGATAATCTAAATTATCAAATATTGAAATGAGCGAGAATGGAGTATCGCCAGTTTTGCTCCAAAGCGATAGTTAAATCTTTAATTAGATTTGAACGTGAAATGGTAATTAATTTTACCGATAACACCGTGGTTCTAGATATGGAGAGTTACCAGTTTTGCTTCATGGGATGAATAGGTTGGGATTGGGAAATAAAATAAATAATTACTTCGGTGTGGTTCGCTAATCTCGACTAGTTTAGAAAAACCATAATTTGGTTTGAAACGACATCTAAAGGAAGATTACAGGATAAATTTTAAAGAATTTATCTTGGATAAAATTAATGGGAACCTTTCCCTAAGAATGTGGAATTTAGAAACTAGCTGTAGGTTGGCTAAGAAGAATGGTTTCCTGGGTATTGATCTGATGTTGGTTTCGGCCTTCGGGGTTAATGTTTGGGAAATTGTTCTCTTGCTAATTTGCGGTTAGTGACTAATGAATTGGAATGAGGCGTATGTTGTGTTTGTGTAACATTTGTTTTTAATATACGCGGGTTGTTCGGAAAGTCCGGGTTTACACCCATTCTGAATAACCGATTCGACAATATGTCGAAGATGAAGACGGTGGTTGAAGACCGGAAGTCTTCACATCGTTTGGATTATTACTGACGATCCTGATTGGGCTGTACACCCAAGAGGATGGAAATAGTTGGTGGTCGTCCAGACGTACTTGGAGATGGATGGATATGCGAGGAAAGTGCCTCCGGTTTCGTTCAGACCCAGAACGGACTTGTAAATGGATTATGTGTCTAACATTGGGTTTTATTCTGTGTTGATTGATTTCTATTAAATATACATCTGTTTGGCGGCGGAGAATTTATTCTTTTGCCTAACGCCCTTCTCTGAGACGTACGAGCTCAGAGGTTGTATATCGATGGACATCAGTCGCATGGCATGAATTGCCTGTGTGGCACACTAAGATGCAATGATCAAGGTTTCTGTTGAAAAGTAAAGTCTTGTGGTTGATGATCAAAGCACAGCCTACGTGGCAGCTTTGTGTATAACGTGAATTCGCGAGCCTCACACCTCGGTATGAGTCAAAAACGGGATACGGACTGCAGGGAGAGCACGACGTTTCTTTCTAGCTTTGGTGGTGTCAGTGACTTACCAGCCCTGACATTTATATACTTTTCACCTTTGTGGTTGTTGGATGAGGCGCCTCGATTATAGGTCTGTAAGGACCGGGAAACGTGTGTTCAGGCATAACTAATCCTCTAACGTAAGTGAGGACCGGCCCTGAAGATCCAGGGGTTGCCCAGAGTGCGTAACCCTGGGACATTTGCTAGAGTGTCTCGAACGCGGAGAGGAGCTTGCCCCTTGCCTCGACTCATGACGGAATCCAATTTCCAATACGTGTAATTCGGTTTTAATTGTAGAACTAGTATGGCGACATAGTAGATGGTAGCTATGCCGCCTATGATTGATATTTATGATTGAAATTGTTTTGACACTATACACTTATTATAGTATCAAATGATTTGTTTTAAACGTATCAAGCATGCTTTGGCTGTTATAAGGGAAAACCCTATCCTCCGGCTTGCGTTGCATTGTGTGATGGGACCTGGGTCTTATAACAGCTTCATTTTTCTTTATTTAGCATTGCGCTGTTTATTCTATGCACCAGTATCCTTGGGAGAAAACCCGTTCCGTGCTATACAGCGTGGTCCCTTGAATTACTCTCTTTAAAAATAAAGTTTTAAATAACTATTTTAGTTCTCACACCAGTCACATGACTGACCTGGAGTTTATTGTTTTAACCTAAACTCTGGGTGCCCTTATTTTCCGCCCGGGCAGCTAGTAGTTTTGGTTTTGCAGATTTATATTCACAGGATCCTGGTTTACAGCTGGAATGATATCCGGAAAGCTCTGTATCCGTATATCACCTTCAGTTGTGCTTTGTATTATTTTCCGCTGCTATGTAATTTATTGTAATCTCTGATATTTATCGAATGTAATTTATTCATTTATACTCCGTATATTCTTGTATCTGATGGCATTGTTGTAATAATGATGAAATGTTCTTCCGTTTGCGTTCTGTTTTGTCATGTTCTCAAACGATAGGGCGTTCCGAACGGTCTGGGTCGGTTTAGCGACTGGTTCGGACCGAGCGAAATTCCTTCTCGTCACAGATGAGAATGAGGGAGTTTGGCTAACGAGCACAACCCAAGGATGAAGAACTCATGGATATGGACTTGGTTCACAAAGGAGGGGAGGAAAGAATAGTAAAACCTAAGACAAGAGGAAGTATCTTTATTATGGTATAACGGGCCGTATAATTAAGGACAAGGCAAGAACAAATGACACGATTTTCAGAAGGGCAAATACATGCTCTCACCGCCGGCATACTTGAGAGGGAGGTAGTAAGGTTTCTGTTGAAGGAGTTTAGTTTTTCCTCTTTGATCATCCTGTTAGTACTCTTTTTGATTTTTGTGCTTCACATTCGTTTATATCTGCTTCCATAGTGGAGTCTCTACACCTTAGTACTTGTATAGTAGAAGATCCCATTTTTGTCTCAAATCCAATTTGTGGTTCAGCTCAATTATCTTTGGTTTGTAAGGATCTGAGATACATATGTTTTTGGTTCCATGGGCTATTGGTTGATTCTAGGCATGGATTAGTTAGCTAGTAATTGTGAAAGCAGGGTAATCAGACTTTCAACTTGCCTCAGGAATACCCTCGAAATTTCGTGCGATCCTAAGGGATCACTTTGTCATAGCTACGTAGAATCACTTTATGTATTTATCGATGATTTTCGATCTGTGAGAGTAGTCCATGAGTACGCAGATGTTTTTGATTAAGGTTAGGGGTTTGTCCCCTAAAACGTGAGATAGAATCCCACATATATCTAGATGACAATGCAAAGTCAGTTATGCGATCAATGATAGTTTTGGAGCAAGATTGGAGAGGATCTCCAGAGTTGGTTAAGTGCTCAATTGTTTGGTTGTTTTGCTAGTATCATCTCACATAAATCGTCCAAATTCGTAGGAGGTATTCATTGGGTGCTTGTCCGATATTGGTTTAGGCCTTTGGGGATTGTAATTGAGGGATGTCGAGTTCGAATGGGATGGTTTGCATGAGAATAAATGGTTGAGGCAGGCGCCCTAAAGTAAAACTGACCTTAAGAGAGGTAAAAAGTACATAACAACCTTTAGCTTTAAACCCTCATATTTGAGACATTATTGATAAGCTAAGTAGAGGAGAGACCTCTAATCATCTTAGTATATACACTTGGTATCTTGGCTCATACCTATTTATCTTGCAAAGATAGTTTGACTGCATTGGATACCCTCTAGCATAGTAAGCGATCGAGATCCTATCTTTACTAGTGAGGTTTGGAAATGGAGGTAAAGAAGCTTCGCAACTATGAAGTTAAATTAGTTAAGGTACAGTGGAGTGAAGCTCAAGAAGACGTGACATGGGAGACTGAAGATAAGACACGCGCATCATACCCTTTCTCCTGAGGGTATATCCTTGATCTCTTTTTCAAGGAATTCTACGCATGTTTGTTTCTATATTTTTAGGAATATCCTCTAGGTCATATCTTCAATCCTTAGGTAGAAGCCAATGGATGTAAACATGTGTTTGAAACATGTTATGATTGGTGGTTGCAAGTGGTTGCTAGTGGTGGCTCGTGGATGCATATACACACATTAGGCACTAGATCGGCTCAGTCACTTTCATATTACATTTGCATGGGTGAATTTCTATACATATGATGTAACACCCCGTGTATTCTATAACAGTGAAATTCACAAATTAAAGTATAACTAATTTCAAATCAAAGAATTAAGGGAAACGGGATACGTCAATGCGTTCGTCTCGGAATTCTGCTTGAGATAGAGTCCGAGTTTGCGTAAAACGGACTCCGTATGAAGAAGATATGGCCTCCGGAAGTTTCAGAATTCAATTTAAAATTCAAAACAGCTCAGAAAAACCAATTCAAAATTCAAAATCGGGCCGAATTGACCAGGGCGGGAATTTTCCCGCCCTAGGCACCCAGGACGACTTGGTAGTCGACCTGGGGCTACCCAGGTCCACTGGGCAGTCGACCTGGGTCACCCGTGTCGACTGCCAAGTCGACACGGTGTCGACTGGCGTGTCAACCTGGCCCTTGAGCCAGGTCGAACCCAGCCCCCCTGGCTGGCCTGGTCTGTGTTTGGTCAATTTTTTGAGCCTTGCCTTGTCACTAGGGCTAGGTGTCAGCTCCTGGTTGGTCTCTTCTTCAAACGAACGACTATTATTAAACCAAGCTCCATCGACGGTCTAAATCAACTCACAATCTCTATAAAAAGGACCTAAGACTCACCCTAATTCACACAAACAAAAATGGAGATGAGACCGTCATGCTGCTGAGGAGAGACTAGGGATAGCCGTCACAAATTGAGAGACAATTAGGAGATAATTCAAAAGCCTAAAGCAACGTCAATTAAATCAAAACAACGCCTACAACAAAGGATAACTTCTCCAAATTCAGAATTCAGATTCCTGAATTGAAGATTCGTCATACGTTGTAAGTAGAGTGTTATTCCGATGTGAATAATTAATTGCGTTTGATTTGTGTAAAATGAGAAATGGTATTGTGGCAAGAATAATCTATATTTGTATGTTATTCTGATTCTAAACGATTTGGAAATGTTATGGTATACGATGGGATATTTGTAAGTATGTGATTTATGTTGGAAGTTAACAACCATGTGTTGTGGTATTTTATTTGGGATTCATACAAGTACATGATTCATGTTGACAACCATATGTTGTGGTATTTTATTTAGGGATTCATACAAGTATATGATTCATGTTAACAACCACATGTTGTGGTATTTTATTTGGGATTCATGCAAGTAAATGATTCACTATTATGCCAATATGATGTACATACTTTTATGATCACTTTTATTGTGTAATTGGACTCGACTAAGTACTATGGTTTATATGAATCTATGTTGGAATTGGAAAATCATGCTTTTGTATAAAAAACAAAAGCAAGCATTTTTATGAACATGACTAAACTATGTTTGGTATTATGCCTAGTTGAAAACATGTTTTAGGCCTAAGTTGTTATCAAAATCATATGGTGATATATGTGACACAATTAAGTTAGATTTACATTCCAATTGCAAGTTTACATGAATAGAATGGTTCATGATTAGGTATGTTTATGCCATGATTATATTAATAGAATGACTCATGTTTAAGTATGTTTTTGCCATGATTATATGAATAGAATGGTTCATGTTTAAGTATTGTTTATGCCATGATTATATGAATAGAATGATTCATGTTTAAGTATTGTTTATGCCATGATTATATGTTATTACAATACAAGTTCACATGTGCCTAATTCATGTTAATTGAATCGTTATGTTGCAAGTTCATGCGTTCACACTCCCCTTTTTATGTTACCTTATAAACACCATGTTATAAGCCTCCCCTTTTCATATGGCTAAGTTGGGTTTAAATTTTAAACCCAACATATCTTATATTGTAGCGAATGTGTAAAACGGGGGTAATGACGTTTGGGTTAAAATATAGAACATATGTGTTGGCATGTTTGACGCATGCCAACAACCTTGAAAAACAGTTAAGTGGCATAAATAAATTTTAACCAATAAAGATGAATTTGAATAATGGGACGCAAATATTTACATATAAAAAGGAAAGAGACAAAATATGTAAATTTAGAAAATACGATGTGTTTAACCCGAGGTTGGATTGAGTTGTGATGTAAACCTGCCCGGAACCGCCCTGTTGTCCAGTAGTCACAACAATACCTATCCAATGTGGGTGGTTAAACACGGAGCCCAATAAAAACCCGAGGTTAGACTGAGTTGTGGGGTAAGACTGCCCGGACCCAACCCGCAACAGGCAGCCACAACAATACCTGTCTAATGTGAGAGGTCAAGGCATTAATAAGACAATTAAGGCTGAGTCAGGATTGATAGGATTAAGTAAATTGAATTAATACTTAATCAAAATGGAACATGCAAAACTATACAGACTGATTGGGGGTTAGGTTTACAAAACACTTAACCAACTTAGCATGTTGGCTAGAAATAGAAAACCTAGTAGCGGGGGACCCTTTTCAGTATTAACCCTATAAGGTGTATCAGGATACCCTGAACTAGGCAGGGTAGGGCACGATTACTGGGCTGACTGTAAGAGGTCAAATCAACGGCGGTGGTACAACAGTGTAGGTTCTAACGGGGTGCGGGCGTACACACACTCTGGCGCAGAAAAATAAGGCACTGGGCACCAGTAGTATACCCGTGCATCCTAGAATTGTGTCGGGCCGCCACCATGGGACTTGATACACCCCATGGTGGGACCAGCATAGGTAACTACAACAACGGGGGCCGTAAGACACATGTAACTTTGCGAGTAGGAACCGATCATCAGAAATGGATCACTTCACCCTAATTTTGGGGTGCCTGTTGGGAACTAGTTTATATGGGTACAGAGATTAATATGGGGTACGATAGTATTCGACCCTAGACAACTTAACTTAGTTTATGGTGCTTTCTCATTTCCAGTTTATGCTTATCATACCCAGTTCTTTATTCATAGACTGAATAGTCTTAGACATACTCAGGCTTTATGTCTGACTCTACTTTTCTTTCGCCTTCTTTTCTTTCGTTCCCCCCCAGGTCCACAGGGACGGAATACCGCAGCTTGACCAGCATTCACATCCAGCTTGAAGAGAAAGAATGTATTGCTTAGATCTTTTTCGTTTTGGACTATGGCTTTAGACAGCAATTTTGGGACTTATGCAGTTTATTTATGTTTTCTTTATGCTTCTTTAAATAATGTAATCAAGACAGTTATGAAGATGTTATGTTTTTGGAAGAATTGTAAGACAATTATGGCATGGTTTGTGTAGCACGTATTTTAATGAAATAAAAGTTGTTGTTTTCCGCTGTTCAAAAATATGTGTTATTATATCTGTCTTGTATATCTGTGAATTATACTTATAAACCTCCACCAAAATTAGGGCATTCCCTTTGAGAGTGACCCTAACGGAGGTGGGGTGTTTCACTTGGTATCAGAGCATTGGTTTACCAGATAAGATAAAAAGTTTTGAAAATTTATTTTCAAAAGAAAATTTAAAGAAGCATTTTTAAAGATAAAATATTATTTTGTTTTAAAGGCAAAGTCCCCCTAAAGCCATAGGTACTATCTTTATTCCTTTGTTTTGAATCAATCCGTTTTGTGTCTGCATGTCCGAAGAACTTAACTTGCCAGAGGGTGTACCAATACCTGGTTGGTTTAGACGATTCTTAGAAGCAAGGGCCACTCAGCCGGGCCCTACCGTTCCTCCTCCCCCAGCTGCAGGAAATCATCCAGCTGCAGCAGCACCTCTTCCTCCACCTCCTTCACGAGGAAATACTTTTGCTAAGATATGTAAAGATTTTAAAGCTATGGGAGGAAAGGACTTTCATGGAACAGAGTCCTTCGTGGCAGCTAGGAATTGGCTGAAGGAAACTGAGGACTTATTCGTCATCTTTGAGGTAGAAGATAGGCAGAAAGTACAACTGGCAGTATGGCTACTTAAAGGCGAGGCTTCCTACTGGTGGGAAGTCACTAATGCAGAAAGACCAGTGGAAACATGGGAGGAATTTAGGGCAAGGTTTGAGGCTAAATTTCTCTCAGAAGCTGAAAGGAGTCTTCAGTTGGAAAAATTCTTATTTCTTAAGCAAGGGAATATGATAGTCAAAGAGTATGTTAATCAGTTCGATCAGCTGGCTAGGTTCGGACTGGACCTAGTCAACACTTCGCACAAGAAGGCTCTCCGCTTTGTCAAAGGATTGAATGTGCCATTACACAGTTTGGCCATGACCCATATACCCATGGGAGCTACGTATGAAAGGTTGGTGCAGATGGCATTGTTGAACGAAGAAGATAAGGGCAAGAAGACAAAGGCAGAAAACTCTCAAGGGAAGAAAGAGGGTTTGCAACCTAAGAAGATAGACTTTAAGAAGGGCGGGAAAGACAACAAAGAGAAGAGGAAGTGTAATTTCTGTGGCAAAGTGGGGCACTTAGTGAAAGATTGCCGGAAAAAGAAGGCCAAGATGAATGGCGGGTGCTTTTCTTGCGGTGAGACAGGCCACATGGCTAAGGATTGGCTGAACAAACGAGGACAGGGGCAGAGGGCTGGATCCACCTCAGGGGCACAGGTTCATGTGCTAGAGGCGCCACCTCTGCAACAGCGAGGTATAAATACTTCTGTAGAAAGTGTAGTTTATCTTTATGATCACCCAGTTCGCACTTTATTTGATTCTGGAGCATCACACTCCTTTATCTCGTCTGCTTTAGTGGAATCTCTGCACCTAGAAACTAGTATGGTAGAGGACCCCTTAATTGTTTCAAACCCAATTGGGGGCCCAGCTCATTTGTCTATGATCTGTGTGGGATTGAAAATTTCTATTCTAAGTGTAGAATTTAGATGTAGTGCCTTTGTTTTGGGCTTCTCGGGATATGGTTTGATTTTGGGCATGGATTGTCTATCCAGTAATGGGGCCATCCTTGATTGTGAGAAAAGGATGGTTAGGCTCCTGACCCAACTCGGTAACACTCTGGAAATTACTTGTAATCCCTCATATGCGGTTATGCTTAGTTATCTTGAATCGCTAGATGCCTCTGTTGAAAGTTTGCAATCGGTTAGAGTGGTCCGGGAATATCTGGATGTCTTCGAAGAGGTGAAGGGCTTGCCTCCGAAGCGGGAGATAGACTTCCGCATTTATCTTGTAGATAATGCAAAGCCCGTTGCGTTGCCCGTTAGACACATGGCTCCACGGGAAAGGAAAGAGCTCAGTAAACAGATTAAAGAGCTTCTAGAGAAGGGTTTCATTAGGAGGAGCATTTCAGAATGGGGCGCTCCAGTGGTGTTCGCTATAAAGGCGGATCGTTCACTCCGTCTATGTGTTGACTATAGGGAGCTCAACAAGCTAACGAAAAAGAATAGGCACCCTCTCCCCAGAATCGACGATCTGTTTGATCAACTTGTAGGAGCGTCTGTTTTCTCCCAACTCAATTTAGCGACTGGTTTTCATCAACTAAGGGTGGCTGAAGATAGCATCGATAAAACGACATTCGGAACCCCAGACGGCTTCTTTGAATGGCTTGTCATGCCTTTCGGCTGGACAAACGCACCTGCTTACTTCGTGGACTTGATGAGTAGGGTGTTCAGAGATTTCCTCAACAAGTTCGTAGTGGTTTTCGTAGATGATATCCTTATCTTCTCAAAAAGTGAAGAGGAACATGCTCAGCACTTAAGGGCAATCATGGAAACTCTGTGAGTCCATCAGCTAAAAGACAAATTCTCCAAATGCCACTTTTGGAGAGAGGAAGTAAGATTTCTTGGGCACATAGTATCCAAGGAAGGATTAGCAGTAGACCCGGCTAAGGTAGTAGCGGTGTAGGATTGGAAGACACCAAAGAACGCAACCGAGGTCCGAAGCTTTCTCAGGCTAGCAGGCTTCTATCGGAAATTCATCAGAGACTTTGCAAAGATATCAGATCCGCTCATAAAGTTAACCAAGAAGAATCTAGTGTTCAATTGGGACATGGATTGCGAGTTTGCTTTCCAACGACTGAAAAGTTCTCTTACAACAGCCCCAGTTTTAACGTTGCCAGATGGAAGCAAGACGTTCACAGTTTATACAGATGCATGTGGGACAGGGCTAGGCGCCGTCTTAATGCAAGAAGGAAGGGTAGTAGCTTATGGCTAGAGACAACTGAAAGTGCATGAAAAGAACTACCCGACCCACGATCTTGAGTTAGTCGCCATCGTCTTTGCACTCAAGTCTTGGCGACACTATCTCCTAGGTGAGAAGTTCGAACTTTACACTAACCATAAATTGTTGAAATATATTTTCTCGCAGAAAGATCTTAACTTGAGGCAACAGAGATGGATGGATTTTCTTGCCTCGTATAATTTCGAGATCTCCTACACTCCGGGCAAAGGCAACATAGTGGCAGACGCGTTGAGCCGAAAGAAACTGACCCTAAGCCCACCGTTTGTTGAAAGACAATGCCTAGAGTTTATAGCCAGTTTTGACTTTAGGCCCTCCTCCGATTTTGTACCAGGCTTTCTAGCATCTCTCGAGGTACGCCCGACTTTAGTGGACTCAATAGGGACAGCACAACGCGAAGGCCCTCAGCTTGTGGAGATGATTGATAGGCTAATTAGGGGAGAGACTTCAAGTCACCTCAACAGATACTCCATCGACGATAAGGGTTGGCTAAGGCGAGACGGAAGACTATGCGTCCCACAGACAAGGGATTTAGTAAAGAAGGTTCTCGAGGAAGCACACCATTCCAAGATGACGATACATCCAGGCAGAGATAAAAAGTACAAGGAACTAAAGAGAACTTTCTTTTGGAACGGCATGAAGAAGGACGTGGCAGATTTCGTTTCTAAGTGTATGGTGTGCCAACAGGTTAAGGCGGAATAGAAAAAGCCTGGCGGTCTGCTCCATCCTCTAGAGGTCCCGCAGTGGAAGTGGGATAACATCTCAATGGACTTCATTGATGGGCTGCCTAGGTCTAGGAGAGGCAACACTAGCATTTGGGTAATAATGGATAGGTTTACTAAAAGCGCCCACTTTTTACCTGTGTAACACCCCACTTCCGCTAGGGTCACTCACAAGGGAATGCACTAGGTTTGGTGAAGCATTATCGAGGTAAACATGCAAAGAAATATTACAAGACAGAACATATATATATAAAACAGCGGCAGTAAAACAAATTTCATTATCTTACAAAATAAGGTCAAAAGCCTTTTACATCAGAATACATCAACTTGTCTTGCAATAGTAAAGAAGCATAAAACCATTTCATAAATTATTCCCGAAGTAAAACAGTAAAGTAGCCATAGCCAATAAAAGTCTAAGCCATGCATGATGACCTTCAAGTAGAAGAAGTCCGAACTAGATAACAGTGTTTCCTCCCTGAAAACCTGGGGGGGGGGGGGGGGACAGAAGACAAGAGGCGAAAGAAAACGGGGTCAGTCATAAAGACTGGTAAGTCCTATCTACTTCCAGCATAGAAACAGTTAATGGTAACATGACATGCATAAACTGAAAGTAAACATAAGGATGACAACAAGATAGATACGCTAAACCAAGATAACAGGATGAACTACTGTAGCAGGGTAGACTAAGGTATCATGATAAACTACGGTGTCAAGAATCAAGGTATCACCTCGTCAGGTTTCTATCAAGTATACTATCACAAGGTATCTATCATGTATATCACCCCACGGTATCTACCATGTATATTTTCTCATGGTCCTAACATGTATATTTGCTCTGCAACTCTCGTACTAATATCCCAACCTGCATCGTGTGTTAACTATGAATGTCCCTTGCCCAATGTCATGTAATGGTCCATGTCAACCTAATATATAGCATATGCAGGTTTTCTCAACTCGTATGTTTCTTTCCATGTATAAGTTCAGTCCTTTGCCGTAGGCCATACGGGCTTTCCCATGTAAACGCTTATCCTTGAGGTAATTTTGGACTGCTACCCTTGATCTAGTTATGTTTCCTTACCATGAACTATCGCGCGTTCACATAGGATTTATGCCACCTAGGACCACTAGGGATTATGCTACCTAATGAACGTTTCCGTGTCTCGGTTTGGGTTCAGCCACCTAGGGCCACTAGGGATTATGCCACCCGGCAACTGCACCCTTTATCCCCCGTATGTATCGTGAATCGTTTTCCATGTCTAGACGCACTTGTTCCTCAATGTGCCATCCGAGTTCCGTGCCAGGGCAAATCAAGAAATACGAAACTCGGTCGGGAGCTTTAAGTCGTCTGCTGATGCAGATATCAAGGTCTGTTTTTGTACCCATGGCTATGGTCCCACGTGACCTCTCCCTCAACTATTGAATGGCAATCCAAGAAAAATCATGTATGAGAACTACACTACGGCCCATCGATGCCCGTTTCCAGATAGCCAACCTCACCCATAACTCGATAGCTAGTATATGGTCTTTTGGGAGTTCCCTGCCTTTCCGTACGTACACGATTGACTAAAGATGGTAGGTAGTCGGCGACATGCTATCCTGGGGAAAAATCAAGTATCGTCGACTCCACGCTAATCCATCCCAGTCTTTAGGTCGCTCGCATAGCAACCAAGGCATACTCTTGGCTCTTCTACCACAGACCTTAACCTCTGTGAGGCCGGGTTTCATGGACCACTTGCCACCTCGCAGAGGGATACCAAGAGTACCCTCACGTTCCCCGAAGCTTCCGCTTCGTCACCCAGTTCGCTGGAGCTTTTATCCAAGTCAGATAACCTGCTCCTCCCCGTATACTAAGCGATGACCTACCATACCAGGTTACTCATCTCTTCATGAACTAGTCCCATGTCCTTAGCTAAGAATTATTACTTAGTTACCCTTAACTAAGGTTTACCACTTAGCCCCTCTTCCCGCTATCCTTGTTAACTACGATTTCCAACCTAGTCCCCTGAGCTAGGGTTTAATCAAATGGGTTAAGTGTTGTTATCCAAGTTCATGACTTAACCCGCCTACGAATCATGTCAAGATTGGCTAAGTACTCAAGTTCAAGGCTTAGCCCTACAGGTTGGTTAAGTGTACCAAGAAGCTCATGGCTTAACCTTATCAAGTCAAATTGGTTAAGTATTTATTTGTCTTAACCCTATCGGATTATCATATTAGATTGATTAAGCATAGATTATCTTAATCCTATCAGATTATCGAGTCGGATTGGTTAAGTATGGGTTAGCTTAACCCCATCCACTAATCGTATTGCAATGGTTAAGCCTACTTTTAAAAGGTCTTGTGACTTAACCCTATCAGGTCCACCTATTAGATTGGTTAAGTATAGGTTACTTAACCGCATCAAATCATCACGTATAATTGGTTAAGTATAAGTTACTTAACCCCATTAAATTATCATGTTAAATTGGTTAAGTATTGGTTACTTAACCCCATTGAATTACCAAGTTTAGATTGGTTAAGTGTTTAACTTAACCCCATTGAATTCCCGTGTTTAGATTAGTTTAGTATAGGTTACTTAACCCCATCTAATTACCGTGTTTAGATTAATAAGCCTTAATTACTTAACCCCATCTAATTACCGTGTTTAGATTAGTTAAGTGTGGATTACTTAACCCCATCTAATTACCAAGTCGGATTAGTTAAGCGTAAATTACTTAACCCCATCCCCTAATTGTCTTGTATGGTTAAGTGTCATTAAGAAATCAAGCCCGGTCCCACTTAACCTACCCATTCGTGTCATATCGGTTAAGTGTCATTAGTCAAATTTACTTAACCTTATCATGTGGCATTAATTTAATTAATGCACTCTCAACCTCTCATATTAGACCTTGTTGTGGTTACTAGTTAAGCCGGGCGGGTCCGGGTAGTTTTACACCACAACCTAGTCTAACCTCGGGTCTTAAGCGCGACATGACCAACTTCTCACATTGGATCCTATTGTTTGTAGCCACTAGTTAAGCCGGGCGGGTCCGGGTAGATTTATTCTACAAACTCAACCCAACCTCGAGTTGGCCACTTTCATGTTTGGTCTAGTGTCTTTTAACACCTACAACCCATACGTGTCTAACCCCAAGTTCCATTTTTTCGTATGTGTCATGTTTATGTTTACGTGTTTCAAGAGTGTCCCCTTTTTCATGCAACCCCATGTCAAGTTTTTCATGTCATACCCACGTTTTTCCTAAGCTACCCAAACATATTTCCATCCCAAGTGGAAGCGAGTCACATAGTAGGGTATTATGCCAACATATTTGCCACAAACATGCATAGTATCATAAGGAAATTTGGCCATAAACATGCATAGTATCATAAGGGAATTTGGCCACAAGCATGCATAGTTTAATAAGAGGATTTGGCCACAAACATGCATAGTGACATAAGGGAATTTGGCCACAAACATGCATGATACATAAGGGGTTTGGGTTCATTTACATGCATAAGCCCCAAAGTCAAATCTTTGCCAATGTTTCACAAGTCAAATGGTTCCCAAAGGTTCATGCTAGCATTCCATAGATAAAGATTCAAACTTGCAAATATACTAGGTTATACATAACATGAGTGGCATGATTAAGTCGCTAAAACATAACCCAAAGTCATATGTTCATGATAAAGGGGCAAACTAGGTTTACATGGGTTAACATACTCATGTTACATCTCATTTTATCCCATGTCACATTAGAACCACCATTAGAATCCACAAGTAGCTAGAACTTACTGAGCGAGGCTTAGGAAAAGGATCATTCATCATCTTGACGAAGAAAGGTGGCTCCTTTGTCGAAGAATCGTCATGAAACTCGCATAGCAACGTTGATTTGTCCTCTATTTTGTGTAGCAAGCTTGCACCTTTTGATTTGAACCCGATTTGAATGCATAGTCTCTAGTAATTGGAGATGGAGGCCATGATCACTTTGCATTTGGGCAGCACTTCATGGCATGAGTGATTTGTGAGGGTTTAGGGTAGGCTTAGGGGTCTTTTTATTGAGATTAGGAGTAGTTTAGGCCGTTAGATTAACCGTAGGATAGATCCAAGCCCTCAAAAATCGTCACAAGTCTCCAAAACCGAGCCAAACAGCAAAACAGGTGCACCAGGTTGCCTGGGTCCGACCAGGCAGGTCGACCCCCAGGTCGACCCTGGGGTCGACTCCCCAGTTGACCTGGTCCCACCTAGGTCGACTCCCAGGTCGACCCCCAGGTCGACCTGGTTCTGGCGGGATTTTTCCCGCCTAGCCTGTTTTCTGAAAATTTGAAATCTGTTTTGAATTCTGATTTTTCGTGAAACTTCCGAAGGCCATATCTCGGTCATACAGACTCCGATTTACGAAATTTCGGACTCTATTTCGCGTATTTTTTCGAGACGAACGCAATGGCATAACCCATTTTCCCTGATTCAGATTTTAACATTTAATTCTGCCTTGATTCTTGTCTTAATCTTGTTGTTAAAATTCGGGTTGTTACATTCTCCCCTCCTTTAAGGATTTCGTCCCCGAAATCTCCAAGTTAGGAAGAACGCATCCTACCATCCATCATCCATCTACTCAAAACATCATCCACAGGCAAACATTGTCCTTAGACGATTTCTAATGCCATATGAACATATGCAAAATGTGTGTGTATATGCTCCTTAGCTAATGCTAATGATCAGGCCTGAATGATCTTTCTAATGCAAAATATGTTTAGTGCCATGAGTCCAACATGTATGCAAATAGTCCTAGTCATATGAGTACTATATGCGTGCACAAACATTCATTCATATGCAACATCCGCATGATAACACATTCAATTTCATCCATAAACAAGTATAAATACTCGTGCATATGCAACATGAATCGTGACCGCATCAATCTAGTATCTAATGTGTATTCGCGCATCCACAAGCAACCACTTGCAACCATTTGCAACCATATCAATCATAACATGTTTCAAATACATGTTTACATCCATAGAGTTCTATCTAAGGTTCCCAAGATAAGATCGAGGAGATAAACAAGGCAAACTCCTTACGGGGTTTATCACAGAAACAAGACCGAGAGGATATCCACCAAAAGATAACATGCGGGCAAGCTCCACAGGAAAAACCAGGGATCATGGATACACTCTTTAAAAAGAGGTACGATGCGCGTGTCTGGCCTTACGTCTTCTATGTCGCGTTTCCTTGAGCTTAATTCCTCGGTGCCTTGACCGCCTTTGACTTCATGATTTCGTAGCTCCTTGATTCTTATTTCTCAGGTATGAGTTGGAACTCATTTCACTATCGCTTCTTATTCCACTTTCACTTATCCTTTCCCTAGTATACTTGGCTCAAACGTATCTACTTACTCATGCAAGCTCTCCAAAATTCACTAGGGAATTCTGGATCTCGTTTGCCGATGCCAATCCATGTTGCCAAGAGTACTTACTAGGGTGATTCCCATAACTCATGCAAAAGCGAAACGAACCATCCGCCTTAGTGGCGAATTCTATTCGAATGGATTACCAACAACTGCATCCCGAGATTCTAGGTAACTAACCATGACAGAACCCAAAAGGTTACACGAGACTTCGAGGGTATCACCAAGGTGAGTCGAGAGTCTAACTACCCTCTTTCCAAAACTAAGAATGGCACCCCTTATTGGGTGACCACTTTATCCCTAGAATCTATCTGTAGCCGAGACCAGTCATTGTCAAATCCAAACAAGTCATGAAGGAATGAACCAACTCTCCCACCAGATTTTTGGGACAAAACTGGGATCCTCTACCATGCTAGTACTAAGGTGCAGAGAATCAACTATCCAAGCAGACTTAAACGATTCGATGACCAAGACAAAGTCTGGACGGGATGATAGAACGACTAAACCTTTACCAGAAGCGGTACCATTTCTTTTTGGTACCCTAGAAATGGGAGTGTACAATTGCCCTCTCCAATGATCTTGTCCTTGTCCTCCTTGATGGACTAAGCCATACCAACAAATTGCTTATCCTTAAGCTCACGTCCTTTATCCTTACTCTTATTATCCTTCCTTGTACCATGGCAACAGGTCTCTCGAGAATCACCTCCATCGTACGGGAAACACCTACGTGGCTAGACAAAGATTAGTCACAGTTAGAACTACTGTGACCACAGATGGAGGAAAGAAAGGAAAGGAGATTCAATCAAGGAATCAAAGGATAATGCTAATGGCCTTTGGGGAATAGCCTTTTTAAAACAAACTTTTCTTGAAAAATGCTTCTTTGTAAAACGGCTTTTCAAATACTTTTCAGAAGGTTTTAAAAACTTTTGCCCAGTCTGGTAACCTTCTGCTCTGATACCAAATGTAACACCCCACTTCCGCTAGGGTCACTCACAAGGGAATGCACTAGGTTTGGTGAAGCATTATCGAGGTAAACATGCATAAAAATATTACAAGACAGAATATATATATATAAAACAGCGGCAATAAAACAAATTTCATTACCTTACAAAATAAGGTCAAAAGCCTTTTACATCAGAATACATCAACCTGTCTTGCAATAGTAAAGAAGCATAAAACCATTTCATAAATTATTCCCCAAGTAAAACAGTAAAGTAGCCATAGCCAAGAAAAGTCCAAGCCACGCGTGATGACCTTCAAGTAGAAGAAGTCCGAACTAGATAACAGTGTTTCCTCCCTGAAAACCTGGGGGGGGAGGGGAACGGAAGACAAGAGGCGAAAGAAAACGGGGTCAGTCATAAAGACTGGTAAGTTGTATCTACTTCCAGCATAGAAACAGTTAAAGGTAACATGACATGCATAAACTGAAAGTAAACATAAGGATGACAACAAGATAGATAAGCTAAACCAAGATAACAGGATAAACTACTGTAGCAGGGTAGACTAAGGTATCATGATAAACTACGGTGTCAAGAATCAAGGTATCACCTCGTCAGGTTTCTATCAAGTATACTATCACAAGGTATCTATCATGTATATCACCCCACGGTATCTACCATGTATATTTTCTCATGGTCCTAACATGTATATTTTCTCTGCAACTCTCGTACTAATATCCCAACCTGCATCGTGTGTTAACTATGAATGTCCCTTGCCCAATGTCATGTAATGGTCCATGTCAACCTAATATATAGCATATGTAGGTTTTCTCAACTCGTATGTTTCTTTCCATGTATAAGTGCAGTCCTTTGCCGTAGGCCATACGGGCTTTCCCATGTAAACGCTTATCCTTGAGGTTATTTTGGATTGCTACCCTTGATCTAGTTATGTTTCCTTACCATGAACTATCGCGCGTTCACATAGGATTTATGCCACCTAGGACCACTAGGGATTATGCTACCTAATGAACGTTTCCGTGTCTCGGTTTGGGTTCAGCCACTTAGGGCCACTAGGGATTATGCCACCCTTCAACCGCACCCTTTATCCCGCGTATGTATCGTGAATCGTTTTCCATGTCTAGACGCACTTGTTCCTCAATGTGCCATCCGAGTTCCGTGCCAGGGCAAATCAAGAAATACGGAACTCGGTCGGGAGCTTTAAGTAGTCTGCTGATGCAGATATCAAGGTCTGTTTTTGTACCCATGGCTATGGTCCCACGTGACCTCTCCCTCAACTATTGAATGGCAATCCAAGAAAAATCATGTATGAGAACTACACTACAGCCCATCGATGCCCGTTTCCAGATAGCCAACCTCACCCATAACTCGATAGCTAGTATATGGTCTTTTGGGAGTTCCCTGCCTTTCCGTACGTAGACGATTGACTAAAGATGGTAGGTAGTCTGCGACATGCTATCCCAGGGAAAAATCAAGTATCGTCGACTCCACGCTAATCCATCCCAGTCTTTAGGTCGCTCGCATAGCAACCAAGGCATACTCTTGGCTCTTCTACCGCAGACCTTAACCTCTGTGAGGCCGGGTTTCATGGACCACTTGCCACCTCACAGAGGGATACCAAGAGTACCCTCACGTTCCTCGAAGCTTCCGCTTCGTCACCCAGTTCGCTGGAGCTTTTATCCAAGTAAGATAACCTGCTCCTCCCCGTATACTAAGCGATGACCTACCATACCAGGTTACTCATCTCTTCATGAACTAGTCCCATGTCCTTAACTAAGAATTATTACTTAGTTACCCTTAACTAAGGTTTACCACTTAGCCCCTCTTCCCGCTATCCTTGTTAACTACGATTTCCAACCTAGTCCCCTGAGCTAGGGTTTAGTCAAATGGGTTAAGTGTTGTTATCCAAGTTCATGACTTAACCCGCCTATGAATCATGTCAAGATTGGCTAAGCACTCAAGTTCAAGGCTTAGCCCTACAGGTTGGTTAAGTGTACCAAGAAGCTCATGGCTTAACCTTATCAAGTCAAACTGGTTAAGTATTTATTTGTCTTAACCCTATCGGATTATCATGTTAGATTGATTAAGCATAGATTATCTTAATCCTATCAGATTATCGAGTCGGATTGGTTAAGTATGGGTTAGCTTAACCCCATCCACTAATCGTATTACAATGGTTAAGCCTACTTTTAAAAGGTCTTGTGACTTAACCCTATCAGGTCCACCTATTAGATTGGTTAAGTATAGGTTACTTAACCTCATCAAATCATCATGTATAACTGGTTAAGTATAAGTTACTTAACCCCATTAAATTATCATGTTAAATTGGTTAAGTATTGGTTACTTAACCCCATTGAATTACCAAGTTTAGATTGGTTAAGTGTTTAACTTAACCCCATCGAATTCCCGTGTTTAGATTAGTTAAGTATAGGTTACTTAACCCCATCTAATTACCGTGTTTAGATTAGTTAAGCCTTAATTACTTAACCCCATCTAATTACCGTGTTTAGATTAGTTAAGTGTGGATTACTTAACCCCATCTAATTACCAAGTCGGATTAGTTAAGCGTAAATTACTTAACCCCATCCCCTAATTGTCTTGTATGGTTAAGTGTCATTAAGAAATCAAGCCCGGTCCCACTTAACCTACCCATTCGTGTCATATCGGTTAAGTGTCATTAGTCAAAATTACTTAACCTTATCATGTGGCATTAATTTAATTAATGCACTCTCAACCTCTCACATTAGACCTTGTTGTGGTTACTAGTTAAGCCGGGCGGGTCCGGGTAGTTTTACACCACAACCTAGTCTAACCTCGGGTCTTAAGCGCGACATGACCAACTTCTCACATTGGATCCTATTGTTTGTAGCCACTAGTTAAGCCGGGCGGGTCCGGGTAGATTTATGCAACAAACTCAACCCAACCTCTAGTTGGCCACTTTCATGTTTGGTCTAGTGTCTTTTTACACCTACAACACATACGTGTCTAACCCCAAGTTCCATGTTTTCGTATGTGTCATGTTCATGTTTACGTGTTTCAAGAGTGTCCCCTTTTTCATGCAACCCCATGTCAAGTTTTTCATGTCATACCCACGTTTTTCCTAAGCTACCCAAACGTATTTCCATCCCAAGTGGAAGCGAGTCACATAGTAGGGTATTATGCCAACATATTTGCCACAAACATGCATAGTATCATAAGGAAATTTGGCCATAAACATGCATAGTATCATAAGGGAATTTGGCCACAAGCATGCATAGTTTAATAAGAGGATTTGGCCACAAACATGCATAGTGTCATAAAGGAATTTGGCCCAAACATGCATGATACATAAGGGGTTTTCGGTTCATTTACATGCATAAGCCCCAAAGTCAAATCTTTGCCAATGTTTCACAAGTCAAATGGTTCCCAAAGGTTCATGCTAGCATTCCATAGATAAAGATTCAAACTTGCAAATATACTAGGTTATACATAACATGAGTGGCATGATTAAGTCGCTAAAACATAACCCAAAGTCATATGTTCATGATAAAGGGGCAAACTAGGTTTACATGGGTTAACATACTCATGTTACATCTCATTTTATCCCATGTCACATTAGAACCACCATTAGAATCCACAAGTAGCTAGAACTTACCGAGCGAGGCTTAGGAAAAGGATCATTCATCATCTTGACGAAGAAAGGTGGCTCCTTTGTCGAAGAATCGTCATAAAACTCGCATAGCAACGTTGATTTGGCCTCTATTTGGTGTAGCAAGCTTGCACCTTTTGATTTGAACTCGATTTGAATGCATAGTCTCTAGGAATTGGAGATGGAGGCCATGATCACTTGGCATTTGGGCAGCACTTCGTGGCATGAGTGATTTGTGAGGGTTTAGGGTAGGCTTAGGGGTCTTTTTATAGAGATTAGGAGTAGTTTAGGCCGTTAGATTAACCCTAGGATAGATCCAAGCCCTCAAAAATCGTCACAAGCCTCCAAAATCGAGCCAAACAGCAAAACAGGTGCACCAGGTTGCCTGGGTCCGACCAGGCAGGTCGACCCCTAGGTCGACCCTGGGGTCGACTCCCCAGTCGACCTGGTCCCACCCAGGTCGAATCCCAGGTCGACCCCCAGGTCGACCTGGTTCTGGCGAGATTTTTCCCGCCTAGCCTGTTTTCTGAAAATTTGAAATCTGTTTTGAATTCTGATTTTTCGTGAAACTTCCGAAGGCCATATCTCGGTCATACGGACTCCTATTTACGAAATTTCGGACTCTATTTCGTGTATTTTTCCGAGACGAACGCAATGGCGCAACCCTTTTCCCTGATTCAGATTTTAACATTTAATTCTGCCTTGATTCTTGTCTTAATCATGTTGTTAAAATTCGGGTTGTTACAACCTGTCAAAAGTAAAAGAACTGCATCATCCCTAGCATCTCTTTACCTTAAGGAAATTTTTCGACTCCATGGAATACCATCCAGCATTGTTAGTGACCGAGACCCTATCTTCCCAAGTGAGTTTTGGCGGAGTCTGGAAGAAGCGGTAGGCACACAGTTATGCTTGAGCACAACCTATCATCCCCAAACTGATGGCCAAACAGAAAGGATGAACAGAGTTTTGGAAGAACTTTTCAAGACTGTGCGTCCTTGACTTCGGAGGGACGTGGGAAGACCATCTTCCTTTGGTGGAATTTGCCTACAACAACAGCTACCAAGCAACCATCGGAATGGCGCCCTTCGAAGCTTTATATGGAAGACCGTGCCGATCACCCACTTGTTGGTGGGAGTCTACTGATAAGCTCATACTTGGACCAGATATGATCCGAGAGACTTCAGAAAAAGTAGACTTAATACGGAGAAGAATGAAGACAGCCCAAGACAGACAAAAATCCTATGCCGACAAGAGGAGGACCGACCTTGAATTTGAGGCTGGGGACAGAGTTTTTCTTAAGGTATCTCCACTAAGGAACGTTGTTCGTTTTGGAACAACATGAAAGCTAGCACCAAGGTTCGTAGGGCCATTCCCTACCATCGAGAAAATTGGGAAAATGGCCTATAGATTAGAGTTACCCAAAAATTGGCCGGAGTTCACAACGTCTTTCATGTTTCACATCTCCGAAAATGTCTACATGAATCTGCTGAAGTGGTAGAGCCAAATATCCTAGAAGAAGCTGAAGTGGAATGCGAAGCAACCGTGAGGAAAGTTCCAACCCGCATATTAGGAACGGAAGTGAAGAAGCTACGCAACCGAGAAGTCAAGCTCGTCAAAGTTCAATGGAGCGACGCCGAGGAAGACGCAACTTGGGAAACTGAAGCTAGAATACGCGCAGCCTAACCTTTTCTTTTCGAGGGTACATCTTTGATCTTTCTTTTTCCTTAAGTTGCGCTTTTATCTATCTTTTTAGGTATATCTCCTCGACCTTATCTTTTAGGAAGAAACCCTTTGGATGAAAACATGTAATTGAAACATGTTATGAATGATGGTTGCAAGTGGTTGCAAGTGATTGCTAGTGGTTGCTCGTGGTTGCATATACACACACAATCTAGGTTTTAGATCGGCTCAGTCACTTCATATTGCATATGCATAAATGTATTTATATTCGTATATGGTTGAAGTTTAATGTGTTGTCATATGGATGTTGCATTTATATGAATGGTTGATCACTCATGTAGAATCATGAATAGGAGAATTTGCATACATAATGGATTCATGGCACTTACATAACTTGCATTAAGGAGGTCAACTGAATCAGTAGACCGCCTGATTTTGCATTAGATAAGTACATGTACACACACACTTCACATATGATCATGAAGCATTAGAAGTCTTTTAAGGACAATGGATGCTCGTGTTTGATGAATGTGTAGATGGATGTTTGGATGTTAGGATGTACACTCTCTCTGAACTTGAAGATTTCGGGGATGAAATCCTTTTAAGTGGGGGAGAATGTAACACCCTGTGTATTCTATAATAGTGAAATTCACAAATTAAAGTATAACTAATTTCAAATCAAAGAATTAAGGGAAACGGGATACGCCATTGCGTTCGTCTTGGAATTCTGCTTGAGATAGAGTCCGAGTTTGCGTAAAACGGACTCCGTATGAAGAAGATATGGCCTCTGGAAGTTTCAGAATTCAATTTAAAATTCAAAACAACTCAGAAAAACCAATTCAAAATTCAAAATCGGGCCGAATTGGCCAGGGCAGGAATTTTCCCGCCCAAGGCACCCAGATCGACTTGGTAGTCGACCTGGGGCTACCCAGGTCGACTGGGCAGTGGACCTGGGTCACCCGTGTCGACTGCCAAGTCGACACGGTGTCGACTGGCGTGTCGACCTGGCCCTTGAGCCAGGTCAAACCCAGCACCCCTTGGCGGGCCTGGTCTGTGTTTGGTCGATTTTCTGAGCCTTGCCTTGTCACTAGGGCTAGGTGTCAGCTCCTGGTTGGTCTCTCCTTCAAACGAATGGCTATTATTAAACCAAGCTCCATCGACGGTCTAAATCAACTCACAAACTCTATAAAAAGGACCTATGACTCACCCTAATTCACACAAACAAAAATGGAGATGAGATCGTCATGCTGCTGAGGAGAGACTAGGGATAGCCGTCACAAACTGAGAGACAATTAGGAGATAATTCGAAAGCCTAAAGCAACGTCAATTAAATCAAAACCACGCCTACAACAAAGGATAGCATCTCCAAATTCAGAATTCAGATTCCTGAATTGAAGATTCGTCATACGTTGTAAGTAGAGTGCTATTCCGATGTGAATAATTAATTGCGTTTGATTTGTGTAAAATGAGAAATGGAATTGTGGCGATAATAATCTATATTTGTATGTTATTCTGATTCTAAACGATTTGGAAATGTTATGGTACACGATGGGATATTTGTAAGTATGTGATTTATGTTGGAAGTTAAAAATCATGTGTTGTGGTATATTATTTGGGATTCATACAAGTACATGATTCATGTCGACAACCATATGTTGTGGTATTTTATTTAGGGATTCATAAAAGTATATGATTCATGTTAACAACCACATGTTGTAGTATTTTATTTGGGATTCATGCAAGTAAATGATTCACTATTATGCCAATATGATGTACATACTTTTATGATCACTTTTAGTGTGTAATTGGAATCTACTAAGTCCTATGGTTTATATGAATCTATGTTGGAATTGGCAAATCATGCTTTTTTATTAAAAACAAAAGCAAGCATTTTTATGAACATGACTAAACTATGTTTGGTATTATGCCTAGTTGAAAACATGTTTTAGGCCTAAGTTTATATCAAAATCATATGGTGATATATGTGACACAATTAAGTTAGACTTACATTCCAATTGCAAGTTTACATGAATAGAATGGTTCATGATTAGGTATGTTTATGCCATGATTATATTAACAGAATGACTCATGTTTAAGTATGTTTTTGCCATTATTATATGAATAGAATGGTTCAAGTTTAAGTATTGTTTATGCCATGATTATATGAATAGAATGTTTCATGTTTAAGTATTGTTTATGCCATGATTATATGCTATTAAAATACAAGTTCATATGTGCCTAATTCATGTTAATTGAATAGTTATGTTGCAAGTTCATGCGTTCACACTCCCCTTTTTATGTTACCTTATAAACACCATGTTATAAGCCTCCCCTTCATATGGCTAAGTTGGGTTTAAATGTTAAACCCAACATATCTTATATTGTAGCGAACGTGTAAAACGGGGGTAATGACGTTTGGGTTAAAATAAAGAACATATGTGTTGGCATGTTTGACGCATGCCAACAACCTTGAAAAACTGTTAAGTGGCATAAATAAATTTTAACCAATAAAGATGAATTTGAATAATGGGCCACAAATATTTACATATAAAAAGGAAAGAGAAAAAATATGTAAATTTAGAAAATACGATGTGTTTAACCCGAGGTTTGATTGAGTTATGATGTAAACCTGCCCGGAACCGCCCGGCTGTCCAGTGGTCACAATAATACCTATCCAATGTGGGTGGTTAAACACGGAGCCTAATAAAGACCCGAGGTTAGACTGAGTTGTGGCGTAAGACTGCCCGGACCCAACCGGCAACAGGCAGCCACAACAATACCTGTCTAATGTGAGAGGTCAAGGCTTTAATAAGACAATTAAGGCTGAGTCAGGATTGATAGGATTAAGTAAATTGAATTAATACTTAATCAAAATGGAACATGCTAAACTATACAGACTGATTGGGGGTTAGGTTTACAAAACACTTAACCAACTTAGCATGTTGGCTATAAATAGAAAACCTGGTAGTGGGGGACCCTTTTCAGCAGTAACCCTACAAGGTGTATCAGGATACCCTGAACTAGGCAGGGTGGGGCACGATTACTGGGCTGACTGTAAGAGGTCAAATCGACGGCGGTAGTGCAGTATTGTAGGTTCTAACGGGGTGCGGGCATGCGCACACTCTGGCGCAGAAAAATAAGGCACTAGGCACCAGTAGTATACCTGTGCATCCTAGAATTGTGTCGGGCCGCCACCATGGGACTTGATACACCCCATGGTGGGACCAGCATAGGTAACTACAACAACGGGGGGCGTAAGACACATGTAACTATGCGAGTAGGAGCCGATCATCAGAAATGGATCACTTCACCCTAATTTTGGGGTGCCTGTTGGGAACTAGTTTATATGGGTACAGAGATTAATATGGGGTACGATAGTATTCGACCCTAGACAACTTAACTTAGTTTAAGGTGCTTTCTCATTTCCAGTTTATGCTTATCATACCCAGTTCTTTATTCATAGACTGAATAGTCCTAGACTTACTCAGGCTATATGTCTGACTCTACTTTTCTTTTGCCTTCTTTTCTTTCGTTTCCCCTCCCCCAGGTCCACAGGGAGGGAATACCGTAGCTTGACCAGCTTTCACATCCAGCTTGAAGAGAAAGAATGTATTGCTTGGATCTTTTTCGTTTTGGACTATGGCTTTGGACAACAATAATGGGACTTATGCAGTTTATTTATGTTTTCTTTATGCTTCTTTAAATAATGTAATCAAGACAGTTATGAAGATGTTATGTTTTTTTAAGAATTGTAAGACAATTATGGCATGGTTTGTGTAACACGTATTTTAATGAAATAAAAGTTTTTGTTGTTTTCCGCTGTTCAAAAATATGTGTTATTGTATCTGTCTTGTATATTTGTGACTTATACTTATAAACCTCCACCAAAATTAGGGCATTCCCTTTGAGAGTGACCCTAGCGGAGGTGGAGTGTTTCATATGAACTGAAACTTGATGTGTTATCATATGGATGTTGCATTTGTATGAATGATTGTGCACTCATGTAGAAGTTATAAAGTACGGTTAGGAATAATTGCATACATGATGGACTCATGGCACTGACATAATTCGCATTGAGGAGGTCAACTGAATCAGTAGACCGCCTGATTTTGCATTAGATAAGGACATGTACACACACTATGAATATGATCATGAAGGCATTAGAAATATTTTTAAGGACAATTGATGCCTGTGTTTGATGGTTGAGTAGATGGATGATTGGATGGTAGGATATACATTCTTCTTAACTTGAAGATTTCGGGGACGAAATCCTTTAAGGAGGGGAGAATGTAACACCCCGTATTTTCTGAGAATATTAAGGTAACGAATTAAAGAATAATTAATTACAAATGTGAGAAATAGGTGAAACGGGTTGCACCATTGCGTTCATCTTGGAATTCTGCTTGGAATAGAGTCTAAGTTTCCATAAATCGGACTTCGTATGAAGAGTTATGGCCTTCGGAAGATTCAAGGGAAACTCAGAAAAATAAATAGTAAAATAACCCAGATAGGTCGACCTAGAGATCGACCTATTCCAAGGTAGGTCGACCTGGAGGTCAACCTACCCCAGGCCAGGTCGACTAGGGGGTCGACCTGGGGGTCGACCTACCCCCTCTCCCCCAGATCCAATCTGAGACGATTATAACTCATCGCTGAGTCCTTTCTGACCTATTACTGAGTCACTAGGGCTTAGGTGGCAATTCTGGGTAACTCTATCTAGTCTGGACGGTTGTGATCGCTCTAAAATGATCTAACGGCTCACATAAGATTAAATTTCTATAAAAGTAACCCTAATCCTCAAACTCTAAATCACACTAATTCATTCCAAGGAGCCTCCATGCTGTCAATGAACGTTCTAGCCTAGCCACCATTTCTTCTTCAATTAGAAGGCGAGTCAAAAGCAACGAATCAAAACTAACTTAGAGAAATTGATAGTCTACTTCAAGGGATTGCTTTTCAAATTCAAAAAACAGATCCCAGAAAAAAAGACTTTCTTTTCTTTGTAAGTCTTGCTATTATTTAGATGTTAACGATTAAAAGTTGTGATTTGTAATAAAATGAAAACTAGAATAATTCCTAGTTGTAAGATAACGACGATGCTGATTTATGCCTATTCTTGTAACGATTCTATCGTATATGCTTGTGAGATTATTGTGGTTATATGTTGATGTTTAACCAATCGTATATTATGTGAATATGGTGAGTTTTTTCATGTTATGTAACATGGAAGTTGTTTAGATCTACATTTAGATCTATGTTTATTGAATCATGCAAGTTGTTTAGATCTATGTTTATTGAATCATGCTAGTTGTTTAGATCAATGTTCATTGAATAATGCAAGTTGTTTAGATCTACATTTAGATCTATGCAAGTTATTAGACTAAGAAATATATTATGTTTAGATCTATATTTAGATCTATGTTTATTGAATCATGCAAGTTGTTAGGCTAAGACATGTATTACGTTTAGATTCACATTTAGATCTATTAAAAGTGGTTCCAAAAATTAAAGCTCATATTTACCTGCCTTGTTAAACTTGTGTAAAACCATATGCTTAAGATTCATGTTTGTTGGATCCAAGAAAAAAGTTCATATTTACATGCCTTGTTAAACCTATGTAATTCCATATGTTTAAGATTCATGGTTATTGGATCGAAATTAAAGTTTACATTCACATGTCTAGTTGAACTTGTGCAATTCGTTTATGTTCATTGGACCCAAAATAAAAGTTTGCATTTACATGCCTAGTTGGATTTGGGTAATTTCGTATGTTTAAGACCCATGTTAATTAGATCCAAAAATGCAAGTTCACCTTTATATGACTAAATGGAATTGTGTAGTTCAATGTAAACTCCCATCTATATGCTTATGTTTCATGTTGATTAGGTTCAAATTTACAAGTTCATAATTAAACATATATTTATTCTATGCCAAATTTATGTGACATACGTTGGATCCATATTATGCTTGTCTTGAATGTTATGTTTCTCTTCCTTTTCCCCTCTTGATTTTGAGTTAGGCTAAATTGCGAAGCCCAACATTCTATGAAATTTATGCGAACGTTTAGCGGGGTAACGTTGGGAAAAACAAGAAGTCACATGTTATTGGCATATTTTAAATGATTAGTGGCATTGAAATGGTATAATTTATATACCTAAAATTATGAACAGGATTTAGAGAGAAACTGGGCATGACTTGAATGACAATAATTTACATATAAATATAGAAGGTAAACATGTAAATTTAGAAAAGACAAATATGCCTAACCCGAGGTTAGATTGAGTTACGGTGTAAGACTACCCGGAACCGCCCGGCACATCCAGCAACCGAAACAATATATATCTAATGCGAGAGGTTAGTGCATCAAGCGTAAAATAACCCGAGGTTCGACTGAGTTGCAATGCAAAACTGTCCGGAACTGCCCGGCACATCCAGTAACCACAACAATACCTATCTAATGTGAGTGGTTGGTGCTTTAATGAATGAATTAAAGCTAAGACAGGAATGGTAGGGTTAAGTTAATTAAGGTAACACTTAACCAATATAGCAAGATGGATGACTAGGGTTAAGTTAATAGGAAACACTTAACCATTATAGCATAATGAATGGGTAGGGTTAAGTAATAAGAAACACTTAACCAATATAAATTGATTTGTGGTAAGGTTAAGTTAAAACAAGAGGGCAACACTTAACCAATATAACTTGATTTGTGGTAAGGTTAAGTTAAAACAAGAGGGCAACGCTTAACCAATGTAACTTGATTTGTGGTAAGGTTAAGTTAAAACAAGAGGGCAACACTTAACCAATATCACTTGATTTGTGGTAAGGTTAAGATAAAACAAGAGGGCAACACTTAACCAATATAACATAATGTGCGGGAGGGGTTAAGTACATATCGGGTTGGCGGGTAATATTAGTACATATAGGCCCACAAACTTAACCGTTAAATGAACTGCTTGAATCAATGGGCGGGTTAAGTACATCTCGTGTAGGTGGGTAATATTAGTACATATAGGCCCACAAACTTAACCTTAAGAAAACATGCTAGTATCGGTGGGAGGTTCAAGTACATTTTGTGTAGGTGGGTAATATTTGTATATATAGGCCCACAAACTTAACCAGCAGAAAACCCTAGTAACGGGGACCCATTTCAGCAGTAACCCACATAGATGTATCATGGTACCCTGAAACTAGGTAGGGTGGGGCACGATTACTAGGCTGATTGTAAGTGGTCAAAACAGCGGTACGAGGTACGACAGTGTAGGTTCTGACGGTTTACGGGCGTGCACGTACTACGGAGTGGGAAAAAGCAGGCACTGGGTACTAGTGGTTATACACTGTGCATCTTGAATCGTGTCGTGTCGCTATCATAAGGATTGATACACCATATGGTGGGACCAAAACATGGTATTTACATGCAAGAGAGGCTCGATTAACACAGACACATGAAATGTTAATGCAAGTAAGGAGCCGATCGATATGGTAGTAAGGGTAAATCTAACACATTCATGGCAATTAGGCAGATTGAGGTGGAATCCTCACGATAGATGTACACCTGAAGGCTACCACAACTGCAAGGATTGGGATCACGTTATCCTATGATCATTTTATATAGACCACTAGTTGGGACACTAGTTAGGTGGTCTAGAGAAGTAAAATGGGTGCGATAGCATATTCAGCCTTATTATCTTAGTTCTAGGGTGATGTCCTAGATTGAGTTTATTCATGTCATAACCCTTTTCTTGTTTACATGCTAAATAGTGACTGGACATACCGGACTCATTTCTGACCCATTTTCTTTCGTCTTCTTTTCTTCTGTCCCCGCCCCCCAAGGTCTGCAGGGAGGGAATACTTCAGCTTAGATCGGTTCATTTCCCGCTTGAAGAAAGTAGATGTATTGCTTGGAATCTTTTTCCTTGGGCGATGGCTTTGGATACTCTCTTATTGGGGATTTATGCTACCTTGCTCTTGTTTCAATGCTTCTTTATGTTTTGATTCAAGACAGAAGTTCTATGTATTACTTTTAAGTTTGATTGAGACAACTGTTGTAAAAGCTTGAACTACATTCTTTATAAAATGATTTTTATTTTCCGCTGCTTTATTTATTTGTCTTATAATTCATCTACATCTTTTACCTATAATGCTCCACCAAAGTTAAGGCATTCCCTTTGTGAGTGACCTTAACGGAGGTGGGGTGTTTCATATATATATATATATATATATATATGTATGTATATGTATATGTAAATTCAAATAAGAACCAAACAAAATTAAGATTAAAATAATATTTGGGACTTACAATAATTAGCTTAGAATCTAAAATGGGTCTGATATAAATGACATTAAATAGGTTAAATGATGCCTTAGGAAATATGACCGTTAGGGTTATTTATTCAGGTGACATAATTAACAGTAATAATAAATGGAATTAATCGGGATTAATGGGTTGTTAATTGTCATAGTAAATGCTAAATCCAATAAGAAAATTATAATTAGACTTCCTAGCATAGAAAGTCAAAGGGTTTCCTTATTTTATTCTGTTTAGTCTAAAATTAGTATAATCAGAAATAAGGATTGGACTTATTAGGCTAATGATGCGAGGTCGTTTTCCATATTCGACGGAATCCTGCACTTTCCACCAGTCCGATATATTTACAACCGATGTGAGATATTTTTAACCATAGAAACCCATGAGGATAGTTAATTGCATAGCGAGGATTGTTTCCTAAAATGAGGTTTATTTCAAGTGCGAGGTATTAAGTGGTTGTAGTATCCGCCTCTCGCCAAAAAGAGGAAACCTTAAATTGGAAATAATTTATAAGTACAAGCCTGCTTTGAGATTGAGGTATTAAGTACACTACACCAAAACAATAAATTTGGCACATATGGATGTGGAGATTTGATATGACTTTAAGCCGTATCAAATTTAATAGTGCTCATAGTCGTATCAAATTTCCTCTTGGCGATCCGCATCTCCCCAAACATGTAAGATCTAACCGTACATTAACAACGCTCGAATCAGTTCATTTGATATGGCTTTAGGAAGTAGAAATCCATATCATATTTTTCCCCTGCTATATTTCTTTCTGGCACCATCTTACTTTGACACTTAAAAAACCTTTTGGCTTCCCTCTTTTTAATTTCCATGGTGACCGAAAAGCCAAATTAGGGTTTTGGAACTCGGTTCATCATCTTGCTTTGTCAATAAACCATCCACTGCTCGAAGCCCGGTCCACCACTGTTCATCGTCCATTTGTGTTGCCATCAGCTCACCGACAAACCGATCAGTTGCCTTCTTCTTTCTCATCGCCACTAAAGACGAGTATTAGCTCATGGTTTAATTTGAATTTGAATTGGGGTTAAATTGGGTTTAATTTGAATATTAATTGTGTTTAATCAATCTTCCATTTACGTGTTTAATTTGAATTTGAATTGGGTTTAATTTTGAGTTTTAGACCTTCTTTATTCATGAACATGTTGTTGCACCTTTGTTTTTTGTAATTTTCTTTGCTAATTTGCTTGAAGTTGAGGTCTTCTTTGAGGCTTGTCTACTTCTTTTTACATTTATGGCCATGGTTCTCGAGTATGCTACTTGTGCTTGAACCCTTGACCTTTCTTGGCTTTTTGTGATGCCACTGTGCTTTTATATGTTCCCTTTATTGCCATTCCTTGTTGCCTTTGCTTAATTGGTGCCATTCCCTTGTGCATGCAATTTTTCTTACTACAGCACTAGTAATTTTTTGTTTGTGCTAGTCCAGCTTGAATTAAGCATTTGAATTTTCAATTTGACTTTGTTTCATTTACTTGAACTCCTTGTGTATTAGCAATGCGTATACTGTTGCACCTATGTATTTGTGAACTCATGGCTGAAGGATGTGCATGCTATGATGTATATGGCATTTCATTCCATATACATGCACCTCTGTCTTGTATTTGCATTCATATTATAGAAATTGATACTATACTTGCTTGTTATTTTTCTCGATTATTCACTTGCTTGCCATTCTTTGTGACTTGTATCACTTGAGTTACATCACTCACTTATGTGCATGTTGCACCTATGTGGATCTGCCATATCGATAGTACTTACATCAAGTATGGGACTCACGTCATTGTGCATGTAGCACATTTGCCTTGTCATCTAGTTTATTGTTGCTGCTATCATGTGAATATTTGCTTCCTTGTGCTTTGACAACTTGTGTTTGAGCTTGGATACTGCTATGTTGTTTCACTTGAGCTTAATGTACCGTTTGTTGTCTGAACCATGAAATATGTACTTGAACATTTTTGTGCTCGCTGCACATAAGCTTGGGCTTCTCTTCTTTCTCTGTAGGCCTTCAAAAAACAGACTTGGTTACTATCACTTGTAACTGCTTGACCGAGTATGTAATAGCTCGGAATTTCTGAATCAATTTTTTTTTTTTTTTTAGCTATTTTAATAGGCTTTGAATATTTAAAATAATTTATTTTAAATAATAACGACTAAAAATTTATTTATATAGAAGTTAGAATGCATAAATATTTAATTTAATTAAAAAGAGTTTGAAATGTTGCGGTAGTTCGAAATTTTTTGTTTTAAACTTCAATTGAATATACAGAATGAAATATAAATCAGATTCCAGTAAAACAAGAAACGTTGAAATATTCTAAACTGTAATTTTCTAAGAATGTAAAAACTGAGATTTCACTTTAAAAATTGAGATTTATGCCCATTTTAAAATTGAAAATAGTCGCTATGGAATTTATATACATATTAATATAATATATAGCCCTACAAAATAGCCATTTTGCAAACGACCTCTGTTTTCGACGGAACCACTTTTCTTTGATCCGAAATGTCAAATTATTATTAGGTTTCAAATTTCATAATTTTTGGAATTAATATGTGAGCGTGGTAAATTTAAACGTGTTTTGTCAACTCAGTTTAAATTCAATCAACCATAAAAAGGCCATTTTTCAAACGGTCTCCAAATTCAACGAAACTAATTTTGTTAGGACCCTATCATCAAAACATGTCTAGATTTCAATTTCCATAATTTTGGAGTCAGTATGTGGCCCTAGTAAATTAAATTGTATGTTGAAATTCAATATTGACCGTTATATTAATTTATATTTTATTTTTAATAAAAACTAATCGAACCAGTCGAATTGGCGTATGAAACATATTCCATTGTGTCCGGGATGGGGGTACTTAATTAGGGGTGATACTCGTTGGGATTCGTTTGGAGTTCAAGACATTAAATTATTATTATTATAAAATATATATATAAAGAAGCTCCAAACCCTAGTTTTCCTCACTCGTTCTTTCAGCGCTGCATGCTTCAAAATGAAGGGCGGAAAATGCTCCAAAATACGATCTTGATTATCTTCCAATCCCTTCCATAATTTCAAAAACCCATTAAATGAAAATTCAAGAGCGCTTTACACTCGTTATATTTTTATGGCTTTGATCGTGAATGGGGGCGTGAATCGGCCAAAATGTCACCTTGAAAACGCTGCAGTCAAGGTTGATTTGGGGGCCGAGATGAACTTCGAGTTCGTAAATGGTGGGTCACACAGGTGGTGCAACTGAAGGGCTTTCGCGTGGTGGGGGTAGATCAATGGCCGGCAGCCTGGTGGGACGTGCGACGACGGATTAGGGTGACCAACGATGGGTTTTTTGCATTCCAGAAAGAAGATGATGGGGGGGGGAGATAAATTAGCATTGGAGTTAAGTTAATTTTAAATTAATTTATTTAATTTTAAGTTTAAATTGTTTAACGTATTAATTGCCATAACTCGTTCATTTTAAGTCAGAATGGAATGAAACAACTTGCGTCGCTATCGTGGAGATGGTCACTCCAACATAACTGACTAGAAGCGATTTGGATCAAATTAGAATTCGAGGAGAATTTAAATCAAACAGAAATTCAGAAATAAAGAATGGCGGAGTGGAATCCACAGTGAGAATTCTCTCACTAAAATACTTGTACCATTTATTTATTTTATAACTGAAAATAAATAAATTGTCATTGTTGATTTTTATATGTTATTTATTTTTGGAGTTCAACACAAGAACTCACGCAAATCATTTAAATTCGAAGCGACGTATGGATATTAACGACACTCACATTTCATACTCCACAAATGGACCTTTGTGGCGCCGTAAATGGCATTTGGTTGTTTAGTACTTATTTATATGGATGGTTTGGTGATTTGTGTATTGTGATTGTGATATTGAGATGGAGTAAATAATATATATGCGTTGTATAAAATATATATGCATTGTATAAAATGTATATGCGTTGTATAAAGTATATATGCGTTGTATAGAATTGAAATGCGATAAAATTGATTTTGAGATTTGAAAAAATTGTCACGTATGGAAAAATATTATTTTTAGCTTATATATGTGATATGTAAAATATCTATGTAATGAAATAAATATTTGTAACTAAAAATATTATTTTTAGCTTATATATGCGATATATAAAATGGTCAGTAATGAAATAAATATTTGTTCATTAAAAATATTATTTTTAGCCTATATGTGAAATGGATAGAATTGTCATGTATTGAAATAGTAATTGGATTGCTAAATATATAATTTTGAACAGATATATGCAATGTATAAAATTATCATATAATGGAATATTCAATTTTGATTTAAAATTGAAATGGAAGTTGGAATCATTTTTTAAAAGAATTTAAAACGTTTTATAAAATAATTTTTAAATAGAAATCGACGATATATGTATTATATATATAATGGCCTAAATAGAAAGCGCCGCGCAGCGGCCGTTCACAAATTTCAACCATTGACTTCAAATTGATGTAACATGAGACGCGACCATCGGATTCTCCTAAAACCAGAACCACTGGGTTCGTATCGAAAAGCTTTTTCAAACGAAAATAAGATATTGTAAATCTAACTATTAGATTTTAAAATGTTTTCAAATTATTTTTGGAAAAGGTCGCTATGGACGCAGTTCGGTGGCTGATATTGGAAACCAACTATAAAGGCCTTAATAAAATTATTAAAATACGGAAAAATTGTGTAAAATCATGATAAATAGTTCGAAAAGATTTTAGACGAAAAATTCCATATTTGAAAGATGAAAGTTATTTTTATGTGAACGAACAAGTTATTAACTAGAATAATATTCCAATGTTTTTAAATAAATAAATTGGACATGTAAATGGTTTTTGAGATAACCAGACTTTTCCAGCGAATGAAGTGGAAAGGATTTAAATGGAAATAATCATCGGAATATTTCGATATTGGACTCCATGATTATATGGATGTTATTATGGGAATTTGGAAGATATATATATCATTATTCCCAATACGATATTTGTGGGTTTCAAAATTCGATATTGAATATAAGCCGATATAATTTTTATTTAGAGCCTTGTCTTTAATATCAAATTGAATTTTTGGGTTCGTCATGAAATGTGTTTTAAGTGATATTCGTTCTTTAACCCAATTAGCGGTGAAGATACGATTTGGAATTTATAAATCTTTTTATTAAGATTTAATGGAAATTTTCCAAAGTAAAGTTTTCCAGTTTAACACATTAAATTGGAATTGAATGGAATTCGATTTGGCAATAATCGAGATGAGCTTCTTTGAAGGATGACCATTACTATATTTGGAATTTAAAAGGCTTTGTAGTTATTTCATTTATATTATTAGTCCGATACAGGAATTTATATCGATTATATATTGATCTGTTTTCCATGAAAAATCCATTTTGATGGAAGGTGATTTTGGGTTTATCGTGAACAGTGTTTTAAAAAACTGTTCTTTAACCCGGTTGAAGGCAGGATTAATTTCCAGAAAGTTGAATAATCATTAAGTAAGGATTTGCGAGATTAAAACTGAACTGGAGTTTTAATAAATCATTAAATAGATTTAAATGAATGAATGGTGATTAAATTTACCAAAACATGAGATGTTATATAAACCAAATATACTTGGTTGTTGATGTTGATTGGAACTGGTTGATTGCTTGGATTGTGCTCGGCTAGTTTATTAGCAAAATATGCTTTTACATTTAGCATTGGGTTGGGTAGAAATGTTTGTACGCTAATATCTTGTGAAACACTTCACGGTTTGACTATGAGATGTTTAGCTATGTTGTTGAGTTCATTTCAGATTTAATGAATGATTTTGAAATGATATTTTTCTAAGGTTAAAAGAAATGTATTCCCGATTTTGAATAGGGAATGTTTTATAGAAATGTTTTATAAAACAGAAAGGATTTTGAGGCCTAATCCCGAAGTTGTCGAAACAATTTCGAAAAGTATTATGTGTTTGGCATTGTAGTTCATCACATAACCGATTAGTTGTTGTTGATGATATATCTGTTTGGTGGCGGAGAATTTATTCTCTTGCTGAGACGACCCCAAAACCCGTAGTGATGGTGGCAAGGGTAATCCGTGGAATATAACACAGAAACAGAAAATAGCAGAACAGAAATAAATAAATACACCAGAAAATGAACAATAGAATATACTGGATAAACGTAATCATCAGAGTTACACAGTATACAGGATCATACTTAGTACAAATACAGTTCAGCTATACATAAATGTCTACAGCGGAAAACAAACATAGTATGTACAATAGGAGCTGAACTGCATAAAAAAAGATAAATAATAGAATCCATTTTCAACTCTAGCTATCCAGAAAGAACCAGCTAAACCTGAATACAAGGCTGCCTGTGTAGAAAAAGGGGCACCCGAGTTTGAAAGTGAAACAAACTACGAGTCAGTCATGGGATTGGTATGAGAAATCTACTCAACACATTTATAATATGGCTAGTCACAGGACCATGCCACTTTCGTGGAACGGGTTTACTCCATTGGATTGCCAGTGCTTTAAAACAAGTCATTCTTTTAAACATCGCTATGCTTTTTATAAAAATGAAGCCATTATAAGACTAAGTTCCCATCACACAATGCAACGCAAACTGGAGGATAGAGTTTTTACCTTATAACGACCAAAATATGTTTGATATGAATAAAACAAAGGCATTTGATATTATTACTAGTGTTTAAATGCTTTGAAAACAATTTCAAATCATAACTATCAATCATAGACGGCATTAATGCCCCATACCACTATGTCGCCATATATAGGTATACAATCAAAATCGCACAGTAACGTATTTGGAAATTGGATTTCCGTCATGAACCAAGGCAAAAGATAGTCCTTACCGAATTCGAGACTGCCTAGCCCGAGTCTCATGATCAGAACGCATCGACCCTTGGATCCTCAGGGCCGGTCCACACGGAGTGGATTAAAATGCCTGAACATTACGTTTCCCCGCCCTTTGGGGCGTAAGCGAGCCAACGAATGGCTCCTTCGGACCCGGATCGTCCGATCTAACCGAGGCGCCTCGCAACAGCAACAACCACATAAGTCAAACTCGTCAGGGCGTGTAAAACCACTGAAGCCACTTCTAGCTAGGAGGAAACGCAGGCCCTCCCTGAGGTCCTTTCTCCCGTTTCTGGTTCATAACGGGGTGTGAGGCTCGCGATTTCACGATATACACAAAGCTACGCCACACAGGCGGTGCTTTGATCATCACCACAAGACTCTGATCACTGCATCTTAGCCTGCCACATAGGCAATTCACACCATGCAACTGATGGCTATCAATCACACAGAATAAATTCCAATGTCAAACGCACTATCCATTTGCTAGTCCGTTCTGGGTCCGAACGAAACCTGGGGCACTAAATACCTCGCAAACCCATCGATCACCACGTACGTCTGGACGATCACCACTCATTATCCATATTTCGGGATGCCTCCCAATTAGGACCTCGGTTACCATCCAAACGTGGTGAAGATCTCCGGTCTTCAACCACCGTCTTTATCTTCGATTTCTTATCGTCGATTCAGCTATTCAAAATGGGATAAACCCGGTCTTTCTGAGCAACTCGCGTATATAATAAACAAGTGCAACACTAACATATACACGCATCATTTCAATTCATTAGTCACTAACCGTCAATCAGTAAGAGAACGATTTCCCAAATATTAACCCCGAAGGCCGAAACCAACATCAGATCAACACCTAGGAAACCATTTGACTTAGCCAACCTTCAGTTAATTTCTAAATCACATCCACATCGTTTACAATATTTTATAACGATTTATCGCTATTTTTATTTATTTTAAAATAGCCAATTTATTCAAAACGACGCTTCGGTCCATAACGCGATCGTGGCGCTGTTTTTCTTCAGATTTGATTTACACATATCTGAAAATCTAACCGTTGGATCTTCACAAAATTTACATCATTAGAATGATCTTTTCAAAACGAATCCAACGGTTCCAGTTTCGGGAAAATCCGACGGTCGGAACTCCCGGTATAATCGTTTGAAGTTTCGATTTCAAATTACGAACTGCAGCGTCGTTATTCGATTAAATACAATTATATTTATATATATATATATATATATATATAAATATAATCGATTCTGGCGCTGTTTTTCTTCAGATTTGAATTAAACATTCCAGACAATCCAAACGTTGGATTTTTACAAAATTGGTGCCGTTGGAAAGATATTTCCAAAGCGAAACCAACGGTTGTGATTTCAGGAAAATCCAATGGTCGGATCTCCCGTACTAATCGTTTGAAATCACGGTTTCAAAATACGAACTGCAGCGTCGTTATTCGATATATTTCAATTCTATTTAAATATATATATTGATTCTTCGATTTCAAAACTATATTCTTTTCATACGTTTGATAAAAACGATATTTTTATCTAACTGTCTTCTATTTCAACACTTCACTATTTTTAACAATTCATTTATATAATAAAAATGTGATTTTTATTGTAAAACAATTCATTTCAAAACTCTATTATTTTATATAGTTCATATAGGTAATAATAATAGGTTTTTTATTATAAAACAATTTCTTTCAAAACGGGATTATTTTATACATTTCATATAGATGATAAAAATGTGATTTTTATTATAAAACAATTTATTTCAAAATATGAATACCATTCAACACGTGAATTTCAATTCAACGAATGAATATCGATTCAACACATGAAGGTTTTCTATAGTTTATGTAAATAGACAAAAAGGTGATTTTTATATTTAAAACACGAACACCATTCAACACATGAATTTCAGTTCAACGAATGAATATCGATTCAACGCATGAAGGTTTTCTATAGTTTATATATATAGATAAAAATGTGATTTTTATATTTAAAACACGAACACCATTCAACACATGAATTTCAATTCAACGAATGAATATCGATTCAACACATGAAGGTTTTCTGTAGTTTATATATATAGATAAAAATGTGATTTTTATATTTAAAACACGAACACCATTCAATACATGAATTTCTAATCAACGAATGAATATCGATTCAACACATGAAGATTTTCTATTCAGCGAATATTTATAGTTGCAGCAAATGAAAATAATTCAAACACATGAATATTATTCAAAATTTCGATAGCATAACGGCAAGGTTGTCAAAACCGGGACCGTCCCTAGTACGGCTCCTCGCTCTACCTTAAAACCTCGCGGTTTTTTACAATGGGGATCATGCATCTAGTTCGCACGCAGGCAGCATGTATATTTATTTCATTTCCACAAACTAATCCTATGCGGTTTCAACCAAATATTTCTCAACCACAAATGGGTATTTTTCAACCACAATCAATCAATTTCAATCACAAATAATTTCAATCAACCATTTGCTATCAATCAATTTTCACACCAATCACAATCAGTAAATATCGTCCATGGTTTGTGGACGAGGGGCGTATATATATATATATATATATATATATAGCAATTCACTTCTATTTCAACACATATATAATTTTTACAACGCATATATAACTTATACATCGAACGTACAACTTATACAACGCTTATACATGAGGCGTACAACGCTTATATAACCCATACATCGACTATATAATTTATATATCATCGTTTTTCATATCGTTTATAAATTAGAAATCTCACATTGGGTTCCACTCCACCAAAAATAGCAGAAGGCTCAGAAAAATATGTAGTCTCTTCTGGAATGTAGAGGACGTCCACACGGTCATGATGTTTCCTATTTCATCGAATTTCGTCAAGAAACGAAAAACATATGATTTTTCAAATTTTGCAACAGTTTAAAGGTGTTAAAACAGTTGAAAATAAAACAAGCCGTTACCACTCTGATTTATTCAAAACTAGGTTTCAACTTTCTCGAAATCCGTGTAGCTTGGTGGTGATCGGCCTCTGCCACCTTGTAGTGCTTGGAGTCGCGCACCACCGCTAGAGGAGGCACTCCGTTCAATGCAAGGAGGAAGGGGCGGAGGCTCTACAAAGTCGGGTACTTCCGATCGACGGATCTCGAAGGTGGAGCAAAGAGGGAGGGCGCTACCAGTATGGATTTGAAGGTGGAGTTGGGCTCTTCAAAAAGTTCCAAAGGAGGGGGTGGTTTTAGTGAGCGTGGCGGCCGGAATCGGAGGAGGAAGTTTTGAAGGCTTTTCTGCCTTCAGATCGTATCAGGGAGAGAGAAGAGGGGGGGTGCTGACGTGGGCGAATGGTTTTTTTTTATTTATAACTTTTAAAATTCCAAAAATACCCCTTTTACACACGAACCCCAATCCAAACCCAACGACTGTCGTCCCCAGTGTTTTACCCCCATTCCGAACACAATGGGATATGTTTCGAAGGCCCATTCGACTGTTTCAATCAGTTTTCCTTCAAATTAAAATATATAACATTCAGTATTTGATTTGAATGTACATTTCAATTTGCCAGGGCCACAAACTGATTCGAAAAATTCCCGAAAAATAAATCTGGCTATGTTTTGACGATACGGTCCCAACAAAACTAGTTTCATCGAATTCTGAGACCGCTTGCAAAAAGGTCCATTTCTGGTCGATCCAATTTAACTATAATTGACCAAAACACGTTTTCCTTTGCCACGCTCGCGTACTAGCTTCAAAAATTATGAAATCTGAAACCTAGCAATAACTTCACATCCCGGATCCAACAAAAGTTGTTTCGTCGAATTCCGAGGTCGTTTGCAAAATGGCCAATTTCACGGGCTATACAATTTCCATAGCGACCTTTCTGAAAATTCATTTGGCCATAACTTTTGCTTTCCGCTATGAAAATTTGATTTTTCAGATTCCTTAGAAAGGTATTTCACTAACAGATTTAAATGTTTTTGGTTTCACTCAAATCCGTTTTGTTTTGCACCCGGTACAGCCCGACAAAGTTTGAATTCAACTTCTGAAACTACAACGCCTTTTCAGGCCTTGTTTATAATTAGAATTAATTATATTTGTTTTCAATTATCGATTCAAACTCAGTTTTCATCGCTATTATTTAAAATATTTATTTTTAATATTTAAAATCCATTATTTTAGGCAATTTAAAAATTTTAAATTGGTTCATATTTTCTGGTTCGTTACACTTGCTTAACACCCTTCTTTGAGACGAACGAGCTCAAAGATTATGTGATTAATAGTGACTGATCATATGTGAGAATTGCTAATGTAAAGTACTATAGTTTGAAAGTACTTGTGATGATTATGTTGTGACATGATTTTCCCCACTTCGGGATATGAAATGATTTAGTATGTGGTTAAAGATTCGGGTAACCCGACGACTAAGTGAGATGCCGGTGTAGTCCCCGAGGGCGTAGGATTGTGCATCATCAGTGTAGCCTGCTCCATAGTGGGAGGTGCGCATATATATATATATATGTGTGTATGTATGTATGTATCGAGTTGCTCAGATGAGTACCCTTTGCCTTGTCTAAGAGGAGCCCGATATTTGGTTGCATATCTTTTTGTACGCATTATGATGTTTTGGAATTCATATTTCCAAAGATTTTTGTTTGAGATCCCGAATTGAAATCTACTTTGATATAAAAGTTAGATATGTATTTCAAAATGATTTGAAATAAGAAATCAGGAAACAAAGTCCAAAGAAATAATTTCTTAAAGTGATTTGGATTTGGAAATATCGAAATTTGGGATTAAGCCTAAATGGGTAGATTGAGGAATTGCATGTTGTATGATGCATCGTAGATCCATATGACTATTATTGGTTATTTTTTATGCACTGGAATTCATGGGGGTAAACCCGTTCCATAACATGCGGCCTGGTCCCGTGATTTACCTTATTTTAAAGTAAAGATTAATAACTATTTTGAGTTCTCACACCAGTCCCATGACTGACTCAGAGTTTGTTGTTTCTACCTAAACCCTGGGTGCCCATATTTTCCACAAGGATAGTCCGTAGTTTTGGTTTTCCAAATTATTTCATTTAGCAGGATTCTAGATCGAAGCTTAAAGCTGTGTCCAGAGTATTGTAGTCCTCCACTGTGTTAGTTTATTTGTTTCCGCTGCATTGTATTACATTTATTGTAAATTTATTTTCCGTCGTATATTATTTTCGATACTCTGATATTTTGTACTCTGCTGTAACATTATTATGGTGTTTATAAAAGTCTTATATTGGTTGCTTTGATGTGTCATGCACCCAAAGTTAGCGTATCCGCCTGCTTGGTTCGATTTAAGTCGGTTTAATGATCTATTTGGATCGACTGAGAGAGTGGGCCACTACATATGGTATCAGAGCTTTGGTTAACTCAAATCTTTGGGTGCAACTCATTAGAACAGAAAAAAAGACTCATCGGAGATTGGATTAGTAATATCCTGTAAATGAGAAACTCATTAGAAATGGGGTTAGTAATGCCCTAGAATGAGTTGAGAGTGACAAGTTTATAATTAACGTATTTGTGATTATATATATAATCCAATCTTAGAAAATATGATTTTTGAATATATAAAAGTTATATATATCTGAAAGTTAATCAACAAATTGATTGTTGTTTGTGATGTGTGATTATTAGTATAAGTAATTAAAATATTGGAATGATAATTAATTTAACCAATATGTTAATGAATGATAAATTAAGCTAAATCAAACAAAATATTGAACTGAATTGAAAATTTTGTATGAATTGGATTTATATATTGGATAGATATGCACACACACACACATATGTTGTGTAGGTTATGGATTTACTGTTGAGTAGAGAAATATATTGCGTTCCTAACGAACAGGTGCACATTAATGAGTTGGTTGTGCAATTTTATTATTATATAAACTACTTTGAGTGTTTTTCGATAGGTTGTGATGGTTGTTCTGTGTGAGATTATAAACCACGCCATATGATAGCAACAAATAAATTATGAACTATGGCATACTACATGAAGACAGCATATCATATCATATTCCATATAAGCATTTGGAGCTTATTTGATGAGGTTTGGATTACCATACAGGCGAGATGCTTGTATGGCGATGACTGAATTACAGGTTGAACAGAAGACTGATTATGGACATAATTAAGTAATACATGTAACGGTGCTTGTGACAGGATTTAATAGAAGCACTATACGGGTCTGGAGATGACAATAATTCACGTCTCTCTTAATTTCAGATACGACACATGGACTATTTTATTTTAAATAATAACGACTAAAAATATGTATTTAAAACGATTTATTTTAAATAATAACAACTAAAAATCTATTTAAATCGAAGTTAGAACGTATAAATATTTAATTTAATTAAAACGAGTTTGAAATTGCGTAGTAGTTTGAAATTTTGGTTTTAAACTTCAATTGAATATATAGAATGAAATATAAATCGGATTTCAGTAAAACAAAAAACGTTGGAATATTCTAACTATAATTTTCTAATGAATGTAAGAAACTGAGATTTCACTTTATAAATTGAAAGTTATGCCCGATTTAAAATTTAAAATAGTCGCTATGGAATTTATATATATTTTAATATAATATATAACCCTTAAAAATAGCCATTTTGCAAACGACCTCCGTTTTTGATGGAACCACTTCTGTTGGATCCTGAATGTCAAATTATTGTTAGGTTTCAAATTTCATAATTTTCAGAATTAATATGTGTGCGTGGTAAATTAAAACGTATTTTGTCAATTCGGTTTAAATTTAATCGACCGGAAAAAGGGCCATTTTTCAAACGGTTTCCAAATTCGACGAAACTAATTTTTTTAGGACCGTGTCTTCAAAACATAGCTAGATTTCAATTTCCATAATTTTTGGATTTAGTATATGGTCTCGGTAAATTAAAACGTACATCAAAATTCAATATTGACCATTATATTAATTTATATTTTAATTTTGATAAAAAATGATCAAAACAGTCAAATTGGCATACGAAACATATTCCATTGTGTTCGGAATGGGGGTATTTAGCTAGGGATGACAGTCATTGGGATTCATTTGGAGTTTGTGACTTCAAAATTTGTAATATACAAATTAAATTATGATTATTATAAAAAAAATATAAAGAAGCTCCAAACCGTAGTTTCCCTCACTCATTCTTTCAGCACCGCTTGTTTCAAAACGAAGGGCGGAAAAAGGTCTAAATTCGAGCTTGATTATCTTCCAATCCCTTCCATAATTTCAAAAACCCATGAAATGAAAATTCAAGAGCGCTTTACACTCGTTATATTCGTATGGCTTTGATCATGGATGAGGGCGTGAATCGGCCAAAATGTCACCTAGAAAATGCTGCAGTCGAGGTTGATTTGTGGGTTGAGATGAACTTCGAGTTCATAAACGATGGGTGACACAGTTGGACCAACTCAAGGGCTTTCGTGTGGTAGGGGTAGATCGGAGGCCGACAGCCTGGTTGAACGTACGACGACGGATTAAGGTGACCAACGATGGGTTTTTGGCATTACAGAAAGAAGATGACAGGAGGGAGACAAATTAGCGGGGATTTAAGTTAATTTATTTATTTATTTATTTATTTACAAGTTTAAATTGTTTAACGTATAACTTGGCATAACTCGTTCATTTTAAATCAGAATGGAACAAAACAACTTGCGTTGCGATCATGGAGACGAACGCTCCAACATGGAACTGACTAGAACCGATTTGGAGAAAATTAGAATTTGAGGAGAATTTAGATTAAAACAGAAATTCAGAAATAAAGAATGGCGGAATGGAATCTAAAGTGACAATTCCCTCACTAAAATATTTGTACATTTATTTATTTTATAGCTGAAAGTAAATAAATTGTCATTGTTGATTTTTATATGTTATTTATTTCTGGAGTTCAACACACGGACTCACACAAATCATTTAAATTAGAAGCAACGTATGGATATTAGCAACACTCGCATTTCATACTCTGCGAATGGACCTTCGTGGCGCCGTAAATGGCATTTGGTTGTTGAGTATTTATTTATATGGATGGTTTGTGATTTGTGTATTGTGGTTGTGATACTGAAATGGAGTAAATAAAATATATATGCGTTGTATAAAATATATATGCACTGTATAACATATATATATATGCGTTGTATATAGTATATATGCATCATATAGAATTGAAATGCGATAAAATTGATTGTGATTTAGAAAAATTGTCATGTATGGAAAAATATTAATTTTAGCTTATATATGCGATATATAAAATAGCCATGTAATGAAACAAATATTTGTTCGCTAAAAATATTATTTCTAACTTATATATGCGATATATAAAATGGTCATGCAATGAAATAAATATTTATTCATTAAAAGTATTATTTTTACCCTATATATGAAATGGATAGAACTATCATGTATTGAAATTATAATTGGATCATTAAAAATATAATTTTGAATAGATATATGCACTGTGTAAAATTGTCATATAATGGAATATTCAATATTGATTTAAAATTGAAATGGAAGTTAGAGTCATTTTTAAAACGAATTTAAAATGTTTTATAAAATACATTTTAAATAGAAATCGACGATATATATATATTATATATATTTAATGGCCTGAATACAACATGCCATGTAGCGACCGTTCGTAAATTTCAACCATTGACTTCAAATGGTGTAACGAGATATCGGACCATCGGATTCTCCTAAAACCAAAACCATTGGGTTTGTATCGAAAAGAGCTTTTGAATGAAAATAAGAGATTTGAAATCTAACGGTTAGATTTTAAAATATGTCCAAATCAGTTTTGGAGAATGTCGCTATGGACGTAGTTTGGTGGCCGATATTGGAAACCAACTGTAAAGGCCTTAATAAAATTATTAAAAATATGGAAAAATTGTGTAAAATCATAATAAATAGTTCGGAAAGAATTTGGATGAAAATTTCCATATTTGAAAAGATAAAAGATATTTTTATCTGAATGAACTAGTTATTACCAAGAATAATAATCCAATGTTTTTAAATAAGTAAATTAGATATGTAAATGGTTTTTGAGATAACCAGAATTTTCCAGCGAATGAAGTGGAAAGGATTTAAATGGAAATAATCATTGGAATATTTCAATATTGGATTCCATGATTATACGGATGTTATTATGGGAATTTGGAAGATATATATATTGTAACACCCCGTGTATTCCATAACTGTGAAATTCACAAATTAAATTATAATTAATTTCAAATCAAAGAATTAAGGGAAATGGGATACGCCATTGCGTTTGTCTCGGAATTTTGCTTGGGATAAAGTACGAGTTTGCGTAAAATGGACTCCGTATGAAGGAGATATGGCCTCCGGAAGTTTTGGAATTCAGTTTAAAATTCAAAACAGCTCAGAAAACCAATTCAAAATTCAAAATCGGGCCGAATTGGCCAGGGCAGGAATTTTCCCGCCCAAGGCACCCAGGTCGACTGGGTAGTCGACCTGGGTCACCCGTGTCGACTGCCAAGTCGACACGGTGTCGACTGGCGTGTCGACCTGGCCCGTGAGCCAGGTCGAACCCAGCCCCTTGGCTGGCCTGGTCTGTGCTCGGTCGATTTTCTGAGCCTTCCCTTGTCACTAGGGCTAGGTGTCAGCTCCTGATTGGTCTCTCCTTAAAATGAACGGCTATTATTAAACCAAGCTCCATCGACGGTCCTAATCAACTCACAAACTCTATAAAAAGGACCTAAGACTCACCCTAATTCATACAAACAAAAATGGATATGAGATCGTCATGCTACTGAGGAAAGGCTAGGAATAGCCGTTAGAAATTGAGAGACAATTAGGAGACAATTCGAAAGCTTAAAGCAACGTCAATTAAATCAAAACAACGCCTACAACAAAGGATAGCATCTCCAAATTCAGAATTCAGATTCCTGAATTGAAGATTCGTCATACGTTGTAAGTAGAGTGCTATTCCGATGTGAATTAATAATTGTGTTTTGATTTGTGTAAAATGAGAAATGGAATTGTACTTAATTTGTGGTGATAATAATTCATAATTGTATGTTGCTATGATTCTAATTACGAATCGATTTGGGATATTGTGGTATAACGATGTTATGCCTATTGGATATTTGCAAGTAATGTGATTCATGTTGAATGTTAACAACTATATGTTTGTGGTAGTTTATTTCAACACCTATTGGATAATTGCAAGTATATGATTTATGTTAATGACTATATATTTGTGGTAGTTTATTTGGGATTCATGAAAGTATATGATGCACTATTATGCCAACATGAAGTACATTTTTTGATGATCAGTTTTAGTGTAGTTGGATCCATTTGGTGAAACACCCCACCTCCGTTAGGGTCACTCTCAAAGGGAATGCCCTAATTTTGGTGGAGGTTTATAAGTATAAGTCACAGATATACAAGACAGATATAATAACACATATTTTTGAACAGCGAAAAACAACACTTTTATTTCATTTTAATACGTGTTACACAAACCATGCCATAATTGTCTTACAATACTTCCTATGGCATAACATCTTCATAACTGTCTTGATTACATTATTTAAAGAAGCATAAAGAAAACATAAATAAACTGCAAAAGTCCCATAGTTGTTGTCCAAAGCCATAGTCCAAAATGAAAAGATCCAAGCAATACATTCTTTCTCTTCAAGCTGGATATGAAGGCTGGTCAAGCTGCGGTATTCCCTCCCTGTGGACCTGGGAGGGAAACGGAAGAAAAGAAGACGAAAGAAAAGTAGAGTCAGACATAAAGCCTGAGTAAGTCTAGGACTAATCAGTCTATGAATAAAGAACTGGGTATGATAAGTATAAACTAGAAATGGGAAAGCACCATAAACTTAGTTAAGTTGTCTAGGGTCGAATATACTATCGTACCCCATATTAATCTCTGTACCCATATAAACTAGTTCCCAACGGGCACCCCATAATCAGGGTGAAGTGATCCATTTTATGATGATCGGTTCCTACTCGCATAGTTACATGTGTCTTACGGCCCCCGATGTTGTAGTTACCTATGCTGGTCCCACCATGGGGTGTATCAAGTCCCATGGTGGCGGCTCGACACAATCCTAGAATGCACAGGTATGCTACTGGTGCCCAGTGCCTTATTTTTCTGCGACGGAGTGTGTGCACGCCCGCACCCCGTTAGAACCTACACTGCTGCACCACCGCCATCGATTTGACCTCTTACAGTCAGCCCAGTAATCGTGCCCCACCCTGCCTAGTTTTAGGGTATCATGATACACCTTATAGGGTTACTGCTGAAAAGGGTCCCCCGCTACTAGGTTTTCTAATTCTTGCCAACATGCTAAGTTGTTTAAGTGTTTTATAAACCTAACCCCCAATCAGTCTGTTTAGTTTAGCATTTCCATTTTGATTAAGTATTAATATAATTTACTTAATCCTATCAATCCTGACTCAGCCTTAATTGTCTTATTAAAGCCTTGACCTCTCACATTAGACAGGTATTGTTGTGGCTGCCTGTTGCCGGTTGGGTCCGGGCAGTCTTACGCCACAACTCAGTCTAACCTCGGGTCCTTATTGGGCTCCGTGTTTAACCACCCATATTGGATAGGTATTGTTGTGACTACTGGACAGCCGGGCGGTTCCGGGCAGGTTTACATCACAACTCAATCCAACCTCGGGTTAAACACATCGTATTTTTCTACATTTACATATTTTGTCTCTTTTCTTTTTTATATGTAAATATTTGTGGCCCATTATTCAAATTCATCTTTATTGATTAAAATTTATTTATTCCACTTAAGTGTTTTTCAAGGTTGTTGGCATGCGTCAGACATGCCAACACATATGTTCTATATTTTAGCCCAAACGTCATTACCCCCGTTTTATACGTTCGCTCCAATGTAAGGTGTGTTGGGTTTAACACTTAAACCCAATTTAGCCATATGAAAAGGGGAGGCTTATAACATGGTGTTTATAAGGTAACATAGAAATGGGAGTGTGAACGCAAGAACTTGCAACATAACGATTCAATTTACATAAGGTAGGCACATGTGAACTTGCAATTGTAACAACATATAATTTAAACATGAATCATTCTATTCACATAATCTTGGTATAAACAAAACATGAATCATTCTATTCATGTAGTCATGGCATAAATAATACTTAAACATGAACCATTCTACTCATATAATTATGGCTTAATCATAATTGAACATGAGTCCTTCTATTCATATAGTCATGGCATAAACATAATTGAACATGAATTCTACTATTCATATAATCATGGTTTTTATCCTATCTATGTAACTTGTAAGTGGAATGTAATTCTAGTGTAATTCTAATGTAACTTATGTGTCAAATATATTATCATATGATTATGATAACAACATAAGCCTAAAAACATGTTTTTCAATTGGGCATAATAACGAACATAGTTTAGTCATGTTCATAAAATTAATACAAACTTACAAAGACGCTTGCTTTTGTCACTATCACAAAATCATGATTTTTATACTTGAACTATGATGCCAATTCCAACATAACCTTCATATGAATCATAATACTTAAGTGGATCAAATTACACTAAAGATGACCATAGAATTATACATCATTTTGGCATAACAATAAATCATATACCTGCATGAATCTCAAATAAACTATTACAACATATAGTTGTTACTTTTAACATGAATCATATACTTACAATTATACAATGAGTGTTGTAAATAACTACCACAAACATGTAGTTTTCAATATGAATCATATGCTTGCATGAATCCCAATTAAAATTCCACAACATGTGGTTGTCAACATAAATCATATACTTTTATGAATCCAATCGTACACCATAGTATTGCCAAATCGTTTAGAATCAAAATAACATAAATATAGATTACTATCGCCACAATTCCATTTCACAAATCACGTACTTGCAAATATCTGATCGTATACCACAATATTCCCAAATCGTTTAGCATCAAAGCAACATATAAATATAGATTATTATCGCCACAATTCCATTTCTTTCTTTACACAAATCAACACAATTGTTTAATTCATATCGAAATAGCACTCTACTTACAACGTATGACGAATCTTCAATTCAGGAATCTGAATTATGAATTTGGAGATGCTATCCTTTGTTGTAGGCGTTGCTTTGATTTGATTAACGTTGCTTTATGCTTTGAATTATCTCCTAGTTGCCTCTCAATTTCTGACGGCTATACTTAGTCTCTCCTCAGCAACATGACGGTCTCATCTTCATTTTAGTTTGCGTGAATTAGGGTTAGACTTAGGTCCTTTTTATAGAGTTTTTGAGTTGATTTAGACCGTTGATGAAGCTTGGTTCAATAATAGCCGTTCGTTGAAGGAGAGACCAACCAGGAGCTGACACCTAGCCCTAGTGACAAGGCAAGGCTCAGAAAATCGACCAAACACAGACCTGGCCAGCCAGGACTTGACCAGACCTGACCAGCAGGTCATTTTTGACCTGGGCGCACTTGGCAGGTGCGCCAGGTCAAAAATGTACTGGCGCACTTCCCAAGTGCGCCAGTTCATTTTTGTTCTGGCGCACTTCCCAAGTGCGCCAGTGCATTCTGACCCGTTTTCTGGTTTTTCGCCCAACTTCGTTCGTCCATATCTTCTTCATACGATATCCATTTTACGCAAACTCAGACTCTATCTCAAGCAGAATTCCGAGACGAACGCAATGGCGTATCCCGTTTCCCTTAATTCTTTGATTTAAAATTAGTTATAGTTTAATTTATGAATTTCACGGTTATAGAATACACGGGGTGTTACATTCTCCCCCACTTAAAAGGATTTCGTCCCCGAAATCTTCAAATCCTAACATCCAAACATCCATCTACTCATCCATCAAACACGCGCATCCATTGTCCTTAAAAGACTTCTAATGCTACATGATCATATGCGGCGTGTGTGTACATGTACTTATCTAGTGCAAAATCAGGCGGTCTACTGATTCAGTTGACCTCCTTAATGCAAATTATGTAAGTGTCATGAATCCATTATGTATGCAAATTCTCCTATTCATGGTTCTACATGAGTGCTCAACCATTCATATAAATGCAACATCCATATGACAACACGTTAAACTTCAACCATATACGAATGCAAACATATATGCATATGCAATATGAAGTGACTGAGCCGATCTAAAACCTAGATTGTGTGTGTATATGCAACCACGAGCAACCACTAGCAATCACTTGCAACCACTTGCAATCATCATCCATAACATGTTTCAATTACATGTTTTCATCCAAAGGGTTTCTACCTAAAAGATAGGGTCGAGGAGATATACCTAAAAAGATAGATAAAAGCGCAACTTAAGGAAAAAGGAAAGATCAAATATGTACCCTCGAAAAGAAAAGGGTAGGCATCACGTATTCTAGCTTCAGTTTCCCAAGTTGCGTCTCCCTCGGCGTCGCTCCACTGAACTTTGACGAGCTTGACTTCGCGGTTGCGTAGCTTCTTCACTTTCGTTCCTAATATGCGGGTTGGAACTTTCCTCACGGTTGCTTCGCGTTACACTTTAGCTTCTTCTAGGATATTTGGCTCTACCACTTCAGTAGACTCATGTAGACATTTTCGGAGATGTGAAACGTGAAAGACGTTGTGAACTCCGGCTAATTTTTCGGGTAGCTCTAATCTATAGGCCATTTTCCCAATTGTTCCTATCTAAAGGTATAGTCGAATGATAGAAGCAAGTAAAAACTTTGTGCCCATTAGGCAATGTCAAAACTGGAAATCTATGCCACATATATATATTGATTAGGAGAAGAACTCTCTAAGCATCAGCCCCGAAGACCTAAATCAACATCAGACTGACACCCAAAGAATTACTCAACCCAACCACCATATATGATTCTAGGAAACTAAGCATGATGGACTCCTTTTAGGTCACAAGGGAGTCCCTTCCTAAGACCAACCCGTATCCTATAAAACCCAAAAACTTTAGTCAAACCAACGAACACCCTCGAGCCCCAACATGTGTTACTAACAGATGAGTCATACTCCCTATGGGGTTTGCAACAGAAATTGGATTGAGAATGGGACCGAGAGGATATACACAAAAGATAGCATGCAAGTAAGCTCTACAGGAAGAGAGGGATCAAGGATATACTCTTAAGAAGAGATATGATGCACGAATCTAGTCTTCAATCTTCTAAGTCGCATTTCCTTGAGCTTAACTCCATTATGTTTTGTCCGTCTTTAACTTCACAATTTCGTAGCTTCTTAATTCTTGTTTCCAAAATATGAGTTGGAACCTATTTCACTGTTGCCTCTCATTCCTCTTTCACTTATCTACTTCTAGTATACTCGGCTCAAACATAACGGCGTACTCATGGTTTCACGCAAGCTCTCCAAAATTCACTAGTGAATCTTGGATCTCGTCCACTTACTATGAGTTATTCCACGTAGAAGAACTATCTCTTGGAAATAAATGCCAACCATGTTGCCAAATGTACTTACTAAGGTGATTCTCCACAACTCATGCATAAGCGAAATGAACCTTCTGCCTTAGTGGCGAACACTACCCGATCGGATTACAAATTACCAATAAATGTGTCAAGAGATTCTAGGAAACAAATCATGATAGAACCCTAAAGGTTACCTGCGACTTCGAGGGTATTACCGAGGCAAGTCAAGAATCTAACTACCCTCTTATCGAAACCGAGATGGTCACCCTTACTGGATAACCACTCCATCGCTAGAATCAACCAATGGCCCAAAACAAAGTCACTACATTTAAACTCTACGCTTAGAATAGAAATTTTCAATCCCACACAGATCATAGACAAATGAGCTGGGCCCCCAATTGGGTTTGAAACAATTAAGGGGTCCTCTACCATACTAGTTTTTAGGTGTAGAGATTCTACTAAAGCAGACGAGATAAAGGAGTGTGATGCGCCGGAATCAAATAAAGTGCGAACGGGATGATCATATAGATAAACTACACTTTCTACAGAAGTATTTATACCTCGCTGTTGTAGAGGTGGCGCCTCTAGCACATGAACTTGTGCCCCTGAGGTGGATCCAGCCCTCTGCCCCTATCCTCGTTTCTTTGGGTAGTCCTTAGCCATGTGGCCTGTCTCACCGCAAGAAAAGCACCCACCATTCATCTTAGCCTTCTTTTTCCGGCAATCTTTCACTAAGTGCCCCACTTTGCCACAGAATTTACACTCCCTCTTCTCTCGGGACTTGTTGTCTTCCCCGCCCTTCTCAAAGTCTGTCTTCTCAGGGCAGTCTTTGCTGATGTGTCCAGTCTCCCGACAATGAAAACATTCTCCTTGCTTTCTTTTCCTTTTTCTACAATCCTTGGCTATGTGCCCTTCCGTACCACAAAAATTGCATTTCCTTTTTTCTCGTTTCTTGTTATTACTGTTACGATCCTTTCTTGTTTGACTATTATTCGTCTTCCTACTCTGGGACTCTTCCGCTTGCTGGTTCACATGGAGGAGAAGGAGTGAGAGCGTCAGCAGCTGGGGAGTAAGGTCTCCAGACATGCTGAAACAGAAAGGATAGATTCAAAACGAAGGATAGAAGACAGTACCTATGGCTTTGGGGGACTTTGCCTTTTTAAAATAAAATAATATTTTATCTTTTAAAAATGCTTCTTTAAATTTCCTTTTTGAAAATAATTTTCCAAAACTTTTTATCTTATCTGGTAAACCTATGCTCTGATACCAAGTGAAACACCCTACCTCCGTTAGGGTCACTCTCAAAGGGAATGCCCTAATTTTGGTGGAGGTTTATAAGTAAAAGTCACAGATATACAAGACAGATATACTATCACATATTTTTGAACAGCGGAAAACAACAACAATTTTATTTCATTTTAATACGTGTTACACAAACCATGCCATAATTGTCTTACAATACTTCCTATGGCATAACATCTTCATAACTGTCTTGATTACATTATTTAAAGAAGCATAAAGAAAACATAAATAAACTGCAAAAGTCCCATAGTTGTTGTCCAAAGCCATAGTCCAAAACGAAAAGATCCAAGCAATACATTCTTTCACTTCAAGCTGGATATGTAGGCTGGTCAAGCTGCGGCATTCCCTCCCTGTGGACCTGGGGGGGGGGAAACGGAAGAAAAGAAGACGAAAGAAAAGTAGAGTCAGACATAAAGCCTGAGTAAGTCTAGGACTAATCAGTCTATGAATAAAGAACTGGGTATGATAAGTATAAACTAGAAATGGGAAAGCACCATAAACTTAGTTAAGTTGTCTAGGGTCGAATATACTATCGTACCCCATATTAATCTCTGTACCCATATAAACTATTTCCCAACGGGCACCCCATAATCAGGGTGAAGTGATCCATTTTATGATGATCGGTTCCTACTCGCATAGTTACATGCGTCTTACGGCCCCCGATGTTGTAGTTACCTATGTTGGTCCCACCATGGGGTTTATCAAGTCCCATGGTGGCGGCCCGACACAATCCTAGAATGCACAGGTATGCTACTGGTGCCTAGTGCCTTATTTTTCTACGCCGGAGTGTGTGCACGCCCGCACCCCGTTAGAACCTACACTGCTGCACCACCGCCGTCGATTTGACCTCTTACAGTCAGCCTAGTAATCGTGCCACACCCTGCCTAGTTTCAGGGTATCATGATACACCTTATATGGTTACTGCTGAAAAGGGTCCCCCGCTACTAGGTTTTCTATTTCTAGCCAACATGTTAAGTTGGTTAAGTGTTTTATAAACCTAACCCCCGATCAGTCTGTTTAGTTTAGCATGTTCCATTTTGATTAAGTATTAATATAATTTACTTAATCCTATCAATCCTGACTCAGCCTTAATTGTCTTATTAAAGCCTTGACCTCTCACATTAGACAGGTATTGTTGTGGCTGCCTGTTGCCGGTTGGGTCCGGGCAGTCTTACGCCACAACTCAGTTTAACCTCGGGTCCTTATTGGGCTCCGTGTTTAACCACCCACATTGGATAAGTATTGTTGTGACTACTGGACAGCCGGGCGATTCCGGGCAGGTTTACATCACAACTCAATCCAACCTCGGGTTAAACACATCGTATTTTTCTACATTTACATATTTTGTCTCTTTTCTTTTTTATATGTAAATATTTGCGGCCCATTATTCAAATTCATCTTTATTGATTAAAATTTATTTATGCCACTTAAGTGTTTTTTAAGGTTGTTGGCATGCGTCAAACATGCCAACACATATGTTCTATATTTTAGCCCAAACGTCATTACCCCCGTTTTATACGTTCGCTCCAATGTAAGGTGTGTTGGGTTTAACACTTAAACCCAATTTAGCCATATGAAAAGGGGAGGCTTATAACATGGTGTTTATAAGGTAACATAGAAAGGGGAGTGTGAATGCATGAACTTGCAACATAACGATTCAATTTACATAAGGTAGGCACATGTGAACTTGCAATTGTAACAACATATAATTTAAACATGAATCATTCTATTCACATAATCACGGTATAAACAAAATATGAATCATTCTATTCATGTAGTCATGGCATAAATAATACTTAAACATGAACCATTCTAATCATATAATTATGGCATAATCATAATTGAACATGAGTCCTTCTATTCATATAGTCATGGCATGAACATAATTGAACATGAATTCTACTATTCATATAATCATGGTTTTTATCCTATCTATGTAACTTGTAAGTGGAATGTAATTCTAGTGTAATTCTAATGTAACTTATGTGTCAAATATATTATCATATGATTATGATAACAACATAAGCCTAAAAACATGTTTTTCAATTGGGCATAATAACGAACATAGTTTAGTCATGTTCATAAAATTAATACAAACTTACAAAGACGCTTGCTTTTGTCACTATCACAAAATCATGATTTTTATACTTGAACTATGATGCCAATTCCAACATAACCTTCACATGAATCATAATACTTAAGTGGATCAAATTACACTAAAGATGACCACATAATTATACATCATGTTGGCATAACAATAAATCATATACCTACATGAATCTCAAATAAACTATTACAACATATAGTTTTTACTTTTAACATGAATCATATACTTACAATTATCCAATGAGTGTTGTAAATAACTACCACAAACATGTAGTTTTCAATATGAATCATATGCTTGCATGAATCCCAATTAAAATTCCACAACATGTGGTTGTCAACATAAATCATATACTTGTATGAATCCAATCGTACACCACAGTATTGCAAAATCGTTTAGAATCAAAATAACATAAATATAGATTACTATCGCCACAATTCCATTTCGCAAATCACGTAATTGCAAATATCCAATCGTATACCACAATATTCCCAAATCGTTTAGCATCAAAGCAACATATAAATATAGATTATTATCACCACAATTCCATTTCTTCCTTTACACAAATCAACACAATTATTTAATTCATATCGGAATTGCACTCTACTTACAACGTATGACGAATCTTCAATTCAGGAATCTGAATTCTGAATTTGGAGATGTTATCCTTTGTTGTAGGCGTTGCTTTGATTTGATTAACGTTGCTTTAAGCTTTGAATTATCTCCTAGTTGCCTCTCAATTTCTGACGGGTATACTTAGTCTCTCCTCAGCAACATGACGGTCTCATCTTCATTTTAGTTTGTGTGAATTAGGGTTAGACTTAGGTCCTTTTTATAGAGTTTGTGAGTTGATTTAGACCGTTGATGAAGCTTGGTTCAATAATAGTCGTTCGTTGAAGGAGAGACCAACCAGGAGCTGACACCTAGCCCTAGTGACAAGGCAAGGCTCAGAAAATCGACCAAACACAGACCTGGCCAGCCAGAACTTGACCAGACCAGACCAGTAGGTCATTTTTGACCTGGGCACACTTGGTAGGTGCGCCAGGTCAAAAATGTACTGGCGCACTTCCCAAGTGCGCCAGTTCATTTTTGTTCTGGCGCACTTCCCAAGTGCGCCAGTGCATTCTGACCCGTTTTCTGGTTTTTCGCCCAACTTCGTTCGTCCATATCTTCTTCATACGATATTCGTTTTACGCAAACTCAGACTCTATCTCAAGCAGAATTCCGAGACGAACGCAATGGCGTATCCTGTTTCCCTTAATTCTTTGATTTAAAATTAGTTATAGTTTAATCTATGAATTTCACAGTTATAGAATACACGGGGTGTTACATTTGGGTATTATGATTTATATGAATTTATGTTGGAATTGGCGTCATGATTCAAGTGTAAAACCATACTTTTGTATTAATGACAAAAGCAAGCATCTTTTTGAACTTGTGTTAATCCTATGAACATGACTAGATTATGTTTGGAGTTATGTCTAATTGGAAACATGTTTTAGGCCTATGTTGTTATCAAACTCATATGAAAATTTTATGTGACATATAATTAAGTTAGATTTACATTGCAAGTTTACATGAATAGATTAAAAACCATGATTCATGTTTAGGTATGTTTATGCCATGATTATATGAATAGATTAAAAACCATGATTCATGTATAGGTATGTTCATGCCATGATTATATGCTATTACAATGCAAGTTCACAAGTGCCTAATTCATGTTAATTAGATCGTTATCTTTCAAGTTCATGCGTTCACACTCCCCTTTTTTTGTTGCTTAGAATATATAAACACCATGTTCTAAGCCTCCCCTTTTTCATGTGGCTAAGTTGGGTTTAAATGCTAAACCCAACATGTGTTATATTGTAGCGAACGTATAAAACGGGGGTAATGACGTTTGGGTTAAAATATAAACATATGTGTTGGCATGTTTGACGCATGCCAACAACCTTGAAAAACAATTAAGTGGTGTAAATTAATTTTACCCAATAAAGATGAATTTGAATAATGGGCCGCAAATATTTACCTATAAAAAGAAAAGAGACAAAATATGTAAATTTAGAAAATACGATGTGTTTAACCCCAAGTTGGATTGAGTTGTGATATAAACCTGCCCGGAACCGCCCGGCTGTCCAGTAGTCACAACAATACCTATCCAATGTGGGTGGTTGAACACGGAGACCAATAAAGACCCGAGGTTAGACAGAGTTGTGGCGTAAGACTGCCCGGACCCAACCGGCAACAGGCAGCCACAACAATACCTGTCTAATGTGAGAGGTCGAGGCTTTAATAAGACAACTAGGGCTGAGTCGGGATTGATAGGATTAAGTAAATTGAATTAATACTTAATCAAAATGGAACATGCTAAACTAAACAGACTGATTGGGGGTTAGGTTAACAAAACACTTAACCAACTTAGCATGTTGGCTAGAAATAGAAAACCTAGTAGTAGGGGACCCTTTTCAGCAGTAACCCTATAAGGTGTATCAGGATATCCTGAACTAGGCAGGGTGGGGCTCGATTACTGGGCTGACTGTAAGAAGTCAAATCGACGGCGGTGGTGCAGCAGTGTAGGTTCTAACGGGGTGCGGGCGTGCACACACTGCGGCGCAGAAAAATAAGGCACCGGGCACCAGTAGTATACCTTTGCATTCTAGAATTGTGTTGGGCCGCCACCATGGGACTTGATACACCCCATGGTGGTACCAGCATAGGTAACTACAACATCGTGGGCCGTAAGACACATGTAACTATGCGAGTAGGAGCCGATCATTTGAAGTGGATCACTTCACCCTGATTATTTGGTGCCTGTTGGGAACTAGTTTACACGTTTGCAGAGATTAATATGGGGTACGGTAGTACATTTGACTCTAGACAACTTAACCTTGTTTATAGTGCTTTCCCATTTCCAGTTTATACTTATCATGCCCAGCTCTTTATTCATAGACTGAATAGTCCTAGACTTACTCAGGCTTTATGTCTGACTCAACTTTTCTTTCGTCTTCTTTTCTTTCGTTCCCCCCCCCAGGTCCACAAGGAGGGAATACCGCAGCTTGACCAGTTTTCACATTCAGCTTGAAGAGAAAGAATGTATTACTTGGATCTTTTTTGTTTTGGACTATGGCTTTGGACAGCAATTATGGGACTTATGCAGTTTACTTATGTTTTTATGCTTCTTTAAATAATGTAATCAAGACAGTTATGAAGATGTTATGTTTTTGGAAGTATTGTAAGACAAATTATGGCATGGTTTGTGTAAAACGTATTTTAATGGAATAAAAGTTACTGTTGTTTTCCGCTGTTCAAAAATATGTGTTTTTATATCTGTCTTGTGTGTCTGTGACTTATACTTATAAACCTCCACCAAAATTAGGGCATTCCCTTTGAGAGTGACCCTAACAGAGGTGGGGTGTTTCATATATCGTTATCCCCGGTACAATATTTATAGGTTTCAGAATTCGATATTGAATATAAGTCGATATAATTTTTATTTAGAGCCTTGTCTTTAATATCAAATTGGATTTTTGGGTTCGTCGTGAAATGTGTTTTAAGTGATATTCATTCTTTAACCTAATTAATAGTGAAGATACGATTTGGAATTTAAAAATCTTTTTATTAAGATTTAATGGAAATTTTCCAAAGTAAAGTTTTCCAATTTAATACATTAAATGGAATTGAATTGAATTCTATTTGGTAATAATTGAGATGAGCTTCTGTGAAAGAAGACCATTACTATGTTTGGAACATAAAAGGCTTTGCCGTTATTTCATTTATATTATTATTCCGATACAGAAATTTATATTGATTATATATTGATTTGTTTTCCGTGAAGATTCCATTTTGATGAAAGGTGATTTTGGGTTTATCGTGAACTGTGTTTTAAATAACATTTGTTCTTTAACCCGGTTAAAAGCAGGACTAATATCTAGAAAGTTGAATAATCATTAAGTAATGATTTGTGAGATTAAAACTAAATTAGAGTTTTAATAAATCTTTAATTAGATTTGAATGAATGAATGGTGATTAAATTTACCAAAACATAAGATGTGATATAAACCAAATATACTTGGTTGTTGATGTTGATTGGAATTGATTGATTGCTTGGATTGTGCTCGACCAGTTTATGAGCAAAATATGCTTTTACATTTAGCATTGGGTTGGGTAGAATTATTTGTAAGCTAACATCTTGTGAAACACTTCACTATTTGACTATGAGATGTTTAGCGATATTGTTGAGTTCATTTCAAATTTAATGAATGATTTTGAAATGATATTTTTCAAAAGTTAACAAAACTGTATTCCCGGTTTTGGACAGGGAATGATTTAAAAAATGTTTTATAAAACAAAAAGGATTTTGAGCCCTAAACTCGATGTTGTCGAAATAATTTCGAAAAGTATTATGTGTTTGACATTGTAGTTCTTCACATAACCGATTAGTTGCTATTGATGATATATCTTTTTCGTGGAGGAGAATTTATTCTCTTGCTTAACACACATCTTTGAGACATACGATCTCATAGGTTATGTGATTAATAGTGACTGATCATATGTGACAATTGCTAATGTAAAGTACTATAGTTTGAAAGTACTTGTGATTATTATATTGTGAAATGATTTTCCCCACTTAGGGATATGAAATGATTTAGTATGTGGCTAAAGATTTGGGTAACCCAAACGACTAAAAGTATTGGTGAGATGGTGGTGTAGTCCCCGAGGCCGTGGGATTATGCATCGTTAGTGCAACCTGCTCCTTAGTGGGAGGTGCACATATATATATATATATCGAGTTTCTTAAGTGAGCACCCTTTTCCTTGTCTAAAGGGAGCCCGATATTTGGTTGCATATCTTTTTGTATATATTGTGATGTTTTGGAATTCATATTTCCAAATATTTTGGTTTGAGATCCCGAAGTGAAATCTACTTTGATATAAATGTTAGATATGTATTTCAAAATGATTTGAAATAAGAAATCGGGAAATAAAGTCCAAAGAAATAATTTCTGTAAAGTGAATTGGATTTGGAAAAATCTAAATTTGGGATTGAGCCTAAATGAATAGATTGAGGAGTTGCATGTTGTATGATGCATCATAGATCCATATGACTATTATTGGTTATTGTTTATGCACTGGTATTCACGGGGGTAAACTCGTTCCGTGACATGCAGCATGGTTCCGTAATTTACCTTATTTTAAAGTAAAGTTTAATAACTGTTTTGAGTTCTCACATCAATCCCGTGACTGATTCGGAGTTTATTGTTTCTACCTAAACTCTGGGTGCCCATATTTTCCACACGGGCAGTTAGTAGTTTTGGTTTTGCAGATTATTTCATTTAGCAGGATTCTGGATCGAAGCTTAAAGTTGTGTCCAGAGCATTGTTAGTCTTCTACAGTATTATTTTATTTGTTTCCGCTGCATTGTATTACATTTATTGTAAATTTATTTTCCACTGTATATTATTTTCGATACTCTGATATTCTGTACTCTAATGTATCAGTATTATGATGTTTATAAAAGTCTTCTGTTGTTTGTTCTGATGTATTGTGCGGCCAAAGTTAGCGTACCCTCCTTTTTGGTTCGATTTAAGTTGGTATATACATTGTAATTTAATGAAACAACATGTATCATTATATATGTTGTCGGATTGGTATGAAATTTTTCGTACAATTATTTCCTTCACTATTATAATTTATCAAATAGAGTCTGCATGATATTTACTTGCCTTTAGTATATATTCATATTTATAGATAATTAGGTACGATTTATATTCGAATCTAGTAATAATTTAGATACAGCTTAAAGTTCTATATAATTTTCATTAAGATATGGTTTAGAGTCGTATCTATTTATACTTTAGATACGGCTTAGAGCTGTATCAAATTTTGATTTTGATACAAATTATGGCCATATATAATATTTAAACATGCCACTATTTGATACGGCTTAGAGCCGTGCCTAATTGTAGTAGATACAGCCCAAAAAATATCCTATTTTGCATATATGGTGTAGTGGTAGTTATATCCACCCTTAAAAGGGTATTAAGTGATCGCGTAACTTAGCTCCCGATAAACACGAATTATTAAATGACTATTGGGTACGAGCTTGGTAATCCCAAAGCTGCCCCGCTTCCTCTACGTAGTAAGTGAATGGGGTGAGAGTCCGCCTTAGGATTAGGTATTAAATGATAGCTACGAAGGTACCATAGTTCTGTCTATCATGTTTGAAGTAGTAGGTGACTACGGGATTATCTAATAAGGTCATCTAGATAGTAACACGGTGGTCTGCCAGGGAAAGGTCATAAATGACGAGATGGCATCTACCTATCCTGTAAATAGTAAGTGACTGCTTATTATCTCTTACCTTGCGGTGGGCATGGGCGTACACATGAATGATGGAATCCTTAAATTAGTAGGACTTAGTAGCTAGTGTCCTATAATTTATATTAGCGTAGAATAAAGCACTGAATAAAATATTAAGTGATCGATGGGTCCGCCTTGGATCTTAAGTGATCGAAAGTATCCACCCTTATCTTATATTGGTAGTGAGGTCTTAAGTGGCTATATACAAATAATTGACATCCTTATGAAATGGCTAGTAGTTGGGAACCTACCTCTTAATCTTTGGTAGTTAGTTGAATGGGGGTATAAAGGCTTCATACTTATGCATAAACGTTCTAACTCAGTATTGTGATATCGTTGTGTTTGGGATATTACCTCGGGTATGCTAATTAGTCATCATGCGTAAATTTTACAAGGTTAGGTTAGAATTACCATCCTTGTTAGGCATGTGTTTTGGGTAACATCCCGCAAATCCGTACTACTTGATTTGACTAAAACAACACACGTCCAACCCAAATTGCATAGAAATACGAGTCATTAGGGTTAAAGAAATATAAATAGTTAGAAGATAGAACAAAAGAAATCATCAGAACCTCATAGCAGAACTAAAAAAATATAATATATTGAATAACCTTTTGAAATACAAAATTGCATTGTATATACGTACCATATCAGAGTACAACACATATACGTTACAGGGGAAATAACTATAAATAACTAACGGTGAAGCCTCCTGCTTTAAGCTTCTCCAAGTGTATCTATAAAAGCCTGAAACACTTGTCTGCCCATACAAATTTGGGCACCCAAGAGTTTATGTTAAAAATAAACAAAATAATCTCCGGGTCTGCCATGAGATTGGTGTGAGTAAACTCTAACCATATTATTTAACTTAGAAAATTCTTTTGAAAGAAAGGGTAATTTTAAGACCGATCCACACATAAATATGGATGGTTTTTAGCTGACGATAACTAAAACAATTTTGATATCAAAATCAGGTGATATTATAACATTGCCTAATCAAATAAATAACCAAATAGCAGAACGCTTGCATCTTACACTCTACATACATAGTATAAAATTAAAAACCGCGGGGCGCTTACTAGAGATTGGATTCCAACTATGACAAGGTATGAGACTACCTTCTGATCAGTGTACTCTAGAGGGGATACACTGGGGTTTAACGAGAACATCTTGCAACCCGACCACACATGATCGGTCATTCATTTAGCTTGAGAGGACAAAATGTATTATCACCCCCGGTTGTCGGCCATCCAAATGTAATTCATATGATACAGAAGCCAAAGAAGAACAAATGAATTTTTTTATCTAGATCGGTGATAATACATCCTACTTGGGGGCGATTCAACTAGCCATGTTGCCTACCCGATTGTTGTCATTTTTCGGTTGTGAGGCTTGATGCTACTTTTGCCATTTTACAACATCTGGTCACCATTCACTTTGAATGGCACATCGTCAAACCCGTCAAATCACAAGTTGATCTTTCCAAAAATATTACTGGTATAAAAAGCTAAGAGAAACGAATTCCTCTGCCACCAGATGTAATATCTTGAAAAGATCGTCTTATGAGATCTATTTGGCATACTCTGTCATACATTCATCCATACAAGTTGTTTTGGGACTTGATAAACCAAAGGCACTATCCTATAACATAACAACCCTTTCACTTTACTCCGTCTTCAATTATCTTCAGCATAATCTAATTCGCAATGTCTATGCCCATATGGAGTGGTTTTCAGATAATAGATTCAACCGGTCTCTCCATATTGACAACGATGGTGCAAAAAGTTCGATAGTCGGTAAATTAACTATCGAAGAAAAACAACGTCCATACAAATTTCCAAATAGAAATATTATTGACTAAACATCCAAAAATCACACACCCTTTTTAATATTTCATTAATTGAGTCATTTCCAAGATTCTTTCCAATATCTTCTCTTTAATATTTTCACAATGCTTTAACCTCTTCAATATTTGGAAAATGTTCTATATCCCATCTTATTTTATTTTCTATACTTAGAAACTATTTTTTATTTATGATTGAAATTCTTTTACAATTACTTCTCCCTTCCACCACCCTTTATTTCTATACTTAGGGAAAATTTATTATTATATTTCCAAATTCCACTTACTTGAGTTAAAACAACGATCATATAAAACATCGTTACAACCACCCAAAAAATTGCATTCAACTAAATATCTTTAAACATTGATCTTCAAGACTGAATCTTCCAATTTATCGGTTAATAATGAAATAAATCAAGTTAGGGTATGATTACCTCTCAGATCTTGACTGAACAACATCTTTGACTTCAATACAGACAAAACCACTCAAATTATAATCTTTGTTCTCTTTATTCCATACCTGTTAACTAATGCATATTCCTATTTCCAATCTATCTCAACTCGATCCAATCATTTACACTCAATTTGCTATTTTATTTTCAAATTATCTTATTTTCTTATTTCACCCTTAATTTGAATCAATCGCATTCAAAAAAAGTAAAACACAAAGTTCATGTTCTATTCCAAATTCTAATCCAAGTTACATATTTGAATTCCAGTTTCAACTGACAATTCAATTCTCTTAAACATAGTTACATTCGGTCCAAAACTCTATTAACTAATTTCTTTGAAATTTGTTACCTTCATTCGACAATTAAAAAACTGATTTTTGTTCCAAAAATGAATCCGTTTACTCCACTTGAGTTCATATCTATTTTACAACTCAAATCTGAAAATTCAACTTTCAATTACTTAAAATCCTTCCATTTTATTAAATAAATTGTTATAGCTTTATTAATGATTTTAGCATTATTTTTCTGGAAATTTGATTTTGACGTAACTCAAAATCTATAAGACGAAATCCAGAATTTTCTCTTGCATTAGAAAATCATTATTTAATAGGTCTTGATGTTTCTTGTTTCATCGAATTACGACTAATATTCAGTTTTATGTACTCAACCGAAGTTTGAACTGTCAAATTAAGATCTAATGCGCTATGGCGAGTTCGATTTAATTAAATTTAAATATAAACATTTAAACTTCATTTATTAAATCAATTCCAACTTCATTTTAAATATTTAAAAAAAATCAATGCCGTTATCCAAATTCAAATTATTCAAAATCGCCGATTATTTTATTCCACATTCATAACTCTATTATGAATTTATTCAAAGCTCAAATTTCTATATTCAATTCCAATTTGCATGGAATTATATTATTTTACAAAAATCGATATGATCGAATTTCAATTATAAATCCTTGGATTTAATTCATTGCTATATTCTGAATTCTAAAGTAAAATCTATCGTTTCCTTTTTTAAAAGATTTGTAATTCACTTCTAAATTCACATTTGAATGTAATTTCTAAATTATCCTATGATAATTTCTTCACTACATTTGTAACATTATTTATAAATCTAAATTCTTGCTTCGAATATTAAAATATGTTTCTATTTCAATTTCCATTTCTATTCGGAAAATAAATTCCCTTTTTAAATTGCACTTGAGTTTCCATTTCTAAACATCATTTATAAATTCAACTACTTGTTTTATTTTTAAAAACAAGTAAATATTTTCTAACCCATTCGAAATTCAATTTCTATTCCGAAAAATAATTTTTCCTTTTTAAAATTTAAAATCCATTTTTATGATATTTTTAACTATAAATATCTAGGGCCAGTGATATTCAAACATCCCAATACACAAACGATCAAGCCAATTAATTACATCCCATATATATAAATATGTAAAAAACAATAAATAAAATTTGAGAAATCCAGTTGGATCCGTCCAGTTTGTTTTCCCTGCATCAACATATGTTAGACAACATAAATAATACGTATCCTACTTCAAGACATGATATCGCGGTATAGAAGGTCATCCACTCAATATATCGTGGGATGATAGAGTCATCCACTAACGTTACTATGGGAAATATCCAATCTATATATATTAGCCACAACCACCAAGCCTAAATATAACTAATACATACATATGTATATATATATATATAATAACCAAAATTCATCAATGAACCACAATACATCCAATTCAACCAACAATTATTTTAACTATTTAAAAATAATTATAAATATAAATTCTTGGGCTGGACAATTTTTCTATATTACCGCTTACGAACCATTACCAACCACTACCAACGAATGTGGTACCGAACAATTGGTAACTGATTTGATTGGTACGGTATGCCAACCACATGAAAATATGCGGTACGGTAATGGCAATTGAGCATTAACAATGGTAATTACCATACCTACCACATATCTTAAACGATACATATGTATATTCTTATTTTTGATCATACATGTTTATAACATAACATCAACCTTCTAATATGAAATGATTTAATAAAATACCTAGGAAAATAATATTATGGTACAAGATTGAATGTAATTTTATCATATATATTAGTAAAAGTATAATATATGATATTTTAGTTCATCCATAATGTTTTCCTACATGCTTGACAAGGTAAAATAAGATAGATAAGTAATAATATAATAACAAAAAGCGGAAAATAGGGATAAGGACAAAGTTAGCAAAAATTTTAGTCAAAAGTGTGATAAGTTTTAAAACTGGAAAGAAGGACTCGTTGTAAGTTAAAATTGAAAATGGGAGTGGGTCCCCTGAATTCCACTTTTGCCCAAGTTTTTTCCTTTTCACCAATTTCAAAACTTTGTATACTTTTGACTAAAAAAATTGGTAAGTTTGTCCTTTAAAAGAAATTCCTCAAACAAAAAAAATCAATTTTAATATTAATTATTTTAATGTGAAATATTGTAAATAAAAAGATCTCAAATTATTAAATGGCAAAAACTTATTACCGACCTCTACCAACAATTATCAACCACAAACCGAATTGCTGGTAACCGATTTCTTTGGCTGGTAATGGTATGATTTTTCCAATTACCATATAAGTCGGTACAGTAACAGTTTTGAATACAAAGTTCCGGTACATAACCGAATCCACCCCTAATAAATTCTAAGTGAGATTTACTCACCTTGATTTTTATTTGTCGAATATCCTATTAATTTCCATATCTAGCGACTATGTGTTGGATCTAGAATAACCCTAGAGGGGGGGTGAATAGGGTTTTTCACAGTTTTTAACTGAATTAAAAAATCTAATAAGATATATAATAATAAACAGATTACAGAATATAACAGAAACAGAAATGCAGAAAGTAAATCACACACGGATATACCCGGCTTCGGCAAAACCCTGCCTACTGCTGCATTTCTAAGGTTTCTACTACGTGATAGAACAGATCCCGCATACAAGACTATGTACACTTGCAAACCCTGCTCCTATTCTAACCCTATGCTCAAAACCATAGACAGACCGATATCCCCTCGATCAGATTTCCCGAATTACAACCCTATAATCCGTAACCCAGATTTTGCAGACTCTGATTCTGACAGTCAACACCCTGACTGGATCCCCTAGATTTTTACAGAATTATAGAAACTGATTGATCGATTAAAATTCAAAATAAAATAATACAAAATAAAAACAAAGAATAAAACCCTATTTAAAAAAGAGATTGTTTTTCTTTTTAAACAAGTGAATATAGGCCGGCCCATTTGCATTTTAGTGCACCACATCTTCTTTTCCCATTTACTTTTGTTCTCTGGAAAAATGGCAGTGGCTTCAAATTGAACTAGGGTTTTCACAAAAATCCCCAAAGCAATTCGATTTCTACTTGGAAATGATTCTCTACGCCTTCGAATTGTTGTTGCTTTCAGATGCTTCTTATTCACTGATTTGGGGTTTTGTTGCGATCGAAACTCTGGTATGTAATATTGATTTGAATTCTCTTTTGTCTGAGTTAATTACGATTTCGATTCTTTTTCGTTTCGATTCAAATTGTTTGTAATTTCGATCGATGCTTTCTCTCTGCCTATGATGAATCCGTGTGTAGAAAATATATAGAGTAATCGAAACCCTAAGATAACTCTGATTTCGTGAAATATGACTTGGCTGATTCCTTGTATCGTTTCCTATTTTAAATCGATTGATTGAATTGATGAAATCTTGGTTGCCTTGTAAAAAAGACTCTGCTTATTGCTCTGATTTGTTGCGTTGCCTCTTTTTGGCATTAAAACCCTTGGCTTGATTTATTAGCAGTTGCCATGTTCGAATGAAATTAATTCCTTGCCTTTGAAAGTGCTCTGTAAATTTCCGTGGATTCCAAAAAGATTTTCTGGAAAAAATAAGTTTCCCGTTGTTGCTTCTAAAGAATTTGGGTAATTCTGAAAAATGGATTTAATTGCCCCTTTGCGAGATTTATAGATTCTTTCCCTTGAATGTTTTCCAGATTGAATCAAAACAGGAAACAGATTTTTTTTGATTGAGTTTACCTTAAAAATTTCTTTCAGTCGATTACACAGCACTGTGTATTTGTGGAAAAATACTTTGCCAAGTTGAATTGAAATGTTGAGCTCTTTCCATATATCTGTGAACTGAATTGAGATGGACCTTGACACTTGCACTTGATTGATGCCATGACTGAATTTCTTGAAATAAAATTTTGCCAATCGTGATTTCATTTCTGGAAATAAAGATTTCTTGGCAAAAAAACATTTGTTTATTTTTGCATTTAAACACTGACTGTGTACACCATTTTTGTGTATGCACTTGCCATTTGAATTTGATCAGGAGCTGCTGCTTGATTGAAACATGCCTTGTCTTTGAACTTCACTATTGTTTTACTGCACTGTCCATGATACACCCTGACTTGGTGCTCCTAGTTCCTTTATCCTTGTAGTTACATTCATGCATAATATTCATTTGTCGTATGAAGACATTGCCAGATATATATCGTATTGGACATATCACCACTTTGTTTCCTATCTTGAAAATTGTCATCATGTCGACTTGACACTTTTAGTCTAGTATATACTTGCTTGAATCAGGTTGCACTTTTACATTCCTGTTCCACGCCATACATGAGTCGTTTTTCTCTTCCACTTCGGCCGTGTACACAAACACTTGTGTATATGCCATGAACCTGAAATACTGACCTGTATTTGAGGTGGACTTGTTGCTGTGTGTAACTTCACGCTGCTGCATATCTTTGAACTTTGATGCACTACTGTTATGATCATGTTGTGTTTACTAGAATTTTCACATCATCATCTTGCTACTTGGACCCTTGACTGTTTGAGTTATGTTGCTAGATCATCATATCTGTACTGCATGGCCATGCTTGTTGCACTGTTTCAATGCATTGACTCGCTTACTTGAAGTTTGCTGATCTTGTCGATACATGCCTTGACCATTTTCTTGCAAAAATGTTACTTGTGCATCAAATTTGTGCATTGTTTTGATGACTGTACCTTGTTACACCATTATACATCCACTTGAGTCTAACTGTGTTTCTTGCTACTCCATTTTTGACTTAAGTATGACTGTGCTCTGTCCTTTGCCGTATGGTTTGGCATACTTCTTGTTTAGTTGCTGACTACATGAAATGCACTTGAACTCGACCTAGCTCCACCACTTTGACACTGCCATGTCTTGTACATTGCACACTTGTTTATGCTGAAAACATTTTTCTTTGTCACTTGAGCATGCAGATTTTCACTTGAATGTTTTTTTATATGTAGCACTGAGTTGAGTTGGTCCTCGCGGCTGCTCCTCGGTTGCTCGCTACATTCTGATTGGCGAGGCAGTGTACGCGTGTATATTCATGCACGTATGTACATGCAGCTATCATATAAATTGTCCTTGTACTGAATTATATTGTATATACCCTGACTGCCTTGTGGTATTTACAGTGTATCACTATGAATATCACAAGCTGTCTAGACACAGACGGTTGGATATGAAAATCAGATCAAGTCATGAAAAATGATGAGAAACACACCGAATTCTGAGGCAAATAAAATTTTAAAAATAAAATTTATATTCTCGTGTAATTATAATATTATTTCTGTTCCATATACTGTGTGTGTATTTCTGTGAATGACAGGTACGAAGACTGGACTGACTGTGAAGTGAAGACAGAAGACTGAAGAAGCCCGTGTGTCAATATGTAAAAGAGTGTATATAAAATTGTATATTGAAATGTATGAAACCAAAGTGTTTATATATACGAGTGTGAGTGTTGTAGTGGGAAGCTGTGTACTGAAATGGAATTGTACTGTAATTTGTAATACACAAGTTTGATTGAAATAAAATAATATTTTATTGTTGTCAAACAAACTCGTCTATTTCATTCTGTTATTTATTAGTACAAATATTCTGTGAGTGTTTAAATAGTGGAGTTTATAAGATTTGTACTGTTGTGTTATTGAAATAGAATATTCAATTTAAATAGAATACAGTATGAATATATCAATGTCCGTATGGTCGTATTCCAATTAAATATAAATATTATATTTCAGTCAGTGATGTATATATTTAATAGTACGATTTCAAACACATTTATAATAATATTTATTTGGTTGTTATCAACAAACAAAAATCATATAATTGTGTATACAGCAATGTTATATACAACAATCTCCCCCTTTTGATGATGACAAACAAATAAAAGATTTTGAAAAATCCAATAAATGTGTTTGAAAGTGATTATTGAACTCCCCCTATTTATTAGCTCCCCCTACAACAAAAACTCCCCCTATAACTGTGCATTAGTGAATTGAACTGAATGATAATGAATTTTCAAAAATAAAAAATATTTATAAAATATTCACTCATAAATCAAAATCTAATCCATTCTCCCCCTTTTGTTATCATCAAAAGGATACAGATTTTATAATACAGATGAAAATTGACTAAAGATACAATTTCAGCTTAAGAGGAAGAACGGTCATCATAAATTTCAATTAGTCAAACAAAAATCATAATATTCTAAGAATAGGTGGCATATTTCACATTGTAGAGAATGACGGATATACGATGAAAAATGGAGAGAGTTTTAAAAAACAATTCATTTCCAATTATTTTCAAAAGAGAAATAAAACACAAAAACAGTGATGGATTGGGACTATAATTAATAATTCAATTTAAGTGACAAGATCGAATAATCTCAAATCCCAATATCTATCAATCAACAAATCATAATACGTCATAATATTTGAACACATTTCACAGATTAGAAAGATGGATTGATAGGCTGGTGTTTATACACTGAGGAGAATTTCAGATTAATTTCAATTTATAGCACATTATTTCCTTTTTCTTTTTATTTTATTTAAGAGCACACTGACCACGCATAACCAGATCTTGGATTTTTAAATGGGGTCAGTCGCAGCTTAAATTATAAGTTGTCTCTTAACCATGCATGACCAGAGCTTGGATTTTTAAATGAGGTTAGAGACACTCTTATATATTAATTATATTTTTATCATTTTCAGCTTTATAAAGAAAAAAAAACTCCTCGGTATATGAAACCAATATGGATGATAGAACTGTGGTAGGTACAGAAATGGACTGTGAAATAAATTTCTAAATTAATTATATTTTGAGAAAAGCTCGACTGTACTGGGATTATTGATAATTTTCAATTATCACTATTTCTAAATACTAATATAGTCCCATTTCTATTACAAATAATTTTCACTGTTTTAAAACAAGATGATTTAAAAAAAAATATAAACACTCTACATTAATATAAAATCATGATGGATGGCAGACAGGTGATAGGTAAAGAAGATGGTCATGAAATAATTGCCAGTTCAGAGATATTATAACACATGTTCAACTATCATGAAAATATAAATAAAAATCTCCTCTTGTTGTGAAATATACTACAGTCACAATTCATCACAATTTCAAAATCTGATAATTATTTTGATGAATTACAAATACAGTTCAATTTTGATATTGATTTCAATTTCTGAATGAATAATTAATAAATAATTCTAAAATTGAAAATCAAATATAAGAGAAATATGCTGATCTATACACGACAAAAGGGAAAAATGTGTACAAGACAAAAGGAGTGTGTGGATTTATACATGGTGAAGATTTGAATCTAAGTACAGATAGGTGATACAAATATAAGGCACTTCTGATACCACTTGGTGTCTCTATTTACGAAGAATTTTAACATGATACTGAACAAGAATGTCATAGAGAAAAGAATTGTTAAGTACCAAGCCTAAACAGACGAGATAATAGATTATGCACATGTATCAGAGAAGCAAGCATGAGATTCCAAAACAACCATTTTTCAAAACTGTATCAGAGCAACACAGAACAGAGTTTCAAATCATACTTGTCAGGATGATGATTCATGACCCAAGATTAAAAAAAATACCATTTATTTAAAATCATTTGATGAATATGAAGATATCAGAATTCAATGGATCGATCACACCAGATTATTAACTTCACATTCAAGATGTGTGTGTGATTCAGTAAATCAATAATTTCAAATGAGTTTAAACAAACAGATATAATTAGCCATGGAATAACAATGAGTTTCAAGACCGATTTCTCAAAGAATTTTTCCAAATTATTTCTGACAAGCCCAAAGAATTTTTCAGCATATTTACATCAAGTTTGAAAGATAATTCATGATCCAAAAATATTTATTTAAAATCACTTGAAACAATGTCAAGTTTGAGATATAAAGAATTATTCACACAAGATTGGTAATTTCAATTTTTAAGTGGTGTGTGATATTCAAAATATCTAGAATCTCAAATGATTTCAAACAAAAACTAATTTCAATCATAATAATCATTAATAATGATGAAATTTCAAGATGTATCACTGATTCAAGACAGTTCAAAAAATATATCCAAGCCAATCTAAAAAACCAATGAAATTATCACAAATGTGAAATGATAATGTGCTGTAATGAGTATAAATTTTCAAGCCTTTCTAAAATGAATTAGAAGAACTTCAGAACAGCAGGGATGTGTGAGATTTCAATCGTTTTTCAGATCTTCAAAAAATTTAGAATTCATATTAACAGTGTTCAAGATATGACAAGAATACGTCAACACCGTTAGGAATTCAGAAAATAGAAAATGAACTTCAAAACAATTGCAAAAATAAAAATCAGTATCTGGAAATGATTAAAAATATCAGAGTTCTACACACGCAAAACAAATTTACAGAATATCATGAATACTGCAATTCTAGAAGCACAACAAAAAATATGGCAGTGTTAAATCAAATCAGAATAGGCAGAAGAAAGAGATATAAGGGAGAAGAAGAAGAAATAAACAAAAGAAAAAAATCAAAACAGAAAGTATTTACATAGGTGAGTTTAGAGATCATACCAGAATTTAGTGTATATCAAAATCTCTAACTCAACAGACTTGAATAAGGAGCAGTGAATGATTCCATGATATGAAGCAGTTTGAATTCAGTTTCTCTTTCTGCACAGCACCTCCTCAGGTACCTAATGGTTAAGGGGATCGAGTGGTCTAACAAAGTTTGTAAAACCACTCATAGTTGTATTCATATGTTTTGGTACCTAGACTTGTTTGTATAACAAACCATTGGAATTAACTTTTGTTCCCTTAGGAACCCAAATCTGTTTGATCTTGATGAAGGCCGTTTTATTTTTTGGGATCCAAGAATGTTTAAATGGTTTATTATAAAACGATATCTCATCACAATTTTGACTCAAAAAACCTTTGAAATTCTCAATGTTCAAATTTTCTAAGCAGTTCTTTCCAAAGCTGTTTGAGGAATTTTTCAAATCATTTGAATTTTGTTTTCCAAAGACATCATTTTTCCCGAAGCCAAGACCAGATTTATTTCCAATAGAAACTGGGTTTTGTAACAGCATATTCAACGATTTTTCCCCATTAGAAAATTTATCCAAAGTTGATTTGAATCGTTAAATTTTGGATTTTAGATTGCTATTTTCTTTTAGTAAATTTGAGCAATTATTTATAGCGATCTTCTGTTCAACATTGGACTGTTTCAAAACCAAATTCTCATTTTCAAGCAATTTAATTTTGGCTTGGGATTCGGAAATTTCAAGTTCAAATCGTTTTTGTTTTTCAAATACAAAATTCTTGGATTTTTCAATCTCATTTTCAAGTTCTTTCAAAACCAAACCACTTTTCACTAAATTTTCATTTTCAGCAATTTCAAATTTGGAATATATATCTATTTTCAAATTTTCAAATTCCTTTTGCAGAAGGTTATTTAAATTTGATAACTCAGTCTTGTTCTCATTTAAGATCAAAATTTCATCTTCAAACTTTTGAATATTTTTTTTGAGATGAACAAGATTGGTTTTTAATTTCAAACAATTTTTCAATCTGAATTTGCAGAATTTTTAAAATATTCAAGCTGTGATTCCAAATCATCAATTTTGCAGGTCAACTCAGAATTCCTATATTTCAGAGATTTGTTTTTAGATTTGAGTTTATCAAAAGATTTAGTTAAATCAACACGCATATAAACCAAATCTTCGTATGAGAAATTTTCAACTTCAGCATCTGTTGATTCTCCATCATCTGATCCTTCTGAATTTTCATTTGTAAATCCTGTTAAACAGAATTCTGAATCTGAGTTGACATTCTGTGGTTTTGAGCTGTTGTCAGATTTTCCATACTTTGTATTGAGAGTATCCCAGATTTCCTGTGCAGATAAACAATGACAGATAAGATTAAACTGTTCAGTACTAAGATAATCAAATATAATTTTCATAGCACAAGTATTGAAAGTAATATCTACATTATCAAATCCATGGATAACAGCATTCCAACATTTAATATTAACAGATTTTAAATAAAATTCCATTTTGGATTTCCAATTTGAAAAATCTGTTCCATCGAAAATAGTTGGAAATGAACTCGACTGACTCTCTACCAGTTGACAACTAGGATCCATGATTCTAGGGTTAATGAAATTACCAGGCTCTGATACCACTTGTTCTCGCTTTCTCGAGGATTTTAATGACACCCCGGTGGCAAACAAAGGTACTTCAGAGACTGATTTCACGTCCTTCCTCTCGACATGGACAACCACCCACGGACATGTAGGGATAAGAGTCACTACTTCGCCACTAGATCATAGAGCGAGAACCCCCTATCATGTTGTAACATTATACCAGCTCTGATACCACTTGTTGGATCTAGAATAACCCTAGAGGGGGGTGAATAGGGTTTTTCACAGTTTTTAACTGAATTAAAAAATCTAATAAGATATATAATAATAAACAGATTACAGAATATAACAAAAACAGAAACAGAATGTAAATCACACACAGATATACCCGGCTTCGGCAAAACCCTGCCTACTGCTGCATTTCTAAGGTTTCTACTAGGTGATAGAACAGATCCCGCATACAAGACTATGTACACTTGCAAACCCTGCTCCTGTTCTAACCCTACGCTCAAAACCATAGACTGACCGATATCCCCTCGATCAGATTTCCCGAATTACAACCCTGTAATCCGTAGCCCAGATTTTGCAGACTCTGAAACTGACAGTCAACACCCTGACTGGATCCCCTAGATTTTTACAGAATTCTAGAAACTGATTGATCGATTACAATTCAAAATAAAATAATACAAAATAAAAAAAACAATAAAACCCTATTTTAAAAAGAGATTGTTTTTCTCTTTAAACAAGTGAATATAGGCCGGCCCATTTGCATTTTAGTGCACCACATCTTCTTTTCCCATTTACTTTTGTTCTCTGGAAAAATGGCGGCGGCTTCAAATTGAACTAGGGTTTTCACAAAAATCCCCAAAGCAATTTGATTTCTACTTGGAAATGATTCTCTACGCCTTCGAATTGTTGTTGCTTTCAGATGATTCTTATTCACTGATTTGGGGTTTTGTTGCGATCGAAACTTTGGTATGTAATATTGATTTGAATTCTCTTTTGTCTGAGTTAATTACGGTTTCGATTCTTTTTCGTTTCGATTCAAATTGTTTGTAATTTCGATCGATGCTTTCTCTCTGCCTATGATGAATCCATGTGTAGAAAATATATAGGGTAGTCGAAACCCTAAGATAACTCTGATTTCATGAAATATGACTTGGCAGATTCCTTGTATCGTTTCCTATTTTAAATCGATTGATTGAATTGGTGAAATCTTGGTTGCCTTGTAAAAAAGACTCTGCTTATTGCTCTGATTTGTTGCATTGCCTCTTATTGGCATTAAAACCCTTGGCTTGATTTATTAGCAGTTGCCATGTTCGAATGAAATTAATTCCTTGCCTTTGAAAGTGCTCTGTAAATTTCCGTGGATTCCAAAAAGATTTTCTGAAAAAAAAAAGTTTCCCCTTGTTGCTTCTAAAGAATTTGGGTATTTCTGAAAAATGGATTTAATTGCCCCTTTGCGAGATTTATAGATTCTTTCCCTTGAATGTTTTCCAGATTGAATCAAAACAGGAAACAGATTTTTTTTGATTGAGTTTACCTTAAAAATTTCTTTCAGTCGATTACACAGCACTGTGTATTTGTGGAAAAATACTTTGCCAAGTTGAATTGAAATGTTGAGCTCTTTCCATATATCTGTGAACTGAATTGAGATGGACCTTGACACTTGCACTTGATTGATGCCATGACTGAATTTCTGGAAATAAAATTTTGCCAATCGTGATTTTATTTCTGGAAATAAAGATTTCTTGGCAAAAAAACATTTGTTTATTTTTGCATTTAAACACTGACTGTGTACACCATTTTTGTGTATGCACTTGCCATTTGCATTTGATCAAGAGCTGCTGCTTGATTGAAACATGCCTTGTCTTTGAACTTTACTATTTTTTTACTGCACTGTCCATGATACACCCTGACTTGGTGCTCCTAGTTCCTTTATCCTTGCAGATACATTCATGCATAATATTCATTTGTCGTATGAAGACATTGCCAGATATATATCGTATTGGACATATCACCACTTTGTTTCCTATCTTGAAAACTGTCATCATGTCGACTTGACACTTTTAGTCTGGTATATATTTGCTTGAATCCGGTTGCACTTTTACATTCCTGTTCCATACCATACATGAGTCGTTTTTCTCTTCCACTTCGGCCGTGTACACAAACACTTGTGTATATGCCATGAACCTGAAATACTGACCTGTATTTGAGTTGGACTTGTTGCTGTGTGTAACTTCACGCTGCTGCATATCTTTGAACTTTGATGCACTACTGTTATGATCATGTTGTGTTTACTAGAATTTTCACATCATCATCTTGCTACTTGAACCCTTGACTGTTTGAGTTATGTTGCTAGATCATCATATTTGTACTGCATGGCCATGCTTGTTGCACTGTTTCAATGCATTGACTCGCTTACTTGAAGTTTGCCGATCTTGTCGATACATGCCTTGACCATTTTCTTGCAAAAATGTTACTTGTGCATGAAATTTGTGCATTGTTTTGATGACTGTACCTTGTTACACCATTATACATTCACTTGAGTCTAACTGTGTTTCTTGCTACTCCATTTTTGACTTAAGTATGACTATGCTCTGTCCTTTGCCGTATGGTTTGGCATACTTCTTGTTTAGTTGCTGACTGCATGAAATGCACTTGAACTCGACCTAGCTCCACCACTTTGACACTGCCATGTCTTGTACATTGCACACTTGTTTATGCTGAAAACATTTTTCTTTGTCCCTTGAGCATGCAGATTTTCACTTGAATGTTTTTTTTATAGCACTGAGTTGAGTTGGTCCTCGCGGCTACTCCTCAGTTGCTCGCTACATTCTGATTGGAGAGGCAGTGTACGCGTGTATATTCATGCACGTATGTAGATGCACCTACCATATAAATTGTCCCTGTACTGAATTATATTGTATATACCCTGACTGCCTTGTGGTATTTACAGTGTATCACTGTGAATATCACAAGTTGTCTAGACATAGACGGTTGGATATGAAAATCAGATCAAGTCATGAAAAATGATGAGAAACACACCGAATTCTGAGGCAAATAAAATTTTAAAAATAAAATTTATATTCGTGTGTAATTAGAATATTATTTCTGTTCCATATACTGTGTGTGTATTTCTGTGAATGACAGGTACGAAGACTGGACTGACTGTGAAGTGAAGACAGAAGGCTGAAGAAGCCAGTGTGTCAATATGTAAAAGAGTGTATATAAAATTGTATATTGAAATGTACGAAATCAAAGTGTTTATATATATGAGTGTGAGTGTTGTAGTGGGAAGCTGTGTACTGAAATGGAATTGTACTGTAATTTGTAATACACAAGTTTGATTGAAATAAAATAATATTTTATTGTTGTCAAACAAACTCGTCTATTTCATTCTTTTATTTATTAGTACAAATATTCTGTGAGTGTTTAAATAGTGGAGTTTATAAGATTTGTACTGTTGTGTTATTGAAATAGAATATTCAATTTAAATAGAATACAGTATGAATATATCAAAGTCCGTATGGTCGTATTCCATTTAAATATAAATATTATATTTCGGTCAGTGATGTATATATTTAACAGTACGATTTCAAACACATTTATAATAATATTTATTTGGTAGTTATCATCAAACAAAAATCATATAATTGTGTATACAACAATGTTATAGACAACACTATGCATCTATTCATTTCAAAGGAATTCATCTAACACCTATGATAATTTAAATTTTATTTAACGATCAAACGATTAATAAATTTAACAAACTACTAATATAATTAAATAATTTATTCTTTGTATATTAAAATTTCGTAAAAACTTATACCTTATTGCTATCGCAAATACTTGACTACTTTGCAATGCAAAACCCCGACTAGCCCCAATAAACTACCATCAGCCAATATCGGCATTCCATCGAACACTTCAAAGTCAATCGTGCCCTTCCTTTTGCTCTCACCTAAAGTGACTGACATGCCGCCAAACTGTTCAGTCGAGCTTCCGTCACAAAAGCCATCGATAAATGTTGATGCCTGCTATTCTCCTCCCGCAGTCGAAGCTCCATGCTTGTGATCCACCGAACGTCCTACTAAAAACCACCATTGTTCGAAAATTGTACCTCACCACGACTGGATAATAACCCATTTGTACTTCCTCAAACTGGTCATAACCAATTCCGTCACCATTTCCTAAACCATCGAATTGCCTCATGTTCAACCTTTTACTGTTATTGCTTCATTCTCAATGACTCCATCTTCAGTCACAGACCCAATGTAGCATTGCAATCACCAATGAACTCTCTCTACTTCACACTCCATCTGTAACAACCCGTAAAATCTGAACCAGTTTAAAATTTTTAAATTGGCTATTTTGGAGGATTTTAAATATTTAAAATAAATATTTTAAATAATAACGATGAAACGTAGTTTGAATCGATGTTAGAAATTTAATATAATTACTTTGAATTATAAACATGGCCTGAAATGGCGCTATAGTTTCAAAATTTCAATTCAAACTTTGACTGACAATACTGGGTGCAAAATAAAACGGATTTTAGTGAAACCAAAAATATTTAAATCTGTTAGTGAATATCTTTCTAACGAATCTAAAAAATCGAAGTTTCATAGCGGGAGTCAAAAGTTATGGCCAAATGAATTTTCAGAAAGGTCGCTATAGAATTTATATAGCCCGTGAAAATAGACATTTTGCAAACGAGCTCGGAGTTCGACGAAACCACTTTTGTTGGATCCGAGATGTGAAGTTATTGCTAGGTTTCAAATTTCATAGTTTTTGAAGCTAATATGTAAGCGTGGCAAAAGAAAATGTGATTGGTCAATTTCTGTTAAATTGGATCGGCCAGAAAATGGCCATTTTTCAAACGGTCTCAGAATTCGATGAAACTAGTTTCGTTGGGACCGTATCATCAAAACATAGTTAGATTTATTTTTCGGAAATTTTTAGAATCAGTTTGTGGCCCCAGCAAATTGAAATGTACGTTCAAATCGAATATTGAATATTTTATATTTTAATTTGAAGAAAAACTGACTGAAACAGTCAAAGGGGCCTACGAAACATATCCTATTATGTTCGGAATGGAAGTAAAACGCTAGGGATGATAGTCGTTGGGTTTGGATTGGTGTTCGTGTGTGAAGAGTTTCGAGCCCAGTAAGTTCGCCGTTTCCTCCGTCCGCCGCGACCGCCATCCCCGATCAAAGTGGGCCCCCTACCACCGTTGGGTGCGCCTTTCCACGCTCCAGGCCATGGCACAACCCGATCGTCGATCCGTTGGACCATTGGATCAAAAAGTGAAAACCTAGTTTTGAAGATCGAGCTGAGGTAACGGCCTATTTTAAATAAACTATATTATAGCAGTTTAAAGCGCTACCGTTTTTGATTTCCCTGTAAAAATCATGTCTTTTTCGTTTTTGACGAAATTCAGTTAAACAAGAGACAGTGGACTCGCGTGGACGTCTTCTACATTCTAGAAGAGACCGCATATTTTTCTGAGCCGTTTGCTATTTTTGGTGGAGTGGAACCCAATGTGAGGTTACTAAATTATAAACGATATGGAAAACGACGATGTATAAATTATATAGTCGATGTATGAGTTATATAAGCGTTGTACACCTCTTTTATAAGCATTGTATAAGTTGTACATTCGATATATAAGTTATATATGCGTTGTAAAAATTATATATGTGTTGAAATAGAAGTAAAATTCTTATATATATATATATATATATACGCCCCTCGTCCACAAACCATGGACGATATTTATTGGTTGTGATTGATGTGAAAATTGGTTGATTATGAATGGTTGATTAGAATTTTTTGTGGTTGAAATTGATTGATCGTGGTTGAAAAATACCCATTTGTGGTTGAGAATTATTTGGTTGAAACCACTTAGGATTAGTTTGTGGAAATGAAAAAAATATACATGTCGCCTGCGTGCGTACTAGATGCATGAGATCCCCATTTTCTAACGCTGCGAGGCTTTAAGGTAGAGCGAGGAGCCGTGCTAGGGACGGCCCCGCGTTTAACTACCCTGCCGTTATGCTGCTGAAATTTTCTGAAATATCCATATGTTAGAATTATTTTCATTTGTTGAAATTATTTTCATATGTTGAAACCGTTCATGTGTTGAATAGAAATTCATTCGTTGAATAGAAATTCATGTGTTGAATGGAATTCGTGTTTTAAGATAAATTGTTTTATAACAAAAATTCTATTTTTATCATCTACATGAACTATATAAAATAGTAGTGTTTTGAAATAAATTGTTTTGCAATAAAAATCACATTTTTACTGTATATATACAAACTATAGAAAATAATTATGTGTTGAATAGAAATTCATTCGTTGAATTGAAATTCATTTGTTAAATGGTATTCGTAATTTAAAATAAATTGTTTTATAATAAAAATCATATTTTTATCATCTATATGAACTATATAAAATAGTCATGTTTTGAAATAAATTGTTTTGCTATAAAAATCACATTTTTACTATATATATACCAACTATAGAAAACATTCATGTGTTGAATAGAAATTCATTTGTTGAATAGAAATTCATGTGTTGAATGGTATTCGTGTTTTAAAATAAATTGTTTTATAATAAAAATCATATTTTTATCATCTATATGAACTATATAAAATAGTCATGTTTTGAAATCAATCGTTTTACAATAAAAATCACATTTTTACTATATACATGAGTTGTTAAAAATAGTGAAGTGTCGAAGTGAATGTCTGTTGGATAAAAATATCATTTTTATCAAAAGTATGAAAAGCATATGGTTTTGAAATCAAAGAATCGATTATATATATATATATAATTAAAATATATCGAATAACGAAGCTATAGTTCGTGTTTTGAAACCGTGATTTCAAACGATTAGTGCGGGAGATCCGACCATCGGATTTTTCCTGAACCAAAACCATTGGGTTCGCTTTGGAAAAATCTTTCCAATGACACCAACTTTGTAAAGGTCCAACGGTTGGATTGTTTGGAATGTTTAATTCAAATCTAAAGAAAAATAGCGCCAGAATCGATTATATATATATATAATTAAATTAAATCGAATAACGATGCTGCAGTTCGTATTTTGAAATCGAAACTTCAAACGATTGTACCGGGAGAACCGACCGTCGGATTTTCCCGAAACTAGAACCGTTCAATTCGTTTTGAAAAGATCTTTCTAATGATATAAATTTTGTGAAGATCCAACGGTTAGATTTTCAGATATGTGTAAATCAAATCTGAAGAAAAATAGTGCCACGACCGTGTTATGGCCCGAAGCGTCGTTTGAATAAATTGGCTATTTTAAAATAAATAAAAATAGCGATAAATCGTTATAGAATATTATAAACGATATTGATGTGAAATTTAGAAAATAAATGAAGGTTGGCTAAGTCGAATGGTTTCCTGGATTTTGATCTGATGTTGGTTTTGGCCTTCGGGGTTAATATTTGGGAAATCATTCTCTTACTGATTTACGGTTAGTGGCTAATGAATTGGAATATGGCGTATGTGTGTTTGTGTTGCACTTGTTCATTATATACGCGAGTTGCTCAGTAAGACCGGGTTTATCCCATTCTGAATAACTGAATCGACGATAAGAAGTCGAAGATGAAGACGGTGGTCGAAGACCGTAGATCTTCACCTCGTTTGGATGGTAACTGATGTCCTGATTGGGAGGCATCCCGAAATATGGATAATGAGTGGTGATTGTCCAGACGTACGTGGAGATCGATGGGTTTCCGAGGTATATAGTGCCTCCGATTTCGTTCAGATCTAGGACGGACTTGTAAATGGACTGTGTGTAAGACATTAGAATTTATTCTGTGTGATTGGCAGCCATCAGTTGCATGGTGTGAATTACCTGTGTGGCATGCTAAGATGTAGTGATCAGGGCTTCTGTTGAAAAGCAAAGTCTTGTGGTTGATGATCAAAGCACCGCCTGTGTGGCGTAGCTTTGTGTATAACGTGAATTCGCGAACCTCACACCCCGGTATGAACCAGAAACGGGAGAGGACCTCAGGGAAGGCATGTGTTTCCTTCTAGCTAGAGGTGGTGTCAATGCTTAAACTGGTTAACATTTATATTATTTTCACCAATGTGGTTATTGCTGTTGCGAGGCGCCTCGGTTATATCGGTTGACCGGGGACCGACGGAGCCATTCGTTGGCTCATTTATGCCCCAAAGGGTGGGGAGACGTAGTGTTCAGGAATTTTAATCCACATCGGTGGACCGGCCCTGTCGCTCCTAGGGTCACTCGAGCTCTGATCCAACTGTGATAGCCCGTAACTTCCCCTATAAGGAAAGCACGGATTACCTTGAGAACACAAAATAATAGAACGTAGACAGAAGAACATTTCATTGTTTATTACAACAATTCCATCAAACTACAAGAATATACAGAGTATGAATAAATATTACACAAAAATATCAGAGATTTAAATTACATTTAAATACATCGCAGCGGAAAATAATACAAAACACAACTAGAAGTAATACGTGGATACAGAGCTTTCCGAGTATCATTCCAGCTGTAAATCAGGATCCTGTGAATAGAAAATTTTGAAAACCAAAACTACTAGCTGCCCGTGTCGAAAATAGGGGCACCCAGAATTTAGGTTAAAAAAATAAACTCCAGGTCAGTCGTGGGACTGGTGTGAGAACTAAAACAGTTATTAATCTTTATTTTTAAAGTTAGGTAAATCAAGGGACCACACCGTATAACACGGAACGAGTTTCCTCCCAAGAATACCAGTGCATAAAACAACAACGCAATGTTAAATATAGAACAATGAAGCTATTATAAGACCCAGGTCCTATCAAATAATGCAACGCAAGCCCGGGGATAGGGTTTTCCCATATAATAGCCAAACATGCTTAGTACGTTTAAAACAAATCATTTGATACTATTATAAGTGCATAGTGTATAAAACAACTTCAAATCATAAGTATCAATCATAGACGGCATGGGTACCATATATCATGTCGCCATACTAGTTCTACAATTAAAACCGCAAAATCACATATTTGGAAATTGGATTTCCATCTGTGAACCGAGGCAAAAGATAGTCCTCACCGATTCGATACTCTCTAGCCCGAGCCTCAGGTCAGAGCTCGAGTGACCTTGGAGCGACAGGGCCGGTCCACCGATGTGGATTAGACGAAATCCTGAACACTGCGTTTCCCTGCCCTTTGGGGTGTATGTGAGCCAACTAAATGACTCCATCAGTTCGAGAACGACCAATGTATCTGAGGCGCCTCGCAACAACAACAAACACATAAGTCAACCTCGTCAGGGCGTGTAAAACCATTGACGCCACTTCTAACTAGAAAGAAACGCATGTCCTCCCTGAGGTCCTTCTCCCATTTTTGGTTCACACCGGGGTGTGAGGCTCACGAATCCACGCTACACAAAGCTATGCCACCTAAGCCGTGCTTTGATCATCAACCACAAGACTTTTCTTTTCAATAGAAGCCTTGATCATTTGCCACTTAGGCATGCCACACAGGCAATTCACTCCATGCGTTTGATATCCATCAATATATAACCCCTGAGCTCGTACGTCTTAGGGAAGGGCGTTAAGCAAGAGAATAAATTCTCCGTTGCCAAACATATATATAATTAATAGAAATCAATCACACAGACTAAAATCCAATGTCAGACACACAGTCCATTTACAAGTTCGTTCTGGGTCTGAACGAAACCGAAGGCACCTAGTACCCCGCATATCCATCGATCTCCAAGTACGTCTTGACGACCACTAACTAATTCCCTCCTCTTGGGTGTACGGCCCAATCAAGATCATCAATAACTATCCAAATGACGTGAAGACCTCCGGTCTTCAACCACCGCCTTCATCTTCGACTCATCGTCGAATCAGTTATTCAGAATGGGATAAACCCGGTCTTTCTGAATAACTCACGTATATAATAAACAAGTGTTACATAAACACAACATACGCGTCATTCCAATTCATCAGTCACTAACCGTAAATTAACAAGAGAATAATTCCCTAAATATTAACCCCGAAGGCCGAAACCAACATCAGATCAATACCCAGAAAACCGTCCTTCTTAGCTTACCCACACTTAGTTTCTAAATTTCATATTCTTAGGGAAAGGTTCCCATTAATTTTATCAACGACAAATTCTTTTAAATTTATTCTTTAATCTTCCTTTGAATATCAATTCAAACCAATTGGGATTAACGAACCTTACCGAAGTAATCATTTGTTTTAATTTCCCAACCCCAACCTATTTATCCCATGAAGTAAAACTGGTCATACTTCATATCTAACACCACGGTGTTATCGGTAAATTCAATTACCATTTCACGTTCAAATCTAATTAAAGATTTAACTATCGGCTGGAGCAAAACTGGTGATACTCCATTCTCGATCTTTTCAATCTAATTAAAGATTCATTAAAACTCCACTTAGTTTTAATCTTTGACAGGGTTAAAGAATCAGTGTCATTTAAAACACGGTTCATGATAAACCCCAAATCCACATCACATTTCAATCAGTCCCTAACCGTAAATTAGCAAGTGAGCAGTTCCCTAAGTATTAACCCCGAATGCCGAAACCAACATCAGATCAATACCCCAGAAACCATTCAACTTAACGCATCTCCAGTTAGTTTCTGATTTTCTTATCTCCTTTGGGTCTAAGAACAGTATTATTGAAGACACCGTTCACGACGACCCAAAATCACATTTGATATTAAATACCAGGCTCTGAATAGAAAATATATCGGCTTATATTCAATATCGAATTCTACGACCAAAAAATATCGTATTGGAAATAACGATATAAATATATCTTTCAAATTCCCATCACAATACCTGTATCATCACGAAATCCAACATCGAAATATTCCAAAGATAATTTCGATTCAAATCCATTCCAACTCAATTATTGGAAATTCTAGTTACTTTTAAAACCCTATTCAAATTCAATTTATTTATTTAAAAATAAATAGAATTATAATTCTAGTTCAAAACTAGTTCATTTCGATAAAAATCTATTTTTATCTTTTCAAATATGGAGTTTTTCTAACTAATTCTTCCCAAATCATTTCTTATGATTTTACACAAATTATTGATATTTTTAATAATTTTATCAAGGCCCGTACAGTCGATTTCCACCCACGGCCATCGAACTACACTTACAGCGACCTTTTCCAAATTTGATTTGGACATAATTCCAAATCCAACTGTTAGATTTCTAATTTATAATATTCATTAGAAAGCTCTTTTCGGTACGAACCCAACAGTTCCAGTTTTAAGAGAATCCGACGGTCGAATCTCCCGTAATATCCGATTGAAGTCAATTGTCGAAATTCGCAAACTGCCACGCCGCGGCGTGTTCTATTCAGGCCATTATATTATATATATAATATATACTTCGTCGATTTCCTTTTAAAACGTATTTTATAAACCATTTTAAATTCATTTTCAAAGTGATTTCAACTTCATTTCAAATTCAAATCAAAATTGAATTTTTTTTCCTTATAGATTCGTTTTAAATTCATTTCAAATTGATTTCAATTCAAATCGATTTTTAATTCAATTTCAGTTTGTTTTCAATTCAATTTCAATTCGAATTCATTTCTATTCAATTTCAATTCGAATTGAAATTGAATAGAAATGAATTCGAGTTGAAATTGAATAGAAATGAATTCGAATGGAAATTGAATAAAATGAATTCGAATTATAGTTCATATAGATGATAAAAATAGAATTTTTATCAAATGTATGAAAAGCATATAGTTTTGAAATCGAAGAATCGATTATATATATATATATATATATATATATATATATATAATTAAAATATATCGAATAACGAAGCTGCAGTTCGTGTTTTGAAACCGTGATTTCAAACGATTAGTGTGGGAGATCCGACCATCGGATTTTCCCGAAACTGAAACCATTGGGTTCGCTTTGGAAATATCTTTCCAACGACACCAACTTTGTAAAGATCCAACGGTTGGATTGTTTGGAATGTTTAATTCAAATCTGAAGAAAAACAGCGCCACAATCGAATATATATATATATATATATATAAATATAATTTAATATATCGAATAACGACGCTGCAGTTCGTATTTTGGAATCGAAACTTCAAACGATTGTACCGGGAGATCCGACCATCGGATTTTCCCGAAACTAGAACCGTTGGATTCGTTTTGAAAAGATCTTTCGAATGATATAAATTTTGTGAAGATGCAACGGTTAGATTTTCAGATATATGTAAATCAAATCTAAAGAAAAACAGCGCCACGGCCTCGTTATGGCCCCAAGTGTCGTTTGAATAAAATGGCTATTTTCAAATAAATAAAAATAGCGATAAATCGTTATAAAATATTATAAACGATATGGAATGTGAAATTTAGAAATTAACTAAAGGTTGGCTAAGTCGAATGGTTTCCTGGGTTTTGATCTGATGTTGGTTTCGGCGTTTGGGGTTAATATTTGGGAAATCGTTCTCTTGCTGATTTACGGTTAATGACTGATGAATTGGAATGGAGCGTGTGTTGTGTTTGTGTAGCACTTTTTAATTGCATATGCGAGTTGCTCAGAAAGAACGGGTTTATCCTATTCTGAATAACTGAATCGACGATGAGAAATCGAAGATGAAGACGGTGGTCGAATACCGGAGATCTTCACCTCATTTGGACGGTAACTGATGTCCTGATTGGGAGGCATCCTGAAATATGGATAATAAGTGGTGATCGTCCTGACGTACGTGGAGATTGATGGGTATGCGAGGTATATAGTGCCTCCGGTTTCGTTCAGACATCGAACGGACTTGTAAATGGACTATGTGCCTGTCATTGGAATTCATTCTGTGTGATTGATAGCCATCAATTGCATGGTGTGAATTGCTTGTGTGGCATGCTAAGATGCAGTGATCAGGGCTTCTGTTGAAACGAAAAGATTGTGGTTGATGATCAAAGCCCCGCCAGTATGGCGTCGCTTTGTGTATAACGTGAATTCGCAAACCTCACATCCCGGTATGAACCAGAAACGGGAGAGGACATCAGGGAGGACATGCGTTTCTTTCTAGTTAGAGGTGGTGTCGGTGCTTAAACTGGCTGACATTTATATTATTTTCACCTATGTGGTTGTGGTTGTTGCTGTTGCGAGGCGCCTCGATTATCGGTAGATCCTTGACTAATAGAGTCATTCATTGGCTCATTGACGCCTAAAGGGTGTGGAAACGCAGTGTTCGGGCATTTTAATCCACATCGGTGGACCGACCCTGACGATCCAAGGGTCACTCGAGATCTGATCCTGAGGGGCGGGACAGAGTGTCTCGAAGTCGGTAAGGACTATCTTTTACCTTGGTTCATGATGGAAATCCAATTTACAAATACGACACTGTGCGGTTTTGATTGCATATATATATATATATATATATATATATGGCGATGTGATATATGGTACCCATGCCGTCTATGATTGATAGTTATGATTGAAATTGTTTTTGGAACATATAAACACTAGTAATAATATCAAATGCTTTTTTTTTATCCGTATCAATCATATTCTGGCCATTATAAGGTAAAACTCTATCCTCCGGTTTTCGTTGCATTGTTTGATGGAAACTGAGTCTTATAATGGCTTCATTTTTATTAAAGACATTGCGATGTTTAAAGATTTACTTGTTTTAAAGCACTGGCAATCCAATGGAGTAAACTCATTCCACGAAAGTGGCGTGGTCCTGTGATTAGCCATATTTTTAATGTGTTGAGTAGATTTCTCATACCAGTCCCATGACTGACTCGTAGTTTGTTTCACTTGCAAACTCGGGTGCCCCCTTTTTCTATGGGCAGCCTTGTCTCCAGGTTTTAGCAAGCTCTTTCTGGATAGTTGGAGCTGAAGATGGATTCTATCATTTATCTCTTTTTATGCTGTTCAGCTCCTATTGTACATATTATGTTTGTTTTCTGCTGTAGACATTTATGTATAACTGAACTGTATTTGTACTAAGTATGATCCTGTATACTGTGTGAATCTGATGATTTCGTTTATCCATGGTATTATTTGTTCATTATCTGGTGTATATATTTATTTCTTTTCTGCTATTATCTGTTTATGTGCTATATTCCAAAGATTACCCTTAACACCGTCAGTACGGGTTTTGGGGTCGTCACAACGTATCTAGTTCGCACTTTAAACCGGATTTGAAGTTATTGCAAAACCTAGTTTTGAACATTCAAAGAAAGGTAACGACCTATTTTAAATTAAACTATATCATAGCACTTTAAAGCGCTATGGTTTTTTATTTCACTGTAAAATTCATATCATTATCGTTTATTGACAAAATTCAGAGAAACAAAAGACAGTGGACTCGTGAGGACGTCCTCTACATTCTAGAAGAGACAGCATATTTTTCTGAGCCTTCTGCTATTTTTGGTGGAGTGGAACCCAATGTGAGATTTCTAAATTATAAACGATATGGAAAACGACAATGTATAAATTATATAGTCGATGTAAGAGTTATATAAGCATTGTACACCTCTTGTATAAGCGTTGTATAAGTTGTACGTTCGATATATAAGTTATATAGGCATTGTAAAAATTATATATGTGTTGAAATAGAAGTAAAATGCTTATATAAATATATATAAACGCTCCTCGTCCACAAACCATGGACGATATTTATTGGTTGTGATTGATGTGAAAATTGGTTGATTACGAATGGTTGATTAGAATTGTTTGTGGTTGAAATTGATTGATTGTGGTTGAAAAATACCCATTTGTGGTTGAGAATTATTTGGTTGAAACCACTTAGGACTAGTTTTTGGGAATGAAAAAAATATACATGCCGCCTGCGTGCGAACTAGATGCATGATATCGCCATTGTCAAAAGCTACGAGGCTTTAAGGTAAAGCGAGGAGCCGTACTAGGGACGGCCCCGGTTTTAACTACCCTTCCGTTATGCTGTCGAATTTTTTTGAAATATCCATGTGTTAGAATTATTTTCATTTGTTGAAATTATTTTCATATGTTGAAACCGTTCATGTGTTGAATAGAAATTCATTCGTTGAATAGAAATTCATGTGTTGAATGGCATTCGTGTTTTAAAATAAATTGTTTTATAATAAAAATTCTATTTTTATCATCTATATGAACTATATAAAATAGTAGTGTTTTGAAATAAATTGTTTTGCAATAAAAATCACATTTTTACTATATATATATACAAACTATAGAAAACATTCATGTGTTGAATAGAAATCCATTTGTTGAATGGTATTCGTAATTTAAAATAAATTGTTTTATAATAAAAATCATATTTTTATCATCTATATGAACTATATAAAATAGTCGTGTTTTGAAATAAATTGTTTTACATTAAAAATTACATTTTTATTATATACATGAATTGTTAAAAATAGTGAAGTATTGAAATAGAAGACAGTTGGATAAAAATATCATTTTTATCAAATGTATGAAAAGCATATAGTTTTGAAATCGAAGAATCGATTATATACATATAATTAAAATATATCGAATAACGAAGCTGCAGTTCGTGTTTTGAAACCGTGATTTCAAATGATTAGTGCGGGAGATCCGACCATCGGATTTTCCCAAAACCGAAACCATTGGGTTCGCTTTGGAAATATCTTTCCAATGAGACCAACTTTGTAAAGATCCAACGGTTGGATTGTCTGGAATGTTTAATTCAAATCTGAAGAAAAACAACGGCATAATCGATTATATTTATATATGTATATATATATAATTAAATTAAATCGACTAACGACGCTGCAGTTCGTATTTTGGAATCGAAACTTCAAACGATTGTATCGGGAGATTCGACTGTCGGATTTTCCCAAAACTGGAACCGTTGGATTCGTTTTGAAAAGATCTTTCTAATGATATAAATTTTGTGAAGATCTAATGGTTAGATTTTCATATATGTGTAAATCAAATCTAAAGAAAAACAGCGCCACGGCCGCGTTATGGCCCGAAGCGTCGTTTGAATAAAATGGATACTTTAAAATAAATAAAAATTGCGATAAATCGTTATAAAATATTATAAATGATATGGAATGTGAAATTTAGAAATTAACTGAAGGTTGGCTAAGTCGAATGGTTTCCTGGGTTTTGATCTGATGTTGGTTTTGTCCTTCGGGGTTAATATTTGGGAAATCGTTCTCTTGCTGATTTATGGTTAATGACTGGAATGAAGCGTGTGTTGTGTTTGTGTAGCACTTTTTAACTACATACGCGAGTTGCTCAAAAAGACCGGGTGTATCCCATTCTGAATAACTGAATCGATGATGAGAAATCGAAGATGAAGACGATGGTCGAAGACCGGAGATCTTCACCTCGTTTGGACGGTAACTGATGTCCTGATTGGGAGGCATCCCGAAATATGGATAATGAGTGGTGATCATCCTGACGTACGTGGAGATTGATGCATGGGTATGCGAGGTATATAGTGCTTCCGGTTTCATTCAGACCCAGAACGGACTTTTAAATGAACTGTGTGCCTGACATTGGAATTCATTTTGTGAGATTGATAGCCATCAGTTGCATGGTGTGAATTGCCTGTGTGGCATGCTAAGATGCAGTGATCAGGGCTTCTATTGAAAAGCAACGTCTTATGGTTGATGATCAAAGCCCCGCCTGTGTGGCGTAGCTTTATGTATAACGTGAATTCGTGAACCTCACACCCCGGTATGAACCAGAAACGGGAGAGGACATCAGGGTGGACATGCGTTTCTTTCTAGTTAGAGGTGGTGTCGGTGCTTAAACTGGATGACATTTATATTATTTTCACCTATGTGGTTGTTGCTGTTGCGAGGCGCCTCGGTTATATCGGTCGATCAGGGACCGATAGAGTCATTCGTTCGCTCATTGACGCCCCAAAGGGCGGGGAAACGTAGTGTTCAGGCATTTTAATCCACATTGGTGGACCGGTCCTGACGATCCAAGGGTCACTCGAGCTCTGATCCTGAGGGGCGGGCTAGAGCGTCTCGAAGTCAGTAAGGACTATCTTTTGCCTTGGTTCATGATGGAAATCCAATTTCCAAATACGACACCGTGCGGTTTTGATTGTATATATATATATATATATATATATATATATATATATATATATATATATGGCGACATGATATATGGTACCCATGCCGTCTATGATTGATAGTTATGATTGAAATTGTTTTTGAAACATATAAACACTAGTAATAATATCAAATGCTTTTGTTTTATCCGCATCAATCATATTTTGGCCATTATAAGGTAAAACTCTATCCTCCGGTTTGCGTTGCATTGTGTGATGCGAACTGAGTCTTATAATGGCTTCATTTTTATAAAAGCATTGTGATGTTTAAAGATTTACTTGTTTTAAAGCACTGCCAATCCAATGGAGTAAACCCATTCCACGAAAGTGGCGGGGTCCTGCGATTAGCCTTATTTTAAATGTGTTGAGTAGATTTCTCATACCAGTCCCATGACTGACTCGTAGTTTGTTTCACTTGCAAACTCGGGTGCCCCCTTTTTCTACGGGAAACCTTGTTTCCAGGTTTTAGTAGGCTCTTTCTGGATAGCTGGAGCTGAAGATGGATTCTATCATTTATCTCTTTTTATGCTGTTCAACTCCTATTGTACGTATTATGTTTGTTTTCTGCTGTAGACATTTATGTATAGCTGAACTGTATTTGTACTAAGTATGATCTTGTATACTGTGTAACTCTGATGACTTCGTTTATCCAGTGTATTATTTGTTCATTATCTAGTGTATTTATTTATTTCTGTTCTACTATTATCTGTTTCTGTGTTATATTCCAAATATTACCCATAACACCGTTAGTACGGGTTTTGGGGTCCTCACAATGTAGCATTATCGTTTCAACTCGAACATCCTCCCAAATTTGCAACTTTTCCTTCACAGTATTGGTATCGAACTTGATTTTCATCCAATCCAATAAAACTTTGCAAATATGCTTTTTTGGCCTTCCCAATCGCTACTGCACCCTCAATTATTTTTTCGACCTCCTATGCCCTAAACTGTGATGAACACTAGTTCATTATGAATCTTCGAACTACCCTCAAGCTACATCGCACTTATTTGTTCCCAAACGAAGAACGAAATCTTTGTTGTGATTTTGAGTTTTGATTTTGAAATTACTTAGGAGCAACCATATTTCTAATTCGCTGGAGCTTCGATTTTTATTGCTATGAACAAGATGATAAGAGAAATAGGTGAGCGATAATTTTATTTGCAACTCTGAAGCTTTGGATTTTGACCCTGAATATAGAAAGGAAAGAATACACAGATTTCTAGAAAAAGAAAAGAGAGGGAGAGCAGCTTCGATTTTCTCTGAGGAACGAAATGGAAATAAAGTGGAAGTTGTTGCGTATAAATAGAAGAAGAGGATGAAACAAACCGTATGTTTAAATTAAATGCTTGTTTCCTAAGGTACAAGCATGTTTAATTTGATTTTATTTTTGTTTAATCTGATTTGATTTTGATCTTATCCATTTATAATAAAATATTTCGTAGTTCCAAATTTCGATCGAGATGCAACAACTGACGTTCCTACAGTTGTACCACTATTCTGAACACATTGGAGCAGATTCAAAAGTCTGATTCAATTGTATGGAGAATATACAATTCAAGTCGACAATTTAAATTAAATTAAATTATTTCTAAGTGTTTTCTAACCTTACAATCAAAAGATAAATTGAAACATTACCAAATTTGAAATCTAATAATAATACATTATTTCAGATCTGATGGAATTGGTTTCATTAAATTCTGAGACTGTTTGAAAATTAACTATTTTTATGTATTAAATTCAATCGATTAAAATATAAATCGATTTCAAAACAACTAAATTCATCAGTAATAAATAATTATTATCGTTCTAATTTAATATAGAATTTATATTAATCGATAGAATCATTTCAATTCAGTTTTAACTCTAAATTCAATTATTTCTTTTTCTATATTACGATAATTCAATAAATTTGATATTAAATCGATAACTTCACATTAAAAATCAATTTATATTTCTAATTCGACATTCCAAATAGTTTAAATGTTTAATATTAAACAGCTAAAAATCTAGGATGTCACATTAATTCCCCATTAAAAGAATTTCGTCCTTGAAATAACTAAGGTAGGAAGATTATATAACTCTTCCAACTTCTCTTAACCCTCTTGGTTGAGATCTTACACTTCATATCTCCGTAACTCATTTTTCACACAGAACCTTTAAATCTCATGTCTACGCTCAATTTCTCATCATCTATCTCAATTGACTTATCCACCATTTTTGGACAATCCATCATCACATTCCTATCTTCAATCCGTATGCTCTTCTACATGTTTCCACATCTATACAAATGTATTTATTAAGTTCATTATTTACTATATTCAATTCATTTGCATTCAAATTCATCCAACTTGATTCAAATCAATTTATCCCTTTCAATCCATTTAACTTGTTTAAGTTAAATTCTAAATTCCAAAATGCAAAATCCTGGGTTTTTACTTCAAACCCCTTTTAAAATCATATAAATATATATATACACTTATTTATTCTTATCTCAAATTCAAAACATTTGAATTTGCAAACCAACTTGTTTTCTTTGAAACCAATTTCCATCAAAAACTTCTCCAAGGTAGCAATCCATAACTTAGAAACTCGAAAAGAGTGATGCAACAGTCATCATCAGAATTATTTTTCAGCGACTGAATTAAGTTCAATGCTTTACCACTTTCAAAATTCATTCTAAATTATTTTTATTCAAAAATCTTTTCAAAATAATGCTAAATTACTTTAATATACTTTGGAAAAATATTTACCAACTTTCCTATTTAAATTCCAATTCTCATTTGAATCCCTTAATTTCGTCTCATTTGTATATTATGTACTTATACCAATTCCATTTGATTATATATAACCATTTCAATTTTGTATTCATATTTGATTTTAATTTCAACCAACACATCAATATATTATAATAATTTCAGAAAATTATTCCTTTCATATAAAAAAATATTTTTGGTTAAAAATATTTCATTTACCCAGCTTCTAAAACATACCGTGTCGAATAACTCTGCTCAATTGTTTAGAAACACCTATCGATATGGTCGTACATTCTGTATGGACTAGAATGCAAAAACCATTCGAAACCCAATCAACACAATATAAAATATTTTTTATATCAAATAACAAATATGTTCTCTCATATATATGGTCTCTCATACTCATTCTAGGGTGTTATTGACCCTATTTCTAATGAGTAAACACCACCAAAGCCTAGGTGTTCAGTCAACCAAAGCTCTTATATCACTTGTAATGGCCGGAAAATTCGTACTATCTGAGTTGACTAAAAAAACACGCGTGCAACCCATATTGGATATAAATACGAGTCATTAGTGTTAAAGAAATATAAATAGATAGAAAATAGAACAAAAGAAAACATCAGAATCTCACAGCGGAACTGAACAGAATATAATACATCGAATAACCTTTTGAAATACAAGACTGAATTATATATACATACCATATCAGAGTACAACATGTATACGTCACAAAGAAATAACTATAAATAACTAATTGTGAAGCCTCCTGCTTCAAGCTCTTCCAAGTGTATCTGTAAAAGCCAGAAACACTTGACTGCCCATAAAATTTGGGCACCCAAGAGTTTATGGTAAAAACTCACAAAATAAACTCTGGGCCAGTCATTGGACTGGTGTGAGTAAACTCCAACCGTATTATTTAACTTAGAAAATTCTTTTGAAAGTGTTAGCCTACTTTGTGACCAGGCTACCCAAAGCAAAGATCATGTTGACATACCTCTGGGTAAATGCTGTCTCATATGGAATCTCTGGATAACATCGCTCTCCGGCATTGGAAGCATCATCAGAAGACACAAGGCAGTTTGGTCAAAACCACAACATCAGTATAAAATGGCCCGAAACCCCTATCAAATGACCTCATTTGGATCTATTCACCTCATATACTCGTAGCCCTTTGAATTAGATTCAGTTTGAGCTTTGGTTTGGCTCAATCGGACTTACGGTTTGAAAGTTACGCCCATTTCCGTGAACGGGTGTAAGCTGGCGTATGACCGCGATCCGACCCATGACCGCGATCCGACCCACGACCGCGATCCGACCATCGGACTTGTTCAAACGCAGCTTGTTTTGACCTATTCTCAAGGCTACTGGCTCTCCTATTTTTTTGGATCGCCTGCCACGTACCCCATCACGAACCAGTCCTCCCAGGAGCTTTCCTACAACTATAAATACACCTTCAGAGGGCATTTTCAAAAGACTTTTGACATCTCAACATCCATGGCTGCCATAGCCAACACTTCTCCATGAATAACCACCATCTTCCTCAATAAATTCAATGGATTCGGAGAGAATTATTCATTGAATTCAAGTGATTGAAAGACAATATTCATTGTAATTGTAATCCATGAGGGAAATGAGAAAATATGAAGTGGACGTAGGCTCGTTAGCGCCGAACCACTATAAAAATCTTGTTGTCTCGCTTTTTCTATATTTTTCAGTTATTTCTTCATATCCTATGCTCAAAATACAACGATTTGGGTGTTAGGACCATTTTTTAGTCTAACATTTTGGTGCTTTCACTGAGAACCGAATTCTCAACCTATCGGATTGCTATTCTACTTTTTGGATTTGAAAGTTCGAAGAAAACAATCCACGTTTCTACCATTTTTGTATATTTCGTTGATTTCAGAAAATCAGAGCTTCATACCTTCGAAAAAAAAGCTAAGGGTTCACAAGCTTCACGACCAAATGAGGATAATAAAGAAAATGTGTTGCAGCAGGTCGAGGGGATCGCGGATCGCGGATTGCGGGGAGACCACGATTCGGTCTCAAGATGAACCCACGACCCGACCAAGCAAGGAAGTCGCCATCCGACCCGGTGATACTTCCACGACCCGACCTGGAGCAATTGTAGTGAACATATCCACGAACTGGAGAAGACCACGAACCGAACCGAGTCTAGAGAACTGTCACGAACCGCGAACCGGAGGACAGTAGCGAACCGCGACCCAGAAAAATGACGACGAACAAGGGCCATGACCCGATCCAAAAAAGTGACAATTTTTGGAAAAAATTACAATTTCCAGATCATTTCAGAAAAGGCTCCATGTTCCAAAATCGAAAAAATCGTGCGGTGCCAACATTTTCGACCTAACCGGTTAGGTCGATCGCCGCCGGGACTGCGGGGCCCCGGACCCCCGCCGACGCTGCGCCCGGACCTGCTGACGGCCTCGCCTTCGGCTCGTAGCACGGCCTCGCCTTCGGCTCGGAGCATGGCTCATCTTCAGCTCGACATATATGTTGGCCAACAACATTCATCAAAGCATGTCAATGAAGAATAAACGGATTGTCAAAGAATTTGACAACGGAATGGCAACAATTAGAATTCCTCCATAAGCCATGACCTCTATCTACCGATGTTATTGAATGTGAGGAGTTGTTGAAAAGATTCGACACGCTGACTATGGCAGTATACAAAATAATGATGGTCTCATAACAGCCTCCTCTTCCAGAGCTCCGATGGTGTAAAGATCTCCCCAATGCAACCGATGATGTTCCTGAACAAGTAGTGATCACCTAGTTTACGCGACTTAAACCTATCCAACAGTCGGTATACCAGATGATATTGACATAGAACAATCCGGACACTATTCTGAAGATGACTCAGAAGATCCCAATGACCATGATTCTCAATAATGGGATACCCAACAACAAAGATTGATTGCCATCGAATAAGGTTTGGATCAACACGCTTTGGTGCCCAGAGTCAGATACCAGTTGAATCACTGCAAACCATGATTGGACCTAGGTATCCTTGCCCGGATGATAGCAACATTGACTGCTCACCAGCCACTATATGATCTTGGTCAAGAGACAAGAGCTCGAGATCAACGCAAATATGAATCAACCATTAGCTCTCCACTTCATACAACAGTTGTGATCGGATATACGAACTTTACTTGAAGCCTAACAAGCTATGCTATCATGTTCAGGCCTATCTGATCAAGATTCAGACAGATCAGCTCCAACAGAATTCAGAGCCTACATTGCATCCTAGAGCCTATTTCTAAATATGCCAACCGAAGATAGAGCGGGAATGGTCTATGGTGACCAAGTTATTGGAGAAGCCGACTATTCAGCTGGATGGACCATGCCACGCAACAAAGATGGCGTGAAACCCAAAGATGCTTCCCCTCTAGATGAAATGGAGTGTGAAGGAGGTATCAATATTGCGAATAATGGGAGTATCACAAAAGGAATTGCCCAAGGATCTGTCTGAAGATCTAGATCCTAGCAAGGATCATCATTTGGGATGCTGAAGGGTGACATCTAATGACGCAACTACACGAGTTCCGATTGGTGACGTCGACCTGACTAAGGTCTTGAAATCGGATCTCATTTAGATCTCTTCCGAACGAAGGAACTGACATGCTTTCTGCAGGCGAACCTGGATGTGTTCGCTTGGACCTATGCTAATATTCGCAGGATTTTACCATAGTTTATGAGTCATTTGTTGAGAATAAACCTGAAGTGTGTTCTTGCCAAGCAAACAAGACGTATGCTCGATTAAGGGGAAGCATCTACCATGAAAGAGGAAGTCGGAATGTTGAGAGGCAATGGTTTTATATGATGTGCCACACATCCCGCTTGGATATCAAATCCCGTCCTTGTCAAGAATGCTAATGGAAAATGGCGCACACGCATTGATTTCTTAGATTTGAACAAAGTTCGCCCAAAAGGAAGCTTCCCGTCAATCAGAATTGATCAGCTTGTGGATTCAATGACTAGACATGAATGTATCCCTCTCATGGACGTGTGCGCAGCTTACAACCAAATTCTTATGCATGTGCCTGATCATGAATAAACATGTTTTATCATTGACCTCGAACTGTACTGTTATATGGAATTGGCATTCGGACCGAAGGATTCCGAGGCAACTTACCAGTGCTTACTGAATTATATGGTCCATAACCAAAGTGCAAGGCCCATGGAAGTCCATGTAGGTGATAGTCTTATGGAGTCCGAGCGGTCAACCTACCACGTTTCGAATCTGACAGAGATGTTCAATATCTGGAATGAACCTAAAGGCCTCATAGTTAGCCATGAACAACAAAGAATTAAAGGCGTCTGAAGCTTGGCATGAAAGTTGCACCACATCTGCGTAAGGAGGATAAGGTCTGAAAACTAGTCAATAATGTGAGCAAGAAAGTAGTCGTGGTATACCCAAAGATTGAAAAACTCGTCTACAGTTTGCTGATTGCTCTAAGAAAGCTCCCCCATTACTTCCAAGTTCATCTGATGGTATGCAGCCTCACTAACTGCTACAACAGGTCCTGCAACGACCTGAGGCATCTGGAAAATTTCTTGATCGGGACATAGAGCTAAACCAGTTTGATCTCAGCTCCCTCCTAAAGAAGTCCATACGAGGGCAAGCATTAACCGACTACATCGCTGAATGTACCACTCCCGAAGAGGATGTGGCAGATGTAGAAGATGCACCTAGAAGATGTAATCAGACGGTGCAAAGAATGATTGACTGTCTGACGCCGGTGTCTTATTAATAACCCCTAAAGGGCGGTCAATTTACTATGCCTTGCGGTTGAAATTCTCCGCTACTAACAACGGCTCCGAAGACGTCACCCTGATTATCGAATTGAAATTCGCTAAGGACTTGGGAATAGTGGCATTAAGCATATTTTCTGACTATCACATTGTTGTTCGCCAGGCTCCAAAGGAATTCCAGACGAAGGAACCACCACTCGCAGCTTATCTAGAACCAGAAGAAGGGTTGTTGGACGAATTGGAACGTTACAACATATCTCATGTCCTGCGAGCAGAAGATCAGAAGGCGGATAATCTGACCAAGTTAGAAGGGCCCGACAATCTAGAAAAGATAGAGACGATCCCTATCAAGACACTATAAAATACAACCATTGATCAGATGGAAGTTGATCCAGCATTGGAGACCGAACCCGAAAGAGAGTCATGGATAACCCCATGATGAACTTCCTACAGCACAGAATGCATCTAACAAGGTGAAGTGAAAGGCGTGCAAGGCGACATGGCTTATTTTCCTTGGAAGGTTGCTCCGAGATAGACATCAATGAGCCTCATTGATAAATCCGCTGCCCTGAATGATTCGTCGAAATCACTAGTCAACTTCCCGTTAAATGGGAGATGTACAAGAGTGAAACTTCTGATGAACGACATTTTGAAGCTAGAAAGTGAAGATTCACACTTCCACTCCTTTCATCGATTATATGTCAAGCAAACTCATTCCCCGGACGTTGGGGGCAACTGGATATTTGAGCATGAATCGCTCGAGAATAAATCATCCTATTCAAAGCTGACACATCAAGATTTTGCACGGCCAACTGCCTTTTTCTTGCCCGAAGAGTAGCAAATTGAGTATTTAATTCTTGCCCCCAATATGGAATCGAAGGCATATCAGCAAATTGGTGGGATATGATTATCTCACCAGCAGCATTATCCTATTTCTTAGCTCTAATGCGACGATGTGCTACCATTAGCGATACAGTCATGACTTCCTAACACTCTATCCTTACCCTTAGCATAAGGGGAAAAGAGGCGATTCAAAAAGAGATGCGACCTCATCACTCGCTTATAGTACCTACTTAGCCGCCTTTGCCATCTCAAGACCCTGATCAAGGTCTATTAATTTTTTGGGACTTCCGCCCCCATGATAATTTGAAAAAGGATTCCTCATCAACTAAAAGACTTTGGCAGCCCTTCATTGGCAGAGATAGGGTGAAGCAAAATGGACCTGCAATGAATATGCAACGCCATTTTTCACTCAGAATGATACTCATTCCTTTAACAGGATTATTCTATAACCATGACTCTTATATTTGCATCCTTTATGAGTTATTGATGTAATTAACTCAGATGAAATAATATGTGGATGGTGTAGGTACCTTGGATCTGGTATCGATCAGACTTTTAACACCCGCATGCAGAATTATGGAGCACTGCCATAACGGGCCCGACTGAACTGCTTGCTAGCACAGTCATGCCCCCCGTCTAAAGAAAGTCATATAGCTCAAGGTGGATTCAGAATGATCATCCAATCCTTGGCTTACACGTGGCAGACCGCAAGACAATTGTACATAAATCATTGAATCGCAAAGTCGTAGTCCAACTCCAGATGAACGCGGTGTGACCGCCTACATGGCTCGATCCTATGCTCGACGCCACCGGATTACATGAATTCAAATAAAGGAGGCAATACTGCCCCTTGATATGCTCACTTTTCAATCATGCAATTTACTTTCATATGCTTTCCGAGTTGTTGACATGACTAACTCGTGTGATATGAATGACGCAGGTACCCGAAGTTTGGTGCCAACCAATCCTCCCAAAGACTGTTCGGAGGAACGCAGAGCCTTGGCAAACGTTTTCCAACTGTTTATCTGTCTGACTTTAATCCTCAGAGCTTGGATTAAAATATAAACCTTGGATGAGTTTGAAGGGCGTGCCTGATTGAAGACCGCTCGATCCATGACTCAAACTCTCATGATTCGAGAGAGAGTATAAAGGAGGCGATGATGACGTCCACAAGGCGCGAAGGTGCACCATGATAGGAACCGCCTCGACAACACTCTAACTCTCCAGAGCAGAGAGAGAGTATAAAAGCGTCTCCGATTGAGCGCTGAGAAAGAGCTCTTACCCCGCTGAAGGATCGGGGAGCGATAGAACTGCTGAGCTCTAACTCTAACCTCGGCGAATGCCAGGAGAGTATAAAAGCGTCCCTGATTGTGTGCTGAGAAAGAACTCTTACCCCGCTGAAGGATCGGGGAGCAACAGAACAGATGAGTTCGAACTCTAACCTTGGCGACCTCCAGGAGAGTATAAAAGCGTCTATGATTAAGCGCTGAGAAAGGTGCTGGAGACTCAGCACCCCCCATGATTTCTGCTCCGCTGAAGGATCGTTGAGCATATCATGAAACAAGCTAGAACTCCTACCCCGCTGAAGGATTGGGGAGCAGATTGAAAGCTGAGTTCGAACTCCCGAGAAAGTATAAAGGTGCTAGAGACTTAGCGCCACAAGGGCTCCTACCCCGCCAGAGCGTCGGGGGACTGACTGAACTCCGAGCCCGGATCCTCCATGTCCGGACATGGGGGCAAAATAGTAAAGGTCCTAATCAATCCTCAACAAAGCCTTGGCCAGGCACTAAGTTAATGATTGATTGGGTGCATACTTATACACACATACTACTTTAGTGCATTTTCATTTATAATTGCATTGACTACTTATAACGCTTCATGACTTATTTGCCCATTCGCAGGTACAAGACAATGCGAAAGGAACAGAATTTTTATTACTAAATGCAGGTTTACAAAAGATAACTAGTCAAGAACGCGAGGGCCTCACTCGTAGTGATGGCAACGTGCTAATGGAAAACGAACAAAGGGTCGCGTCCAGAAGGATGATGCAGGCCCCTTGAAGACCAGAAAGCAGATGCAAAGAGAACGTCGATCTGCTGATCCCAACTTACTTCCAAAATGGGAAGCTCAGATAAGGCTGGATATATCCCACGTAATAATTGAACATGATGCAACCATTTCGTCCCCAACCTTTCCCTTGATGCAAAGAGCAAACGGGAGCACTCGAGGCGACTACAATCTGACCCTTCACCGCTTGATTTCTATCCTTGGAGCTTGGATGGGAGACTAGGGCTTAGCATGGGCTGAATACCAACAATTCATTTTTGCACTCAACTCCGGCTCTTGATGCGAGAAGTGAACATGAATCCAGAGAAGACGTGAATTCGAAGTGTACTGCTCAAAAAGACCCCCTGTGGATAGGGGGCACATGGTACGAGCCTTGAGCAGCATAGTTCAGTTACTCGATGCCTCCGTTCCCAGCCGAATGACAAAAGCCTGATTGATGGCTAATGCTCGTGTAGAATCAAGAAGCCCTAGTCCGACCTTCACCTATTTCAGGAATGAACTGGAAGGCCGAGCAACAATCATCAATTCGCTGGAAATGATAAAATTGAAGTTCAGGTAGTGACGAACTTGGCACAGTCAGATATCAACCACCAACTTGGGTTGAACACAGACCAATCAGCAGGCGCGCAGCATGCGGTTTCGATTCAGAACATCGCAGATGGAAACATGGGCAGTGGAACAACTACCTGCAACATCCTAGATGAAAATGCAAAAATGGTAACAAATTCAGGTCATGCACAACCAGCTTTAGCTCCAACCCGAATGGATATTCGAGCGATATTCCATACTCAGCTCTAAACAAAAAATCAGCAAAGACCCCCTTTGTAATCTCAGATTCGATGCTGGGGGCACCAGCCAGGATCTTGATAATGTGCATCAATTCTTTGATGGCAACCCGGTCGCTATTTTGATTCGGCGCCTCTCTAGAGGCGGCACTTCTCGAGATGATATGGATAACAACAATTACAGCCCCCACACATGGGATGTCAGGATCCCCTGTTATTCCCCCGGACTTTAAATTTTCTCTACAACAAGACTTGCTTAGAGATTTAAATGAATTCAACCCTGAAGTGGATAGACTTTCATGACAAAAAGGTGTTAGCGTCGAGACGAATGACCTAGATGCCTTCCTGACTAAAGAATGGAGTACCTTTCAATTCCTGAAACGATAAGGACAAAGGAAAAGCCCTGGAAAACAATGACAAGAATGTGCAATTCCAAAGAGAATCTATACCACTTATCGAGCCCATGATCTTATTTGTCAAGCACAATTGAACCGAGCATGAGAAAGAGACTCAATAAGACTGTGATAACCATTTCGGACTAGGCTAAAGCATAAACGGTGGGGCCCAACTAACTTCATAACGACATTTATTCACTCGCATTCAACAACCTTACTTGACTCCGCAACCGATCTGATGAGAGTAACCGAAGTCGCTGATGCCCAATGAGGCAATCCTCACTATCTGACTAAAAAGAAGAGATGATAACAAAGCAAATGTGGTTCAACCATTCACATATACAATTCTGATTTTTGCTAAATTGAGAAACAGTACAAAATGATCTAGGTCGACTAAGATTTCTGAACCTGTAACTCTTACCAGATGCAATGACAGGAAGTATAAAATCTTCAAGATTAAATGCCTTATTGACTCAACTCAACCCCATCGATACTGGGGGCATAAGTACTGACCTCGCTTGTCCTCCGATGGCACTGAGAGCACAAGTGTCGGTTCATAGACTAACTTTGAAGACAATCCTGGCATGAAATGGGATTCAAAACATGTATGTCATGCCTCCGAAATACAATCTTACTCATCTTTGCCGACCAAGCGAGCTAGCTTGTGGATCGAATGTGAACTTAAAGACTCAAACTACACCAAATGGAAGGTGTGACAGACCTTTCTACTGCCTCGCGATGGTGACGATCCTATAGGCACTGGTCCACATAATTTTAACAACATCCCTTACTGATTACTTCATATGTGAATATTGGATTAAGAAATGATCCGTAACAATTGTGGATTCTCTCGACTACGATCCAGAGTGATCATGGCTTTTGAATTCCTTACTGTTACGATTCAATGCGATTTTAAGATCCTGGATTAATATCAAGATATCAAGATAGTTCGAACTTGAGTACAAATGACAAATTCATATGTTTATTCTGATGTGCGTTATCCCAACAGTCCAGTTTTTAGCTTAGAGCCCAAAGATTCTTACATCGCCCCTTGATTTGGGTGGCTACTTCATTTATTGACTCATATGTAAAATAAAGTCCAACCTTACCAAGCGATTGGCTTGCATAGAGTGATGATGTTGTTTGGCGACGACCTATGCATGTAGGATCACGCTCGGGAGCTGACAATTTAGCATGACTTCTGATGGATGAATTAGATCTTTTGATTTGACAAGGTTTAAACAATTTCTTGATCATCTCGAATACTCCTCTCATAGAACTTAGCCTGATTAGATCCAATGGAAGCATTGCAACAATTGGATAAAGCCTTCTCAAAGACAAATGATATTCCAGAATGATTTAGCTTAACATATTCAAAGCACATCTCATCCTCGAAAAGATGTACTTTGGGGGGCAAAATGTTAGCCTGCTTTGTGACCAGGCTACCCAAAGCAAAGATCATGTTGACATACCTCTGGGTAAATGCTGTCTCATATGGAATCTCTGGATAACATCGCTCTCCGGCATTGGAAGCATCATCAGAAGACACAAGGCAGTTTGGTCAAAATCACAACATCAGTATAAACTGGCCCGAAACCCCAATCAAATTACCTCATTTGGATCTATTCACCTCATATACTCATAGCCCTTTGAATTAGCTTCAGTTTGAGCTTTGGTTTGTCTCAATCGGACTTACGGTTTGAAAGTTACGCCCATTTCTGTGAACGGGTGTAAGCTGGCGTATGACCGCGATCCGACCCATGACCGCGATCCGACCCATGACCGCGGTCCGACCTTCGGACCTGTTCAAACGCAGCTTGTTTTGACCTATTCTCAAGGCTACTGGCTCTCCTATTTTTCTGGATTGCCTGCCACGTACCCCATCACGAACCAGTCCTCCCAGGAGCTTTCCTACAGCTATAAATACACCTTAAGAGGGCATTTTCAAGAGACTTTTGACATCTCAACATCCATGGCTGCCATAGCCAACACTTCTCCATGAATAACCACCATCTTCCTCAATAAATTCAATGGATTCAGAGAGAATTATTCATTGAATTCAAGTGATTGAAAGACAATATTCATTGTAATTGTAATCCATGAGTGAAATGAGAAAATATGAAGTGGACGTAGGCTCGTTAACGCCGAACTGCTATAAAAATCTTGTTGTCTTGCTTTTTCTATATTTTTCAGTTATTTCTTCATATCCTATGCTCAAAATACGATGATTTGGGTGTTAGGACCATTTTTTGGTCTAACAGAAAGAAATGGTAATCATAGACCAATCTACACATAATATGGATGGTTTTTAGCTAACGATAACCAAAACAATTTTGATATCAAAATCAGGTGATATTATAACAATGTCTAATCAAATAAATAACCAAATAGCGGAACTCTTGCATCTCACACAACACATACATAGTATAAAATCAAAGACCACGGGGCACTTATTGAAGATTGGATTCCAACTATGACAAGGTATGGGACCACCTTCCGATCAATGTACTCTAGAAGGGATACACTAGGGTTCTACAAGAACATCTTGCAAACCCAACCACCATGACCGGTCACTCATCTAGCTAGAGTGGGCCGAATGTATTATCACCCCTGGTTGTCGGTCGTCCAACCGTAATCTATAAGATATGGAAGCGAAATAAGAACAAATGAATTTTTCTCTAGATCGGTGGTAATACACACTGCTTGGGGGAAACCCAACTAGACATGCTACTTGCCCGATTTTTGTCATTTCCCGGTTATGAGGCATGAGGCTACGTTTACCATTTTGGAACATCTTGCCACCATTTACTTTGAATGTCACATCGTCAAACCCGTCAAATCACTAGTTCATATTTCCAAAAATATTACAGGTACATAAAGCTAAGAGAAACGAATTCCTTCACTACCAAACGTAATATATTGAAAAGATCGTCTTATGTGATCTTTTAGGCATACTCTATCATACATTCGTCCATACAAGTTGTTCTAGGACTGGGCAAACAAAAGACACTATCCTATAAAGACAACAACCCTTGCACTTTACTCTATCTTCAATTATCTTCAGCATAACCTAATTCAGAATGTTTATGCCTATATTGAGTGGTTTTCGGGTAATAGATTCAACCGGTCTCGCCTTGTTAACAATGACGGTCCAAAAAGTTTCATAGTTGATTATTTAACTATCAAAGAAAAACAACATCCATCCAAATTTCCAACTGGAAATATTATTGACTAAACATCCAAAAATCATTGGCCCTTTTTAATATTTCATTAATTGAATCATTTCCGAGATTCTTTCCAAAATCTTCTCTTTAATATTTTCACAATGCTTTAGCCTCTTTAATATTTGGAAAAGGTTCCATATCCCATCTTCTTTTACTTTCTACACTTAAAAAATATTTTCTATTTATGACTGGAATTTATTTCCAATTACTTCTACCTTCCGCGACCATTCATTTCTATAGTGAAGAAATATTTATTATTATATTACCAAAAATCCACTTGCTTGGGTTAAACGACTATTGCGTAAAACATCGTTACAACCACCTAAAATATTTCATTCAACTAAATCTCTTTAAACATTGATCATCAAGACTGATTCTTCCTTTTTATCGTTTAATAATGAAATCAATCAAGTTGGGGGTATAATTACCTCTTAGACCTTGACTGAATGACATCTTTAACTTCAAAAAAGTCAAGACCGCTTATGTTGAAAAATCAACACCCTATATAACCAATTATCCAATTTTTTTAAACATACATACGTACTCTTTCTATTCTTTCGAGATTTTAATTTATTGATTTCCTTTTAGTTTATAATATTTTATTTTAAGTTCGTTTCCTTATTGAATTCGACATATATAGATAAATTGATTTCTAGTTACCAAATTTTATTAAAAATATTCTCACTCCTTAAATTTTCAGAAAATTTTGCCAACATCGCCTTTATACGGCTCGATCAGTACATCTACAAATCGCCTCTCTAGGCTCTTTCCATTCAAAAAGGAAATCAAAAAGCCAAGCGACTTGCCTAATAGGCTCATCAATTCTCATATAGAAATTTAAACATGTACCTTTTTTTAGCATTCAAATTAAAATCTTCATTCTCTTTATTCCATACGTGTTAACCTATGCATATTCTTATTTCCAATCTGTCTCAAATCGGTCCAATCAATTTAACTCTATTTGCTAATTTATTTTCAAATTATCTTATTTACTTATTTTACCCTTAATTTGAATCAGTTGTGTTTAGAAACAAGTCAAGCTCAAAGTTCATGTTCGATTCCTAATCCTAATCCAAGTTTCATATTTTAATTCCCAATTTCAATTTACAATTCAATTCTCTTAAACAAAGTTATGTTCGTTCCAAAACTATATTAACTAATTTCTTTGAAATTAGTTAACTTCATTCGATAATTAAAAATCTGATTTTTGTTCCAAAAATCAACCCATTTACTCCACTTGTGTTCATACCTATTTTACAACTCAAATCTGAAAAAATTCAACTTTCATTAACTTAAAATCCATTGATTTTATTAAAAAAAGCATTATAGTTTTTTAAACGATACTAGCGTTGTTTTTCTGGAAATTTGATTTTGACTTAACTCAAAATCCACAAGACGAAATACATATTTTTCTTCTACATTAGAAAATCATCATTCAACAGGTCCTGACGTTTCTTTTTTCATCGAATTAAGACTTATATTGAGTTTTATATACTCAACTGAAGTTCGTATCGTCAAATTACGAACTACCGCGCAGCGGCGAATTTGGTTTAATTAAATTTAAATATAAACGTTTCAACTTCATTTTTTATTCCAACTTCATTTCCATTATTCAAAAAAATAATTCAAGGTTGTTATCCAAATCTTACTTAAAAATTCAGATTATTCAAACCCGTCGATTATTTTATTCCGCATTCATAACTCATATTGAATTTATTAAAAACTCAAATTTCTATATTCAATTCAAATTTACATGGAATTAGATTATTTTACGAAATTTGATACCATCAAATTTCAATTATAAATCCTTTGATTTAATTCATTTCCAAATTCCGAATTCTAAAGTAAAATCAATCGTTTCCTTTTTGAAATGATTTCTAATTCATTTTTAATTCACATTTGAATTTGATTTCTACATTATCCTATGATAATTTCTTTACTACATTTGTAACATCACTTATTATTTCAAGTATTGAAACATTTTATATTTCGACTTCCATTTCTATATTCGGAAAATAAATTCCCTTTTTAAATTGACACTTGAGCTTCCATTTCTAAATTATTCAATGATAATTTTTTTATTCAATTGTATATATCGGTTATAAATTCAACTACTTGTTTTATTATTAAAAAAGTTAATAATTTCTAACCCATTCGAAACACAATTTCTATTTCAAAAAATTAATTATCCATTTTAAATTTAAAAATCCCTTTTTATGATATGTCTAGGGCCACTGATATTCAAATGTCCCAATACACAAATCATCATTCCAATTTAGTACATCCCACATATATAAGTATGTAAACAACAATGATTAAAATTTGAGGAATCTAGTTGGATCCCTCTAACCTGTTTTCCCTGCATCCACAGATGTTAGACAATATAAATAATACATATCCTACTTCAAGGCAAGATATTGCAGTACAAAAGTTCATCCACTCAATATATTCATAGGGTGATTGGGTCACCCGCAAATGGTACTATGGGAAATATACAATATATATTAGCCACAACTACCAGGTCTAAATATAAATAGTATATATAATAACCACAATTGTGGCGACCCAAACTACCCCGTAAAGGAAAGCCTGGATTGCTTCAAGAACAAGACAAATTAGAACATAAACAGAAGAACATTCCATTGCTATTTCCAACAATTCCATCAGAATACAAGAATATTCATAGTATGAATAAATATTACACTGAAAAATATCGGAGTTTGAAATACACAGCAGCGGAAATAAAACGAATAAATACAATGTGCAGCGGAAAATAATACAAAACACAACTGAAAGAGATATACGGATACAGATCTTTCCGAATATCATTCCAGCTATAAACTAGGATCCGATGAATATAAATTTGCAAAACCAAAACTACTAGCTGCCCCTGTGGAAAATAGGGGTACCCAAAGTTTAGGTTAAAACAATAAACTCCAGGTTAGTCATATGACTGGTGTGAGAACTAAAACAGTTATTTAAAACTTTACTTTAAAATAAGGTAAATCAAGAGACCACGCCGTATAACACGGAACTGGTTTCCTTCCAAGGATACCAGTGCATAAAACAAACACCGCAATGCTAAATAAAGAACAATGAAGCTATTATAAGACTCGGGTCCCATCACACAATGCAACGCAAGCCGAAGGATTGAGTTTTACCTTATAATAGTCAAATATGCTTGGTACGTTTTAAAATAAATCTTCTATTATTACTATAAGTGAAGAAATCAACTTCAAATATAAATGTATCAATAATAGATAGTATGAGCGCCCCATCCAACTATGTCGCCATATATAGTATACAATCAAAACCGAAAATTGTCATATTTGAAAATTGGATTTCGATACTGGTGGTTACTGATTCGAAAGATCGATCACGTACTACAATTCTCAATGGCTTATGTCGTATGCATGCGTAAAAACGTCGTAATGCACATTCGCACTATCCAGAAAAACAAGTTACCGCGGCTTACATCGCAGGCATGCGAAAACACTGATAACTCTATCTATCAAGGAATCGGGGGGTGTGCCCTATCCCTCACCTCGGTCGACCGAATCCATGACAACCCATAGGGTTTCTATCCTCATCTCAAAAGCATACTGATCTAACCATCAGTTTACCACCACACCGGTGTATGAGGCTCGCGAATTAACGCTACACAAAGCCATGCTATATTAAAGCTGTTCTTTGATCATCAACCACAAGACTCTGCTTTTCAATAGAAGCCTTGATCATTTTCCACTAAGGCATGCCACACAGGCAATTTACGCCATGCGACTGATGTCTGTCGATATACAACATCTGACCCTGTACGTCTCAGAGAAGGGTGAAGTAAGGGTATAAATTCCCCTTCACTAAGAAGATGTATATTTAATAGAGATCAATCAGCATAGAATAAAATCCAATGTCAGACACACCATCCATTTACAAATCCGTTCTACGTCTGAATGAAACCGGAGGCACCTTATTCCTCGTCCTGTATGTCCAAAACAGTAGAGAGGCCCTCGCATATCCGTACAATCGACAAGTACGTCCGGACGGCTACCACTTTAGCCCCCTTCAAGGTAGCTACGCCAATCGTGAGCATCAATAGAACCCATCCATTCAATGTGAAGATCGTCGGTCTTGCACCGTCTTCAATCTCTTCGACTTATCGTCAAACCAGTTATTCAGAATGGGAATAAACCCAGCCTTTCCGAATAACCCGCGTATCTTATAATCCAGTGCTATAACAACACATCATACGCCTCATTCCAATATAGAATATTCTTTTATTCAAATATTCTTTTCCTTTGGGAAAGGTTCCCATTAATTTTATCAAAGATAAATTCTTTAAATTCATTCTTTAATCTTCCTTTGGATATTAAACCATATTAAGTTTTTCCAATCTAATCCGGATTAGCGAACTACACCGAAGTAATCATTTATTTTATTTCCCAATCCCAACCTATTTATCCCATGGAGCAAAACTGGTAATACTCCATATCTAACACCACGGTGTTATCGGTAATTAATTACCATTGCACGTTCAAATCTAATTAAAAATGTAGCTATCGCCTGGAGTAAAACTGGCGGTACTCCAATTTCGATCATTTTCTTTAATTGATAATTTTAATTATCACATTCACTTTTCAATCTAATCAAAGATTCATTAAAACTCCATTTAGTTTTAATCTTCCCAAAAATCAATATTAATGATTATTCAAAGCTAAGAAATTAATCTTATATTTAAGCGGGTTAAAGAACTAATGTCATTTAAAACACGGTTCACGATAAACCCAAAATCACATTCCATTCCATCAGTCTCTAACTGTAAATTAGAAAGAGAACAATTCCCGAAGTATTAATCCCGAAGACCGAAACCAACATCAGATCAATACCCAGGAAACCATTCAACTTAGCTAATATCCAATTAGTTTCTAATTTTCTTAACTCCATTGGGTTTAAGAACAGTTTTTTTGAAGATACAATTCACGACGAGCCCAAAATCTCATTCCATTTTATGGACACGGAAAACAGATCAATATATAATCGATATCAATTTCCGTATCCGACTAATAATATAAATGGAATATCGACAAAGCCTTTTAAACTCCATAAATATTAACAGTCTTCCTCCAAAGAAGCTCATTTCGATTATTATCAGATTGAATTCCATTCAATTCCAATTTAATATATTAAATTGAAAATCTTTACTTTGGAAAATTCCATAAATCTTAATTTAAAGTTTATAAATTCCAAATCATATTATTCACTTTTAATTGGGTTAAAGAACTAGTGTTATTTAAAACACCGTTCACGATAAACCCAAAAATCCAATTCTTTTATTCCGTTCCAATTAAATATTAATTAATTAGAAAACTTCACTAAATCTTAATTAAAATATTTAATTCTTTTCTCAACTAGGTTTAAGAACAGTGTTAATGAAGACACCATTCACGACAAACCCAAAATCCCATTCGACATCAAATACAAGGCTCTGAATAGAAAATATATCGGCTTACATTCAATATCAAATTCTGAAACTAAAAAATATCGTATTGGAATAACGATATATATATATATATCTTCCAAATTCCTCCACAATATCTGTATAATCACGGAATCCATTATCAAAATATTCCGAAGATTATTTCGATTCAAATCCGTTCCAATTTATACTTTGGAAAATTCTGGTTATTTTAAAACAATCCAATTTATTTATTTTAAATATAAGTAAATTATTATTCTAGTTAATAACTAGTTCATTTCGATAAAAATATATTTTTATCTAAAACTAGAATTTTTCATCCAAAATCTTTCCAATCATTTATTATGATTTTACATAGTTTTTCCCTATTTTTAATAATTTTATTATCGCCCGTACAGTCAGTTTCCAATAACGACCACCGAACTTCATCCATAGCAACCTTTTTTGAAATTGATTTGGACATATCCCCAAATCCAACCATTAGATTTCAATCTCTTATATTTATTGGAATGCTCTTTTCGATACGAACCCAACGGTTTCGGTTTTATGAGAATCCGACAATCAGATCTCCCGTAATGTCCATTTGAAGTTAATGGTCGAAATTCGCGAACTACCGCTGCGCGGCGCGTTCTATTCAGGCCATTATAATATATATATATATATATATATATATATATATATATATATATACACATTATATTTCATCGATTTCCATTTAAAGTGAATTTTATGAATCGTTTTAAGTTCGTTTCAAAAACGATTTCCACATTCGTTTCAAATTCAAATCAAAATTGAATATTCCCTTATAAATTCGTTTTAAATTCATTTCAAAACGATTTCAATTCAAACCATTTCAATTCAATTTCAATTTGTTTCAAATTCATTTCAAATTGATTTCAGTTCTATTCGATTTCAATTCAATTTAAAATCATTTCAAAACGATTTCAATTTTATTTTCTAATTCATATCCAATTTGAATATTCCATATAATTTCAATATTAAAATGATAATATTTCCAAAATATCATATTTTGAAATCACTTTTCGATATTCATTATAAAATGAATAAAATCGACAGAAAATCCCGTTCATGTTAAAATGGCGTTTAACTACTTAACACGGCTTCACATTTCAATATTCACCGAATATTATATTAAAATATTCGTTAATTCTAAACTGGAATCAGACTCAATCAATTAGCATATAATTTTATTTATATGGATTTCAACATCACTTGTAAACAATAATAACGATAAATAATCATTAAAAATTTATACAACATCCAGAGTGCATTCTACGACTGTATAAGCATTAAAAAAATAACGCTTATACCGCCTGTCAACCCATCGATTGACATACCACTAATTATTGGGATCAGTGTATGTCAAATATTATCCCAATACCCGTGTGGGGGTTTAAAACAACAAATACTGTTTATTATTTGTGTAGTTGGGTGATGTGTAAAAATTATCGTCCCAATCAATATCAGATAAATAAGCGTACATAAGTAAACCATCCAGTTTGTAAATGAATATTTATTTCAATACATGACGATTTCACATAGTTCACATATATACAATAAAAATGATATTTTTATTATTCAAATATTTTATTCCATACATGAATATTTTATACAGTTCAATTCACAATAAAAATGATATTTTTATTGTTCATGTATTTTATACAGTCCATTTCACATCACAATCAATTTTCACAGTACAATCAACAAACAAGTTGTCCATGGTCTGTGGACGACGAGGAGCAGTTCATATATGCAGTTATAAAATAAATAACTGTACAGAAATAATTTTAGTGAGGAGTTCTCACAGTGGTATGTTCTCGAATCGTTAAAACGATTATTTTAATTGAATTAAACACTACGTTTATTTCCATCAAAATTCCTGACTACTTCTGAATTTGTTCCGGTCCATTCCATTTCGTAGTGCTAGACAAGAGGATTTCAAAGAACTTTGTTTTGCTGAATTCCGTTACTGTTTGATAAAGATATGACCTTTTACATGTTAATTACATAAGTTTATACAATAAAAATAATTAATTACATTAATTACTTGACTGAAGAATTTAATCCCATCGGCTTGCTCATCTATTCAGTAACCCATCGCTTCCCCATTTTGATAAAACGAACCCATTCATTCAAAATAAAACTGCCAGTCGCACCTCAACCCAAGCCGTCTGACCATGATCCGACACCACCTCCCGATAGCCGCCAGCATCCTCCTCAGACCGAGAACCTCGACCATCGCGCACCCCCCATCGCACCGTAAATCGAGCCTGAACGACGTGGCTACAGGCTGCAAATTAAAAGACTCCACAAGCCCATGATCGATCAAGTCCACACCAAATTCAAGCTCTCGAAAACCTCATCAAAATCCGTTCTACAAGATCATCTAACTAGCTATATTTTAAGAGAAATTAAGAAGAGAAGCAAGGAGCGTTTATAGCCTTTGATTAGGAGATAGTGGCGCAGAACTGATTATTAGGGTTTGGGCAACACATAAGGCTATTTATAATAATATATTTAAATAATATTTAATTTAATAATTGTCTAGCTTATATTTTTTTCATCCGAACTCCAAACTAAACCCAATGACTGTCGCCTCTAGCCAAATACCCCCATTCCGAACACAATGGGATATGTTCGTAGGCCAATTCGACTGTTACGATCGGTTTCCATTTAAATTAAAATATAAATTAGTATATATTCAATTTGAACGAACGTTTCATTTTACCGGGGCCACATACTAACTCTAAAAATTCCAAAAATCTTATATCTGGTTTCGTATTGACGATATGATCCTAACAAAACTAATTTCATCAAATTTGAAGACCATTTGAAAAATGGCCATATTATGGTCGATCCAAATTGACTAAAACTGTCAAAACACGTATAACTTCGCCACGCTCACATATTGATTCCAAAAATTATGAAAATTGGAATCTAGCAATAATTTGACAAACCGGATCTAACAAAAGTAGTTTCGTCGAAAACGGATGTTGTTTGCGAAACGGCTATTTTTATGGGCTATATGTTATCTAAAATATATATAAATTCCACAATGACTTTTCAGAATTTTCAACTGGACATAACTATTTATTCCCGCTAAGAAATCTGGATTTTTCACATCCGTTAGAAAGATATTTTCGAATAGATTCAAATATTTCTAGTTTCACTAAAATCCGGTTTACTTTGAATCCTGTACATTCAGTTGAAATTTGAAATCGAATTTTCAAATTACCGTGCCATTTCCAATTTATTTTATAATTAAATTAAATATTTATATTCTAATATCAATTAAAATAAGTATATACGTTCTAATTCTAATCAAAATAAATTTCTGGTCAATATTATTTAAAATAAATCATTTTAAATATTCAAAATTAGTTAAAATTGCCAAAATAAAAATTTTAAATTGTTTCTGATTTTCCGAGTGGTTACAATCTCCCCCACTTAACATCTTTTCGTTCTCGAAAAGGAACGAGCTGAAAGATATTTAATTAACCGACTCAACTTTCATTCTGGCATTTATTCTTCAACTTTTCAATTTCTATGAATTTTCAAATTCTTCAAAAATTTGGCTATCACCCTAAATTTTTGGAAAATTTCGCCATAACCTCCATTGTACGGAGAGGGATTTGGAAATTTATTGGGCCGCATAAGGCACCCAATAAATCCTAAAAAGCATACACATGTTTATAGTGATATATTCTGGTGTCCACAGGGGAGTGTGTATAGATCATAACTCCAGAGAATAAATTCTTGTCACCCTATAAACAGTTTTTGTGCCTTAGTGACTAGAGAGATGTGATTATTTTCAACTCCAGAACTGTGTGGATTTTTTTTATTAATCTGGCAATTTACCATTACATTTTATATATTCCATATCAGTCTTCTGTTCAACCGGAAATGTAGTCATCGCCATACAAGCCTCTCGCTTGTATGGTAAATCTTCAACCTCCTCATATAAGCTCCAAATGCTAATGTGGTATATGATAGAGTATGTTATCTTCACGCTGCATGCCATGTAGTGTAGTTCAAAATTAATTGTTACTATCCCATGGTGATGTTTATGTTTCACACAGAACAACCAGCACTCCGCATCCAATGGCATTCACAGGAGTTTATATAATAAATAAAATTGCACACCCAACTCATTAAGGCTTACCTATTTGTCGGGCATGCAAATAAATTCTTTACTCAACAGCTAATAGATTCTCCTATTCCTGTTCAACATATGTATATATATGCAAAACTAAGCTAGAAATAATATTTCTAGCGAACAAATATTTATTTCAACACATGAATATTTTTATTAGATGAACCAATACTCAAACATCACAGTCAGCAATCAATTTGTTGATTAGATTTTCAAATATATACATATTTTTTATATACTCAAAAATCATATTTCTGTGCTAAGTCACAAACAGTAAATTCTAGTTAAGTTTTGGTTCTCACACCAGTCAATTGGAAATTATATAGATATTCACTTTTGAAACTCGAACACAGATGCTGATGATGTTGAGAATATCATTAGAATCATCTCTGGGTGACTATAGTGTGATTCTATATCTACCCCGTATACTTGAGACTTCGTATACACGTCGACTAGTCAGACGTATATTCAAAATCTCCTCATACTAAATAGTCCAAGTCAATGTAAAATAAAATGGTCAAATACGTAAAATAAAGTTTAAATTTTCAAAACAAAGTTTGTTTTCATTTTTATTTTAAAAATATACTCTTAACACTCGTTCTAGGATACTACCGATCCCATCTCTAACGAGTCATTCTCATTTGATATTACAAATCCAATCTCTGATGAATTATTTTGTTTGGTTCTAATGTGTCTTGTTCTCAAGCTCTATAAACCAAAGCTCTGATACCAAATGTGGAGACCCAAACTTCCCCATAAAGTAAAGCGCGAATTGCTTCGGGAATAAGACATATCCGAACATAAACAGAAGAACATTTCATTGCCATTTACAACAATTCCATCAAAATACAAGAATATTCATAGTATGAATAAATATTACATAGAAAAATATCAGAGTTTAAAATACATTGCAGCGGAAATGAAATGTATAAATACAATTCATAGAGGAAAATAATACAAAACACAACTGAAAGAGATACACGGATATAGAGCTTTCTGAATATCATTCCAGCTGTAAACCAGGATCCTGTGAATATAAATCTGCAAACCAAAATTACTAGCTGCCCATGTGGAAAATAGGGGCACCCAGAGCTTAGGTTAAAACAATAAACTCCAAGTCAGTCACGTGACAGGTGTGAGAACAAAAAACAGTTACTTAAAACTTTACTTTAAAACAAGGCAAATCAAGGGACCCCGTCGCATAACACGGAACGGGTTTTCTCCCAAAAATACCAGTGCATAAAACAAACAGCGCAATGCTAAATAAAGAATAACGAAGCTATTATAAGACTCAGGTCCTAGCACACAATGCAACACAAGCCGAAGGATAGAGTTTTACCTTATAATAGCCAAACATGCTTGGTACGTTTTAAAACAAATCTTTTATTATTACTATAAGTGAAGAAATCAACTTCAAATATAAATGCATCAATCATAGACGGTATGAGCGCCCCATCCCACTATGTCGCCATATATAGTATACAATAAAAACCGAAAAATGTCGTATTTGGAAATTGTATTTCCATATTGGTGGTTACTGATTCAAAAGATCGATCACGTACTACAATTCTTAATGGCTTACGTCACAGGCATGCGAAAACGTCGTAATGCACATCTGCACTATCCAGAAAAACAAGTTACCGTGGCTTACATCGCAGGCATGCGGAAACACCGCTAACTCTATCCACCAGGGAATCGGGGGGTATGCCCTACCCCTCACCGCGGTCGACCGAATCCATGACAACCTATAGGGTTTCTATCCTCATCTCAAAAGCATACTGATCTAACCATTAGTTTACCACCATACCGGTTTGTGAGCTCGTGAATTAACGCTACACAAAACCATGTTATATTCAAGTTGTTCTTTGATCATCAACCACAAGACTCTGCTTTTCAATAGAAGCCTTGATCATTTGCTAATTAGGCATGCCACACAGGCAATTTACGCCATTCGACTGATGTCTATCAATATACAACCTCTGACCCCGTACGTCTCAGAGAAGAGTTAAGTTAGGGAATGCGTTCCCCTTCACTAGGAAGATGTATATTTAATAGAGATCAATCAGCATAGAATAAAATCCAATGTCAAACACACCATCCATTTCCAAATCCGTTCTACGTCTGAACGAAACTAGAGGCACCTTATTCCTCGTCCCGTATGTCCAATACAGGAGAGAGGCCCTCGCATATCCATACAATCGACAAGTACATCCGAACGGCTACCACTTTAGCCCCCTTCAAGGTAGCTACTCCGATCGTGACGATTAGTAGAACCCATCCATTCAATGTGAAAATCGTCGGTCTTGCACCGTCTTCAATCTCTTCTACTTATCGTCGAACCAGTTATTCAGAATGGATATAAACCCGGCCTTTCTGAATAACCCGCGTATCTTATAATCCAGTGCTATAACAACACATCATACGCCTCATTCCAATCTAGAATATTCTTTTATTCAAATATTCTTTTCCTTTGGGAAAGGTTCCTATTAATTTTACCAAAGATAAATTCTTTAAATTTATTCTTTAATCTTCCTTCGGACATCAAACCTTATTAAGGTTTTCCTAACTAGTCGGGATTAGCGAACTACACCGAAGTAATCATTTATTTTATTTCCCAATACCAACCTATTCATCCCATGGAGCAAAACTGGTAATGCTCCATATCTAACACCACGGTTTTATCGGTAATTAATTACCATTTCACGTTCAAATTTAATTAAGATTTAGCTATTGCCTGGAGTGAAACTAGTGGTACTCCATTTTCGATTATTTTCTTGAATTGATTATTTTAATTATCACATTCACTTTTTAATCTAATCAAAGATTTATTAAAACTCCATTTAGTTTTAATCTTCCCAAAAATCAATATTAATGGTTATTCAAAGCTAAGAAATTAGTCTTACCTTTAACTGGGTTAAAGAACCAATGTCATTTAAAACACATTTCACGATAAACCCAAAATCACATTCCATTCCATCAGTCTCTAACCGTAAATTAGTAAGAGAACAATTCCCTAAGTATTAATCCCGAAGGCCGAAACCAACATCAGATCAATACCCACGAAACCATTCAACTTAGCTAATCTCCAGTTAGTTTCTGATTTTCTTAAAACCAATGGGTTTAAGAACGGTATTTTTGAAGATACCATTCATGACAAACCCAAAATCTCATTCCATTCTATGGAATTTTCATGGAAAATAGATCATTATATAATCGATATCAATTTCCGTATCCAACTAATAATATAAATGGAATATCGACAAAGTCTTTTAAATTCCATATATATTAGCAGTCTTCCTCCACAGAAGCTCATTTCGATTATTATCAAATCGAATTCCATTCAATTCCAATTTAATATATTAAATTGGAAATCTTTGCTTTGGAAAATCCCATAAATCTTAATTAAAAGATTATAAATTCCAAATCATATTTTTCAACTTTAATTGGGTTAAAGAACAAGTGTTATTTAAAACACCGTTCACGATAAACCTAAAAACCCAATTCTTTTATTCCATTCCAATTAAATATTAACTAATTGGAAAACTTCACTAAATCTTAATTAAAAGATTTATTCTTTTCTCAACTGGGTTTAACAACAGTGTTAATGAAGAAAACATTCACGACAAACCCAAAATCCCATTCGATATCAAATACAAGGCTCTGAATAGAAAATATATCGGCTTATATTCAATATCAAATTCTAAAACCAACAAATATCGTATTGGAATAACGATATATATATATATATCTTCCAAATTCCTCCACAATATCCGCATAATCGCGGAACCAATATCGAAATATTCCAAAGATAATTTCGATTTAAATCCATTCCAATTTATACTTTGGGAAATTCTGGTTATTTTAAAACCATTTTCAAATCCAATTAATTTATTTTAAAATTAAATAAATTATTATTCTAGTTAATAACAAGTTTATTTCGATAAAAATATATTTTTATCTTTTCAAAACTGGAATTTTTCATCCAAAATCTTTCCAATCATTTATTATGATTTTACATAATTTTTCTGTAACACCCCGCGAATTCTATAACTGTGAAATTCACAAATTAAAGTATAATCAAATTCAAGTCAAAGAACTAAGGGAAACGGGATACGCCATTGCGTTCGTCTCGGAAAAATACGCGAAATAGAGTCCGAGTTTTCGAAAAACGGAGTCTGTATGAAGAAGATATAGCCTTCGGAAGTTTCTGAATTAAATTTAAAATTCAAACAGAATAAAACAATTAAAAATTCCGAAGTGGGGCCCAATGGGCCAGGGCGGAAAAAGTCCCGCCTGACGCACCAAGGTCGACTGGGCTGTCGACCTGGGCTAGCCATGTCGACAGGGCTGTCGACAGCCCTGTCGACAGGGGTGTCGACCTGGTCGAGAGCCAGGTCGAACCCAGCCCAACCTGGCTGGCCAGGTCTGTGTTTGGCCGATTTTCTGTGGTCTGCTTTGTCATTAGGGCTAGGTGGCAGGCTCTAATTGGTCTCTCTTTAGAATGAATGGCTACGATCAATCCAGGCAACATCGATGGCTCTAATCAGTTCATAACTCCTATAAAAATGACCCTAGACTCAACCCTAATCTATTCATTCAAAAATAAGAACAAAGCCGCCATGTTGCTGAGGAGCGTCTAGGAGTAGCCACCAAATTGGAGAGAAGATTAGGAGGCAAATTCTAAAGCATAAAGCAACTTAATCAAATCAAATCAACAAGGAATCGCATCTCCAAATCCCTAAATTAGAGAATTCGCCACAACGATTGTAAGTAGAGTATTATTTTGGTATGAACAAATAATTGTGTTGGTTTGTATACTTGATTTGTGGCGATAAAGTAATTCATATTTGTGCGTTGCTATCGATTTGGAATATTGTATACGTTTGGATATTCTCGAATTATGTTATTCATTATAAAAACTACATGTTTGCGGTAGTTTTATGCAAGTATGACGTTTGGATATTCACAAAATATGTAATTTATGTTGAAGCTACATGTATGTAGTTGTTTAATTGGAATTCATGCAAGTTTGGGGTTTTGCTACTATGCCATCATAATGTGTATTTTTATACAAACATCATTTTTGTGAAGTAATTAGAATAAGTTTGGGGTTATCATAATCCATATGAAACTATGTTGAAAAATTTGGTATCATGATCTATGTATTAAGCCATGCTTTTGTACTAGAAAACTTATTTCCAAACTTATGAATATGACTAGGCTATGATTGATATTTGGCATAATTGAAATCCATGTTAAGTCTATATTGTTTACAAGAATTATATGATGACATATGTGGTACATGGCTAGGTTAGATTCAAAAACCCCTTTTTGCAAGTTTGCATGACTAAAGTAAAAATCATGATTTCATGTTAGAAATATGTATGCCATGGTTATGTGAACAAATTTAACTATACTTTTGTATTAGCCACAAAAGTAATCCCCTTGGTAAACATGTAGTAATCTTATGAACATGATTTGCTTATGTTTGACATTATGCCTGAATAAAAATATTGGTTTATGTTGTAGTTAAGCCTATGTGTCGATAGTAATATTCTTAACTTAACTACAAGTTTACATGGTTTGATTCATGTCACTTATGCTTTTATGACCAAAGTATATGTTACTACTATGCAAGTATACCAGTTTCTATTTTGTAGTTCCAACGTCACATTGCAAGTTCATGCGCTCACAATCCCCTTTTTGTGTATGTAATCACGCTTTAAGCCTCCCCTCTTTCGCCTGGCTAAGTTGGGCTTAAAAAGGTTAAGCCCAACATATAAAAGAACGTAGTAAACGGGGGAAAATAACGTTGGGCCAAATTAATTAATAAATGAAAATATAAAGTAGAAGGGCCCAAATTCAAGTATGGGTTGGGCCCATGATTGGTGTAACCTTTACACCATTAACTTAATAATGGGCCGCAAATATTTACATATAAATAAAGAAGAAAGACAAAATATGTAAATGTAGAAAATACGATATGTTTAACCCGAGGTTGGATTGAGTTGTGATGTAAACCTGCCCGGAATCGCCCGGCTGTCCAGTAGTCACAACAATACCTATCCAATGTGAGAGGTTAAACATGGAGCCCAATAAGGACCCGAGGTTAGACTGAGTTGTGGCGTAAGACTGCCCGGAACCAACCAGCAACAGGCAGCCACAACAATACCTGTCTAATGTGAGAGGTCAAGGCTTTAATAAGACAATTAAGGCTGAGTCAGGACTGTTAGGATTAAGTAGACTAAAGACTTAATCAAAATGGAACATGCTAAACTAAACGGACTGGTGGGGTTAGGTTAGAAAACACTTAACCAACTTAGCATGTTGGCTAGAGATAGAAAACCTAGTAACGGGGAACCCTTTTCCGCAGTAACCCTATAAGGTGTATCATGATACCCTGAAACTGGGCAGGGTGGGGCACGATTACTGGGCTAATTGTAAGAGGTCAAATCGACGGCGGTGGTGTAGCAGTGTAGGTTCTAACGGGGTGCGGGCGTGCACACAATCCGGCGCAGAAAAATAAAGCACTGGGCACCAGTAGCATACCTGTGCATTCTAAGGTTGTGTCGGGCCGCTGCCATGGGACTTGATACTCCCCATGGTGGGACCAGCATAGGTAACTACAACATCGGGGGCCGTAAGACACATGTAACTATGCGAGTAGGAGCCGATCATCATTGAATGGATCACATCACCCTGATTATGGGATGTCAGTTGGGAACTAGTTTTATATGGGTTCAGAGATTAACATGGGGTACGATAGTATATTCGACCCTAGACAACTTAACTAAGTTTATAGTGCTTTCCCACTTCTTGATTATACTTATCATACCCAGTTCTTTATTCATAGACAAAATAGTCCTAGACTTACTCAGGCTTTATGTCTGACTCTACTTTTCTTTCGTCTTCTTTTCTGCCGTTTCCCCCCCAGGTCCACAGGGAGGGAACACTGCAGCTTGACCAGCCTTAACATCCAGCTTGAAGAGGAGAAATGTATTGCTTGGACCTTTTCGTTTTGAACTATGGCTTTGGACAACCACTTTGGGGCTTTTGCAGTTTATCTATGTTTTATTTATGCTTCTTTAAATAATGTAATCAAGACAGATTATGAAAGCGTTATGTTATGTTTTAGAAAAGATGTAAGACAATTATGGTGATGTTGTTGTAGCACGTATTTGCTTTTATGAAATAAAAGTTGTTGTTTGTTGATTTTCCGCTGTTTACAAATATGTGTTCTTATATCTGTCTTGTATATCTGTGACTTATACTTATAAACCTCCACCAAAATTAGGGCATTCCCTTTGAGAGTGACCCTAACGGAGGTGGGGTGTTTCACTTGGTATCAGAGCATATGTTTACTAGATAAGATAAAAAGTTTTGAAAAATTCATTTTCAAAAAGGAAATTTTAAACAAGCATTTTTAAAAGAAAAATATTATTTTATTCTAAAAGGCAAAGTCCACTCCCCAAAGCCATAGGTACTATCTCTTATCCTTCGTTTTGAATCTATCCTTTTTGTTTCAGCATGTCTGAAGATCTTAACTTACCGGAAGGGGTACCAATACCTGGTTGGTTTAGACGATTCTTAGAAGCAAGGGCCACTCAGCCAGGTCCTACCGTTCCTCCTCCCCCAGCTGCAGGAAATCATCCAGCTGCAGCAGCACCTCTTCCTCCACCTCCTCCTCGGGGAAACACATTTGCTAAGATATGTAAAGATTTTAAAGCTATGGGAGGAAAGGATTTCCATGGAACTGAGTCCTTCGTGGCAGCTAGGAATTGGCTGAAAGAAACTGAGGACCTATTCATCATCTTTGAGGTAGAGGATAGACAAAAAGTGCAATTGGCAGTGTGGCTATTGAAGGGCGAGGCTTCCTACTGGTGGGAAGTCACTAATGCTGAAAGACCGGTGGAGACATGGGAGGACTTTAGGGCAAGGTTTGAGACCAAATTTCTCTCAGATGCGGAAAGAAGTTTGCAGTTGGAAAAATTCTTATTTCTTAAGCAAGGAGACAAGACTGTCAGAGAATATGTGAATCAGTTCGATGAGCTGGCTAGGTTTGGGCTTGACCTAGTCAACACCCCGCACAAGAAGGCTCTCCGTTTCGTCAAAGGGTTAAATGAGCCATTACACAGTTTGGCCATGACCCATATACCCATGGGAGCCACGTATGAAAGACTGGTGCAAATGGCATTGCTGAACGAAGAGGATAAGGGCAAGAAGGAGACGAAGGCAGAAAACTCTCAAGGGAAGAAAGAGGGTTTGCAGCCTAAGAAGACAGACATTAAGAAAGGCGGGAAAGGCAACAAAGAGAAGAGGAAGTGTAATTTCTGTGGCAAAGTGGGGCACTTAGTAAAGGACTGCCGGAAAAAGAAGGCCAAGGAGAGTGGTGGGTGCTTTTCTTGTGGTGAGACGGGCCACAGGGCTAAGGACTGCCCAAAGAAACGAGGACAGGGGCAGAGGGCTGGATCCACCCCAGGGGCACAGGTTCATGTGCTGGAAGCGCCACCTTTGCAACAGCGAGGTACAAACACTTCTGTAGAAAGTGTAGTTTATCTTTATGATCACCCCGTTCGCACTTTATTTGATTCTGGCGCATCACACTCCTTTATCTCGTCTGCTTTAGTAGAATCTCTGCACCGAAAAACTAGTATGGTAGAGGACCCCTTAATTGTTTCAAACCCAATTGGGGGCCCAGCTCATTTGTCTATGATCTGTTTGGGATTGAAAATTTCTATTCTAAGTGTAGAATTTCAATGTAGTGCCTTTGTTTTGGGCTTTTCGGGGTATGGTTTGATTTTGGGTATGGATTGGCTATCCAGTAATGGGGCCATCCTTGATTATGAAAAAAGGGTTGTTAGGCTCCTAACCCAGCTCGGTAATACTTTGGAAATTTCTTGTAATCCCTCGTATGCGGTTATGCTTAGTTATCTTGAATCGCTAGATACCTCTGTTGAAAATTTGCAATCAGTTAGAGTGGTCCGGGAATATCCGGATGTCTTCGAAGAGGTGAAGGGCTTGCCTCCGAAGCGGGAAATAGACTTCCGCATATATCTTGTAGATAATGCAAAGCCCGTTGCGTTTCCCGTTAGACACATGGCTCCACGAGAAAGAAAAGAGCTCAGTAAACAGATTAAAGAGCTTCTAGAGAAGGGGTTCATTAGGAGGAGCATTTCAGAATGGGGCGCTCCGGTGGTGTTCGCTACAAAGGCGGATGGTTCACTCCGTCTATGTGTTGACTATAGGGAGCTCAACAAGCTAACGAAAAAGAATAGGCACCCTCTCCCTAGAATTGACGATTTATTTGACCAGCTTATAGGAGCGTCTGTTTTCTCCCAGCTCAATTTAGCAACCGGTTTTCATCAGCTAAGGGTGGCTGAAGATAGCATCGATAAAACGGCGTTTAGAACCCCAGACGGCTTCTTTGAATGGCTTGTCATGCCTTTCGGCTTGACAAATGCACCTGCTTACTTCGTGGACCTGATGAGTAGGGTATTTAGAGATTTCCTCAACAAATTCGTAGTCGTCTTCGTAGATGATATCCTTATCTTCTCAAAGAGTGAAGAGGAACATGCTCAGCACTTAAGGGCAATCATGGAAACTTTGCGAATCCATCAACTAAAAGCCAAATTCTCCAAATGCCACTTTTGGAGAGAAGAGGTGAGGTTCCTTGGGCACATAGTATCCAAACAAGGGTTAGCGGTGGACCCTGCTAAGGTAGTGGCGGTACAAGATTGGAAGACACCAAGGAATGCAACTGAGGTCCGAAGCTTTCTAGGACTAGCGGGTTTCTATCGAAAATTCATAAGGGATTTTGCGAAAATCTCAGCTCCGCTCACGAAATTGACCAAGAAGAATCTAGTGTTTAATTGGGACTTGGATTGCGAGTTTGCTTTCCAACGACTGAAAAGGGCTCTTACAACAGCCCCTGTTTTGACGCTGCCAGATGGGAGCAAGATGTTCACTGTTTATACGGATGCATGTGGGACAGGGCTAGGCGCCGTCTTAATGCAAGAAGGAAGGGTAGTAGCTTATGGCGGGAGGCAGTTGAAGGTACACGAAAAGAACTACCCAACCCACGATCTTGAGTTAGCCGCCATCGTCTTTGCACTCAAGTCTTGGCGACACTATCTCCTAGGTGAGAAGTTCGAACTTTACACTGACCATAAATCGTTGAAATATCTTTTCTCGCAGAAGGATCTTAACTTGAGGCAACAAAGATGGATGGAGTTTCTTGCCTCGTACGATTTCGAAATCTCCTACACTCCGGGCAAAGGCAACGTAGTGGCAGACGCGTTGAGCCGAAAGAAATTGACCCTAAGCCCGTTGTTTGTTGAAAGACAAAGCCTAGAGTTTATAGCCAGCTTCGACTTTAGGCCTTCCTCCGATTTTGTACCAGGCTTGCTAGCATCTCTCGAAGTGCGCCCAACTTTAGTGGATTCAGTAGGGACAGCACAACGCGAAGACCCTCAGCTTATGGAAATAGTTGATGGGCTAATTAGGGGTGAGACTTCAAGTCACCTCAACAGATACTCCATCGACGATAAGGGTTTGCTAAAGCGAGACGGAAGACTATGCGTCCCACAGACAAAAGATTTAGTAAAGAAGGTTCTCGAGGAAGCACATCACTCCAAGATGACGATACACCCAGGCGGAGATAAAATGTACAAAGATATAAAAAGGACTTTCTTCTGGAACGGCATGAAAAAGGAGGTGGCAGAATTCGTTTCTAAGTGCATGGTGTGCCAACAGGTTAAGGCGGAACAGAAAAAGCCTGGCGGACTGCTACATCCTCTAGAGGTCCCGCAGTGGAAGTGGGATAGCATCTCAATGGACTTCATCGATGGGCTGCCTAGGTCTAGGAGAGGCAACACTAGCATTTGGGTAATAGTGGATAGGCTTACTAAAAGCGCCCACTTTTTACCTGTCAAAGGTAAAAGAACTGCCTCATCCCTAGCATCACTTTACCTCAAGGAAATCGTACGACTCCATGGAATACCATCTAGTATTGTTAGTGACCGAGACCCCATCTTCACCAGTGAGTTTTGGCGGAGTCTGCAAGAAGCAGTGGGAACGCAGTTATGCTTGAGCACAGCTTATCATCCCCAAACCGACGGCCAAACAGAGAGAGTGAACAGAGTTTTGGAAGACCTTTTAAGGCTATGCGTCCTTGACTTCGGAGTGACATGGGAAGACCACCTTCCTTTAGTGGAATTTGCCTACAACAACAGCTATCAAGCAACCATCGGAATGGCGCCCTTCGAAGCTTTATATGGAAGACCGTGCCGATCGCCCACTTGTTGGTGGGAGTCTACTGATAAGCTCATACTTGGACCAGATATGATCCGAGAGACTTCAGAGAAAGTAGACTTAATACGAAGAAGGATGAAGACGGCCCAAGACAGACAAAAGTCCTATGCCGACAAGAGAAGGACCGACCTTGAATTTGAGGTTGGAGACAGAGTTTTTCTCAAGGTATCACCACTAAGAAACGTTGTTCGTTTTGGAACCACGGGAAAGCTAGCACCAAGATTCGTAGGGCCATTCCCTATCAGCGAGAAGATTGGGAAAATGGCCTATAGATTAGAGCTACCCGAGAAGTTGGCCGGAGTCCACAACGTTTTTCACGTTTCACATCTACGAAAATGTCTACATGAGTCTGCTGAAGTGGTAGAGCCAAATATCCTCGAAGAGGCCGAAGTGGAACGCGAAGCAACCATAAGAAAAGTTCCAACCCGCATATTAGGAACGGAAGTGAAGAAGCTACGCAACCGCGAAGTCAAGCTCGTCAAAGTTCAGTGGAGCGACGCCGAGGGAGACGCGACTTGGGAAACTGAAGCTAGAATACGCACTGCCTACCCTTTTCTTTTCGAGGGTACATCCTTGATCTTTCTTCTTCCTTAAGTTGCGCTTTTATCTATCTTTTTAGGTATATTTCCCCGACCTTATCTTTTAGGTAGAAACCCTTTGGATGAAAACATGTAATTGAAACATGTTATGGATGATGGTTGCAAGTGGTTGCTAGTGGTTGCTCGTGGTTGCATATACACACACAATCTAGGTTTTAGATCGGCTCAGTCACTTCATATTGCATATGCATATATGTTTGCATTCGTATATGGTTGAACTTTAATGTGTTGTCATATGGATGTTGCATTTGTATTGAATGATTGTGCACTCATGTAGAATCATGAATAGGAAAATTTGCATACATAATGGATTCATGGCACTTACATGATTCGCATTAAGGAGGTCAACTGAATCAGTAGACCGCCTGATTTTGCATTAGATAAGTTCATGTACACACACACTTCGCATATGATCATGAAGCATTAGAAGTCTTTTAAGGACAATGGATGCTCGTGGTTGATGGATGAATAGATGGATGATTGGATGTTAGGATATACATTCCTCCTAACTTGAAGATTTCGGGGACGAAATCCTTTTAAGTGGGGGAGAATGTAACACCCCGCGAATTCTATAACTGTGAAATTCACAAATTAAAGTATAATCAAACTCAAATCAAAGAACTAAGGGAAACGGGATACGCCATTGCGTTCGTCTCGGAAAAATACGCGAAATAGAGTCCGAGTTTTCGAAAAACGGAGTCCGTATGAAGAAGATATAGCCTTCGGAAGTTTCTGAATTAAATTTAAAATTCAAACAGAATAAAACAATTAAAAATTCCGAAGTGGGGCCCAATGGGCCAGGGCGGAAAAAGTCCCGCCTGACGCACCCAGGTCGACTGGGCTGTCGACCTGGGCTAGCCATGTCGACAGGGCTGTCGACAGCCCTGTCGACAGGGGTGTCGACCTGGTCGAGAGCCAGGTCGAACCCAGCCCAACCTGGCTGGCCAGGTCTGTGTTTGGCCGATTTTCTGTGGTCTGCTTTGTCATTAGGGCTAGGTGGCAGGCTCTAATTGGTCTCTCTTTAGAATGAATGGCTACGATCAATCCAGGCAACATCGATGGCTCTAATCAGTTCATAACTCCTATAAAAATGACCCTAGACTCAACCCTAATCTATTCATTCAAAAATAAGAACAAAGCCGCCATGTTGCTGAGGAGCGTCTAGGAGTAGCCACCAAATTGGAGAGAAGATTAGGAGGCAAATTCTAAAGCATAAAGCAACTTAATCAAATCAAATCAACAAGGAATCGCATCTCCAAATCCCTAAATTAGAGAATTCGCCACAATGATTGTAAGTAGAGTATTATTTTGGTATGAACAAATAATTGTGTTGGTTTGTATACTTGATTTGTGGTGATAAAGTAATTCATATTTGTGCGTTGCTATCGATTTGGAATATTGTATACGTTTGGATATTCTCGAATTATGTTATTCATTATAAAAACTACATGTTTGCGGTAGTTTTATGCAAGTATGACGTTTGGATATTTACAAAATATGTAATTTATGTTGAAGCTACATGTATGTAGTTGTTTAATTGGAATTCATGCAAGTTTGGAGTTTTGCTACTATGCCATCATAATGTGTATTTTTATACAAACATCATTTTTGTGAAGTAATTAGAATAAGTTTGGGGTTATCATAATCCATATGAAACTATGTTGAAAAATTTGGTATCATGATCTATGTATTAAGCCATGCTTTTGTACTAGAAAACTTATTTCCAAACTTATGAATATGACTAGGCTATGATTGATATTTGGCATAATTGAAATCCATGTTAAGTCTATATTGTTTACAAGAATTATATGATGACATATGTGGTACATGGCTAGGTTAGATTCAAAAACCCCTTTTTGCAAGTTTGCATGACTAAAGTAAAAATCATGATTTCATGTTAGAAATATGTATGCCATGGTTATGTGAACAAATTTAACTATACTTTTGTATTAGCCACAAAAGTAATCCCCTTGGTAAACATGTAGTAATCTTATGAACATGATTTGCTTATGTTTGACATTATGCCTGAATAAAAGTATAGGTTTATGTTGTAGTTAAGCCTATGTGTCGATAGTAATATTCTTAACTTAACTACAAGTTTACATGGTTTGATTCATGTCACTTATGCTTTTATGACCAAAGTATATGTTACTACTATGCAAGTATACCAGTTTCTATTTTGTAGTTCCAACGTCACATTGCAAGTTCATGCGCTCACAATCCCCTTTTTGTGTATGTAATCACGCTTTAAGCCTCCCCTCTTTCGCATGGCTAAGTTGGGCTTAAAAAGGTTAAGCCCAACATATAAACGAACGTAGTAAACGGGGGAAAATAACATTGGGCCAAATTAATTAATAAATGAAAATATAAAGTAGAAGGGCCCAAATTCAAGTATGGGTTGGGCCCATGATTGGTGTAACCTTTACACCATTAACTTAATAATGGGCCGCAAATATTTACATATAAATAAAAAAGAAAGACAAAATATGTAAATGTAGAAAATACGATATGTTTAACCCGAGGTTGGATTGAGTTATGATGTAAACCTGCCCGGAACCGCCCGGCTGTCCAGTAGTCACATCAATACCTATCCAATGTGAGAGGTTAAACATGGAGCCCAATAAGGACCCGAGGTTAGACTGAGTTGTGGCGTAAGACTGCCCGGAACCAACCGGCAACAGGCAGCCACAACAATACCTGTCTAATGTGAGAGGTCAAGGCTTTAATAAGACAATTAAGGCTGAGTCAGGACTGTTAGGATTAAGTAGACTAAAGACTTAATCAAAATGGAACATGCTAAACTAAACGGACTGGTGGGGTTAGGTTAGAAAACACTTAACCAACTTAGCATGTTGGCTAGAGATAGAAAACCTAGTAACGGGGAACCCTTTTCAGCAGTAACCTTATAAGGTGTATCATGATACCCTGAAACTAGGCAGGGTGGGGCACGATTACTGGGCTGATTGTAAGAGGTCAAATCGACGGCGGTGGTGTAGCAGTGTAGGTTCTAACGGGGTGCGGGCGTGCACACACTCCGGCGCAGAAAAATAAAGCACTGGGCACCAGTAGCATACCTGTGCATTCTAAGGTTGTGTCGGGCCGCTGCCATGGGACTTGATACTCCCCATGGTGGGACCAGCATAGGTAACTACAACATCGGGGGCCGTAAGACACATGTAACTATGCGAGTAGGAGCCGATCATCATTGAATGGATCACATCACCCTGATTATGGGATGTCAGTTGGGAACTAGTTTTATATGGGTTCAGAGATTAACATGGGGTACGATAGTATATTCGACCCTAGACAACTTAACTAAGTTTATAGTGCTTTCCCACTTCTTGATTATACTTATCATACCCAGTTCTTTATTCATAGACAAAATAGTCCTAGACTTACTCAGGCTTTATGTCTGACTCTACTTTTCTTTCGTCTTCTTTTCTGCCGTTTCCCCCCAGGTCCACAGGGAGGGAACACTGCAGCTTGACCAGCCTTAAGATCCAGCTTGAAGAGGAGAAATGTATTGCTTGGACCTTTTCGTTTTGAACTATGGCTTTGGACAACCACTTTGGGGCTTTTGCAGTTTATCTATGTTTTATTTATGCTTCTTTAAATAATGTAATCAAGACAGATTATGAAAGCGTTATGTTATGTTTTGGAAAAGATGTAAGACAATTATGGTGATGTTGTTGTAGCACGTATTTGCTTTTATGAAATAAAAGTTGTTGTTTGTTGATTTTCCGCTGTTTACAAATATGTGTTCTTATATTTGTCTTGTATATCTGTGACTTATACTTATAAACCTCCACCAAAATTAGGGCATTCCCTTTGAGAGTGACCCTAACAGAGGTGGGGTGTTTCATTTTCCCTATTTTTAATAATTTTATTACCGCCCGTACAGTCGGTTTCCAATAACGGCCACATAACTACATCCATAGCGACCTTTTCTGAAATTGATTTGGACATATCCCCATATCCAACCGTTCGATTTAAAATCTCTTGTATTCATTAGAAAGCCATTTACAATACGAAACTAACAAGCCCGGTTTTAGGAGAATCTGACGGTCGGATCTCCTGTAACGTCCATTCTAAGTTAGTGGTCGAAATTCACGAACTGCCGCTGCATGGTGCGTTCTATTCAGGCCATTATAATCTATATAGTATATATATATATATATATTATATTTCATCGATTTCCAATTAAAACGAATTTTATGAATCGTTTTAAATTCGTTTCAAAAGCAATTTCCACTTCCATTTCAAATTCTAATCAAAATTGAATATTCCCGTATAAATTCGTTTTAAATTCATTTCTAAACGATTTCAATTAAAATTGATTTCAATTCAACTTAAATTCGTTTCAAATTCATTTCAAATCAATTTCAGTTCTATTCGATTTCAATTCAATTTAAATTCATTTAAAATGATTTCAATTTATTTTTCAAATTCAAATCCAATTTGAATATTCCATATCATTTCAATATTAAAATGATAATATTTCCAAAATATCAGATTTTGAAATCACTTTTCGATATTCATTATAAAATGAATAAAATCGATAGTACATCTCGTTTGTGGTAAAATGGCGTTTAACTACTTAACATGGCTTCACATTTCAATATGCATTAAGTATTATTTTAAAATATTCGTTAATTCTGAACTGGAACCAGACTCAATCAATTACCATATAATTTTATTTATATGGATTTCAACATCACATGTATACAATAATAACGATAAACAATCATTAAAAATTCATACAACATCTAGAGTGCATTCTACAACCGTATAAGCATTAAAATAAATAAATAAGCTTATGCCACCTGTCAAACCATCGATTGATATACCACTAATTATTGGGATCAATTTATGTCAAATATTATCCCAATACCCATGTGGGGTTTTCAAACAACAAATATTGTTTATTATTTGTGCAGTTGGGCGAAGTGTAAAAATTATCGTCCCAATCAATATCAGATAAATAAGTTTACATAAACAAACCGTCCAATTTGTAAATGAATATTTATTTCAATACATGACTATTTCACACTGTTCATATATATACAATAAAAATGATATTTTTATTGTTTAAATATTTTATTCCATAGGTGAATTTTTTATACAGTTCATTTCACAATAAAAATGATATTTTATTATTCATATATTTTATACAGTCCATTTCACATCACAATCAATTTTCACAATACAATCAAACAAACAAGTCGTCCATGGTCTGTGGACGATGAGGAGCAGTTCATATATGCAGTTATAGAATAAATAACTGTACAGAAAAAAAATTAGTGAGGAGTTCTCACAGTGGTCGGTTCTGGAATCATTAAAACGATTATATTCAATTGAATTAAACATGGCGTTTATTTCAATCAAAATTCCTGATTACTTCTGAATTTGTTCCGATCCATTCCATTTCGTAGTGCTCGAGAAGAGGATTAAACGAACTTTGTTTTGCTGAGTTTCGTTACTGTTAGACAAAGATATGACCTTTTACACATTAATTACATAAGTTTATACACTAAAAATAATTAATTACATTAATTACTTGATTAAGGAATTTAATCCCATCGGCTTCCTCATCTATTCAGTAACCCGTCGCTTCCCTCTTTTGATAAAATGAACCCATCCATTTAAAAGAAAACCACCAGTCGCACCTCAACTTAAGCCGTCTGACCATGATCCGACAACACCACCCGATAGCCGCCAGCGTCCTCCTCTAGCGCCGAGAACCCTGACCATCGCGCACCCCCCGTCGCACCATAAATCGAGACTGAACGATGTGGCTACAGGCTACAAATTCGAAGACTCCACAAGCCCATAAGCGATCAAGGCCACACCAAAATGAAGCTCTCGAAAACCTCATCAAAATCCATTCTACAAGCATCATCTAACTAGATATATTTTAAGAGAAATTAAGAGGAGAAGCAAGGAGCGTTTATGGCCTTTGATTAGGAGATAGCGGCACAGAACTGATTATTAGGGTTTGGGCAACACCTAAGGCTATTTATAATAATATATTTAAATAATATTTAATTTAATAATTTTCTAGCTTATATATTTTTTATCTGAACTCCAAACTAAACCCAACGACAGTCGCCCCTAGCCAAACACCCCCATTCTGAACACAATGGGATATGTTTTGTTGGCCAATTCGACTGTTACGATTAGTTTCCATTTAAATCAAAATATAAATCAATATATATTCAATTTGAATGCACATTTCATTTCACTGGGGCCACATACTGAATCTAAAAATTCCAAAAAAATTATATCTGGTTTCGTATTGACGATACAGTTCTAACAAAACTAATTTCGTCAAATTTGAAGACCGTTTGAAAAATGGCCATTTTCTGGTTGATCCAAATTGACTAAAACTGTCAAAACACGTTTAACTTCGCTATGCTCACATATTGATTCCAAAAATTATGAAAATTGGAATCTAGCAATAATTTGACATCCCAAATCCAAAAAAGTGGATTCGTCGAAAACGGAGGCCATTTGTGAAATGTCTATTTTTAAGGGCTATATATTATATAAAAAATATATAAATTCCACAGCGAATTTTCTGAATTTTCAAAAGGACATAACTTTTTATTCCCGCTATTAAATCTGGATTTTTCTCATCTGTTAGAAAGATATTTTCGAACAGATTCAAATATTTCTTGTTTCACTAAAATCCAGTGTATTTTGAATCATGTACATTCAATTGAAATTTGGAATCGAATTTTCAAACTACCGTGCCATTTCCAATTTATTTTATAATTAAAATAAATATTTATATTCTAACGTTGATTCAAATAAGTATATACGTTCTAATTCTATTCAAAATAAATTTCTGGTCGTTATTATTAAAAATAAATCAATTTAAATATTCAAAATTCATTAAAATTGCCAAAATAAATTTTTTTAAATTGGTTCTGATTTTCCGGGTTGTTACAACAATTCGTTAATGAACCACAATGCATGCAATTCAGCCAACAATTATTTTAACTACTTAAAAATAATTATAAATATAAATTCTAAGTAAGATTTACTAGCCTTCCTTTTTATTTGTCGAATACCTGGTTAATTTCCATATCTCGCGACTACGCATCTATTCGTCTTAAAGGAATTCATCTATCACATATGATAATCTAATTTTTATTTACTAATTAAGCGATCATTAAATTAAACTAACTAATAAAATAATTAAATAATTTATTCTATGTATATTAAAATTTCATAAAAACTTATACCTTATTGCTATCACAAATACTCGACTAATTTTCAATGCAAATCCCCGACCTGTGCCAATAAACTGCCAATTGCCTATACCGGCATTCCATCGAACACTTCAAAGTCAATCGTGCCCTTTCTTTTTCTTCCACCTACAGTGACTGACATATCTCTAAAATGTTCTGTCGAGCTTCCTTAACAAAAGCTATCGATAAATGCTAATGCATGCTCTTATCCTCCCACTGCCGAAGCTCCATGCTTGTAACCCAACGAACGTGCTGCCAAAAACCACCACTATTTGCAAACAGTTCCTCACCACAACTTGATAACAACCCAGACACACCTCCTCAAACTAAACGTACCCAATTCCTTTACCATTTCGTAAACCATCGAATTTCCTACTATTAAACCTTTTACTGCTACTACTTCATTCTCAATGACTCCATCTCTGTTCACAGACCCAACATAGCACCGCAATCACTGATGAACTCTCTTCTTCACACTACACCTCCTTAGCATCATTGTTTCAACTTGAACATCCTCCCAAATTTGCAACTGCGCTCTCGTAGTACAGGTATCGAACATGATTTTCACCTGTTGAGCTCGAAATTGGACTCAACACCAAAGGTGTATCAAAACACTTCACCAAATTGGTATGGAAGAACAAAGTGAGGCCACAATCGTAATCATCCAAAAAGCCTGAAAGTAATAACACGGAGTTTTTACAGTGGTTCGATCCAATGAGGATCAATGTCCACTCTCAGAATAGATTCCATTATCAATATGTTGGTTACAAGATTAACTTTACTCTTACAACAAATTGGTCACTCTCTCACTTATAGATTTTGTTCGGATTCCCCAAGAATCTTCACTTGATTTTGAAGAATAAGTGTTTAGAATCGCTTGTAATAGTTGTAGGAAAGTTTCACCAGCACATCGTGGTCCAAAAGCTCTCCCCCCAAAAAAAGGAACGTGGGTGGTATTTATTGGTGGAGTTTAGACCAAGTGGCAATTATGTAAATACAATGCTTTCATTTTAGGTCGTAGGTGGGTTAGAAGGAACGTTACATGGTCCAAAGCAAGGATGGACGTGCTAAACAAGGCGGAGCAACCCAACTCGTTCAAGCTGAAGGTGGTGCGAGCTAAAGGACGCGAAGCGGGCTAGGCTATGGCGTCCTGAGCTTGGACAAAGTGAAGAGACCCAAGCATGCTTAGAAAGGGCTAAACCAGAATGATGTAGGTTGGGCTTCAATGAAACGGGCTAGAACCTTTAGCGAGCTGGTGATCCAAGAAGCCGGCGAGTTAGCATCTGAGTGGACCAAGATCCCACGACGACTTAAGATGCTCAAACGAGCCAAAGCTTCACGAACACCACATATTATCTGAACGATCTAAGATGCCACAACGACCTAGAGCACTCATGTGAGTTATGGAGCTCATCGAGTTAGAGAGGACATGATGACCGAAAGGGCCTAATGACCTTAAGTCATAAGTCAACCACAACATTTGCCTCTCGAAGTTCATTATTAAAAATAATACGGGCATCGAATTAGGTGAGATTAGCATGTAATTTAAGATTTTAAGTCGTTCGAACCTTCAGATCGCGCGAGTCCCTAAAATATTTTATTCCTGGGTCGTCCACCTTGTTAGGTCGTGATATGGTCTTTAGTCATCACAGACTCTGGGTCGCATATTGATAAGTGTCCATTGGCACCTTGTAATTAGATCGCTGTAGGGCCTTGCGAACCTAGCTTATTTGTTTAACCCCGGTTTTATCTCCTATTCAAGTCATCGTTCTCTTAAAACCCTAACTTAAGCTAAAAACCCTCATCAATGGCGGCCAATATTAATTAAATCCACTGATTCACATCATCATCAAAGCAATTGAAGTCCAAATAATCCCTTAGTCTAAATAAAGTTCGAAGCTCCTCACCACCAAGAACCAAGTGTTATTAAAGGCTTTTAATTACTGTGTATATATATACATTTTAAGTTGAACTTGATGTTCTTAGATTTTGTGAGATTATTGTTTGGTACAATTTTAATTGTGCATTTGATGCCAATGTTGATGAATTTAGTGACCTTGAGCTTGCCTGTTTGCGATGTTTTTTAGCTTAACTTTCATGTACAAATTATCACAATTTGGTCGTGGCTCTAACTGCTAAGAATCATGTACCCTAGAATAATAATCTTGCTCAATTCCGTAGTTCATTAACGTCCTTAATTTGCAATATCATGTTCGCCGTTCTATTCAAAATTGAAGTGCGCCTGCTGATTGTATGTCTTAGGTCATTGTTTTGTAATGGCTCGTGTTGAATTAGGTCATCGCAATCACTTACAGGTTTTAGACCATAACCCTACTCCAGGTCATTGTAATGGTTCAAGCTCTAGGTCGTCATTTCAGTCCTAAACTTTGGGTCGCCAAACCCATGAAGCCTCGGGCTGTTTACGACCTAAAAAAACTTGAAGTAGAAAGACTTTATAAGGAACTAGACTATTATAGTGGCCTAAAGCTTCTTGGTTGTATATAATGACCTGAAGTTCGATACCATACGGAAAACCCAAAATTTTAAGGCTGGTAGGAACGATCTGAAAAATCTTGAATATGCTGTTATCCGGTTTGATATTCACTTCAACATTGCTATTTGCACAGGATGTCTTAAAGAACTAAAGGGACCTCTAGTGAGGATGCAACTCACAAGCACCGTAGTTTGGAAAAACTTCCGGTGTCAAAAATTGAGACTGCCCCTATTTCCCCAGTTTGGCCAAGCTAGAAGCCATCGTAGACAAGCCTAGTTATGCTTCCAAACCCCACACCTCTAAACTTGTTGTTCGCTTTGAAGGCTAGTGTCTTCAAGGAGTGAACTTTGATCAGTTTGACTTGGATATATATCCGTCTGACAAGCGAATAGTCCCCGAAGATTTGGACGTTGTAAAGAGTCATTCGCTGACGCAACTTGACGCTATTAGGACTTGGATGGAAAAGCGCCTTGAGGAAATTGGTCAATATTACGCGTGCAAATTAGGAGCCTGGAACACCTTTGCTTGCGAGCTTTAGAGGCTGAACAAGGAGAACATTGAACTCATCACCACTTTGGAGAAGGACAAGGCCACGTTTATTCAGGCTCTTAGGTCTCAGGTTGAGACCATTGCTGAATTATCAAGTCCTTGTAGCAAGGCAGAGATGACTGGTACTTCTCCTCCCGCTTAAGGTGGGGAATGATCTATTGATAAAGGAAGTTGTTCTCTTGTCTGTATTTTGCTATTTATCTTTTATGTGCTCATGCTATAGACTGGTTGTATATGCGAGTGTCAGTCCTCGCTTAACGCACTTATGATATTTTGTGTCCAATGTCTTGGTATTGGACTTGTGATGTGGTGATGAAACTGTATTTTGCTTGATGCACTTCAAGCCTTTATGCTAAGATAAAAAACTATTTGTTGTGACGATCTTTGATTTTGAATTTGTTCGTCTCGTGCTTCTTGTGCTGCATTTCAGACAAACCCTTACATGATTTTGGACTAATACTCGTTATCAATTGTCCATGTTGACAATGGATTAGTTAGAGAAGAAAAATAATGAACTTTGACTTGTGTTGACTAAAGTGCTAGCCTAGGACCATCTTATTTGACGATTCAAAACTCATCAAATATTGTTTGCATAGTCGTTGTATTCTCATTTGAATTTGTGTTAACGCTTAAAGTTGACCTGTCAACATAGGATGACTGTAGGTCCTGAACGTTATCACTCTAATGACTCATATGAGTGCGTTCGACACTTTACGTATCTGGAATTCCAGATGCTATGTAAGTGGATTTTTTCATTTTTTACATCTGACATTTCAGATGCTACGTGAATAGTTCGACACTTTTCACATCTGAGATTTCAAATGCTACGTAAGCGGATTTTTTTCATTCTTCACATCTGACATTTCAGACGCTACGTGAATAGTTCGACACTTTTCACATCTGAGATTTCAGATGCTACATAAGTGGATTTTTTTCATTCTTCACATCCGACATTTCAGACGCTACGCGAATAGTTCGACACTTTTCATATCTGAGATTTCAAATGCTCCGTAGGTGGATTTTTTTCATTCTTCACATTTGACATTTCAGATGCTACGCGAATAATTCGACACTTTTCACATCTGAGATTTCAAATGCTACGTAAGTGGATTTTCATTCTTCACATCTGACATTTCAGATGCTATGCGAATAGTTCGACACTGTTCACATCTGAGATTTCAAATGCTACGTAAGTGGATTTTTTCATTCTTCACATCTGACATTTCAGATGCTACGCGAATAGTTCGACACTTTTCACATTTGAGATTTCAGATGCTACGTAAGTGGATTTTTTCATTCTCCACATCTAACATTTCAGATGCTACGCGAATAGTTCAACACTTTTCACATCTGAGACTTCAGATGCTATATAAGCGGATTTTTTTTTATTCTTCACATCTGACATTTCAGATGCTACGCGAATAGTTCGACACTTTTCACATCTGAGATTCCAAAAGCTACATAAGTAGATTTTTTGACTGTTTTAACGCATTGCGGGGTGGCTATCAGTCCCTTTACCATATGCTTGACTTAGCAAGTTATTCTGTTTTAGGAACTGAAGCTCCGGACCTCTCACTTAGGGAGATGCCCCATTGATAAAAGTTTCACCTTTTACATCTATTTGTCGTGGTGCCTTCTCACTGTTTAAATCTTTGCGACTTTCCCATTCACTTTTCAAGAGGTGTTTTCCCATATTATTTTTTTGCATTCGCGGGTGTTAGGAAGTCACAGCATTCATCCCTTGAACCAGCATTGTCGGTGTCGTTATGATACTGGAGCTAGAGCTCGACAGTTGAATTGCAGCATGAAATCAACTTTTATGAAAGTTTCGATTTGACATATGACTTCGCAAATGAGGAACTCATTCAAACATATATTCTCTTAGTCGCAGAGCTTATGTTCGGTGTATCACCTACAGATTATTACAAACAGTTTTACAATAAGTTTTGAATATAACAGATAGTAAAATGCGAAGCAACGCATGAACTGAAGCAAGAAGAAGAGCATAAAGTAAGGATATAGCAATGTTGGTTGCTTATCCCAAGACACCCAAGTTGGAGCATCTGCAATAGTTATTAGTTGATAATAAGTCTTGGATTGGCTTAAACAGAAGCTATGTTTCTTGGACAATACTGATCACTCAATTCCCCTGGCCCTTGATGAATTGCAGAAGGATTCAAAGCCTGCAGATTCTTTACATATAGTTTCAACCTATTTCTCCTGATTAATTCCTCAATGAGGTTTTTCAGGTGTCGGCACTCGGTAGTGTTGTGACTAGGTTGGTTGTGAAATCTGCTGAAATTTCCCAAATTTGCCGCTTTGCTGCTTATCCTCATTGGGTTTGGCTCCGCATACTCCTCAGAATTCTCGGTTTCCAGATAGATGTTTTCGGGAGTGTCATTCAAAAGTGTCAGTTCTGACGAATTGAAAAGGCGAGACTTCTTAGTAGCCTTGTTGTCGTTTCCGCAACTGATTCGCTTCTGCCCTTGAATACTATTTTTGTTGGATTGCATAGCTGCACTTTTAGGAGCTTTAGAAGTGGATTGCCGTCAATGATCTGTAGGGGAACAAGATTGTTGGCTATCCTCATGTACTCCACTGCTTTTTTATAGAATTTTTAAGCGTAGTCGGCTCTTTCATCTTTATCCATCTCCTGAATTCGCTCGTTTTGTCTCTAGCATCAAGTAGAGCCATGAAAACTATGCATGGCTCTGGATTCCTCACTTCAGATAAGGCAATGTTGAATTGACTAAGGAAGGCTTTAACAGTTTCTCCTGACTTCTGTTTCATGGCTGAGAAAGTTATAGCGTCCTTGGCTTTGGTAGAATATAAGCGGGACTGCTCTTTGAACTTTTTGGTTAGATCGTAGAACCGATCGATAGATTTAGAAGGTAGTTTCATGAACCAAATGATGTAGCTCCCTCTAGGTAGAGAGGGAAATATGTGCAGCTGATCTCATCTGTTGCCTTAACCGCACTCATATGCCACTCATATTTGAACAAAAAGTAGTTCGGGTCAACGAGGCCGTTATACGAAGGCAGAGTTGGTGGATTGAACTTCTTCAGGCATTCTGCTTCATGGATTCTCTCGGTGAATGGTGTCTTATCGGGAGAGAAGTCCCATTCCATTTCATCGTCTTTGCTTACTTGATTCTTTTTCATGGCTTGTTCTATCATATCCGAGATGTACTCTTTGGTGCTAAGACACTCTGTGAAACTGATCTCTTTGCCAAATGTTTGTCTAGGAACACGGTCTCGACTAGTGATGTAACAACCCAGATTTTCCGAACAATTTATTTTAAATATTTAATATTGTTTAGATATTGAGTTTATAATATAAATGAATTTTTATATTCCGTTATCGAGTAAATAATCGAAATATGATTTATTTCGAATATAAATAATAATCGGAATACGAGAATTTGAAATAATTCAATTTGAGATTAAAACAAAGTCAAAACAATTCAAATAAGTAATGTAAATTCTGTTTCAATATAAACAATAATAATAAATAATTTATTATCAAAGGATTAACGATTTATGAATTTAAATTATATTATATTAATTTAATATGGTATATACGTTCAAATTAAATTTCAGAATTTATATGCAGTTCAATTCAAAATGACGTTATAACATTGAAATGTCGGTCGGTACGTTGAAATAATGGTTCGTGTGTGAACCCTGAGATATTTTTATGGATAAGATCAAAATCGAATCATTAATCAAATCAGAATCTATTTAAATAAAAATAAAGATCTCTTTATATCAAATCGTATTAATTATAAAATCAAATAAAATCAAATTAAAACATTTTTAATATCAAATCAAAATCTATTTAGTTTGTTTCAAAATCTTAAGGACAATTTAGCCGACCTGCTACTACCTATTTTCATCTATAAATAACGCTACCATCCCTTTAATTTCTTCGCATTTTCATTCCTTAGGAAACAGAAGTTCTCAAAACAGAAATCAAATTTCCTCTGCCCTCTTTCTATTTTGTTTCCCAGTCATAGGAAAATATATGTTGAATTCCTTTTCTCCTCTTTCCATTTTTAGTTCAGTTCGTTTAGTCAATGGAAAAACTGCTCTCGCCTTCCTCTTTCCAATTCGAACCATCTCAAAATCAAAATCATTGATAATAAGAAAAAGAGGCTGATTCCCTTTATTCGAAATTGAAATAAGAATCTGAATCCTCCTCAGTTCCAAATCACGTTGCCTAAAATCCAATCGAATTCAACAGGAGTTGTTCGAGTTCTTCAGTAGTTGGCCTAGGGTTTCACATCACCTCGATCGAGGTTTGTGCGCAACCTCGTGTCTACAGGAACTGGGAGGGGATTTTGACCTGTTCAACACAACAATGAACGGAAGTCGGGGTGGTGGAAGTCGCGAATCGTAGACTGGGAAATGACGACGACTGTTGGTATCAAGATTGATGCCGAGGTACTAGTTAGAGGGGCTCCGGTCCACCGTCATGAAGCACGATATCTACTGCAGTAAAGTTAAAATACAAGTCGCGATTTTGGTAAATGGTCCAAGGTATACTTGAAGGGTCAGTTACGAGGTGTTTAAGGAGAGGAGCAGTCAGCGTCGCGAAGGGGGAAGAGGTGTTGGGTTCTATCTGTATAGATTGCGGTTTCCGGCATGGTCTGATGGAGATGATGTTCAGATTTGTTTTAATGGAGGGGTTTTTTACAGCGAGGAATGATGGGATTTCAAGTCATGACAATGGTGGTTGGTGGGACTGGCCTGATGGAAGCAGTGGACTGAGATGGCCATCGTTGAAGTCAAGAATGAAGTAGTAGTGATCATTTGGTGGAGATTACGGAGCTGAGGTTGTCGGTAGTATCATTTGTTGAGTTAAATGGTCGACATCGGTAAATGGAAATCGTTGCAATGAGGTATACATTTTACAAATTTAAAATGTATAAGATATTCATTTACTTAGTTAGTAGTTAGTTAAATTAATAATAACTTAATCGATTTATGAAAATAGATTTGAACGAGATGGTCAGGTTCAATTCGTATCATCGTCAGCAAAGCAATGAAATCCAGATTGGAATAAATTATGATATAAAAATCAGGGTGAGTAAATCTCACTCATATTTTTATTTAGAATTATTTTATTCATTAAAATAATTGCTTGTTGGTTGTTTGGATGCGTTGAAATTTTATTATGGCAATATTGTAAATATATTAGTTATCTAGGATTGGTGTTTGGGGTTATATAATATATATATATATATATATATATATATATATTGGTGATTGGATAGTTCTTGCAGTGCCATTAGCGGATGCCCGCAGTATCATTAGCGGATGACCCTATACGCCCCACGCTATGATAGTGGATGACCTTATATACTGCGATATCCTGCCTCGAAGCAGGATGGGTATTATTTATGTTGGCTAACGTCTGTGGATGCAGGAAAACAGGTTGGAGGGATCAAACTGGATTCCTCAAAAATAATATTATTTGTTTGTTTTCATATATATTATCACATATGATGTGTTGATTGATAAATGAGTAGTTTGATTGTTTAAATATCACTGGGGCCAAAATGTTGATATATATACATATCAGGGAAAAGGATATTTGAAATTTCAAGGGAAAATTCTATTTATCTAAAATATAATTTGAATTTAAATTGGACTGTAAATATATTAACTTGTTTGAATACATAAAACACGTAGTGAATTTATAAACATTGTTTATAAATTAATAATACGAGATTTGAAGTGAAATTATAAACAGTGTTTATAAATGAAGCATAAAAATTATCATTGGATAATTTGTATATTTAAATTCAAATATGAATTTAAAAATAGAAATGGGAAAATCGTTTTAAAGAAATAAACGATGGAATTTATTCTAATGTTCAGAATATAAATTGAACTAAAATAAATCCGTAAGGATTTATGATTTGAATTCAATTAATTCGAATTTATTTAAATGGAAGTTAAATTGAATATGAAAATAAATTGGGTGTTATATATATATAATTTATTATAAATAGAAATTTCTAAAATGAGATTTTGGTTTTAAATAGTTTTCGAAATGAACTTTTTTAAATATAAAACAAGGAAATTTATAAAATGGTGTTTATAAATATAATGACTTAATTATCAAGAGATAATTTGAATATTTAAATTAGAATATGAATTTAAAAATAGAATTTGAAATTATTCGAAAGGGAACAATGGTTTTTATTCCGCAATTCGGAATATCAATGGGATGGAGTTTGAAATAGAAATTTGAAAAGGGAACTTGTTTAAATATATGAAACAAGGAAGTCAACTTATAAATAGTGTTATAAATTTGGTGAAATAAATTATCATTGGATAATTTAGATGTTTTAATTCAAGAAAGAATTTTAAAAGTGAAATTGGAAAACGTGTTGAAAATAGAATAATTGATTATATTCCGGGATTTAGAATATAAACTGAATTGAGAAAATCCAAAGGAGTTATAATTGGAATTTGATTATATCAAATTTTATAATTTATTTATAAAAGGAATTGTGATTTAAAATAACAAATCGAGTATAAATAAATGTATAACCGAATAAGGAAAAATCAGCAATTATAGATAATCAGAATTGTTGAGTTGAATTGGGAAAATTGGTTAGAAATATATTAAAAATATATTAGAATGGAGTTGAATTTATTTTAAACGAAGTTTAAAAGTTTACATATATAAATATAATTAAAACGAACTTGCCGCAGCGTGTTAGCTCGTAAATTGGTGTTTCGAACTTCAGTTAAGTATACAGGACTCAATTTAAGTCAGAATTCTTTGAAACAAGAATCGTCAGGACCGTTGGAATAAAAGTTTTCTAATAAAAGAGAAAAAACTGGATTTCTCGAACAGATTTTGCATTATGTCAAAATCAAATTTTCAGAAAAACAGCGCCAGAACCATTATAAAACCATAACGGTTTATTTAAATAAATAAAAGCATTTTAAATAAAATAAAATCCGAATTGCCATTAGAAAAATCCAGACGGGAAGATATAAAATAAATATGAACTCCAGTGAAGTAAGTGAAATGATTTCTGAAACAAAAATCAGATTTTTTTGTTATTAAATGTATTTGATTAGTTTGAAGAATAAATAGTTAATCGAGATTTGAATCGAAAATTGGGCGTTGGATAAGGGAAAGAGATTTGATAATTTTTATTTGAAATCGAAAAGGAAACTTGAGTTGGAAATGAAATTCGACTTGTTTATAGGAGAACTAAAATATGTACGAACATGATATGTTCAAATAAAAGTGAAATGGGCAAATTAGCTAATTAAAGAATAGATTAGCAAATTGAATTAAAATGACCGGATTGAGTTGGGAAAAATCGGAAAATAGGTGAACATAGATTAAACAGGTTTGGAATGAAGTATATGAAGATTATAATTTGTGTGCCCGACAAAAAGGTACACGTTTAAATTCCATATGAGATTTTATGCGCCGAATCGGCAAGCCCCTTGGCTTTTCGATTTTCTTTTTGAATGGAAAGGGCCTAGAGAGGCGAGTTGAGGTTTGAACTTTTTGCCGGTTCAAAGGAGGTTATGGCGATTTTTTCCAAAAATTTAAGAAGTTAGAATATTTTTTAAGAAAATTTGATAGTTAGAAATCAATGTATCGATATACATAGAATTTGATAAGGAAACGAAATTAAAAACAGAATATTGTAAACAAAAAGGAAATATATAAACTAGATTTGTTAACAATAGAAAGAGAACCATATACATGTTTTTAAAATAAATAATTAGTTTTTATGATGTTGATTATTTGAGATAAGTGGTCTTGGCTTTTTTTGAAGTTAAGGATGTTTTCTGTCAAGGTCTGAGAGGTAATTATACACCAACTTGTTTGATTTCATTTTAACCAATAAATAGCAGGATCCAGTCTCGAAGATAATTGTTTGAGTAATATTAGTTAAATGCAATATTTTAGGTTATTGTAACAATGTTTTATATAACATTCATTTAACCCAAATAAGTGGAATTTTGGAAATATAATATTTCCTGAGTGTAGAAATGAATGGTTGTGGAAGAGATAAATAATTGGAATGTTTCCAATTATAAGTGAAGGATATTTTCTAAGTACAAAAAATAAAAGAAGCCGATATATGGAAATGTTTTCCAAATAGCGAAAAGGCCAAGATGATAATTGGAAATATTTGTTTAACAACTATTGATAAGGGAATGGAAAGGGTGATTTAATTAATGAAATATTAATTAAGAGATCCAATGATTTGTTTCATGCTTTGAATGAATGTTTGTTTATTTTTCTTCGATAGTTAACTAACCGACCATCGAAGTATTTTCCAACATCGTTGTCAATATGGAGAGACCGATTGGATTTTTATCCGAGAACCACTCCGTATTGGCAATAGCGTTGTGAATCATTTTATATGAAGATAATCGAAGATGGAGTAAAGTGCAAGGGCTTTTTCTATTAATGGAAATTGTGCCTTTGGTTTCGTTCAATCCCAGAACGAACGTAAATGGATGAATGTCTGACAGAGTATTTCCAATGATCGCATATGTTGGTCTGTATAGATATATATGGTGGCGGAGAATTTATTCTCTTGGCACAATATCCAGAATATATTTGTGCAAATCAATTAGTGATTAACAAATCTAACGATTTGGCATTCAAAGTGATTGTGCTATCAATGAATTATGAGAAATCGTAGCCTCAGGCCTCAACAACCGGGAAATGACAAAAATCGGGCAGGCAGCATGGCTTTGTGGGTCGCTCCTATTAGGGTGTATAATCACCTATCTAAAGAAATTCCTTTTACTTCTTTAACCTATCGATGCTGTCCCTTTTCGGGAAACGGTTGCTGATCCCAACCGTTGGTGATATACATTTGATACACTCAAGCGAAATGAGTGGCCGGTCATGTGTGGGCCGGGTTGCAAGATGTTCTTGTTGAACCCATTGAATTCCTCCCTAGAGATACACTATCGGAAGGTGGTTCCATACCTTGTCATGTTGGAAATCCAATCTCCAATAAGCGCCATGCGGTTTTTGATTTTATACTATATATGGAGCGTGAGATGCAAGCGTTCCATTAGATTCTATTTATTTGATGTAGACATTATTATGATATCACTGGATTTGATATCAAAGATATTTTGGGATATCGTAAGATAAAAACCATCCGTGTTTATGTGTGGATCAGTCTTACGATTATCATTTCTTTCGAAAGGATTTCTAAAGTTAAACAAATGGTTGGAGTTTACTCACACTAGTCCCATGACTGACCCAGAGTTTATTTTGTTTGTTAAACTCTTGGGTACCCAAATTTGTACGGGCAGTCAAGTAGTCGGGATTTTTCAGATTTACTTGGAAGAGCTGGTAGCAGGAGGCTTCACCAGTTTGCTTTAGACTATCGTATTTCCGCTGGGTACTATGTTATATTTGGAAATAGGTGTTTATAACTGTTCCAGGAATAACTGTTGTACTCTGATAATGGTATGTATATAAAATTACTGATTTGTAGTTCAGAAGTTATGTTATATAACACATTTTTTTCGTCTGTGAGATTTGTCTTCTTTGTTTTCTTCTATTCTAAAATTTTTTCTTTCTATTTCTCATCCTCTAATTTCTTTCTAATAATGATTTGTATTTCTGTGCAATTTGGGTTGGACGTGTGGTGTTATTAGTTAACTCAGATAGTACGGATTTGCGGGCCGTTACAAGTGAGCTTATGTGCTTTGCCTTCTTGTCGAAGGGATGCCCCTACGATAGGGTTAGTGACCTTTCGAACATTCACCTCGGAATGATCCTTAGCTTTTGATCTCAATTCTTTGATGTTAGCTTCATCTCTATCACCTGCCCCATCATAATCATCTTCCCTATTGTTGTTGCAGTTATGATCGGGAGCGAGCGATTTATCATTTCCTTTGAGATCTACATGCGCCTTCGGAGGAACTGGATTTGATCGAGTGTTAAGGATGGTGTTAAGTTTCTCCATCATCGTCTTAGTAGAGGCATCCATTCGGTTGTTGACGTTGGCAATAGCGACATTTAATTCATTTCTGGTCACACCGGCTCCATTTTCTGAATTTTCACCAATTTCGAAGCAGTTTGCGAATGTTGGTTCTTTAGTAGCAATATTATCGGCTTCTACCACGGTTTTTCTAGTGGTCTTCTTAGATTTGTCCATAACTTTGAAGAAGGATGCAACTTAGAAACTCAACGGCGAGGCATTTTACCTTGTGAAAGTGTGAGAGGTGGTAGGAGATGTGACAAGGCCCCATGGTGGGAGCCAAATGTTGAGCTCGAAATTGGATTCAACACCAAAGGTGTATCAGAAAACTTCACCAAATTGGTAAGGAAGAACAAAGTGAGGCCACAATCATAATCATCCAAAAAGCATGAAAGTAATAACACAGAGTTTTTATAGTGGTTCGATCCAATGAGGATCTACGTCCACTTTCATAAGAGATTCCATTATCAATATGTTGGCTACAAAATTAACTTCACTCTTACAAAAAATTGGTCACTCACTCAATTATAGATTTTATTTGGATTCCCCAAGAATCTTCACCTGATTTTGAAGAACAAGTGTTTAGAATCGCTTGGAATAGTTATAGGAAAGTTTCAACAGCATTTCGTGGTCCAAAAGCTCTCCCCCCCTAAATGAAGGAATGTGGGGGGTATTTATAGGAGGGGTTCAGACCAAGTGACAATTATGTAAATACTATGCTCTCATTTTAGGTCGTAGGCGGGCTAGAAGGTAATGTTACACATCCAAAGCAAGGCGGGACGTGCTAAACAAGGCGGAGCAACCCAACTTGTTCTAGCTGAAGGTGGTGCGATCTAAAGGACGTGGAGCGGACTAGGCTGTGGCGTCGCGAGCTTGGACAAAGTGGAGCGGCCCAAGCATGCTTAGAACGGGCTAAACCAGAATGATGTAGGTTGGGCCTCAACGAAACGGGCTAAAATCTTTAGCGAGCTGGCGATCCAAGAACCCTGTGAGCTAGCATTTGAGTGGACTAAGATCCCCCGATGACTTAAGATGCTCAAACGAGCCAAACCTTCATAAAGACCACATATTATCTAAATGATCTAAGATGCCACAACGACCTAGAGACTCATGTGATTTAAGGAGCTCATCGAGTTAGAGATGACATGATGACCCAGAGAGCCTAACAACCTTAAATCATAAGTCAACCAAAACATGTTCATTATTTTCTAGAACATATTTTATGGGTTAACATCACCTAATCCAACCAAACTTTGCAAACATGCGTCTTCGGCCTTCCCAATCGCCACCACACCCTCGATTCTTTTTCCGACCACCTCTACCTTGAACTGGGATGAACACTAGTTCACTATGGATCTTCAAACTACCGTCAAGCTACATCGCACTAGTTGTTTCCAAAACGAAGAACAAAGGCTTTATTTTGATTTTGAATTTTGATTTTTAAATTACTTAGGAGTAGCCATATTTCTAATTTGTTGAAGAATCGATTTTTATTGCTATGAACAAGATGATATTGGAAATAGGGGTAGCGATCGTTTTATTTGTAGCTCTGAAACTTTCGATTTTGACTATGAATACAGGAAGGAAACAATATGCGGATTTATAAAAGAAGAAAATAGAGAGAGGGCAACTTCTATTTTCTCTAAGGAATGAAAATAAGGAGGAAAGTTATTGCGTATAAATAGAAGAAGAGGAAGGAACAAACCATGTTTTTAAATTAAATGCTTGTCTCCTAACGTGCAAGCATGTTAAATTTGATCTGATTTTTATTTAGTACGATTTGGTTTTTGATATTATCTATTCAATTTTATAATAATATATTTCGCGGTAACAAACTCCAATCGAGACGCAACAATTGACGTTCCTAGGGTTGTACCAATATTCTGAATAAATTGGTATAGATTTCGATGCCTAATTCGATCGTATGGAAAAGATACAATATAATCGACGATTTAAATTAAACTTAATTTAATTATTTCTAATTGTTTTCTAACTATACAATCAAACAATAAATCCTAACATTACCAAATTTGAAATATGATGATAATACATTATTTCGGATCTGAAGGAACTGGTATCGTTAAATTCTAAGACTATTTAAAAATTAGCTATTTTTATGTATTAAATTCAATTGATTAAAATATAAATCGATTTCAAAACAATTAAATTTATCGATAATAAATACTTATTACCGTTCTAATTCGATATAGAATTTATATTAATTGGTAGAATCATTTTGATTCGGTTTTAACTCTAAAGTCAATTATTTCGTTTTCCGTATTACGATAATTTGATATTAAGTAGATAACTTCACAATAAAAAATCAATTTATATTTCTCATTCAACATTTAAAACAATTTAAATATTTAATATTAAACAGTAAAAAATTAGGAAGTTACATTTTGGTTTTGACCAAATGGGATACATTTGTGTATTAGACAATGTTGGACACATTCTACTCACCAGGACTTGTTGTTTTAACTCGCTCCTCATGAAAAATCTCAGGTTTAGCATAGGAAGACAGGTCTTAGTTGGTTTTCCGTTTGATTTTCCGTTCTCGTTCTCTCATGCTTGACATCCATGTTGTGACAATCTCTAAGGTAGTCGCTCCTATAGTCGGTATTTGTCGTCTTATTATGTTTCTATTGTGAGTTAGTTTTATTTTTACTGATTATGCTCATGCTCATTATGTGTAGGTACTAAATATATATTCTTCATGCTTGAATGGGGTTGTTTTTTGTTTTTTGTCGAAATTCGGTCTCGAAAAAATGTGGGGTGTTACATTTGCTATCAAAGCTTAGGTTTCTATAATCATAGGAATTAATAAGTTAGGATTTGTGAGAGAACATATTCAAAATTCTTTTCTATTTTCTTTTGTCTTTCTTACTCGACTTTACAATATTTCAAAAATGAGGTAGTCGAGGGCCTATTTACCTAAGATAGGCTTCAAACAACTAGGAGTTAGAAATGTTTGAGTTCGAGTATTTAGCCAACCCCGATTTACCCCCACAATGTGTTTGGCAGTTCTTTGTTTGGAAGAGCATGAGGGAAACATGTGGTAAATTCCATGGATTTGATCATGATGACTACACGAAAAGCTAGCTAAACCGAGATAGCCTCGTTTTCGTGTTCCTGGCTTTGTTGGGAGTTCTGATCATTGACCTATTCTTGGTCTTAAACTAGATGTAGATGGTCCTCCCATGATTCCTCGAAGTCCAATACACAAGCTCTTAAGAGATCTTCCAAAACTCGGTTAACCTTTTCGGTTTGACCGTCAGTTTGGGGATGACAAGTCGTACTTAAACACGGCTCAGTTTCCAAAGTCTCTTGCAAAATCTTCCAAAATCCACTCATGAATAATGGATTTCGGTCACTCACTGTGCTCTTCGGAATACCATGGAATTGAACTATCCATTTTATATAAAGCTCAGCCAACTTCGATGTTGTCCTAGTCGATTTGACAGGAATAAACCTTGTACTTTTGGTTAAACAATCCATTATGACCCAAATTCCATCGTTTCTTGCCATGTTCTAGGTAGTCTATCGATAAAATCCATCGATATCTGCTCCTACTTCCACGTAGGAACTTCCAATGGCTGAAGCAATCCACTCGGCTTCATCTGTTCAGCTTTCACCAAGTGACACTTCATGCACTTGGAAATAAATTTCCAAACATCCGGCTTCATCGCTTCCTAGTAGTAATCTCTCATCATGTTCTGATACTTTTATTACCATTAAGATGAATCAACAACTTTGAGTGATGACATTCCCTCAGAACCTCATCTCTCAATTCGACGATAATAGGAATAACCAGTCGTCCTTTCTTTCGAAGACAATCATCTCGATCGACCTCGAACTCTTTATCCTCCTATTCCAACTTCAAGATAATCTCGATAAGCTTTGCATCATACTTTTAGCTTCAACCAATCCTTTCAATAAGAGTAAGTCTTATCGATAAGGTTGACAACATATCAGGTTCAAACTCACACTAAGGCCTGAAATCAAATACTGTCGAGTACACGTGGTGCTTCTATTCCGGAAACATCGCTTCAAAACTTGCGTGTCTTCAACTCAACGCATCTGCAACTGCGTTACCTTTACCAAGAGTACAGGCTATACCAAAATAATATGATGCCAGAAACTCTAACCACCGTTGCTGCCGAAGATTCAAATCCTTTTAGGAGAAAAGATACATTAACGGCCTGTGATCCATAATATACTCGAATTGAACTTCCAGCAGGTAATGTCTCCACATCTTCAGAGAAATACAATCGCTGCCAACTTCAAATCATGTAACGGATAATTCTTCTCATGCAGCTTCAGCTGTCAATTAGCATAGGCCGCAACCCTATCCTTTTGCATTAGTACTGCTCCAAGCCCAGTAACACATGCATCTGTGTATACCACCATCTCTTCATTCCCACCCGGAATGGTCAAAAAAGGACCACTCATCTGTCTCTCTTTCAGAATTCCAAAATCTTTCTCACACTTTGCATCCCCTATTAACACCTGATTCTTCTTCATCAATCCTGTTAATGGCGTATCTATCTTGGAGAAATCCTTTATAAAATGTTGATTATATCCCGCCAACCCAAGGAAACTCCAAACATCTGTCTCACTCTTAAGTCTATCGTAGTCCTAGATTGCTACAAATTTAGCGGTGTCAACCACTATTCCATTTCTAGAAAAAACATGGCCTAAGAACCTCACTTCGCCCTTCTAGAAGAACACTTTGAAAACTTAACTCTCAGCTGATGCTTTCGCAATATTTCCATAACAACTTTCAAGTGCGTCTCGTGCTCTTCCTCATTCCTGGAGAAAACCACAATATCATCCACGAACACAAGCACGAACTTGTTCAACTAATCTCTGAAAACTCAATTCATAGGATCCACGAAATACGTTGGCGTGTTAGTCAACTCGAATGGCATCACCAACTATTCAAAGAAACTGGATGGTGTCCTAAATGTTATCTTCGACACACTATCCTTTACCACCCTCAACTAGTGGAATCCCGTCACCAAATCCATTTGAGAAAATACGTTGGCGTCATGAAGCTGATCGAACAAGTCGTTTATCCTCGGCAGTAGATACTTGTTCTTCTTGTTCACATTGTTCAGCTCACGATAGTCCACACACAATCTCAAAGATCCGTCATCCTTTGTTGCAAACACAACTGGCGCACCCCATTCGGATACACTTCTTCGAATGAATCCTTTTCCCAGAAGGTCACATACTTGCACCTCAAACTCTCATTGTTCCTTAGGCGTCATCCACCTAAGAGGCATAATGATAGGTCTAGCACCCTCGACCAAATCGATTCTGATCTCAATCTCACGATGTGGTGGAATCCCTTTGACCTTATCAAAGACATTGTCGAACTCACTTGTGATCGACACCGATGACAAGTCTTCACGTGGAATCACAAGCGAATATAAATAGCTCAGGACGACACCATCTTCGAGGTTACATCGAATCATAACTTCTCTCACTTCCACATTCCCGACCGTCACCTCCAGCTTCTCGCAATCCACTTTTGCCGCATACCTCTTGATCTAGTCCATACTCAAAATAATTCCAAACCCAGTAAAGATCAAAACAAAGTCACACATAAAGGAAAAACCATGACTCCACAACAATAGACCATGACATATCATACACAAGTTGGACGAACACCCAACTGGATTAGTCACAATAAAAGGTCTATCATAAATCTCGGGTTCCAAACCCAAGCGGCACACAAGCTCATTACAAATGAAAGAATGAGATGCTCCAATATCAAATAACACACGAACTGAAATTCCCATGACAGAAATAATACCTTGAACGATGACACTCTTCCCCTTTCCTCCGTCGTAGGAGCCCATGAAGACGATGGCACAACTTCTAAAGCATACGCCTTCACAATCCGCTTTCCTTTGGCTGGTTTTGAACAGTCCTTCTTGAGATGCCCAGGCTGGCCACAGTTGTGACACTTCCTTTCAACCTTCAGATTCTTGCAATCCTTGGAAAAAATGGCCTTTCTGTTGGCATTTAAAGCAAGTCACTTCTCCTTCATTCTTTTTCTAACCATCCTTCCCTTTCTGTTGTTGCTACTTGCTATTTTTGTTATTACCCCGGTTGTGGTTTCGGTTCTTCCTTAGCTGCAACAATAGTCTCCTCCTTGGGAAATAAACTCTCATGCCTTAGAGCTTTCTTAATGATCTTCTCCTAGTGCCATCTTGATGATCAACTAGTTGATTCCCAAGGCATTTGTCCAAGTCTATGAAAAACTTCTCATTCTTCTGATAAGGAGTATCGACATATGAACGAGCATTCTTCGACAAAGCTTCAAAGTCAGAAACATACTCTAGCGTTGGTCGGCCCTTTTTCTTAAGCCCAATAAACCTCTTAAACATAATAGACTTCTGAACGGTAGAGATAAACCTCGTCTCAAACTTGACATGGAATTGCTCCCATGAAATCTAATCTTCTGGAGTCTCTAGAGTAATAAAGTTCCACCAATCCATAGCACTGTCCTGTAGCTGTCTCGATGCAAGCTTCCTCTTAGTCGCATCATCAATTCCCAAGTCTCCAAAGATCTGAATGCAAGTATCAAGCCACCCTTGAATCTCTATTAGCTCCGTCCCTTTAATCTGCTTCCCTCCTAGAGCGGTGAAGTCTTCACACAGCTTTGCGAAGTCCACGGCTCTAGGAACCTAAATTTGAACTCCTACATCTACAGCGGTTGTCTCCTGAGCGGGTACCCTCCTCATGATCTTTGCCACCATGGCCTCGAATATAGTTGGGTAGTCTGGTATACCGCCATTACCCCTTACAGGAGTTGTCTGCTCTCTAGCAGCATGTCTCAATGGTCGATGACTCAATCTAAATCTATAATATAGAATGATCAGTCCATGCAGAGGCGGAGGCATGTCTGGGCTGGGGTGGGCACGTGCCCCTCCCAGCAAATTATAAAAGGAAAAAAAACAAGTTTATACGAAATCGCTTTCGGGGAAAAAACGAGAAAACCCTAAGCAGCCACAGGCCACACAGACTCCAGCTTCCTCTTGATCATTATTCCTTCAAAATTAATTCCTAGTACTTGCACTCTCTCTACAGCAGTTTCTCACCGATACCCCCTAAATTGGTACACATTTCTAGGTTTTATTTTAATCATTTCATTGTTCGCTAGTTTACTTTAGTTTGTTTTCTATGATTTTTTTATTGTAGTTTAGCGGATCGAATTGTACTTAACTTTCGATTTCTCAAGTTCTATTATGCGAGGAATTGGATTATTTTTGGCTCGTGCTATACTTTTTAACCAACTGAAATTGATTTTCCTTTTATTAATTTGTGATTATCTTGGTCAAAGTTGTTACTGATAGAAAATGTAAAAGTATGTATTAAAGTTCGCACACAAGCTTTTATTTTGGATCTAACAGCAAGATGGGATATAGATTCATCTCTATATTAAGATTGATTGTTCAGTCCTTTAGCAAGATGGCAAAAAGAAAATTTTGGGGGCAACTGCCCCCGAACCCCCCTCGATTATTATTTTGCCCCTTCCATGATGAATTCCTGGCTACGCCACTGAGTCCATGTACGAGAAAACTGCAAATGGAGTTCAAGCACTACTATACTATACACCTATATATAGTATACATCCATCAGAAATCTACAAATATATCTCTCATACATAATTACGTCCTCAAACTTTGGTTAAAATCGATGACCAGAGCTCAGATACCAAATGTGACGATCGCCCATAACCCTTGCACCAAACAAGACGAATAATTCATAGAATACGTGCCGAGAAGCTGTGGATGATCATCAATGCATCACCCTATAATTTTAACAACACTATAATGATAAGCTAACGAATACTTAATTAAATATTTGGAATTAAGTAAAATGGACTGCGTCATTGCGTTCGTCTCGGAACTTTGCTTAAGATAGACTAGAGTTTGCATAAAACGGGAATCGTATGAAGAAGCTATTAGGCCCAAAAGTTTATATACATATAATCCATTTATATATATATATATTCCACAAAATCAAAATCAAATGCAGGGAAAAACAGGGGGAAATCGGCACGTTAGGGGTCGACCCTAGCCCAAGGGGTGTCGACCCATGCCGACCCCCCCCCCCCCCGAGATCTGGGCAGAATTCAGTTTCTGAACATGGACTCGTTTCTTAACCATATTCGTTGGCCCTAGGCTATAAATAGGACCTCATTATCATTGTTTTTATTGACCAAAAATAATGGAGACAACGAGGTGCTTCCCCAAATTAGTTTGATCTAGCATATACTTCTTCAACAATAACTTATACGTATACAAGGATCTGTGCTACAACATCTACAATCAATCTTCTGTTCTTTAGATCCAATCACAATGAGTTTATGTTGCTTATAGATATAAACACCTAAAATGTAATCTTGACATGTTTATAATTTTGGATCTAAGCCTATGCCTGGTAATAACTTGAATCATAACAGATCTTCCATAACTTGTATGCTTGATCTATTGATTAGTGCCTATAAGCCTATTCATGATATCCTTATTCTGTTAGTTTGCCTAATCATGTCACCTTATGCCTATTATGTTAGTTTGCCTAATTATATCATCATATGCCAGTTTTATTTAGTATCCCTGTTCTTGTTCTCTTCTCTCCCTTTTTCCCTTTTTGTTTTATGGTCAGGCTACCTTCGAGTCTACGCTTATCGCTAAAATATACGAACACACGAAATTGGGAACGATTAGGAATGAATAATTTGTGGCATAATTCATATTGTAAACATGATTGGGAAATTTGGGTGTAATTTGTACCTTGAGTCAGAACTTGGGATTTGGGGGGAATAATCTATATCTTGATCTAAACCTTAATCTGGGCATAACTCGTAGATCAGACGAAAATTGGGGGCATAATGAACATGGAAATTGGTTAGTAATGAAAATTCATGGATTTATAGTAACTATAAACTATATCTGCTCTTCTAGCTCTACCTTTGTCTTCGAAAAAACCAAAATTTCAATATTAATGGCGATTCATGTCTGCCCGCTCTTCTATCTCTTCCTTTGTCTTCGATCCCTCATCATTTCGTCCTTTTCCACCACCAAAGCCTTCTACTCCACCCAATCCACCTCCTCCTTTTCCATTTACCTCTTCTCATGGTACCGAATCTGAAGCTAATCGATCTGGATTTGATCATAATCATGGTATTTCGAATCCAGACAAGCTGGCGAATCATCCTTCAAATTGGATTATGCTTCACTGTTTCACTCTTTGCCTAGGAACGATGGACATTACAAGCCTATTCATTTCGAAATTATCAAGGATGGATCTATGAAGGAACTACCGGATCTGGTTAAAGAAGAGGGACTCAAATACTGGGGCAAACATCTAGTAGGATTCTTCTTAAATGGTACGCTTCCTTATAATGCAGTGGTCAATTTTCTAAAATTGTGTAGGAAATTATTGGGGAATTTTAGCGTCAAATCTGATGGTTTCAATTTTTACTTCCAATTCTCAAATGATCTTAATAGAGTAAAGATCCTTCAGTTAGATCCAATTTTCATCAGAGGTCGCATGTTTATCATCTCTCAACGGGATCCTACTATTGGATATTTTCAAAAACAGATCAAAAAAGTTCCTATCTAGATTCAATTTTCTATGATTCCGCTAATTCTCGGACTTTGGTAGGTATAAATTGTCTAGCGTGTCATGTTGGCAGACTAATTTGCTTTGACTACAGCATAGAGAAACTCTAGCGTTTCAGGTATGCTAAGGCATTAGTAGAGATTAATCGTGATATAGAATTGCCTGATTACATTGAGTTGCCTGAATTGAATGACTGTCCCTATGTGAAACTCTCATACGAATGGAAGCCTAACATTTGTGTCATTTGTAAAAGCTTTGGTCATCGTACTATTAGCTGTGAATAAGGAAGTGTAGATAATGATTTTGTTGAAATGGAATATGGTGGTTACTATGTAGAAAATAAAGTGGATAATAATATGAATAACAAATAAGCTAGAAGTAATTACTATACTGATAAGGAAGAAAAGGGTTGGACCAAAGTAGTATCTAAGAAGAAGATGATTTGGATGAGGAAGAATGTTGTAGATAAAGAGGCGGTTGTGAATGATGTTAATGAAGAGGATAATGCAAGCGAGGATAAAAATTCTGCTGGTATGGATACTAGTTCTAAGTTGATGAATACACAGGTAGCAGATGGCATCAACACTAGTTATAAAAACAAGGTGATTGAGAATGATGTTAATGAAGAGGATAATGCATTGCAAGGATAATAATTCTGCTGGTATGGATACTAGTTCTAAGGGGACGAATACACAAGTAGCACATGGCACTATCACTAGTGATAAAAATAAGGTAAGTCATTAAGTCAACGAAAATCAAGTTTATGTTGGTGGTGATAAGGATCCAGGCGGTGACTTTGGTTTAAAGACTTTATTCAATGAAAATGCAGCTGTTGTATGGGGTCTTAATGGCAAGGTTTAATCTGGTTAAAGCACGGTAGATTCTTATTCAAAAGTTACTAGCTCTAAACTTTCTGGAATTTCATCTGCTTCTCCTTATTCCAAGTTATATCCTCCTCCGCATGTAATCTTACCTCATGCTTGTAAGTCTATCTCGGCTTCAACCCCAGTATCAGGTGTTGGGTTAACCTTTCCTATTATTAATTCTTCTATGTTATCTTCTGCAATTCCTACTAGTTCAATTCTGTCATCTAAAAAAATTAACAAATTAAAAGAAAATTTTTGGGATGATTTAGACGATGGAATGGACTATAGTACGGAGGATGTAATGCCATCGAATAGTAATAAAGCTAATAGGAGGAACACTAGGAGAAATCCAGTCTAATATGTTTATGTTGGAATTGTTTGGCGGTTGAGAAGTTTTCTTTGTATGATCACTGATTTCGGTTTGGTCTTGTTGCATTGGGATTTCTAGCCGGAATGGTGGTTAAGCTACTAGGTATTATGTCATGTGGATAGTATTTTCTTTGAGTAAATTGATGATAGTATCTGAATGCAGCATCAGATGAGATATGATACGTTTGTGTTAGCTGTTTAGTTGGTTAGGAGATGAATATGTGGATGTTCTCTTTTAGTATTGGTTCTTAAGGCAATGGTGATTACTTGATGATAATTAATATGCTGGTTTGGTACTAATTCAAAGATGCCGAGTGCACATGTAACATATGGCTTGGTGAATTCTTGTGGCAGTTTGTAGTTAGTGATCAGTGCAAAATGTACATGTTATATAGTGACGTTAGCGGTTGTAATGTGTTTTGTATACTACTGTTATTTTATACTGTAATTCTTTGTTAGTAATAAAAACTTTTGCGCTTGCTTTTCAAAAAAAAGAAACTGTAATTGCGCTTAGACACGAGGTTAAATTACACTTGTGGTAGAATCGTGCTCGGAACCGCCAGGCATATCCAGCGTCCACAAGTGGTAAATCAAATGTGAGGGGTCTAAGTGCATAAATGTACACATGTGGTGCTAAGACACGAGGTTAAGTCCGACTTGTGGAAGAAGTATGCCCAGACCCAATAGGCGTATTCTGCATCCACAAGTGGCAGACTTAATGTGAGAGGTCTAGCGCATTAATAAACATAAATGAATGAATGGCAACGAACTTGTAATACTTAACCTGTTTGAATCCATAAGGATTACATGAACCTGTTAACTAGAGTAGGGGTTAAGTAAACTTGCTTGAATCAGTGGGAGGGTTAAGTTAATCTTGTTAAACGTGTGGGGACGGGTCATACATATTGTAACACCCCGAATTTCGGCTAATGCTAAAATTCACTAATTGCAGAATAAATAATCTCAGATGTGAGAATTGGGGGAAACGGGCTGCGTCATTGCGTTCGTCTCGGAAAAATATGCGAAATAGAGTCTGAGTTTTCGAAAATCGGAGTCCGTATGAAGAAGATATGGACGAACGAAGTTAGGCAGAAAAACCGAAAACAAGCCAGAATGCACTGGCGCACTTGTGAAGTGCGCCAACACAAAAATGCACTGGCGCACTTGTGAAGTGCGCCAACACATTTTTACACTGGCGCACTTGGGAAGTGCGCCCGTGTCGAGCCAGAAACCTGCACAGCTTTCTGGTTTGACCCTGGCTGGCCTGGTGCACCATTTTAGGGTTTGGTTGTGTTTTGGGCTATTCTCTAGAAGCTTCCGGGATCTGATGGACCTAATCTAATTTAGGGTTAATCTAATGGCCTAAAACACTTGCCTAATCCTATAAATAAGACCCTAAGCTAGCCCTAAATGATCATAATCCTATCTCCTAACTAAACTATGCCAAAATTTTCTATGATCATGGCCTCCACTCAAAGCCCTAGCCTCCATCCTCTTATAAAACTATTTCTATGAAGGCTTTCATGTTCATACAAGCATCTTTGAGTTGTATGAGTGATCATTAGCTTGCATTCATCATCAAGTTGCAAGCTTTATGTTCAAGGCTAGAGTTTTTGAGTGATTTGTGGCAAGGGTTTGCTTATTGGAGTTTAGTGGTGAGTTTCTATAGACTTAACAATCAATTGTTAAATTGATTATGATAGGATATGATAAGATATGGCTATGTTTGTGGAATCAATGTGTTTATGCAAGTTTAGTATAGTGTATGTTGTGTGCTATATGCAAGTTTAATGCTATGTTTTATGATGCAAAACACTATGTTGAACATTGATTCATATGTAACATGTTATGCAAGCTATATGGGAGATTATATGCAAGTCTATATGTAACATGATATGCAAGTTATGTATTTGGTTTTATGCATGCTAAGTATTTGATTTTATGCATGCTATGTATGTGGTTTTATGCATGCTAAGTATTTGGTTTTATGCATGCTAAGTGTTTGGTTTTATGCAAGTTATGATACAAGCTCATATGAAAGTTATGATGCAAGTTCATATGCAAGTTTGTCTCTTTTTATGACATGCATAATATATGCAAGTTTGTCTCTAAGTATGGCATGTTATGCAAGTTCATATGCAAGTTATGATGCAAGTTCATATGCAAGTTATGATGCAAGTTCATATGCAAGTTTGCCTCTATGTATGACATAAGTACATGTGCAAGTTCATCCCTTTTAGACCTATGACATGTATGCAAGTTGACACCTTTATGATAGGTCTATGACATGAACATTTAAGCAAGTTACCATCTTTATGACATATGTGATTCATGCAAGTTTGGGTTAAATGCTAGTTGGGTTTAATGTATGCTCATGTATGCAAGTTGACACCTTTTGAACCCATGATAAAGTTATATGCTATGTTGGTCAAACCCATGACATATGTGATGAATCTTCCCTTTGTTATGTCATGTTATGAGAACGAATTACGTGGGGAACGATGGGGTTAATATGCATGTTAATAAAATGATGTGAAATGGGTATGATTAAGCATACCACAAATTAAATGGACATAATTGGGAATTTACCTATTGAGTTAGGTCTACCCATATTATGAAATTGGGAATTTACCTATTGAGTTAGGTCTACACATACTATGGAATTGGGAATTTACCTATTGAGTTAGGTCTACCCATATTCTTGAAAACATGATTAATTAATTAGGGATAATTAATACAAATTATGGGGGTGATTAATTAGGTGTAATTAATCGACTAAGACACGAGGTTGGACTCAGTTGTAGCGTAAAACTGTCCGGACCCAACCGGCTTAACCAGTTGCTACAAATGTTAGCCCAATGTGAGAGGTCTTAGCCACAAACTAAATACGTGATTAATGTAAAGACACGAGGTTAGACTCGGTTATGACATAAGGCTGCCCGGACCCAACCGGCTTAACCAGCGGTCATAAAAGATAGTCTAATGTGAGAGGCCTTTATGAGGATCACGGTCTTAATTAATTAAGAAACACTTAACCAAATTAGCATGTAGTGGGGCATGAGGGGTTAAGTGGGTGCCTTGTGTGGCATGTAGTAACTACTGGGGGTGCCTTGGGTGGCATGAGGAAACTAGTGGGTTGCCTTGGGTGGCAATAGAAAATACGATTAGAATACTTAACCAAAGTGGAACATGTAATTAAACATGATTAAAGGGTTAAGTAAGTGCCTTGGGTGGCATGTGGGAATTAAGTAAGTGCCTTGGGTGGCATGTGGAAATCTAGTGGGTGCCTTGAATGGCAATTAAAATATGATTAATGACTTAACCAAACCTTAACATGTAGGTGGGCATGATTATAAAAGGGGTTAAGTGGGATACACTAGATAAAATAACAAGTTTAAGTAGTAGCTTGTGGGGGCCCATTTCAACCAATATCCCAAACGTATCTTTGTGGGCTCGACTCAAGTCGAGGACGGGACACGCATATTGGGCTTGACTATAAGAGGCCAAAACGGGTTAGCGGTGGCAACGCAAGTCCGACGGGTTTCATATGCGTGTGTGGGCCCGGGCTGGTAGCTAAGACGTTGTTGCATCGTGTAGGTATAAACCGTGCATCAGTGTTGTTATCAGGTTTCCACTTTGGGGAATGATACACCCCACTTTGGGACCAGCACGGATATCTACGTTAGGGAGCTGATCAAATGGGGGGTAGTGGGTACACCTAGCGGAGATAGGGGCAGGCGGCACCCATATAGTCAGCTAGGGGTACACGAAACTACCATTAAGATTTACTAAGTACACTTAGTGGGATCAACCTTTAAAATTAGGAATGACTGGTGTGGTGCAGTATAGGAATTACCCTTGGGTGGGTAGATCTGGGGTGGTGCAATCTAGTAATTATCCTTGGGTGGATAAATGCGTCTTTTCGGTTATCTTAGTACATCCTGTGTTTAATTGGCTACTTAGTGTAGTCATTATCCCCAGAGGTACCGTACCTTGTTTATATCATACCCTAATTACTTTAATGATTGTATTGTTAGGGTTATAGGACTCACTCAGACTTATGTCTGACCCCGTTGTTTCTTTACCTTTTTTTCCCAACCCTCAGGTTTTCAGAGTGGGCTTAGCACTAGTGGGCTTTGATCAGACTGCTTTACCTATCTTTTGGAGCTTGGACCATGGATGTAAAGCTCGGTTTATCTTTTCTATTATGGCTATTAGGTTATGTAGTGGGATTATGTACTTTTATTTTTATCAGGATGGATATTATGTACTTGACTCTTATTTATGGTTTTGGTGTAACCAAACATGTTTTACTTTCCGCTGAAATGAAATGATGTTTTAAATTCTCAAGTATTACTTATATCTGTCTTGTTGTAATTTTTCTTTTCTATATTCACTTAAAATACTCCACCGATGTTATGGCATTCCCTTAGTGAGTGACCGTAGCGGGTGTGGGGTGTTACACGTGGTATCAGAGCTTAAGGTTACCAGAACAGATAAAATTTTTAGAAAAACTATTTTCTAAGAATATTTTTGAAAGGAGTATTTTCAAAAACATGTCTTTTAAGAGAAAAGTTTTTGAAAGAAAAGCATAATCCCCAATATCCATATCTATATCTTTCGAATTCTCCGTTTTGAATCTCTTCCTCTCTCGTTTTGAGTTTCCCCTCCGTGTATAGATGACCTTTCTAAGATAGATAAGAATGGAAAACCACTTCAAGGGACTTAGACATTAGTCGGATTAGAAGTTGGTTCAAGAAGGAGGAGGACTGGTAGGTATCTATTGGATAGACGATGGGAGGAAGGCTCAAATAGTTGTTTGGTTAATGAAGGATGAAACCTCATTGGTGGAAGGTTACGAGTGGAGAATGGGAAGAAGAAGGCGAGTAGTTATCCTTTTGGAGGAATGGGACACCTTATTAGGATTGTCCAAAGGGGCATGGGCAAGGTATGGAATCTCCTGGAGGGTAGTTGTATTCCCTCGCTGCTAGTGTACCAGATGGGGATAGGACCGTCTAGGTTGGAATTTGGATTTCTTTATTATCCGGTTCGAACTTTATTTGATTCTGACGCATCGAGTTCGTTTATCTCATCATTGTTAGTTGAGTCACTGCACTTAGACACCAGTTTGGTAGATGATCCCTTAGTTGTTTCAAACCCAATTGGGGCTCCATGATGTGTTTGGGTTTGAAAGTTTCTATACTTAGCGTTGAGTTTAGATGTGATGCTTTTTGGGCTTCACGGGCTATGGGTTAGTTTGGGCATGGACTGGTTATCCAGTAGGGGTGCCGTTCTTGATTTTGAAGGGAGAATTGTTAGGCTCATGACCCGCTTGGGTAACACTCTCAAGATCTCTTGTAATCCCATGGAATTTGTTATGCTAAGTTATCTAGAATCGCTTGACACGTCGGTCGAGAGTTTGCAATCTGTTAGAGTTGTCCGGGAATACTCGGATGTGTTTGAGGAGGTGAAGGGATTACCTCCGAAGCGGGAGATCGACTTCCGGATATATCTGGTAGACAATGCCAAACCAGTATCTTGGCCAGTGTGCCACATGGCTCCTCGTGAGAGGAGGGAACTCCATAAGCAAGTAGGCGATTTGCTTGAGAAAGGGTTCATAAGACGAAGTATGTCGGAGTGGGGTGCTCCAGTAGTTTTTGCCACGAAGGCGGATGGGTCCCTCAGACTTTGTGTAGGCTAAGGAGAACTAAATAAACTCACAAAGAAGAATAGACACCCATTGCCGAGGATTGATGATCTCTTTGATCAGTTAGTTGGCGCCTCAGTATTTTCGCAGTTGGACTTAGCCACGGGGTTTCGTCAGTTGAGTGTGGCTGAGGATAGCATAGAGAAGACTGCCTTTAGGGCTCCGGATGGTTTCTATGAGTGGCTGGTGATGCCCTTTGGTTTGACGAACGCCCCGCATACTTTGTTAATTTGATGAGAAGGGTGTTCAGGGAGTACCTAAATAAGTTCGTGATGGTCTTTGTAAATGACATCTTGGTCTTTTCTAGGAGTGAAATAAGTTTTCGTATGTGCTTAATAAGTTGAGCAAAGCCAGTTATGGGATAAACGGTGGTTTTGGAGCAAGACTGGCGAGGACATCCAGAGTTGAATAAGGGCTTAATTATTTAGCCGTTTTTACTAGTATCATCTCACGTAGGTCGTCTGAATTCGAAGGAGGTATCCCTTGGGTGTTTGTCTGATATTGGTTTAGGCCTTTGGGGCTTGCATTTGGGGGATGTCGAGTTCGACTAGGGTGGTCTGCGTGAGAGATGGACAGTTGTGATGATTTTGGATGGGATTCTTAGCATCCTATGAGTTTGAGATAGCGTATACCCATGGCAAGGGTAACGTGGTGACGAATGCCTTAAGTAGAAAAAGGTTGTCCTTGAGTCCATTGTTCGTGGAACAACAAAGCTTGGAATTTATCTCGATGTTTGATTTTAGACCTTCCATTGACTATATACCCGGTTTGCTAGCATCCTTGGAGGTCAGACCTACTCTTTTGGGGCGAATTGGAGAAGCACAGAGGGACGACCCACGGTTGGTTGAGTTGGTAGAGAAGCTCATAAGGGAGGAGTCGTCCAACCATTTGAGTAGGTACACCCTAGACGATAGGGGGTGCTTGCGTAGAGACGGTAGACTTTGTGTACCACAAGACGAGGGTTTGAGGAAGGCTATTCTTGATGATGCACACCGTTCTAGGATGACCACTCATCCCGGTGGGGACAAGATGTACCAAGACATGAAGCGGGTTTTCTTCTGGGCCGGTATGAAGAAAGATGTGGCCGAGTATGTCGCTCGATGCTTGGTCTGCCAACAGGTGAAAGCGGAGCAAAAGAAACCAGGTGGGTTTCTTCACCCAGTGGAAGTTCCGCAATGGAAGTGGGATAGCGTCTCGATGGATTTTATTGACGGGTTACCCAGATCAAGAAAGGGTAATACGGGAATTTGGGTTGTGGTAGACAGACTTACTAAAAGCGCCCATTTCATACCTGTGAAGAGCAAGAGGACTGCTCCATGGCTAGCTTCAGTATAACTTCGAGAGATAGTTCGATTGCATGGGGTACCCTCTAGCATAGTGAGTGATCGAGATCCTATCTTCACTAGCGAATTCTGGAAAAGTTTGCAAGAAGCAGTGGGGAATCAATTATGTCTGAGGACCGCATATCATCCTCAGACGGACGGCCAGACTGAGAGGGTGAATCGTGTCCTAGAAGACCTTTTGAGTCTTTGTATCTTAGATTTTGGAGGTACATGGGAAGAGCATCTTCCATTGGTGGAGTTCGCATATAATAACAGCTTTCAGTCCAGTATTGGTATGGCTCCTTTCGAAGCTCTTTATGGAAGGCCTTGTCGATCACCTACATGTTGTTGGGAATCTACGGATAAGATCTTGCTTAGGCCTGATATGGTTAGGGAGACTTCTGAGAAGATTGACTTGATTCGAAAAAGGATGAAAGCAGCGCAGGATAGGCAAAAATCTTATGCGGACAAGAGGAGGACAGATCTTGAGTTTGAAGTTGGGGACATGGTCTTTGTCAAAGTGTCTCCGTTACGAAATGTGGTTCGCTTTGGATCTATTGGAAAGTTAGCACCAAGGTTCGTAGGGCCGTTTCCTATTAAGGAAAGAATTGGACGGATGGCATATAGAGTGGAGTTGCCCGACAGACTTAGTGGTGTACATGACATATCCCATGTGTCACATTTGAGGAAGTGCCTACATGAGACCGCAGAGGCGGTAGAGCCGAGCTTGCTTAAAGAAGTAAAGATAGAGCGTGATGTGATTATTCGACGAGCTCTTACCCGCATCCTTGGGTCAGAGATTAGGAAGTTGAGAAACAGAGAGGTTCGACTAGTCAAAGTGAAAAGGGGAGAAGGTGAGAGCAATGCTACTTGGGAGATAGAAGCGAAGATGCGTTCGTTATACCCATTCCTTTTTGAGGGTATGTCCTTTAAACGTCTCCTTTATCGTTTGTCTAGTGCTTATCTTATCTTTAGTATGTCCTCTCATTAGTACCTTTGACCTTTAGATAGGGTAAACCTATGGTTGAAACATGTGTTTGAGACATGTTATGTTTGATGGATGCATGTGGATGCAAGTGGTTGCCAGTGGTTGCTCGTGGATGCATATACACACACTCTAGACACTAGATCGGCTCAATCACTTCATATTGCATATTGCATATAATTGTGTGCAGGTAGCTATATTTATGGATGTATAATGATTGTGTTATCATATGGATGATGCATTTTGGTGAATGATTGTGCACTCATGTAGATATTGTATGTGTCGATAGGGTTCTCTCGCATACATAATGGATGCATGGCACTATCATGGTTTGCATATGTTCATACATTAGATAGGGAACATATACACACACTCTTTGCATATGCTCATACATCATTAGAAATTGTTTTAAGGACAATGGATGCCCGTGTTTGATGGATTTAGTAGATGGTTGTTTGGATGGTAGGATATGCATTCCCCCTAGCTTAGAGATTTCGGGGACGAAATCCTTTAAGGAGGGGAGAATGTAACACCCCGAATTTCGGCTAATGCTAAAATTCACTAATTGCAGAATAAATAATCTCAGATGTGAGAATTGGGGGAAACGGGTTGCGTCATTGCGTTCATCTTGGAAAAATACGCGAAATAGAGTCTGAGTTTTCGAAAATCGGAGTCCGTATGAAGAAGATATGGACGAACGAAGTTAGGCAGAAAAACCGAAAACAAGGCAGAATGCACTGGCGCACTTGTGAAGTGCGCCAACACAAAAATGCACTGGCGCACTTGTGAAGTGCGCCAACACATTTTTACACTGGCGCACTTGGGAAGTGCGCCCGTGTCGAGCCAGAAACCTGCACAGCTTTCTGGTTTGACCCTGGCTGGCCTGGTGCACCATTTTAGGGTTTGGTTGTGTTTTGGGCTATTCTCTAAAAGCTTCCGGGATCTGATGGTCCTAATCTAATTTAGGGTTAATCTAATGGCCTAAAACACTTGCCTAATCCTATAAATAAGACCCTAAGCTAGCCCTAAATGATCATAATCCTATCTCCTAACTAAACTATGCCAAAAATTTCTATGATCATGGCCTCCACTCAAAGCCCTAGCCTCCATCCTCTTATAAAACTATTTCTATGAAGGCTTTCATGTTCATACAAGCATCTTTGAGTTGTATGAGTGATCATTAGCTTGCATTCATCATCAAGTTGCAAGCTTTATGTTCAAGGCTAGAGTTTTTGGGTGATTTGTGGCAAGGGTTTGCTTATTGGAGTTTAGTGGTGAGTTTCTATAGACTTAACAATCAATTGTTAAATTGATTATGATAGGATATGATAAGATATGGCTATGTTTGTGGAATCAATGTGTTTATGCAAGTTTAGTATAGTGTATGTTTTGTGCTATATGCAAGTTTAATGCTATGTTTTATGATGCAAAACACTATGTTGAACATTGATTCATATGTAACATGTTATGCAAGCTATATGGGAGATTATATGCAAGTCTATATGTAACATGATATGCAAGTTATGTATTTGGTTTTATGCATGCTAAGTATTTGATTTTATGCATGCTATGTATGTGGTTTTATGCATGCTAAGTATTTGGTTTTATGCATGCTGAGTGTTTGGTTTTATGCAAGTTATGATACAAGCTCATATGAAAGTTATGATGCAAGTTCATATGCAAGTTTGTCTCTTTTTATGATATGCATAATATATGCAAGTTTGTCTCTAAGTATGGCATGTTATGCAAGTTCATATGCAAGTTATGATGCAAGTTCATATGCAAGTTATGATGCAAGTTCATATGCAAGTTTGCCTCTATGTATGACATAAGTACATGTGCAAGTTCATCCCTTTTAGACCTATGACATGTATGCAAGTTGACACCTTTATGATAGGTCTATGACATGAACATTTAAGCAAGTTACCATCTTTATGACATATGTGATTCATGCAAGTTTGGGTTAAATGCTAGTTGGGTTTAATGTATGCTCATGTATGCAAGTTGACACCTTTTGAACCCATGATAAAGTTATATGCTGTGTTGGTCAAACCCATGACATTTGTGATGAATCTTCCCTTTGTTATGTCATGTTATGAGAACGAATTACGTGGGGAACGATGGGGTTAATATGCATGTTAATAAAATGATGTGAAATGGGTATGATTAAGCATACCACAAATTAAATGGACATAAGTGGGAATTTACCTATTGAGTTAGGTCTACCCATATTATGAAATTGGGAATTTACCTATTGAGTTAGGTCTACCCATACTATGGAATTGGGAATTTACCTATTGAGTTAGGTCTACCCATATTCTTGAAAACATGATTAATTAATTAGGGATAATTAATACAAATTATGGGGGTGATTAATTAGGTGTAATTAATCGACTAAGACACGAGGTTGGACTCAGTTGTAGCGTAAAACTGCCCGGACCCAACCGGCTTAACCAGTTGCTACAAATGTTAGCCCAATGTAAGAGGTCTTAGCCACAAACTAAATACGTGATTAATGTAAAGACACGAGGTTAGACTCGGTTATGACATAAGGCTGCCCGGACCCAACCGGCTTAACCAGCGGTCATAAAAGATAGTCTAATGTGAGAGGTCTTTATGAGGATCACGGTCTTAATTAATTAAGAAACACTTAACCAAATTAGCATGTAGTGGGGCATGAGGGGTTAAGTGGGTGCCTTGGGTGGCATGTAGTAACTAGTGGGGGTGCCTTTGGTGGCATGAGGAAACTAGTGGGTTGCCTTGGGTGGCAATAGAAAATACGATTAGAATACTTAACCAAAGTGGAACATGTAATTAAACATGATTAAAGGGTTAAGTAAGTGCCTTGGGTGGCATGTGGGAATTAAGTAAGTGCCTTGGGTAGCATGTGGAAATCTAGTGGGTGCCTTGAATGGCAATTAAAATATGATTAATGACTTAACCAAACCTTAACATGTAGGTGGGCATGATTATAAAAGCGGTTAAGTGGGATACACTAGATAAAATAACAAGCTTAAGTAGTAGCTTGTGGGGGCCCATTTCAACCAATATCCCAAACGTATCTTTGTGGGCTCGACTCAAGTCGAGGACGGGACACGCATATTGGGCTTGACTATAAGAGGCCAAAACGGGTTAGCGGTGACAACGCAAGTCCAACGGGTTTCATATGCGTGTGTGGGCCCGGGATGGTAGCTAAGACGTTGTTGCATCGTGTAGGTATAAACCGTGCATCAGTGTTGTTATCAGGTTGCCACTTTGGGGAATGATACACCCCACTGTGGGACCAGCACGGATATCTACGTTAGGGAGCCGATCAAATGGGGGGTAGTGGGTACACCTAGCGGAGATAGGGGCAGGCGACACCCATATAGTCAGCTAGGGGTACACGAAACTACCATTAAGATTTACTAAGTACACTTAGTGGGATCAACCTTTAAAATTAGGAATGACTGGTGTGGTGCAGTATAGGAATTACCCTTGGGTGGGTAGATCTGGGGTGGTGCAATCTAGTAATTATCCTTGGGTGGATAAATGCGTCTTTTCGGTTATCTTAGTACATCCTGTGTTTAGTTGGCTACTTAGTGTAGTCATTATCCCCAGAGGTACCGTACCTTGTTTATATCATACCCTAATTACTTTAATGATTGTATTGTTAGGGTTATAGGACTCACTCAGACTTATGTCTGACCCCGTTGTTTCTTTATCTTTTTTTTCCCAACCCTCAGGTTTTCAGAGTGGGCTTAGCACTAGTGGGCTTTGATCAGACTGCTTTATCTATCTTTTGGAGCTTGGACCATGGATGTAAAGCTCGGTTTATCTTTTCTATTATGGCTATTAGGTTATGTAGTGGGATTATGTACTTTTATTTTTATCAGGATGGATATTATGTACTTGACTCTTATTTATGGTTTTGGTGTAACCAAACATGTTTTACTTTCCGCTGAAATGAAATGATGTTTTAAATTCTCAAGTATTACTTATATCTGTCTTGTTGTAATTTTTCTGTTCTATATTCACTTAAAATACTCCACCGATGTTATGGCATTCCCTTAGTGAGTGACCGTAGCGGGTGTGGGGTGTTACACATATGAACCCGACAAACTTAACATGTTGGGGTTATGCAATCTTGTTAAACTACTAGGAATAACCTGTTGAAATCCTAGTAGTCATGATGCAAGCCTAGAAGGAAGCCTGTATGTGTAGGACCCGTTTTAGTCATTAACCCATCTTGGTATCAAACGGGGAACCCTGAACTAGGTTGGGGTCGGGGCATGCTTACTGAGCTGATTATAAGAGTTCACGTGAGTGAGATTGTTGACGGCACATTCCAAAGGAGTCACGTGTGTGCATGGGTCCGCTTGTTAGGGAAGATAAGACGCTGTAACATCAGTGGATATGGTTGTGCGCATCTTGTAAGCAAAGGGTTTCCACTGTAGGAAGTGATACATCCTACTATGGGGCCAGCATAGGGTATCTACGAGTTAGGGAGCCGATCAATTGGAGGTAGTAGTTACGGTACGTCTAGTCTTGCTTGTTTAGGAGTTCGTTATTGTCGTTGGGGGTTAACACCTGTCAGTTCTATGGGGGTACTGGTTATTGTATAGGAAAAAACCTCTCACTAGAAGTACACCTATGTCTACCATCTTGTACTGGTTGGGATCATCTTATTATACTAGTATTGGTGTAGAGAAAAGTACTAAAGAAGAGAAATGCATGTTCTACTTATCATCTTTACCTTGTTATACCTAACTTATGACATTGTTATCTCTCGCCAACATATATGCCTGTCATGATGCTTTTATTTATTTATATGCTAAAAGTAAGTAAACTTGCCAGAGTTTATGTCTGACCCATTTTGTTTCCTCTTCTTTCTCTTCTGTTTCCCCCCAGGTTATCCGGGTGGAAATACTAAAGCCTGATTGAGATTCTTCTTTCCTTCTGCTTGGAGCTACTTATATGTATTGCTCGATTTCATATTTGCTCTACTATAGCTACATTATTGGGATTATGCTCTTTTATGTATTATTATACTCTGATGGTGATTTTGTACAAGGCAGAAGTTTTATGTTTTCGGTATTCCAAACTTGTTGTGTAATTGGGTTTGAACCACGAAGCTTTTCTATTTAATAAGTTTTAATTCTGTTGTTATTTTATATTTGTCTTGTAATGTTTCTGTTTCTGTTTACCTATAACGCTTCATGAAACTTAATGAATTCTGATAAAGTGTGACATTAACGGACGTAGGGTGTCAAATTTGGTACCAGAGTTGAAGGTTACCAGATTGGATAAAAGATTTTGAAATTTTTTTCAGACAGGTTTTAAAAGAAAGCATTTTCTAAAGAAAAGTCTGTTTTGGAAAACATATTCACCAAGGCCATATGAAAAATCTTCCTATTCTCTGTTTGAATCCCTCTTTCCTTTTCTTTTCAGCATGTCTCGGAACCTAATATTCCCGAGGGCATTCAGATACCGAATTGGTTTCGTAGGTATCTAGAGGCTACGGCACCTGCCGAGGGCCAAGAAGACACCCCTCCCCCAGCTACAGCCGTTGTTTCGCCTCTTCCCCTTCTGCGTGCTGATAATTTCTCTAAGATATGCAAAGATTTATATGCTACGGACGGGAAGCCATTCCGAGGAACTGAGACTTTTGTAGAGGCACGGAATTGGCTTAAAGAGATGGAGGATTTTTTTGGAATTTTCGAAGTTGACGATCGTAGGAAGATTTAGTTAGTCGTTTGGCAGCTGAAAGATGAGGCTTCATTTTGGTGGGAAGTGACGCAAGTAGAGCATCCAGTAGAGACTTGGAATGATTTCCGACAGAGATTCGAAATGAAGTTTCTTTCTCAAGCAGATCAAAGTACGCAAATGAAAAGGTTTTTTGTGCTTAAGCAAGGAGGCATGTCTGTTAGAGAGTATGTTAATTCGTTTAATCAATTGGCGAGGTTTGGTTTGGAACTAGTAGGTACCCCGCACAAGAAAATTTTGAGGTTTGCTAGAGGATTGAATGAACCCCTCCATGGGTTTTCTATGTCTCATATTCCGATGGGAGCAACTTTTGAGAAACTCGTTGATATGGCACTAATGCATGAGGAAGATAAAGGTGAAAAGAAAAAGGCTAAGGTTGAGGAAACACAAAACAAGAAAGTGTGGCGCAAGAAAGAATATCAGCAACAAAAGAAGAGCAGTAAGAACGGTAAAGCTCGAGATAAGAGGAAATGTTATCATTACTGGCGCAAGGGTCATGTGATCAAGGATAACAAAAGAAAGAACACTTGTCTTCATTGTGGAGAGGTCAGACATCTTGTTAGGGATTGCCCAAAGTGGCAAGGATAACGTCAAAGGGCAGGATCTTCTGGAGGGCAGGTGATGCTCTCGTGGCCAGTGTGCCAGATAGAGGTAGAAAAGTTTCCGTTGAAGGTTTGATTTCTCTTTCCAATCGTCAAGTTAGAACTCTTTTTCATTTTGGCGCTTCACATTCTTTTATATCTCATTTTGTGGTTGAGTCTCTGCACCTTAGTACTAGTATGGTTTTGGATCCCATTGTTGCCTCAAACCCCATTATTGGTACGGCTCATATGTCAATGATTTGTCGGGGTTTGAGAATATCTGTGTTAGGCGTTGAGTTTAAGTGCGACGCATACATGCTTGGTTTCATGGGATATGGCTTGATTCTAAGGATGGGTTGGCTAACCATGTATGATGCCATTCTGGATTGTGATAGGAGGGTCGTTAGACATTTGACTTGCCATGGGAGGACCCTCGAGAATTCTTCTGACCCTAAGGGGTCTGTCATGCTTAGTTTCCTTGAGCCGCTTGATGCATCTATTGATAATCTACACCAGTAGTCTGTGAGTATCCTGATGTTTTTTAGGAGGTTCGGAGCTACCTCCAAGGTGCGAGATTGATCTCCATATATATGTGGTTGACAATGCAAAGCCAGCTGCATTGCCTGTGTGCCACATGGCTCCAACAGAAAGGAGGGAGCTCAGCAAGCAAGTAGGGGAGCTACTTGAGAAAGGGTTTATTAGGAGAAGCATATCTGAATGGGGTGCTCCGGTGGTATTCGCCACTAAGGCGGATGGTTCGCTTCGCTTATGTGTGGATTATAGAGAGTTGAATAAACTCATTAAGAAGAATAGGCACCCATTTCTAAGGATAGATGATCTGTTTGTCCAGCTTGTCGATGCTTCAATTTTCTCTCAGTTAGACTTGGCCACGGGGTTTTATCAGTTGAGGGTGGCCGAGAACAGTATAGACAAGACCTCTTTTAGAACACTAGATGGTTTCTTCGAGTGGCTCGTCATGCCTTTTGGATTGACGAATGCACCTGCCTATTTTGTTAATCTAATGAGTAGGGTGTTTCAGGAGTTTCTAAATAAGTTCATTGTGGTATATGATTGATGACATCTTGATTTTCTCAAAGAATGAGGAAGAGCATGCCCTACATTTGAAGGAGGTTATGTAAACTCTGCGTACGCACAACTTAAGGCAAAATTCTCCAAATGTCATTTTTGGAGAAAAGAAGTGAGATTTCTAGGGCATGTGATCTCCAAAGATGGGATAGCAATAGATCCCATGAAGGTAATTGTAGTTCAAGATTAGCAGATACCAAAGAATGTAGTGGAGGTGAGGAGTTTTCTTGGTTTAGCGGGCTATTATTGGAAGTTCGTTAAGGAATTCGCAAAGATATCAGCCCCACTCACCAAAGTGACGAAGAAGAATCTTACATTTTCTTGGGATACAGATTGTGACAATGCTTTTTAGTGATTGAAGAGGGCTTTAACAGCAGCACCAGTCTTGACTTTTCCTGATAGGAACATGGTGTTTACAGTATATACTGATGCATGTGGTACATGGCTTCGTACGGTTCTGATGCAAGAGGGAAGGGTAGTATGTTATGGAGGTAGACAGTTAAGAGTTCATGAGAAGAACTACCCTACCAGGTTTTAGAGTTAGCTGCCATAGCATTCACGCTTAAGACTTGGCGTCATTATATACTTGGAAAGAAGTTCGAGTTGTACACCGATCATAAATATCTCAAATACTTGTTCTCGTAGAAGGATCTTGATTTAAGGAATCAAAGATAGATGGAATTCCTGGCATCCTGTGACTTTGAAATTTCTTATACCGCTGGCAAGGGTATTGTGGTGGCAGACGCATTGAGTAGGCAGAGGATGACTTTGAGCCCTCTGTTTGTGAAGAGGAAAAAAGTTAGAGTTTATATCAACTTTTTATTTTAGACCCTCCACTGAGTTTACACCTGGTTTATTAGCATCATTAGATGGGCGATCTACTCTGTTAGACCAGATAGGGACTTCGCAGCGAGTGAACCTGCAGCTATTAGATATCTTGGCTAGGCTCAGTAGAGGGGAGACTTCTTGTCACCTTAGTAGATATTCCATGGACGATAGAGGGTGGTTGCGATGAGATGGAAGGCTTTGTGTTCCCCGAGTTGGGAGTCTTTGGATGACAGTCCTTGAGGAAGTCCATCATTCTAAGATCACTATTCATCCAGACGGCAATAAGATGTACAGAGATATGAAGAGGGTTTTCTTTTGGGCTGGGATGAAGAAAGATGTAGCAGAATTTGTTTCTCGATGTTTGATTTGTCACCAAGTCAAGGTTGAGCAAAAGGAAGCCCAGTGGTTTGCTTCATCCTTTAGAAGACCCATAGTGGAAGTGGGAGAGCGTCTCTATTGATTTCAATGATGGTTTGCCCAGATCAAGGAAAGGCAATACCAGTATTTGGGTTGTAGTCGACAGGCTTACTAAGAGCGCTCATTTCATCCCTTTTAAGAGTAAGAAGACAACAACACTATTGACATCAGTTTATCTTCGTGAGATAGTCTGTCTGCATGGAGTATCTTCCGGTAGTGTGAGTGATCATGACCCATATTCAACAGTGGGTTTTGGAGGAGCTTGCAAGAAGCATTAGGTACACAGTTGTGTTTGAGCACCGCTTATCACCCTTAGACTGATGGATAGATGGAAAGGGTGAATAGAGTCCTTGATGATCTTTTAAAACTGTGTATCCTAGATTTCGGAGGGACTTGGGAAGAGCATCTTCCTTTTGAAGAATTAGTCTACAATAATAGTTACCAGGCAAGTATTGGCATGGCACCCATTGAAGCATTGTATCGACGACCCTGTAGAACACCAACTTATTGGTGGGAACCTACAGAAAGGCTTCTACATAGACTGAGATGGTTAGAGAAATTTAAGAAAAGATTGATCTTATCCGCAGATGCATGAAGACAGCTCAGGACCGACAGAAAATCCTATGTAGATAGGAGAAGGACTGACATTGAGTTTGAAGTGGGAGACATGGTTTTCATTAAGGTATCATTCCCTTGAGAAATGTGGTTCACTTTGTATTTGTAGGGAAATTGGCACCAAGAATTGTAGGACCATTTCCCATAACAGAAAGAGTTGGCCAAATAGCCTATAGAGTAAAGCTACCGGAGAGACTGTCCGGTCTTCATGATGTTTTCTACGTTTCTCATTTGAGGAAGTGTTTGCATGATACTGTAGAAGTAGTTGAGCCGAGTATGCTTGAGGAAGTAGAGGTGGAACGGGAGGAGACAGTTAGACGAGTTCTTACCCGTATTCTTAGATCAGAGGTTAAGAAGCTACGCAACCGAGAGGTCAAGTTGATGAAAGTAGGGGAGATAACCAAGAGGATGCAACTTGGGAGACTGAAGACAAGATTCACGCTTCGTACCCTTTTCTTTTTAAGGGTATGTTCTTAACTTATTTTTCCAAAGCTTTTATTCATGCTAGTTTCTATCTTTTATTTATATCCTATCGATCGAATCTTCGACCTTTAGGTAGGAATCACATGGATGTCAAACATGTGTTTGAGGCATGTTATGTTTGATGGATGCAAGTGGATGTACGTGTTTGCTAGTGGTTTCTCATGGCTGCATATACACACACATTAGGCACTAGATAAGCTCAATTACTCTCATGCTGCATATGAATGTGTGTGCATTTTTCTTCTTTTAATGGATGAAAGTGGGTGTATCATCATATGGATGTTGCATTCTGATGAATGATTGCGCACACATATAGAACTTACATGTTATAATAGGATTACTTGCACACATGTTAGATTCATGGCACTAACATACATTGCATTAAGGAGGTCAACTGAATCAGTAAACCGCCTGATCTTTCGCATTAGAATAGGGGCATATACACACGCCTTTGCATATGTTCATATAAGCATTAGAAATCTTTTAAGGACAATGGATTCCTGTGATTGATGGATAAGTAGATGGGTGATGGATGTTAGGATATGCATTCATCTTAACATGGAGATTTCAAGATGAAATCATTTAAGTGGGAGAGAATGTGACACCCCGTAATTTTAACAACACTATAATGATAAACTAAGGAATACTTTATTAAATATCGGGAATTAAGTAAAATGGACTATGCCATTGGGTTCATCTCGGAATTCTGCTTAAGATAGACCATGAGTTTGCGTAAAACGGACAACGTATGAAGAAGTTAATTAAGCCCAGAAGATTATATACATATAAATCATTTATATATATTATATATATACGAGTGGAAACCCGTGCGATGCATGGGAGCATAGAATTTCAGGTTTTGAAGCTTACTCGTGATTTTATTCTGCATGGACTTGCATTTCATTCCTTTCCTGTATTACTTCATTTTATTTATCTATGTTTATTGTTATGATCTTTGAAGGATATTAATTTTTGGTTTTGTACTCTGATGATTCATGAGACAGATATTTATGGTTTTGACATTGATGAATTATTTTAGAAAAATTCAATGTTGAAATTGTTTTGAAATAAAATTCTGAATTTTTCACTCTGTCTTGGTAAAAATTAGTCTATGTATTATTTCTCACAATGTCATTTCTTATTTGTTTTCCATCTGTATACAACATCCGTAGAATATGTAAATATAGTGGATGCTCTCAACTGTGAAGAATAAAATAAAATGAATGAACAATGAAATTTTAATAGTATAAAACTATATTTTGTTCTAAAACGATTAGTGTTAGCTAACAACGAAGAAAGAACATAGATTTTATACTATAAAAATTATGTTATTATAGTAATGAAAATTAGATTGAAGAAAAAGAAGGTTGGTGATGACTTTCGGTAACTAAATGTGGGATAGGGTGTGCAAAGTTAAACATATAATTTGCTTTCTGTATTCTTAAACCATATTTGAATAATTTATCATCAGGTCTGGCTATGGTTCTAGGGAGTAACAGTAGTAAATGAATTTAAAAAACGAAAAGCAATATAACAATTTAAAAACATATAAGTTAGATCAAAGGTCTATATGAGGGACAGTTGAAACCAACAATGAACACATTACATTTGTTTTTTATCTTGTAAATCTGAGATCCCTTCAGTTCAGCCGTTCTTTCGTAAGCAATAGGGTGAGAGTTAGTTTCCCAACATCAACATGAGTACCTCCAAAACGTATAGCTCTTCATCAAAACACAATCAAACTCTATCAGCCAACAAAACAGCATCAACGCAATCCCACACAGTACAGCTGCACAAATTCCTTCAAACAACAAAAGAATGTTGACACTGATTTTAGTGCATAGATTTACAATTCCTGTACACCACAACAGTAAAGCGATCAAAACAGACCAACCTTACATCACTTAACATAACATAAAATTTTACCAGTTGCTTAGCAAATATAATTAACTAAATAGTACAAAATGCAAATGACATGGCATGTAAGAAGCGAAGAAATCAGGCGTCATATCCTCTTCTTCTTTTAGCTATCCTTCAAAATAATTGCTGCAAATCAGAGCGCAAAAAAAAGGAAAAAAAACAATAAGCTATTGACAGTACAAAATTACAAGTCAAATGAAGAAGATTCCAAAGAGACAATAAGGAAAACTGTAGCTAAAATTACTGCATCGTATAAGTTGCAAGGATAATAATTTAGCAGAAAATTTACCTATTTACTTTTTGGGATAAAAATGTAAAAAGAAATATGTGCTAGACGTACCATAACTAACTCATGTATGAGTTATACAATATCTCCAGTATTAAACATAACATCTTCTTCATCTCAGATATCATCATAATTAACCTATAAAATATATGTTACAACACACCAATCCAATTAACTTGTTAATTTTATTTTTCTACAGCTCATCATTTTTCTTAATGAATCATTCAAATTTTAAAGTAGTTCACATGTAAAGGAGCGACATTCTGGTATTCAAACCCTGTCCACTATGCTGGTACTCACCATTATACTTGTGTAGATCTTAGAGTCAATCCAAGCCCAGTCCAGTGTGCAGGTATACACCATTGCTCCAAACCTAAGTCTGCTTTGAGCCACAAAATTGCTGCTCGTCATAAACAAATTGTCTCTCATCCTCTTCCTATATGCAAAAATCATTGTTAAATCACATTACAATAGTTGAAATAGAAAGATTTTAAAAGTCAGTATTTTTAGGGTTGTGTCTTTTCCGACATTAAATCACACCCCCTCTTCGTCTTTTATGCTTTCTCCAATGCTTTTTTATAAATAGACAGGTGGAAGCCCATGTGCTACACGACTACAAAGATTATTGGATGCTATAGTTTGTCGATGATGAAATATATCAGGTGGACATTCATTTTCATAATAGACATGTAGGCATACCGTTAGTTGGACATGGTATATCAAAGGGTTTTGCTACTTTAACCAATGGAATGATAATCGACATGCACGGATATCGAAGCTTTGAGTTTTGGGGCAATTATATAGTATAATTGAAGATTTGACTTTTGCAATTGAAATCAAGTTTAAGCTTATCAAAGTATCATTTTTGCTGGCCTAAATGTTTACTGTGAAAAGAAACTAACATGCTACGTCTCAGCCTATGAATGATCACCTAAAATAATAACAGTAAAATATTAAAAACCAAGCGTACATCATATCTGAATAAAAGATTTTGTGCGTAAATACAATGCAGTTCTAAAAGATAGATATGAAATGTAAAGTTATGTGTATTTAATCCATTATGTTATGAAATAAAAAATTAAATTATGAAGCCGTGCATAATTTTACAGTGTGGACTGTAGAAATACGTGCTGTAATACGTATGGGGGAAAGATAAAAAATAACTATTGCTTATTGCTGATTGCTGAATAGAAATGCTGAACGTCGAATGCTGAATGCTTTTTATGTTGTTTGATTATTTGCTTATTAAAATTCTAAGTTATTGTGATATATTTTTGATTGACAAATTTACCCTTCATTTTAATTATTAGAAGATTAACGATGTACATACATGCAAATTTAAAATGGAGACAAGAGACATTTTACATGTTACTATCATAAATGTGATCCTGGTTCTTTTCTTTTTAACTATAGTACGAAGATGAACAAATGAATTTTCTTCTTTGCCACTTAAAAGAGTAGGGGCAACATCAGACTGTAAATTGAGCCAATATATGTAAAACTTAAAAGTGTTTATAATTAAAAGAAAACCAATATAAAGGTATGAATACATGTACCAAAGGACTGTGTACCTTGCAGTTAAATAATTGGCACTACCACTAACGTACATTACAATGGTAATCATTCCTGCCAACAGAAGATGATATGTTTCCAAAACGAAAATAAAATAGAGAAAAATGCCTTGAACTTTGCAAATATATAATTTATAGAAATATAAATGTACGTTAGGCCAGCTGAAACAAGACTGCAAATATATAATAAAATAAATGCCTTGACTTTGCAAATATATAATGTATAAAAAATGTGAATGTTATTGCAATCGTTTATTCTATACAAAGTATACAGAAGAAAAATGGAGGTACTTCCTTTAAAATACTGCTGCTACTGAACTACCGCTGCTGCAAAAGGAAGAAGGACTGCTGCTACTGTAAAAGGAAGATCTGCATCTAGAAACGAAATGCTTCTGCCATATAAAATAGAAGGATATCAGTGTAAATCATCAATCAGCGGCTCAAGAAGCTCAAATTATATGTTTTTTGCCATTCAGCTACTTTTACTGATTCAGAGCTGAATGATTCTTCCACCAAACAGTTTATAAAAGCTGAATACAATCAGACTTTTTAATTCAGCACTCAAAAAGTGCTTTTTGAGAAAAACAAACAGAGCCATCAATTTTGAAAGAAAGGTGTTATGGACTGGTAAAGGCAATAAACTCATCTATAATTTTATTTCAGGTATTGCAAAATATATTGATATGCAAAATACCCAACAACATATTCATACCTCTTTCCATGGAAAAACTCAAAAGTTGTATGTTCGTCACTCCTATTTAAAAAATCCATCTTCCGTGATTGTAGGATGCCCTTTGATAAATAGATGGCAGAAAATTCTCTGATTCATTGTCATAATCTTACAATACCAAGAACTAAGATGAACCACCAAGTATAAGACCGAAACTAAATTGCGTCGTCTATGCTTCCAACTGGGCATATGAATTGTCCAACAAAAAGAAACGAACATGTTACATTTGATAAATAGTTGCATGAAAATGAGCACGAATCCATGGAAAGAAGTAGTCAGTACAAAAGCTATCACTTTTACATATATTATGAATACGGGCAGAGGTTAAAGTATATATGGAAACGTTGAGGATAATATTATTCACAAAATGGTATAACTAAATCTAATATTGAATATAAATTAATTTTGTATGCTCTTATACCTGGCAAATAGACAGTACATACAAACCACCATGATATGTTTTTCCATAATTAAAATATTATTAAAAAGCAGTAATGAAGTGGATGATCCACAGAAAGGAGACGTCAATTTAAGGAAATATTCAACCAATTAACTGAAAATGCATGTAACACCCCGTGTATTCTATAACAATGAGATTCACAAATTAAAGTATAACTAATTTCAAATCAAAGAATTAAGGGAAACGGGATACGCCATTGCGTTCGTCTCGGAATTCTGCTTGAGATAGAGTCCGAGTTTGCGTAAAACGGATATCGTATGAAGAAGATATGGACGGACGAAGTTGGGCGAAAAACCAGAAAACGAGTCAGAATGCACTGGCGCACTTGGGAAGTTCGCCAGAACAAAAATGAACTGGCGCTCTTGGGAAGTGCGCCAGTGCATTTTTAGCCTGGCGCACCTGCCAAGTGCGCCCAGGTCAGAACAGGCTGGCTGGTCAGGTCTTGGCTAGCCTGGTCTGTGTTTGGTCGATTTTCTGAGCCTTACCTTGTCACTAGGGCTAGGTGTCAGCTCCTGATTGGCCTCTCCTTCAAATGAACGTTTATTATTGAATCAAGCTCCATCGACGGTCTAAAACAACTTGCAAACATTATAAAAAGGACCTAAGACCTAGCCTAAATCATACTATTTCATTTTAGCCTCAGGCCGCCACCATTAAACCTAGAGCTCTGAATTAAAAATACAAAGAATAAAATTATAGAAGATGGAGGACGATTCTTGAAGGCTACAACTAGAAGCTACAACAACTATGACGCTTTAGACAACGAATTTGGGACTAATTGATTTGGGATTTTTATTTGGATTACTTGCTTCATATTGTAAGTTCTATGTAACTTTTTAGGCAAAAACGCTAAAACAATATGGACATGCCATGAATTGAAACCGGATTTAGGAACTATTGTTAATCCATTGTTTATATTGTTTATCTTTGAATTATAATTTGGGGATATTGCTATGGCAACGTTGCAAGTTAAACTTGTCATGATTTTGATGTTGTTATGAATCACTTGGGCTTAATTGTTTGGCAAGTTGGACTAATACATGTCCATGGAATCACTATGTTTATTGAAATCTTTATGTTGATTAAACCATGCCTATGATGCTAATTAAACCATGGCTATGACTATTGATGGAATTATGCCAGTGATGTTAATATACCCATCATGATTAATGAAAAATTGGGTATTGCTAGGTTATGATGAAAAGTTGGAATTATTATGTTTACAATGTTAGATATGTTAAAAATGCTAAATTGGAATCATTATGTCTATAATGTTAGTTGAGAATCATTATGTTAAAATCGCTAAATTGGAATCATTATGTCTATAATGTTAGTTGAGAATCATTATGTTAAAAATGCTAAGATGGAACCATTATGTTTATAATGTTAGATGAGAATCATTATGATAAATTGGAATCATTATGTCTATGAGAATTATTATGTTAAAAATGCTAAATTGGAATCCACTATGCCTATTAGGATTACTATGCCTTTAAAGTTTCATGTTTGTAATAAAATTATTATTATGCCCGCAATGATTATTATGCCAATGATGTAAAGTTGAAATCATCATGTAAAATTAAGTTGGAATCATTACTATGCCAAGTTATCATCATGCTAGTATTGAAACCATGTGATATGTTATAGCCTGTTTATTATACAAGTGATGTTGGAATTGTCACATATGCCTATCACATGTTTGGTGTTATTTCCCCTTTATCTCTTGAATTGTTTATGCTTGTGAACGAAGTACGTTTATATACGTTGGGGATACGATTGGGTAGAATAGGCAAAACTTGAATTAATTATAAGAATAAACTATGAAATTTGGCATAAGTAGAACATGAAATATGGCACGAAAACTTGACTTGAACATGCCATAACATGACTTTAAACATGCCTTAGTTGGGCACGAAGTTGACATATGAACATGATGTGGAAATAGAAAAATCTGATAAGAACATGGGCATGACTTTAGAAAACAAGAAAGTGGCCAACTCGAGGTTGGGTTGAGTTTGTTGTGTAAATCTTCCCGAAACCGCCCGGCAAATCCAGTTGCTACAAACAATAGGATCCAATGTGGGTAGTTGGTCACATCGCGCTTGAAACCCGAGGTTGGGTTGAGTTCGTAGCGTAAACCTGCCCGGAACCGCCCGACAAATCTAGTGGCTACGAACAACAGGATCCAATGTGAGTGGTTCGGTGCATTAACGAATCAATTAATGCCAATTAGGGTTAAGTCATGAACATGAAAAGACAACTTAACCAACTTGAACACGATTTGTAGGGCTAAGTCATGAACTTGAAAACGACAACACTTAGCCAACTTGACATGACACGTAGGTGGGTTAAGTCGCGAACTGAAATGACATACTTAACCATCTTGACATGACTAGATTAGAAAAGGATTAAGTTACGAATTACATGACTTAATCTGTTAGGCGGGTTAGGTCACGAATTACATGACCTAATCTATTAGGCGAAACCCTAGACACGACCCCTTTCAGCAGTAACCCTCTAGAAGTATCAAGGTACCCTGGGGCTAGGCCGGGTGGGGCACGATTACTGGGCTGATTGTAAGAGGTGAACGACGGCAGTAGGGTACGCCAGTGTAGGTTCGGTGGACTACGATCGTGCACGTATCCGGGGCAGACACTGGGTATCCGTAGATTTATCTGTGCATCTTGAATCGTGTCAGGGGTTGACACCCTAGGGCTGATACACCCGATGGTGGACCCAGCACAGGTGACTACATTCATGATTAGCCGTATGACACGGACACCTGACGAGCTAGAACTTGTAGGGAGCCGATCGACTAGATAATCGCTCCGTAGGACCCCGTACTTGGGTCAGACCCCGTTTCAGGGTCATTTCATGACATTGGGCCGTGGGATTTATTTCGTGATTAACTTGTGAGATGGGCTTAGTATACTAGTACATTCGATGCAACGAATCTCGAACATGTGATGCTTTACTTGACTTGTCTTGACTTATCCTGATCACCTTAGTCTATCTTGTTCACCTTGACACCATTCTTAAGTTTAGTTCCAATTCATACATGACAGGTTGTTTTAACCGTTTCTACACTGAAAGTCACTAGAACTTACTCAGTCTTTATGACTGACCCTTTTTACTTTCGCCTCTTTTTCTTCCGTTTCCCCCCCCCCTCCCCCCGGTTCTCAGGGAGGGAATACCGCAGCTTGACCAGTTTTCACATCCAGCTTGAAGAGAAAGAATGTATTGCTTGGATCTTTTCCATTTTGGACTATGGCTTTGGACAGCAATTAGGGGACTTTTCGGTTTATTTATGTTTTCTTCATGCTTCTTTAAATAATGTAATCAAGACAGTTATGATTTTGGGAAGTATTATGGCATGGTTTGTGTAACACGTATTTTGAACAAATAAAAGTTGTTGTTTTCCGCTGTTCAAAAATATGTGTTATTATAACTGTCTTGTATATTCTGTGACTTATACTTATAAACCTCCACCAAAATTAGGGCATTCCCTTTGAGAGTGACCCTAACAGAGGTGGGGTGTTTCACTTGGTATCAGAGCATAGGTTTACCAGATAAGATAAAAGTTTCGAAAATTTATTTTCAAAGGAAAATTTAAAGAAGCATTTTTAAAAGATAAAATATTATTTTATTTTAAAAAGGCAAAGTCCCCCAAAGCCATAGGTGTTATCTCTTATCCTTCGTTTTGAATATATCCTTCTTGTTTCAGCATGTCCGAAGAACTTAACTTTCCAGAGGGTGTACCAATACCTGGTTGGTTTAGACAATTCTTAGAAGCAAGGGCTACCCAGCTAGGTCCTACCGTTCCTCCTCCCCCAGCTGCAGGAAACCATCCAGCTGCAGCAGCACCTCTTCCTCCACCTCCTCCGCGGGGAAACACTTTTGCTAAGATATGTAAAGATTTTAAGGCTATGGGAGGAAAGGACTTTCATGGAACTGAGTCCTTCGTGGCAGCTAGGAATTGGTTAAAGGAAACCGAGGACTTATTCGTCATCTTTGAGGTAGAAGATAGGCAGAAGGTACAACTGGCAGTGTGGCTACTGAAAGGTGAGGCTTCCTACTGGTGGGAAGTCACTAATGCAGAAAGACCAGTGGAAACATGGGAGGACTTTAGGGCAAGGTTTGAGGCTAAATTTCTCTCAGAAGCTGAAAGGAGTCTTCAGTTGGAAAAATTCTTATTTCTTAAGCAAGGGAATATGACAGTCAAAGAGTATGTTAATCAATTCAATGAGCTGGCTAGGTTCGGACTGGACCTAGTCAACACCCCGCACAAGAAGGCTCTCCGCTTTGTCAAAGGGTTGAATGAGCCATTACACAGTTTGGCCATGACCCATATACCCATGGTAGCTATGTACGAAAGGTTGGTGCAGATGGCATTGCTGAACGAGGAAGATAAGCGCAAGAAGGAGACAGAGGCAGAAAACTCTCAAGGGAAGAAAGAGGTCAAGCCCAACGATTCTAAGAATAAGAAGGTAGACTCCGAGAAAGGAGGCAAGAACAACAACTCACGTGAAAAAATGAAATGCAATTACTGTGGTACGGAAGGGCACATAGCCAAGGATTGTAGAAAGAGGAAGAGAAAGCAAGGTGAATGTTTTCATTGTGGGAAAACTGGACACATCAGCAAAGAGTGCCATGAGAAACAGACATGACCTTCTGGCGGTACATCGTTAACTTATTCTAGATGCTTTGTTTTATCTTATTTCTCTCCTCGATCCTATCTTGAGAACCATAGGTAGAATCTTTTTGGATGTAAACATGTAATTGAAACATGTTATGATTGCGAAATGGTTGCAAGTGGTCGCAAGTGGTTGCTCGTGGATGCATGAATACACATTAGGCACTAGATCGGCTCAGACACATTTTCATGTTGCATATGCATGAGTGTTTATTTTGGAAACTTGGTTGTGCTATCATTTGGTTGTTGCATATGATTGAATGTTCGAGCACTCATGTAGAAATTATGAATTATAATAGGAAAAATTTGCATACATATTGGATTCATTTCACTAAACATATTTTGCATTTAGAAGATCAATCAGGCCTGATCATTAGCATTAGCTATGGAACATATACACACACCCTTCGCATATGATCATAAAGCATTAGAAGTCTTTTAAGGACAATGGATGCTCGTGTTTGATGGATGAGTAGATGGATGTTTGGAAGTTAGGATGTACATTCTTCCTGAACTTGAAGATTTCGGGGACGAAATCCTTTTAAGTGGGGGAGAATGTAACACCCCGTGTATTCTATAACAATGAGATTCACAAATTAAAGTATAACTAATTTCAAATCAAAGAATTAAGGGAAACAGGATACGCCATTGCGTTCGTCTCGGAATTCTTCTTGAGATAGAGTCCGAGTTTGCGTAAAACGGATATCGTATGAAGAAGATATGGACGGACGAAGTTGGGCGAAAAACCAGAAAACGGGTCAGAATGCACTGGCGCACTTGGGAAGTGCGCCAGAACAAAAATGAACTGGCGCACTTGGGAAGTGCGCCAGTGCATTTTTAGCCTGGCGCACCTACCAAGTGCGCCCAGGTCAGAACAGGCTGGCTGGTCAGGTCTTGGCTGGCCTGGTCTGTGTTTGGTCGATTTTCTGAGCCTTACCTTGTCACTAGGGCTAGGTGCCTGCTCCTGATTGGCCTCTCCTTCAAATGAACGGTTATTATTGAATCAAGCTCCATCGACGGTCTAAAACAACTTGTAAACATTATAAAAAGGACCTAAGACCTAGCCTAAATCATACTATTTCATTTTAGCCTCAGGCTGCCGCCATTAAACCTAGAGCTCTGAATTAAAAATTCAAAGAATAAAATTATAGAAGATGGAGGACGATTCTTGAAGGCTACAACTAGAAGCTACAACAACTACGACGCTTTAGACAACGAATTTGGGACTAATTGATTTGGGATTTTTATTTGGATTATTTGCTTCATATTGTAAGTTCTATGTTACTTTTTAGGCAAAAACGCTAAAACAATATGGACATGCCATGAATAGAAACCGGATTTAGGAACTATTGTTAATCCATTGTTTATATTGTTTATCTTTGAATTATAATTTGGGGATATTGCTATGGCAACGTTGAAAGTTAAACTTGTCATGATTTTGATGTTGTTATGAATCACTTGGGCTTAATTGTTTGGCAAGTTGGACTAATACATGTCCATGGAATCACTATGTTTATTGAAATCTTTTTGTTGATTAAACAATGCCTATGATGCTAATTAAACCATGGCTATGACTATTGATGGAATTATGCCTGTGATGTTAATATCCTCATCATGATTAATGATAAATTGGGTATTGCTAGGTTATGATGAAAAGTTGGAATTATTATGTTTACAATGTTAGATATGTTAAAAATGCTAAATTTGAATCATTATGTCTATAATGTTAGTTGAGAATCATTATGTTAAAAACGCTAAATTGGAATCATTATGTCTATAATTTTAGTTGAGAATCATTATGTTAAAAATGCTAAGATGGAACCATTATGTTTATAATGTTAGATGAGAATCATTATGATAAGTTGGAATTATTATGTCTATGAAAATTATTATGTTAAAAATGCTAAATTGGAATCCACTATGCCTATTTTCTTTAAAGTTTCATGTTTGTAATAAAATTATTATTATGCCCGCAATGATTATTATGCCTATGATGTAAAGTTGAAATCATCATGTTAAATTAAGTTGGAATCATTACTATGCCAAGTTATCATCATGCTAGTATTGAAACCATGTGATATGTTATAGCCTGTTTATTATGCAAGTAATGTTGGAATTGTCACATATGCCTATCACATGTTTGGTGTTATTTCCCCTTTATCTCTTGAATTATTTACGCTTGTGAACGAAGTACGTTTATATAATTGGGGATACGATTGGGTAGAATAGGCAAAACTTGAATTAATTATAAGAATAAACTGTGAAATTTGGCATAAGTAGAACATGAAATATGGCACGAAAACTTGACTTGAACATGCCATAATATGACTTTAAACATGCCTTAGTTGGGCACGAAGTTGACATATGAACATGATGTGGAAATAGCAAAATCTGATAAGAACATGGGCATGACTTTAGAAAACAAGAAAGTGGCCAACTCGAGGTTGGGTTGAGTTTGTAGTTTAAATCTGCCCGGAACCGCCCGGCAAATCCAATTGCTACAAACAATAGGATCCAATGTGGGTAGTTGGTCACATCGCGCTTGAAACCCGAGGTTGGGTTGAGTTCGTAGCGTAAACATGCCCGGAACCGCCCAGCAAATCCAGTGGCTACGAACAACAGGATCCAATGTGAGTGGTTCGGTGTATTAACATATCAATTAATGCCAATTAGGGTTAGGTCATGAACATGAAAAGACAACTTAACCAACTTGAACACGATTTGTAGGGCTAAGTCATGAACTTGAAAACGACAACACTTAGCCAACTTGACATGACACGTAGGCGGGTTAAGTCGCGAACTGAAATGACATACTTAACCATCTTGACATGACTAGATTAGAAAAGGATTAAGTCACGAATTACATGACTTAATCTGTTAGGCGGGTTAGGTCACGAATTACATGACCTAATCTATTAGGCGAAACCCTAGACACGACCCCTTTCAGCAGTAACCCTCTAGAAGTATCAAGGTACCCTGGGGCTAGGCCGGGTGGGGCACGATTACTGGGATGCTTGTAAGAGGTGAACGATGGCAGTAGGGTACGCCAGTGTAGGTTCGGTGGACTACGATCGTGCACGTATCCGGGGCAGACACTGGGTATCCGTAGATTTATCTGTGCATCTTGAATCGTGTCAGGGGTTGACACCCTAGGGCTGATACACCCGAAGGTGGAACCAGCACAGGTGACTACATTCGTGATTAGCTATATGACATGGACACTAGACGAGCTAGAACTTGTTGGGAGCCGATCGACTAGATAATCGCTCCGTAGGACCCAGTACTTGGGTCAGATCCCGTTTCAGGGTCATTTCATGACATTGGGCCGTGGGATTTATTTCGTGATTAACTTGTGAGATGGGCTTAGTATACTAGTACAGTCGATGCAACGAATCTTGAACATGTGATGCTTTACTTGACTTGTCTTGACTTATCCTGATCACCTTAGTCTATCTTGTTCACCTTGACACCATTCTTAAGTTTAGTTCCAGTTCATACATGACAGGTTGTTTTAACCGTTTCTACACTGAAAGTCACTAGAACTTACTCAGTCTTTATGACTGACCCTTTTTCCTTTCGCCTCTTTTTATTCCGTTCCCCCCCCCTCCCCAGGTTCTCAGGGAGGGAATACCGCAGCTTGACCAGTTTTCACATCCAACTTGAAGAGAAAGAATGTATTGCTTGGATCTTTTCCGTTTTGGACTGTGGCTTTGGACTGCAATTAGGGGACTTTTGCAGTTTATTCATGTTTTCTTCATGCTTCTTTAAATAATGTAATCAAAACAGTTATGATTTTGGGAAGTATTATGGCATGGTTTGTGTAACACGTATTTTGAAGAAATAAAAGTTGTTGTTTTCTGCTATTCAAAAATATGTGTTATTATATATGTCTTGTATATCTGTGAATTATACTTATAAACCTCCACCAAAATTAGGGCATTCCCTTTGAGAGTGACCCTAACGGAGGTGGGGTGTTTCAATGCACATCCGGTTTATGAAAACTTTGTTGTACTATAAATCAATAATGGTTATTGATAGATATTGACAAAATAAAGATGCTAATTACGATAGTAGACGAAAATAATGTCAGCATACATGAAGTACAAAGTCAAATGTATTCCAAAGAAACACTGTTGAAAAATCAATATTTTGTGATATTAGTATAAAAATAAAAACGGATTTAAACATTGACGGTTATAGATATCAAATGCAAAACTTAAAACTAACTTTTTTCTCTTATACAGTGAGACATTAGGGTACGGACTTTCTTTCTATTTTCCATCGCCCATCTTCTCTCATTGCTCTATTGGTATCCTGTTAATTTAACTTTGTGTCAACATTGTTATCTTACGAATAGGAGAAAGGACCTTTATACATGTATGAAAAATCACAGCAATGAACCTATTTAATTTGACATTCCAAAAAATAAACGAATCGCACAACAGTTAAATTGAACAAATTATTATGCTTACAAACCTCTATCTTCCCAAATAACTGACTGGAAGTAAATCAAGTTCGCTGCTTTAATAATAAAAGCGAACAGACCCAAAAAATAGACCCAAAATTAGTAAGAACTCATGGTGCAATTAAAAGTAGAATAAGTTGAATAATTGTACTGAAATATAATTATTTGACTGAAATAGAACCGTGGGAGAAGACATTAAAATTGGAAATTACAAAGAATAATAAAATCAGAATGTCAAAACTAAAGGTTGAATCGATCTAATTTCAAAAATCAATTGAGAAAAAAATTCAAATCAACGATCTACGAAACAGTAATAAGAAGAAGGTAGAAAATCTGACATGTTTATGGTAATGATTGTATTAGATCCGAGATTGAGAGAAACGAAGACTACGACGGAGAAGAAAAATAAAATCAGTGTATGACTGCAGGACTCCTACAATAAAGTGAGTTGACGTACCTTAAAATTTGAGCAAATACACTGATAAATTGAAGAATTGAGATGAACAACAAACGATGTAGTAGCTCTTATCTTGATTGTCTGTCCTTTCGCTTGCTTTAGAAGGCTGATAGAATAATGGGGAAAGGAGGCTTAAGGCTTTTGGGGGAGGACAGAAACACGTGGAAATGTGAAAACATAGACATGAGGAGATCGTGGTAGATCACGGAAATAAACGTGGAAACGTAAATTATGTTAAACCCTAATGGTTAAAAGACTCTACGTTTAGTTAAGGGGGAACAATTTCAAGGGGACTTCGGCTTAAAAAAAATTGTTAAAGGAGGGTCTGCTTTATTTTATGAAAAAGAAAAGGAGACCTAACTACCCAACTCGTGACTTATGTTAAACCCTAATTTACTAAATTCAACGCAAGTAACAAACGTGCAATTTACTAAACATCTCGATTACACAAATTCGATACAACATATTAGATCAAAAAAATTTGTTTTTGCATTTACTTTAAATTAACCATACAAATTCCAATATAATTTACAATTAAATACCTGATCCGATTTCTTCTGATCACACAAGAAAATTTCTTTATTCTCTCTCACATTAACTATATCCATTTTTTATTTTTATGTGCAATATTAAAATGTAAGCATTAATGAAGTTTTAGGTTTTATGTATTATATTTATAGGGAATATGGGGGTTAATATCGGAATTTTAATTTATACGTTTAAGGGGAGGCTAGTTTATTTTGTCCTCCCCATAATAATTATACAAAAAATAAAAATTGGTCCTCCCCTTAACCAAATGTTGAGTCCATTTAACAATCCCCTAAATCAGAGCCGCCCTTTGTCAATCCTCAAAATCAATCACAACCGGTCTTTGTCCTTTTATAACCAACCCATTCTTTTTGTTATATATATATATACACCTATTTCAGGGTGAAATCTACCCATTAGGGGTCGACCTCAGCCCTAGGGGTATCGACCCATGGGTCGCCACCAACAAAGAGGTGTCGACACCCATGTCAACCCCCCCACCCCCCGAGATCTGGGCAGAATTCAGTTTCTGAACGTGGACTCGTTTCTTGATCAGATTCGTTGACCCTAGGCTATAAATAGGACTTCATTCTCATTGTTTTTATTCACCAAAAACAATGGAGACAACGAGGTACTTCCCCAACTTAGTTTGATCAAGCATATTCTTCTTAAACAACAAGTTATACGTATTCAAGGATTTATGCTACAACATCTACAATCAATCTTCTGTTCTTTAGATCCAATAACAGTGAGTTTATGTGGCTTTTAGATATAAACACCTAAAATGTAATTTTGACATGTTTATAAGTTTGGATCTAAGCCTATATTAGTTAGTAACCTAAATCATAACAGATCTTTCATTACTTGTGCACCCGATCTATTGATTATTACCTATATGCCTATTAATGATATCCTTATTATGTTAGTTTGCCTAAACATGTCACATTATGCCTATTATGTTAGCTTGTCTAATTATGTCATCATATGCCAGTTCTATTTACTATGCCTATTCTTGCTCTCTTCTCTTCTGTAACGCCCCATGTCTATTAATGTCACTCACAAAAGGAATGCATCAATGTCCACGGAGCGTTATTGTTGTATAGAACTGATAAATTAGAAGATAAATAAATAAAACAACACAGCGGAAGATAAAACTTATTTCATAGCATCATAACTCAAAACAAGCTTACATAAGTAGTTTCCAAAACCATTACAATAGGATCAATGGTCTTTTCCAAAAACTTCAAAGTACATAAAGAAGCAAATACTAAAATAACATAAATGCATAAATCCCTACTGAGTATAAGCAAAGCCATAAAGATGAGAGAGTCCAAAGCAATACATCTACTCTTTTCAAGCAACTGAAAAAAATCGGCACTAAGATGTAGTATTCCCTCCTTGCAGACCTTGGGGGGAGGGGGGAGGAAAGAAAAGAGGTGGAAACAAATGGGTCAGACATAAAGTCTAGCGAATCTTGCAATTTTAACAAATAATAGGTAAGGTAAATGATCAAGACATAAATAAGCATCATGATATGGCTCTAACTTAGATAAGGTAGATAAAAAGGATGGACAAGATGATTTCGTTCCTAAGTACTAAGACAATCCTACACCTTGGCTAAGCGAACAACCCTCCAAGTACTAACCCTGAAGACTGAAGTCAACATGAGACTAGCACCCAAAGGACTATCCAACTCAACCAACATGTATTTTGTTGCACCGCACTTTTTCTAAGTTACACCACATTAGTTAATTACACCGTACATCTACTAGTCTCTTTTTACTAGAGGTTGATCCCTTCCCACTAACTGTACTCACATGACATACTTGGTAGTTACTTGTACCTAGCTGCTATCGTAGGTGTCGACTTGCTCCTACCACCGCTAAGGTACCCTTAGTCTACCCACTCGATCGGCTCCCTAAACCCCGTACGCACTCTGCTGGCCCCACAGTGGGGTGCATCACTCCCCAAAGTGGCAACCCCGATACCAACATGAAATGTGCAGCCATACCTACACGATGCAACAATGTATTACCTACCAGCCCGCACCCATGCACGCACACGAACCCGTTGGACTTGCGTTGCCACCACTATTCACATTTTGACCTCTTATATTCAAGCCTAGTAAGCGTGCCCCAACCCCGACCTAGTACCTGGCCCAATTAGATACTCAAACGGATTACTGGTTGAAATGGGTCCCCATCCGACACAAGCCTCCCACCTATGCTTGGTCCCCACTAGGTTTTTCTCCCACTTAACCATTTTAATTTAAATGTCCATGTCTTACACATGGAACGGTTAAGTCCATACTTACATGTCATAATTTACATGTCCTATCTTATTCAGGTTAAGTCCATATTTACATGTCATAATTTACGTGTCACCCCAATTAACCCTCTAACCATACCCATGTCTTATTATGGTTAGTATTCTTTAATTCATTCCTTATGACGAACGGTGCAAGACCTTTCACAATAGACCGAACACTTTGTGGCCGCTAGATTTGCCGGGTGGTTCTGGGCAGTCTTACGCCACAAACCGGGTCTAACCTCGTGCCATTAACCGTTATGCCTACAATTCATTCCTTTGACCTCTCACATTAGACGTCCAATTGTGACCGCTGGAATTGCTGGGCGGTTCCGGGAAGTCTTACGTCACAATTGTGCCTAACCTCGTGTCAAAGGTTCATTAACATCGTATTTCACCCATACCCAATTTTCTTGTCATATATATATATATATCCAATTAAACATATAATCATGTCTATAATATTTCCTATTCTGAATTGTCACTAATTAAACATTAATTAGCCTCAATTACAAATTTACAATTTTAGGCAATTTCATCAATTCCATGTAATTCATACCCAAATATGCCAATTTCACATATTATCCAATTATCCAAAATATCCAATAATATCAAATTTTCCAAATTTCCCATATTCCCAATATTCCACATCGTTCCCACGTATTCGCATTCGCGCGTATTTTTAATATAGGCTCGAAGATAGCCTAGATCCACAAATAAAAGGAATAGGGGTAAGAAGAGAGATTCAATTCATAGAAAATTGGAATAAAACATCATCATGAAATAAAGAGGCATATAGAGTGGCATGGAGGCATAATAAAAGATTCAACATGAATAAACTGATAAAAGGTATGAACTTTACATAGAAACATAGGCATATGATGACATGAATCAAAAAGGTGAAGACTTAGTGAGATTTTCATTACAAATATATATATATATGAATCCTTTTTACAACTTTTTCATGTTACTTTAATCCCATTAGATTTGTGAAAATAACTGTACTCACCTATCGTGGCTTAAGAAAAGGATTAATGAATTGAAATTGGTGCAGAAACGTTGAATTGATGTTGATTAATCTTCTTTAATTGTTGTTGAAGCTCTAAACTTTGATTTGAATTGTGTATGAACACTTGAGATTTAATTTAGAGGCGGCGGCTAGGGTTTAAGAGAGAGCTTGACAACATAATGGTGTCATAAATAATATTTTATGAATTAGGATTAGGTCTTAAGGTGTATATATAAATGTCTAGGATCGATTAGAGCTCTTAGATTAACCCAGAAATCATCAGGAACACTCAGATGCAACATCAGCCCTCAGTGCAAATCGAGCCACGAGTTGACAGCCAAACACCCTGGATCGACCCCTAGTCAATCCAGTGGGGCTCGGGTCGACTCTAAAAATGGTGCGGTTCAGCTATTCCCCCTCCCGATTTGCTGTTTTGAACATTTTTGAATATTTATTTATTTAATTTATATATATATATATTTCTCATATGCATACAAACTTCAAGGCTTAATAATATCTTCATAAGGTATCCGTTTCGTGCAAACCAAATGTCTATCTTGACCCAAAATTTTGAGACGAACATAATAGCGCATCCCATTTCACTTAATTCTTCTTCTAAAAATTAAGTATACTTTAATTTGTGAATTTTAATGTTATAAAATTATGGGGTGTTACATTCTCCCTTCCTTAAAGGATTTCGTCCTCGAAATCTCCAAGTTGAGAAGAATGTATCCTGCTATCCAATCATCCATCTACTCAACCATCATCCACAAGCATCCATTGTCCTTAAAAGATTTCTAATGCTTTTCATGTACATATGCATAGGGTGTGTATATGTCCATATACTAATGCACATTAGTTGGTCCACTGATTCAGTCGACCTCCTTAATGCAAATAATGATAGTGCCATGTATCCATCATATATGCAAAGAACCCTATACATATCATTACTACATGTGTGCACAACCATTCATTTAAATGCAACATCCATATGATACACAAATTCAATGTACATTCATTTTACTAAATACATCCATTTATATGCAATATGAAAGTGATTGAGCTGATCTAGTGCCTAAAGTGTGTGTATATGCATCCACGAGCAACCGCTAGCAAACACTTGCATCCACATGCATCCACCATACATAACATGTCTCAAACACATGTTTCAACCATATGACTACCCTATCTAAAGGTCAAAGATACTAGCGAGAGGACATGCTAAAGATAGAACAAGTACAAGCTAAGCGATAAAGGAGAAATTAAAAGACATACCCTCGAAAAGAAATGGTTACACTGAACGCATCTTCTCTTCCGTCACCCAAGTAGCATCGCTCTTATCATCTCCCCATTGCACTTTGACTAGCTTGACCTCTCAATTCCTCAACTTCTTAATCTCCGACCCAATAATGCATGTAGGAGCTCATCGAATCGTCGCATCACGCTCTATCTCCACATCACTAAGCAAGCTCAGCTCTACCACTTCCGCGGTCTCATGCAAGCACTTCCTCAAATGTGATATATGGAATATGTCGTGTACACCACTAAGTCTCTCGGGTAACTCCACTCTATACGCCATCTGTCCAATCCTCCCCTTATAAGGAAATGGCCCGATGAACGTTGGTGCTAACTTCCCAACGGACCCAAAGCGAACAACATTCCGTAATGGAGACACCTTGATAAAGACCATGTCCCCAATATCAAACTCAAGATCTGTCCTCCTCTTGTCCGCGTACGATTTCTGCCTATCTTGTGTCGTCTTCATCCTACTTCGAATCAAATCAATCTTTTCCGAAGTCTCTCTAATCATATCGGGCCCAAGCAAGATCTTATCCGTTGATTCCCACCAACATGTAGGTGAACGACACGGCCTTCCATAAAGAGCCTCGAAAGGTGTCATGCCAATGCTAGACTGAAAATTATTATTATACGCGAACTCCACCAAAGGAAGATGCTCCTCCCATGTACCTCCGAAGTCTAAAACACATAGCCTCAAAAGGTCCTCTAGAATACGATTCACCCTCTCGGTCTGGCCGTCCGTCTGAGGATGATATGCGGTGCTCAAACATAACTAAGTCCCTACCGCCTCTTGCAAGCTCTTCCAAGCTCGCTACTAAAAATAGGATCACGATCGCTCACTATGCTAGAAAGAACATCGTGCAAACGAACTATCTCTCGAATGTATACGGAGGCTAACCGTGGAGCAATCCTCTTACTCTTCATGGGAATGAAATGGGCGCTCTTAGTAAGTCTGTCTACCATGAACCAAATCCCCGTATTACCCTTCCTTGATCTTGGTAACCCATCAACAAAGTCCATCGAGACACTCTCCCACTTCCATTGTGGGACCTCCAATGGGTGGAGCAACCCACCGGTATTCTTTTGCTTTGCTTTTACTTGTTGGCACACCAAGCATCTAGCGGCAAACTCGGCCACATACCTCTTCACACCGGCCCAAAAGTAAACTCGTCTCATGTCCATGTACATCTTGTCCCCGCCGGGATGAATGGTCATCTTCGAACGATGTGCATCATCAAGAATGGTCTTGCTCAAGTTCTCGTCTCGTGGTACACAAAGTCTACCATCCCTACGTAACCAACCCTTATCATCTAGGGTATACCTACTGAGATGGCTCGATGACTCCACCCTTATGAGCTTCTCAACTAACTTAACCAACTGTGGGTCATCTCGCTGTGCCTCACCAATCCATCCCAAATGCGTAGGTATGGCCTCTAAGGATGCTAGCAAACCGGGTACAATGTAACACCCCATATTTTCTGTAATCGTATATGTAACAAATCAGAGAATAATTAAATTATAAGATAAGAATCAAGGGAAACGGGTTGTGCCATTACGTTCGTCTCGAAATTCTGCTTGGAAACGAGTCCGAGTTTTCGAGAAACAGAGTCCGTATGAGGGAGATATGGCCCTCCGAATTTTCAAAGAATTTCAGAATCGAAAACAGCTCGAGAATTCGAATTCAAATTCGAATTCAAAATCACAGAATAGGCTGGGCGGGAAAATTCCCAACCATGGACCAGGTCGACCTGGGGTTCGACCATAGTGTCGACCTCCCAGGGGCCAGGTCGACCAAAGTGTCGATCCGGGGTCGACCTGGCCGGACCAGGTCGACTATAGTGTCGACCTGGGGGTCGACCTGGCCGGACCAGGTCGACTATAGTGTCGACCTGGAGGTCGACCTGCTCCCGAAACCCAGTTTTTTTAACCTGGTTCATTCTGATGTATCTGGTCTTGTTTCTGTCTAGATTCGTCCACCTAATCCTATATAAACATCCCCTAGCCTCATTCTCTCCACACCATTTCATTCTGTCTATATTCTGCCTCTGTTCTAATAAAAAATAAAAATGGCGTCGCTACCCTGCTGGAATCAAAACTTGGACTGATGAATCTTCTTCCAACCTGAATAGAATTAGAAGCTAAATCAAATCTCAAATCCAAGTTTAGAGCTACGACAATTAAAGAGGAATAATTCAGCATTTCTGCAATAACAACAGTTTATTATCCTTTCTTAAAACCACGAAAGGCAAGTACAATTATTTTCCGCTATAAACTATAATTATAATTGCGACATGATTATAAATATGAATGTGAGGTTATGTATATTTTTATCTGTCAGATCTGTTTTTCTGTGACTATTCTGTACCTCTTTCTTCTTTCTGTTCTACAGCCAGGCTACTACGAGCCTGCGCCGAATCTCATAAGAGACTAACGCACGAACGCTAAATTTTGGGACAAATAATAATGCATAATTGGACGTGAAACTGTTGCCTATGAGAATATTGCCCATGACTATGTTTCATTGACTATGAGACTATTGCCTATGACTATGACTCATGACTATGAGACTATTGTCTAAGACATTGAATAAGAAACTATTGTGATTATTCGCCCATGACTATTGTGATTAGTTTCCTATAACTATGGTAGTTAGTTTCTTATGCCTATTCCTTTAATGATGTTAGATCTCATATTTAGTATGTAACTTTGCTAGTTTATTCCAATTCACTGTTATGTACATCGAGCCTATAGGGCCATTTCATGAGTATTTAGAGAACTTGTGGAAACATGTTATACGAGGATTGGGCGTAGCTTAATTAAGTAAATCTGGCAAAGCAAATATGTTGGCATAATCGGAGTTGACTATAATAGAGAATGATTTACATGTGTATTAGTCTTGGACATAAATGGTGAACTAGAATATTAAATCTAGTTTTGACATGAACTGTAAATGGGAATATTAAGGCTAAAATTTGGGGCATATATTGTATTATGAATTATGACCTTGATTTAGGCATGTAAGTTTAGGCTAAATTTATAATTGGGAAAAATGTGTAAATAGAATTTTGGATATATATAATCTGCTAAATATGTTATCTGCTAAATCTGTTATATTGCTTAATCTGCTAGTTCTGTTATATTACCTAAACTGCTAATTAGATCGAATTGCCTAATCTGCTAATTATGTTAAATTGCCTTATCTGCTAAATCGGCTAAGTAGCCTAATCTGCAAGATCTATTTAATCTGTTGAATGACGTAATCTGTTGGAACTGAAATGCTGAAATTTGAAGTATGTGAATCTATAGGCTCGACTTAAAATTGAGCAAAACTTGTTAATAGAACCTCGAGTAATCTGTTGTAACTTGTACAGATGTTTAATCCGTTAAATAAACAGAATTAGTCTGATATCTGAAAAATCTGTATTGGAATGAATTGGCTATGACACGAGGTTAGACTCTGTTTGCGGTAGAAGCCTGCCCGGAACCAACCGGCTTAACCAGCAACCGCAAACTGTCAGTCTAATGTGAGAGGTCGTAGGCATAACCAAATATGCTTAGACACGAGGTTAGGTCTGGCTTGTGGCAGAAGTCTACCCGGAACCGCCCGGCATATCCAGTGGCCATAAGCTACTGACCTAATGTGAGAGGCCTGTGCATTAATATTTAATTAATGTAAATCTGGGATAAATATGATGTCTAAAACGTGTTTGGTGGATAGGTTTAAACCAATTGGACTAATGAATTAAACAAACCCGTTTCATGAATCTGCAGGCCCAATTACAAAGTTAGACAAATCTGTAAATCTGTTAAATCCGTATATCTAATCCGTTAGTCTGAAAACTTGTTTGATCTGTGAACTAGTTGATCTGAACTCTGTATGTTTGAACTTGTAAACAAGTTAATCTGAAATCTGTTAGTCTGGGACACAAGGTTAGGAGGGAAATTACTTGTGTCATCTGTTGTTTGGGACCCATATTAGTCAGTAACCCTTTTTGGTATCAAAGCTTTGACCCAACAGTAGGTAGGGTCCGTGTAACACCCCATCTCCGCTAGGGTCACTCTAGCAAGTACACTAGCTTTGGAGGGGTGTTGGAAAAGGTAAACATGCATAAAGATATCACAAGACAGAATATATAAGTAAAACAGAGTAAGTAAAGCAGTGGATAAAACTACTATTTCGAAACCATAGTCAACTTACATCAAAAGTACTAAGTCATTATTTTCCAACTACTACAAGTCTAGAAACATAAACTGAAAACAGGAAATAACATAAAGTAAACTATCCCCAAAGTAGACGTGGTAAAGCCATAGCGAGCTCAAGTCCCAACCGTACATGAGCTATCCAAAAAGCAAGCTAAAGATCCAAGCTTGGTCCTAGTGTTCCCACCCTGAGAACCTTTGGGGGGGGGGGGGAGGACGGAAGAAAAGAGGTGAAAGGAAAACAGGTCAGTCAAAAAGACTGGTAAGTCCTACCTACTATTAGTATAAAAACTAATAAAGTTAACTGGACATGTAAAACAGAGATGAAACATAGGATGATAACTGGCATGGTGAAAAGTTAACAAGACAGATCAAGTGTGGCATCGCATATACAAGGTTAAGTTGCACTAGGTGTACTAGTATTCTAATCCATGTCAAGTATAAACAAGAAATGATCCCTTGGCCCAAAATTGGCCCAACATCATGAGATGACCTAAATCAAGGTCCAACTACATGGTCTAGTCGACCGGCTCCCTATAAGCCTAACTCGTCAAGTGTCGGTGTCATACGACCCAACTGCGAGATGTAGTCGATTGTGCAAGGTCCACCCTAGGGTGTATCCGGGCCCTAGGGTGCCAACCACTAACACAAAACAAGCACGCATAGTCCAAGCCTACTGGTGCCCATGTCTGTCTTTCATCCCCGGACTATGTGCACGACCATAGTCAGCCGGAATCTACAATGGCGCAACTACCTAGCCGTCCCTTTTGGGTCACTTACAATCAGCCCAGTAATCGTGCCCCACCCGTAGCCTAGTCCCTAGGGTATCCCGATAATCCCTGGTGGGTTACTACTGAAAAGGGCCCCGTAAACTAGGGTTTCTAATGGGTTAAGTGTGGTTAACCCAATCCAAACCATGTATCAAGTTGGTTAAGTATACCCAAGTGGTTCATGACTTTACTCCAACAATCCATCGCGTTTAATTGGTTACGTATTCAAGTGGTCCATGTCTTAACCTTACCATGTGGCATTAATTAACTTAATGCACCCCAACCTCTCACATTAGACTTTGTTGTGGTTACTAGTTAAGTCGGGCGGGTTCGGGTAGCTTTACACCACAACCTAGTCTAACCTCGGGTTTTAAGTGCGATATAACCAACTACTCACATTGGGTCCTATTGTTTGTAGCCACTAGTTAAGCCGGTCGGTTCCGGGTAGATTTATGCTACAAACCCAACCCAACCTCGAGTTAGCCACTTTCATGTTTTCTACATGTCATGTCCACGTTCATGTTTTCAAGCATAATCACATGTCATATTTTCAAATCATGTTTCATGTCATTTAAGTTTACCCATAACGTAACCCCATCGCATGTAAGTTCGCATCAACACACATAGGTCAAAAAAGGGGGAACATAATGATATGACAAGTTGGGCATAATGTGGCAAAGTCTATCACAAGTTTAACATGGTGATATATGAGGCAAAGGTGTTTATCACAACTAGCAAATGGCGTTATTGGCCTCAAAACATGCATGACATCAACTTAGCAACTAGGTGATAACATGGTCATAGTAGACATGGGGTGATAACTTGGGATTAGCATATAGTTCATAACATGGCAAGTTAACATCAAGGTCATTAGAGTTTCTATGTTGCATTATGCAACATTCCCATATAAATTTTAACCCAAAATGTCAAGGTGATAGTCTCATAATCATAGATCAAAAGAGTCATAAATAGATCTATGAATAAAATGATAGATCTAAGGTAAACATTATACTTAAGCCCAATTTCAACTTGCAACATGTCACATTTAAGTTCATAGTTTAAATCTAAGAGTAGAATAGGGCTTACAAAGCGTGATCAAGAGAACTAGAACACAATAGAACAAGATTGAGACGAAGCCACACTAGAAATCCCCAACTAAAGATAAGATCCACTCCAAGCCTTGAGAAATAAGAAGAAAAATCCTTGTTTTGATGAATAAAGATGGCTCCTTTGCTTTAGATCAAGCTTAGGCTCTCAAGCTCTCAAGTTGAAGAAGATGGAGGCCATGATTAGGGAGCATTTTGGCATAATTTAGTTGTAGGAATTATTTGTGATGATTTAGGCTAGGTATTAGGGTGTTTTTATAGGTGTAGAGTCTAGTTTAGGCCATAGGATTAACCCTAATTCAGATCTGAGCCATCAAATCACGTCACAAGCCAACAAAACAAGACCCAGGAGCCAAAATATGTGCACCAGGCCATCCAGCCCGACCACCCAGGTCGACAGGGGTGTCGACTGGGCAGTCGACACCAACTGGGGTGTGTCGACTCCCCAGTCGACTTGGGGGCTGGGCGGGAAAATTTCCCGCCCAGTCTGTTTGGCTCCAGATTTAAAATTTGAACTGTTTTTGAACTTGAAATTTTCTGAAAACTTTGACGGGCCATAACTTGGTCATACGGACTCCGATTTTCGAAAACTCAGACTCTATTTCGCGTATTTTTCCGAGATGAACGTAATGGCATAGCCCGTTTCCCATGATTAAGATTTTAATATTTAATTCTGCCTTGTTTTATGTTATAACATGTTATTCAAAATACGGTTTGTTACATTCTCCCCACCTTAAAGGATTTCGTCCCCGAAATCTCTAAGTTAGGAAGAACGTATCCTACCATCCATCATCCATCTACTCAAACATCATCCACAAGCAGTCATTGTCCTTGACAGATTCTAAATGTTGTATGAACATATGCAAAGGTGTGTGTATATGTACTTATCTAATGCAAAAATCAGGCGGTTACTAATTCAGTAAACCTCCTTAATGCAAAGTATGTTAGTGAAATGAGTCCATATGTATGCAAATTCCTAACATAATTCATAATCTCTACATGAGTGCACATAACTTTCATCCGTATGCAACATCCACGTGATAGCATAACAAGTTTCATCAATGAATAAATATAAGCACTCATGCATATGCAATATGAAAGTGTGTGAGCCTATCTTAGTGCCTAATGTGTATCATGCATCCACGAGTATCCACTTGCAAACACTTGCAACCACTTGCAAACATCAAGCATAACATGTTTCAAATACATGTTTCATCCAAAGGGTTTCTACCTACGGTTCTCATGACAAGGTTAACGAGATAACAAGATAAACATGGATAGTAAAAGAAAGATATGCTGACTAGGAGAAGAGATCTAGAATGTACCCTCAAAAAGAAATGGATAAAGCCCACGCATCTTCTCCTTGGTTTCCCAAGTTGCATCTTCATCGGCTTCACTCCACTGAACCTTTACTAACTTGACTTCTCGATTCCACAGGTTCTTGATCTCCGTTCCCAAGATACGAATCGGAGTTCGCCTCAAAGTGGCCTCTTTCTCTACCTCCATGTCTTCAAGAATGCTAGGCTCAACTACCTCGGCTGACTCATGTAGGCACTTTCGGAGATGCGAGACATGAAAAACATTGTGCACTCCGGCCAGCTTCTCGGGCAATTCCACCTTATAAGCCATCTTCCCAATCCTCTCTATGATAGGGAAGGGTCCTTCGAACCTTGGTGCCAGCTTCCCAACTGCTCCAAAACGAACCACATTTCGCAAAGAAGAAACCTTCACAAAGACCATATCTCCAACTTCAAACTCTAAGTCTGTCCTTCGCTTGTCTGCATAGGATTTCTGTCTGTCTTAGGCCGTTTTCATCCGCCTTCGGATCAACTCAACCTTCTCGGATGTGTCCCTTATCATGTCGGGCCCAAGTATAAGCTTATCCATCGTCTCCCACCAACATGTTGGTGACTTGCACGGCCTCCCATACAAAGCTTCGAATGGTGCCATGCCTATGCTTGCTTGGTAGCTGTTATTATAAGCAAACTCTACGAGAGGAAGGTGGTCTTCCAAAGTGCCACCAAAGTCAATAATGCATAGCCTCAACAGATCTTCTAGTATCCTATTCACCCTTTCGGTCTGGCCATCCGTATGTGGGTGATAGGCCGTACTTAGATTCAATCGCGTACCCATCGCTTCTTGCAAACTATTCCAGAACTGTCTAGTGAAGATTGGGTCATGATCGCTAACTATGCTAGAAGGAACTCCATGCAATCGCACTATCTCTCGAAGATAAACATATGCTAGCCATGATGCGGTCCTCTTGCTCTTTACTGGAATGAAATGTGCGCTCTTCGTAAGTCTATCAACTATAACCCATATGCTAGTATTCCCCTTCCTTGATCTCGGCAATCCATCCACAAAATCCATAGAGATACTTTCCCACTTCCATAGCGGAACCTCCAATGGATGTAGTAGCCCACCGGGCTTCTTCGACACGGCTTTTACTTGTTGGCAAACAATGCATCTAGAAACAAACTCTGCCACATCCTTTTTCATCCCATCCCAAAAAAATATGCACTTCATATCCCGGTACATCTTATCCCCTCCGGGATGTATGGTCATCCTCGAGTGATGCGCCTCCTCAAGAACTTTATTTACTAAGTCTCCCACTCGTGGGACACATAGTCTTCCATCACGCCTTAGTCATCCCTTGTCATCAATAGTATATCTAACGAGGTGACTTGACGTCTCACCCCGAATCAACTTGTCCATGATCTCGACTATCTGTAAGTCTTCCTTCTGTGAAGCCCCAACCTGATCAAGAAGTGTAGGTCTAAGCTCGAGGGATGCTAACGAACCAGTCATCGACTCAACAGCAGGTGTAAAATCAAAGGTTGCCAAGAACTCTAGGCTCTTCATCTCAACAAACAAGGGACTCAAAATCAACCTTCTTCTGCTTAGCGCATCCGCCACAACATTACCCTTGCCAGGGGTATAAGCTATCTCGAAGTTATAGGATGCCAAGAATTCCATCCACCTCAACTGCCTTAGATTCAAATCTTTCTACGAGAAGAGGTACTTGAGCGACTTGTGATCAGTATATAACTCAAACCTTTCGCCTAGAAGATAGTGGCGCCAGGATTTGGGTGCAAAGACGATCGCCGCAAACTCCAAATCATGAGTGGGATAGTTCTTCTCATGAACTTTGATTTGCCTACCCCCAAAGCATATCACTCTCCCTTCTTGCATCAGGACAGCGCCTAATCCTGGGCCACATGCATCAGTGTACACGGTAAACAACTTCCCTCCATCGGGTAATGCTAGAACTAGAGCTGTGGTGAGGGCTTTCTTGATCCTTTGAAAAGCAAGCTCACAATCTAAGTCCCATGCAAAGACTAAGTTCTTCTTCGTTTACTTAGTAAGAGGGGCTGAAATCCTAGAGAAGTCCTTAATGAACTTCCTATAAAATCCTGCCAGACCGAGAAAGCTTCTCACTTCAGTTGCATTCTTCGGAACTTTCCAGTCTTGTACCGCCACCACTTTACCGGGATCCACAGCGAAGCCCTGCTTAGAAACTATATGCCCAAGGAACCGAACTTCCCTCCTCCAGAAATGGCATTTAGAGAACTTGGCTTTCAACTGATGAGCTCTAAGTGTATCCATAACCTCCTTGAGGTGTGTAGCATGCTCTTCCTCATCCTTAGAGAAGACCAGAATATCATCCATGAAGACAACCACAAACTTGTTAAGGAACTCCCTGAACACCCTACTCATAAAATCAACAAAGTATGCGGGTGCATTAGTCAAACCGAACGGCATGACTAGCCATTCAAAGAATCCATCTGGAGTCTAAACGCAGTCTTATCAATACTATACTCAGCCACTCTAAGCAGATGGAATCCGGTGGCTAGATCTAGCTGAAAAAAAACAGAAGCACCAACAAGCTGGTCAAAGAGATCATCAATCCACGGTAACGGGTGCCTACTCTTCTTTGTCAGCTTGTTCAACTCACGATAATCAACACATAGACGAAGCGAACCATCCGCCTTAGTAGCGAATACCACAGGAGCACCCCATTCTGAAATGCCTCGCCTAATGAAATTTTTCTCAAGTAACTCCTTGATTTGGTTGCTAAGCTCTCTTCTTTCTCGCGGGGCCATGTGCCTAACAGGCAATGAAACTGGCTTGGCATTATCAACAAGATAAATACGGAAGTCTATCTCGCTTTTAGGGGGTAACCTCTTCACCTCATCAAAAACATCAGGATATTCTTGGACCACCCTCACAGATTGAAGATTGTCAATAGACGAGTCGAGGGATTCAAGATAACATAACATGACGGGATCCAGAGGGTTACAAGAAATCTCTAGGGTATTGCCAAGGCGAGTCATAAGCCTCACTACCCTATGCTCACAATCGAGAATGGCTCCATAACTGACAACCAATCCATGCCCAAAATCAACCCATATCCCCCGAGAACATAAGAATTACATAATGTATTCTACGGTCAAGATAGAAATCCTCAAATCCATACAAATCATAGATAGATGGGCGGAACCCCCAATTTGATTTGAAACACTAACGGGATCCTCAACTTGACTAGTACTTAGGTGCAAACTTTCAACAATATCAGAAGAAATAAAGGTATGCGAGGCACCAGAATCAAATAAACTTCGAACAGGAAAACCAGAAATGTAAACAAGGCTTTCTACAGAAATACTACCTCGGTCCAGAGCTAGAGTAGTGTTGAGAGCATGCATCTGCCCTCCAGAAGGTCCTGCTCGCTGAGTCTGTCCTTGCCTCTGTCCTTGATTCTTTGGGCAATCCTTATTGAAGCGTTCAGTCTCTCCGCAATGAAAACATTCTCCAAACTTCCTCTTCTTCTTCCTACAATCTTTGGCTATGTGTCCAACGATCCCACAGAAGTTGCACTTCCTTGTCTCCTTTGCCTTGTTGTTGTTGGCCTTGTTACCCTCGTTGTTCTAGTTGTTCTTGTTGTTCTGGTTGCTCTGATTGCTCCGGTTGCCTCCCCACTTGGAGTCCGCCTTCTTGGTTTGAGTCTCATTAGGCTTGACTTCTTTCTTGCCATTCTTATCATCTCCCTGAAGCAAGGCCATATCCACTAAGCTCTCAAAAGTGGCCCCCATGGGTATATGAGACATGGCTAAACCTTGTAATGGCTCATTCAATCCTCGTGCAAAGTGTAGAGCCTTCTTCTTGGGTGTGTTAACCATGTCCAAACCGAATCGAGCAAGCTGGTTAAACTTATTCACATACTCCCTCACTGTCATGTCCCCTTGGTTCAAAGATATAAACTTCTCCATTTGTAGATTCTCCTCAGCATATGATAGAAACTTAAGCCCAAACCTCATCCTAAAGTCGACCCAAGTCTCCATAGGCCTAGTAGCGTTGGTGACCTCCCACCAATAAGCAGCTTCCTCTTTCAATAGCCGTACTGCCAATACAACTTTTCTATGGTCTTCCACATCAAAGATGGCAAAGTGGTCTTCAGTTTCATTTAACCAGATTCTTGCCTCCACATAAGTCTCTATCCCAACAAAATTTTTGCCACCCATCGCCTTAAAGTCTTTGCAAATCTTTGTGAAATCCACTTATGGACGCTGAGGAGGAGGAGGAGGAGCAGGAACCTCAGGTACGGGAGGAGGAGTGGGAGTGTTTGCTGGGCCCGCATCGTTGGCCCTAGCTTCCAAGTTCCTTCCGAACCATCCGGGTATGGGTACTCCCTCGGGAAGATTAAGACCAGCCAAGATGAAAAAGGAAAAGATAGATTTAGAACGAGGAAACAAAGGATAGTGCTAATGGCTTTTGGGGAATAGCCTTTTAAAATAAACTAGACTTTTCTTGGAAAAATACTTAATTGGTTTTGAAAATAGTTTTTCAAAAGGTAAGTTTTTAAAACTTTTGTCCGGTCTAGCAAAACCTTATGCTCTGATACCAAATGTAACACCCCACCTCCGCCAGGGTCACTGTAGCAAGTACACTAGCTTTGGAGGGGTGTTGGACAAGGTAAACATGCATAAAGATATCACAAGACAGAACATATAAGTAAAACAGAGTAAGTAAAGCAGCGGATAAAACTACTATTTCGAAACCATAGTCAACTTACATCAAAAGTACTAAGTCGTTATTTTCCAACTACTACAAGTCTAGAAACATAAACTGAAAACTGGAAATAACATAAAGTAAACTATCCCCAAAGTAGACGTGGTAAATCCATAGCGAGCCCAAGTCCAAACCGTACATGAGCTATCCAGAAAGCAAGATAAAGATCCAAGCTAGGTGCTAGTGTTCCCACCCAGAGAACCTGGGGTGGGGGGGGGGGGGAAACGGAAGAAAAGAGGCGAAAGGAAAACAGGTCAGTCAAAAAGACTGGTAAGTCCTACCTACTATTAGTATAAAAACTAATAAAGTTAACTGGACATGTAAATCAGAGATGAAACATAGGATGATAACTGGCATCGTGAAAAGTTAACAAGATTGATCAAGTGTGGCATCGCATATACAAGGTTAAGTTGCACCAGGTGTACTACTATTCTAATCCATGTCAAGTATAAACAAGAAATGATCCCTGGGCCCAAAATTGGCCCAACATCATGAGATGACCTAAATCAAGGTCCAACTACACGGTCTAGTCGATCGGCTCCCTATAAGCCTAACTCGTCAAGTGTCGGTGTCATACGGCCCAACCGTGAGATGTAGCCGACTGTGCAAGGTCCACCCTAGGGTGTATCTGGGCCCTAGGGTGCCAACCACTGACAAAAAACAAGCACGCACAGTCCAAGCCTACTGGTGCCCATGTCTGTCTTTCATCCTCGGACTATGTGCATGACCATAGTCCGCCGAAATCTATAATGGCACACCTACCTAGCCGTCCCTTTTGGTTCACTTACAATCAGCCCAGTAATCGTGCCCCACCTGTAGCCTAGTCCATAGGGTATCCCGATATTCGCTGGTGGGTTACTACTGAAAAGGGCCCCGTAAACTAGGGTTTCTAATGGGTTAAGTGTGGTTAACCCTATCCAAACCATGTATCAAGTTGGTTAAGTATACCCAAGTGGTTCATGACTTAACCCCAAAAATCCATCGCGTTTAATTGGATAAGTATTCAAGTGGTCCATGACTTAACCCTACCATGTGGCATTAATTAACTTAATGCACCCCAACCTCTCACATTAGACTTTGTTGTGGTTACTAGTTAAGCCAGGCGGGTCCGGGTAGCTTTACACCACAACCTAGTCTAACCTCGGGTTTTAAGTGCGATATGACCAACTACTCACATTGGGTCCTATTGTTTGTAGCCACTAGTTAAGCCGGTCGGTTCCGGGTAGATTTATGCTACAAACTCAACCCAACCTCGAGTTGGCCACTTTCATGTTTTCTACATGTCATGTCCACGTTCATGTTTTCAAGCATAATCACATGTCATATTTTCAAATCATGTTTCATGTCATTTAAGTTTACCCATAACGTAACCCCATCGCATGTAAGTTCGCATCAACACACATAGATCAAAAAAGGGGGAACATAATGATATGACAAGTTGGGCATAATGTGGCAAAGTCTATCACAAGTTTAACACGGTGATATATGAGGCAAAGGTGTTCATCACAACTAGCACATGGCATTATTGGCCTCAAAACATGCATGACATCAACTTAGCAACTAGGTGATAACATGGTCATAGTAGACATGGGGTGATAACTTCTGATTAGCATATAGTTCATAACATGGCAAGTTAACATCAAGGTCATTAGAGTTTCTATGTTGCATTATGCAACATTCCCACATAAAGCTCATAGCTTTCAACCCAAAATGTCAAAGTGATAGTCTCATAATCATAAACCAAAAGAGTCATGAATAGATCTATGCATAAAATGATAGATCTAAGGTAAACATTATACTTAAGCCCAATTTCAACTTGCAACATGTCACATTTAAGTTCATAGTTTAAATCTAAGAGTAGAATAGGGCTTACAAAGCGTGATCAAGATAACTAGAACACAATAGAACGAGATTGAGACGAAGCCACACTAGAAATCCCAAACTAAAGATAAGATCCACTCCTAGCCTTGAGAAATAAGAAGAAAGATCCTTGTTTTGATGAAGAAAGATGGCTCCTTTGCTTTATATCAAGCTTAGGCTCTCAAGCTCTCAAGTTGAAGAAGATGAAGGCCATGATTAGGGAGAATTTTGGCATAATTTAGTTGTAGGAATGATTTGTGATGATTTAAGCTAGGTATTAGGGTGTTTTTATAGGTGTAGAGGCTAGTTTAGGCCATAGGATTAACCCTAATTCAGATCTGAGCCATCAGATCACGTCACAAGCGAACAAAACAAGACCTAGGAGCCAAAATAGGTGCACCAGGCCAACTGGCCCGACCACCCAGGTCGACAGGGGTGTCGACTGGGCAGTCGACACCAGCTGGGGTGTGTCGACTCCCAAGTCGACTCCCCAATCGACTTGGGGGCTGGGAGGGAAACTTTCCCACCCAGTATGTTTGGCTCCAAATTTGAAATTTGAACTATTTTTGAACTTGAAATTTTCTGGAAACTTTGACAGGCCATAACTTGGTTATACAACTCCGATTTTCGAAAACTCGGACTCTATTTCGCGTATTTTTCCGAGACGAACGCAATTGCACAGCCCGTTTCCCTTGATTCAGACTTTAATATTTAATTCTGCCTTGTTTGACGTTATAATATGTTATTCAAAATACGGGTTGTTACATTCTCCCCAACTTAAAGGATTTCGTCCCCGAAATCTCTAAGTTAGGAAGAACGTATCCTACCATCCATCATCCATCAACTGAAAAATCATCCACAAGCAGTCATTGTCCTTAACATATTCTAAATGCTGTATGAACATATGCAAAGATGTGTGTATATGTACTTATCTAATGCGAAAATCAGGGAGTTACTGATTCAGTAAACCTCCTTAATGCAAAGTCTGTTAGTGAAATGAGTCCATATGTATGCAAATTCCTAACATAATTCATAATCTCTACATGTGTGTGTATAACATTCATCCATATGCAACATCCACGTGATAGCATAACAAGTTTCAGCCATGAATAATTATAATCACTCATGCATATGCAATATGAAAGTGTGTGAGCCAATCTTAGTGCCTAATGTGCATCATGCATCCACGAGTATCCACTTGAAAACACTTGCAACCACTTGCAAACATCAAACATAACATGTTTCAAATACATGTTTCATCCAAAGGGTTTCTACCTACGGTTCTCATGACAAGGTTAACGAGATAACAAGATAAACATGGGTAGTAAAAGAAAGATATGATGACTAGGAGAAGAGATCGAGAATGTACCCTCAAAAAGAAATGGATAAAGCCCACGCATCTTCTCCTCGGTTTCCCAAGTTGCATCTTCATCGGCTTCACTCCACTGAACCTTTACTAACTTGACTTCTCGATTCCACAGGTTCTTGATCTCCGTTCCCAAGATACGAATCGGAGCTCGCCTCAAAGTTGCCTCTTTCTCTACTTCCATGTCTTCAAGAATGCTAGGCTCAACTACCTCGGCTGACTCATGTAGGCACTTTTGGGGATGCGAGACATGAAAAACATTGTGCACTCCGGCCAGCTTCTCGGGCAATTCCACCTTATAAGTCATCTTCCCAATCCTCTCTATGATAGGGAAGGGTCCTACGAACCTTGGTGCCAGCTTCCCAACTGCTCCAAAACGAACCACATTTCGCAAAGGAGAAACCTTCAAAAAAACCATATCTCCAACTTCAAACTCTAAGTCTGTCCTTCGCTTGTCTGCATAGGATTTCTGTCTATCTTGGGCCGTTTTCATCCGCCTTCGAATCAACTCAACCTTCTCGGATGTGTCCCTTATCATGTCGGGCCCAAGTATGAGCTTATCCGTCGTCTCCCACCAACATGTTGGTGACTTGCACGGCCTCCCATACAAAGCTTCGAATGGTGCCATCCCTATGCTTGCTTGGTATCTGTTATTATAAGCAAACTCTACGAGAGGAAGGTGGTCTTCCCAAGTGCCACCAAAGTCAAGAATGCATAGCCTCAACAGATCTTCTATTACCCTATTCACCCTTTCGGTCTAGCCATCCGTCTGTGGGTGATAGGCCGTACTTAGATTCAATCGCGTACCCATCGCTTCTTGCAAACTATTCCAGAACTGGCTAGTGAAGATTGGGTCACGATCGCTAACTATGCTAGAAGGAACTCCATGCAACCGCACTATCTCTTGAAGATAAACATATGCTAGCCATGATGCGGTCCTCTTGCTCTTTACTGGAATGAAATGAGCGCTCTTCGTAAGTCTATCAACTATGACCCATATGGTAGTATTCCCCATCCTTGATCTCGGCAATCCATCCACAAAATCCATAGAGATACTTTCCCACTTCCATAGCGGAACCTCCAATGGATGCAGTAGCCCACCGGGCTTCTTCGACTCGGCTTTTACTTGTTGGCAAACAATGCATCTAGAAACAAACTCTGCCACATCCTTTTTCATCCCATCCCAAAAGAAAATGCACTTCATATCCCGGTACATCTTATCCCCTCCGGGATGTATGGTCATCCTCGAGTGATGCGCCTCCTCAAGAACTTTATTTACTAAGTCTTCCACTCGTGGGACACATAGTCTTCCATCACGCCTTAGCCATCCCTTGTCATCAATAGTGTATCTAACGAGGTGACTTGACCTCTCACCCCGAATCAACTTGTCCATGATCTCGACTATCTGCGGGTCTTCCTTCTGTGAAGCCCCAACCTGATCAAGAAGTGTAGGTCTAAGCTCGAGGGATGCTAACGAACCAGTCATCGACTCAACAGCAGGTGTAAAATCAAAGGTTGCCAAGAACTCTAGGCTCTTCATCTCAACAAACAAGGGACTCAAAGTCAACCTTCTTCTGCTTAGCGCATCCACCACAACATTACCCTTGCCAGGGGTATAAGCTATCTCGAAGTTATATGATGCCAAGAATTCCATCCACCTCTACTGCCTTAGATTCAAATCTTTCTGCGAGAAGAGGTACTTGAGTGACTTGTGATCAGTATATAACTCAAACCTTTCGCCTAGATGATAGTGGCGCCAGGATTTGAGTGCAAAGACGATCGCCGCCAACTCCAAATCATGAGTGGGATAGTTCTTCTCATGAACTTTGAGTTGCCTACCCCCAAAGCATATCACTCTCCCTTCTTGCATCAGGATAGCGCCTAATCCCGTGCCACATGCATCGGTGTACACGGTAAACAACTTCCCTCCATCGGGTAATGCTAGAACTGGAGCTGTGGTGAGGGCTTTCTTGAGCCTTTGAAAAGCAAGCTCACACTCTAAGTCCCATGCAAAGACTAAGTTCTTCCTCGTTAACTTAGTAAGAGGGGCTGAAATCCTAGCGAAGTCCTTAATGAACTTCCTATAAAATCCTGCCACGCCGAGAAAGCTTCTTACTTCAGTTGCATTCTTCGGAACTTTCCAGTCTTGTACCGCCACCACTTTAGTGGGATCCACAGCTAAGCCCTGCTTAGAAACTATATGCCCAAGGAACCGAACTTCCCTTCTCCAGAAATGGCATTTAGAGAACTTGGCTTTCAACTGATGAGCTTTATGCGTATCCATAACCTCCTTGAGGTGTGTAGCATGCTCTTCCTCGTCCTTAGAGAATACTAGAATATCATCCACGAAGACAACCACAAACTTGTTAAGGAACTCCCTGAACACCCTACTCATCAAATCAACAAAGTATGTGGGTGCATTAGTCAAACCGAACGGCATGACTAGCCATTCAAAGAATCCATCTGGAGTCCTAAACGCAGTCTTATCAATACTATCCTCAGCCACTCTAAGCTGATGGAATCCGGTGGCTAGATTGAGCTGAGAGAAAACAAAAGCACCAACATGCTGGTCAAAGAGAACATCAATCCTCGGTAACGGGTGCCTATTCTTCTTTGTCAGCTTGTTCAACTCACGATAATCAACACATAGACGAAGCGAACCATCCGCCTTAGTAGCGAATACCACAGGGGCACCCCATTCTAAAATGCTTCGCCTAATGAAATTTTTCTCAAGTAACTCCTTGATTTGCTTGCTAAGCTCTCTTCTTTCTCGCGGGGCCATGTGCCTAACAGGCAATGAAACTGGCTTGGCATTATCAACAAGATAAATACAGAAGTCTATCTCGCGTTTAGGGGGTAACCCCTTTACCTCATCAAAAACATCAGGATATTCTCGGACCACCCTCACAGATTGAAGATTGTCAATAGACGAGTCGAGGGATTCAAGATAACATAACATGACGGGATCCAAAGGGTTACAAGAAATCTCTAGGGTATTGCCAAGGCGAGTCATAAGCCTCACTACCTTATGCTCACAATCGAGAATGGCTCCATAACTGGACAACCAATCCATGCCCAAAATCAACCCGTATCCCATGAACCCGAGAAAATAAGCATTACATGTGAATTCTACGGTCAAGATAGAATTCCTTAAATCCATACAAATCATAGATAGATGGGTGGAACCCCCAATTGGATTTGAAACACTAACGGGATCCTCAACTAGACTAGTACTTAGGTGCAAACTTTCAACAATATCAGAAGAAATAAAGGTATGTGATGCGCCAGAATCAAATAAAGTTCGAATAGGAAAACCAGAAATGTAAACAAGGCTTTCTAGAGAAATACTACCTCGGTCCGGAGCTAGAGTAGTGTTGAGAGCATGCATCTGCCCTCCAGAAGGTCCTGCTCGCTGAGTCTGTCCTTGCCCCTGTCCTAGCTTCTTTGGGCAATCCTTACTGAAGTGTCCAATCTCTCCGCAATGAAAACATTCTCCCAACTTCCTCTTCTTCTTCCTACAATCTTTGGCTATGTGTCCAACGATCCCACAGAAGTTGCACTTCCTTGTCTCCTTTTCCTTGTTGTTGTTGGCCTTGTTACCCTTGTTGTTCTTGTTGTTCTGGTTGCTTTGATTGCTCTGGTTGCCTCCCCACTTGAAGTCCGCCTTCTTGGTTTGAGTCTCATTAGGCTTGACTTCTTTCTTGCCATTCTTGTCATCTCCCTAAAGCAAGGCCATATCCACTAAGCTCTCAAAAGTGGCCCCCTTGGGTATGTGAGACATGGCTAAACCTTGTAATGGCTCACTCAATCCTCGTGCAAAGCGTAGAGTCTTCTTCTGGGGTGTGTTAACCATGTCCAAACCGAATCGAGCAAGCTGGTTAAACTTATTCACATACTCCCTCACTGTCATGTCACCTTGCTTCAAAGACATAAACTTCTCCATTTGTAGATTCTCCTCAGCAAATGATAGAAACTTAAGCCCAAACCTCATACTAAAGTCGGCCCAAGTCTCTATAGGCCTAGTAGCGTTGGTGACCTCCCACCAATAAGCAGCTTCCTCTTTCAATAGCCATACTGCCAACACAACTTTTCTACGGTCTTACACATCAAAGATGGCAAAGAGGTCTTCAGTTTCTTTTAACCAGTTTCTTGCCTCCACATAAGTCTGTGTCCCAACAAAATTCTTGCCACCCATCGCCTTAAAGTCTTTGCAAATCTTTGTGAAATCCGCTTGTGGACGCTGAGGAGGAGGAGCAGGAACCTCAGGTACGGGAGGAGGAGTGGGAGTGTTTGCTGGGCCCGCATCGTTGGCCCTAGCTTCCAAGTACCTTTGGAACCATCCGGGTATGGGTACTCCCTCGGGAAGATTAAGACCAGCCATGCTGAAAAAGGATAAGATAGATTTAGAATGAGGAAACAAAGGATAGTGCTAATGGCTTTTGGGGAATAGCCTTTTAAAATAAACTAGACTTTTCTTGGAAAAATACTTAATTGGTTTTGAAAATAGTTTTTCAAAAGGTAAGTTTTTAAAACTTTTGTCCGGTCTAGTAAAACCTTATGCTCTGATACCAAATGTAACACCCCACCTCCGCCAGGGTCACTCTAGTAAGTACACTAGCTTTGGAGGGGTGTAGGACAAGGTAAACATGCATAAAGATATCACAAGACAGAACATATAAGTAAAACAGAGTAAGTAAAGCAGCGGATAAAACTACTATTTCAAAACCATAGTCAACTTACATCAAAAGTACTAAGTCATTATTTTCCAACTACTACAAGTCTAGAAACGTAAACTGAAAACTGGAAAAAACATAAAGTAAACTATCCCCAAATTAGATGTGGTAAATCCATAGCGAGTTCAAGTCCAAACCGTACATGAGCAATCCAGAAAGCAAGCTAAAGATCCAAGCTAGGTGCTAGTGTTCCCATCCTGAGAACCGGGGGGGGGGGAACGGAAGAAAAGAGGCGAAAGGAAAACAGGTCAGTCAAAAAGACTGGTAAGTCCTACCTACTATTAGTATAAAAACTAGTAAAGTTAACTGGACATGTAAAACAGAGATGAAACATAGGATGATAAGTGGCATGGTGAAAAGTTAACAAGATAGATCAAGTGTGGCATCGCATATATAAGGTTAAGTTGCACCAGGTGTACTAGTATTCTAATCCATGTCAAGTATAAACAAGAAATGATCCCTTGGCCCAAAATTTGCCCAACATCATGAGATGACCTAAATCAAGGTCCAACTACACGGTTTAGTCGATCGGCTCCCTATAAGATTAACTCATCAAATGTCGGTGTCATACGACCCAACCGCGAGATGTAGTCTACTGTGCAAGGTCCACCCTAGGGTGTATCCGGGCCCTAGGGTGCCAAACACTGACACAAAAAAAGCACGCACAGTCCAAGCCTACTGGTACCCATGTCTATCTTTCATCCCCAGACTATGTGCACGACAATAGTCCGCCGGAATCTACAATGGCGCACCTACCTAGCCGTCCCTTTTGGGTCACTTACAATCAGCCCAGTAATCATGCCCCACCCCTAGCCTAGTCCCTAGGGTATCCCGATACTTCCTGGTGGGTTACTGCTGAAAAGGGCCCCGTAAACTAGGGTTTCTAATGGGTTAAGTGTGGTTAACCCTATCCAAACCATGTATCAAGTTGGTTAAGTATACCCAAGTGGTTCATGACTTAACCCCAACAATCCATCGCGTTAAATTGGTTAAGTATTCAAGTGGTCCATGACTTAACCCTACCATGTGGCATTAATTAACTTAATGCACCCCAACCTCTCACATTAGACTTTGTTGTGGTTACTGGTTAAGCCGGGCGGGTCCGGGTAGCTTTACACCACAACCTAGTCTAACCTCGGGTTTTAAGTGCGATATGACCAACTACTCACATTGGGTCCTATTGTTTGTAGCCACTAGTTAAGCCGGTCGGTTCCGGGTAGATTTATGCTACAAACTCAACCCAACCTCGAGTTGGCCACTTTCATGTTTTCTACATGTCATGTCCACATTCATGTTTTCAAGCATAATCACATGTCAAATTTTCAAATCATGTTTTATGTCATTTAAGTTTACCGATAACGTAACCCCATTGCATGTAAGTTCGCATCAACACACATAGATCAAAAAAGGGGGAACATAATGATATGACAAGTTGGGCATAATGTGGCAAAGTCTATCACAAGTTTAACATGGTGATATATGAGGCAAAGGTGTTCATCACAACTAGCACATGGCATTATTGGCCTCAAAACATGCATGACATCAACTTAGCAACTAGGTGATAACATGGTCATAGTAGACATGGGGTGATAACTTGTGATTAGCATATAGTTCATAACATGGCAAGTTAACATCAAGGTCATTAGAGTTCCTATGTTGCATTATGCAACATTCCCACATAAAGCTCATAGCTTTCAACCCAAAATGTCAAGGTGATAGTCTCATAATCATATATCAAAAGAGTCATGAATAGATCTATGCATAAAATGATAGATCTAAGGTAAACATTATACTTAAGCCCAATTTAAACTTACAACATGTCACATTTAAGTTCATAGTTTAATATAAGAGTAGAATGGGGCTTACAAAGCGTGATCAAGAGAACTAGAACACAATAGAACAAGATTGAGATGAAGCCACACTAGAAATCCCCAACTAAAGATAAGATCCACTCCAAGCCTTGAGAAATAAGAAGAAAGATCCTTGTTTTGATAAAGAAAGATGGCACCTTTGCTTTAGATCAAGCTTAGGCTATCAAGCTCTCATGTTGAAGAAGATGGAGGCCATGAGTAGGGAGCATTTTGGCATAATTTAGTTGTAGGAATGATTTGTGATGATTTAGGCTAGGTATTAGGGTGTTTTTATAGGTGTAGAGGCTAGTTTAGGCCGTAGGATCCACCCTAATTCAGATCTGAGCCATCAAATCATGTCACAAGCCAACAAAACAAGACCCAGGAGCCAAAATAGGTGCACCAGGCCAACTGGCCCGACCACCCAGGTCGACAGGGGTGTCGACTGGGCAATCGACACCAGCTTGGGTGTGTCGACTCCCAAATCGACACCCCAGTCGACTTGGGGGATGGGCAGGAAACTTTACCGCCCAGTCTGTTTGGCTCCAGATTTGAAATTTGAACTATTTTTGAACTTGAAATTTTCTGAAAACTTTGACGGCCCATAACTTGGTCATACGGACTTCGATTTTCGAAAACTCGGACTCTATTTCACGTATTTTCCCGAGACGAACGCAATGGCACAGCCCATTTCCCTTGATTCAGATTTTAGTATTTAATTCAGCCTTGTTTTACGTTATAATATGTTATTCAAAATACGGGTTGTTACAGTCCGGGCACGCTTACTGAACTAATTATAAGTGGTTCATTCTGATAATGTCGAGGGGTGTTGATGGTGAATTCCAACCGGGTCATGTGCGTGCATGGATCCTGGTCTGACTCTGAGGATGTAAGACGTCGTGACATCTGTAAATAGGTCTGTGCCAATTGGTTGTCACTTTAGGGAGTGATACACCCTACTGTGGAACTGACACAGGGTATTTATGTATTAGGGAGCCGATCGCTTGGGGTAGGGTTTTAGGGTACACTTAGTTCTGTTTGTTTCTGCTAGTGCCATCTGTTTCTATTGGGTGGCAACACCTGTCTGTTTCCGCGTGGTACCGTCTGTTCGGGTGGTAAAGTCCCATTTACTAGTGTACACCTAATTCTACATTCTGTTTCCGTAGGGATAAATCTATTTCTGTTTCTGTACCTTCTGTTCGGGTGGTAAAGGCCCATTATTAGCATTCTGTTTCTGTCTGTTTCTGTTGGGGTGGTAAAGGCCCATTACTAGCATTTTCTTCTGTGGAAATTATTCTGTTCTCGTTTCTGTTTCAGTAGACATTAGGGTGACACCTAATCCTATTATACTAGTATTAGCGCAGAGAAATGAAAAGTAATATTATTCTGTTTCTTCTGCTTAGCCTAAGCTCATCTGCTGCTCCTGTTATTGTTATCGCTCATCCAGTTTTATTTGCATGCCATGATTATTATTATCTGTTCATATGCTGAAAGTCACTGGACTTGCCAGACTTAATGTCTGACCTTGCTTGTTTTCGCCCCTTTTATTCCGTCCCCCCCCAGGTTTTCCAAGGAGGGAATACTTTAGCTTGATCCGGATTTCTTCTGCTTGAAGTACTTGAAGTGCGTAAAGCATGGCTTAACTCTTATGGCACCTTCTGTGGGAATTATAAAGTTTTGTACTCTGATGATTTTCTGAACAAGAATGATATTTATGTACTTGAGTTTTTCTGGAAAGATGTAACCAAACTGATTTCTGTTTTCAGCTGTAATAAAGTTACAATTTCTCAAGTATTGTTTATCTATCTTGTAAATTTCTGTTCTGTCTACTAAAACGCTCCACCAAAGTTAAGGCATTCCCTTTGTGAGTGTCCTTAACAGAGGTGGGGTGTTACACTTGGTATCAGAGCTGAAGGTTACCAGATTAGGTAAAAAGTTTTTGAAAACTATTTTCAAAAAAAAAAGTTTTAAAAGGAAGTATTTTCAAAGTTTATTTTGAAAAACATAATCCCCGGAAAAGCCATATATCTATCTTTTCCATTCTCCGTTTTAAATCTTTTTCTTTCATTCTAGCATGTCTGGGAATCTTAACTTTCCAGAGGGCGTGCCAATACCTGGCTGGTTCAGGTGATACTTAGAGGCTAGGGCCAACGATGCAGTCCCAGCAGATATTCGTCCTCCAGCTGCAGCGATTCATCCTCCTCTGCCCCCTCCTCGTGCAATTGCTTTTTTAAAGATCTGTAAAGATTTTAGGGCCATGGGTGGAAAGGATTTCAAGGAAACTGAATCATTCGTAGAAGCAAGGAACTGGCTCAAAGAAACTGAGGATATGTTCATTATCTTCGAGGTGGACGACAGGCAGAAGGTACAATTGGCGGTGTGGTCACTCAAGGACGAAGCTTCCTATTGGTGGGAAGTCACTAACGCCGAGAGACCGGTTGAAACAAGGATGGATTTCAGAACAAGGTTTGAGATGAAATTCCTCTCGCAAGCTGAACGAAGTCTACAACTGGAAAAGTTCTTATCTCTTAAGCAAGGAAGTATGACGGTCAAGGAATACGTCAACCAGTTCAACCAACTGGCTAGGTTCGGACTAGATTGAGTCAACACCCAACATAAAAAGTCTCTCTGCTTTGTTAAAGGATTGAACGAGCCACTGCACAGCCTAGCCATGATCCATGTACCGATGGGAGAAACTTACGAGAGATTGGTGGATATGGCACTACTTCACGAGGAAGACAACGGCAAGAAAGAGGAAAAGTAGGAAGAACCACAAAACAAGAAAGCATGGCCCAAAAAGGAAACACAAAAGAAGGGTGAAACCTATGAAGATAAGAAGGAGAAAAAGTGCTTTACTTGTGGAAGCTCGACTCATCTGAACAAGTATTGCAGAAAAAGGAAGGGCACTTGCTTCAACTGTGGTGAGATGGGACACTTCACTAGGCACTGTCCGAAGAAACAAGGGCAAGGGCAGAGGGCAGGACCAACTTCTGGAAGGCAGACGAACACTCCCGAGGCTAGTAGATAGGATAGAAATAGGAAAACTTTCTGTAGGAGGTTTAATTTCATTATCTGATTGTTAAGTTGAAACAATTTCTGATTCTGGCATTTTGATTCTGTAACCGATACTCTGCACTTTAATACTAGTATTCTTTCTGATTCCACTGTAGGCTCAACCCCATAAGGGTTACAAATCATCTGCTTGTGATAGATTGGGGTTTGAGAGATATCCATGTTAGGCATCAAGCAGGATGCATAAATTCCGGGTTTTATCATGCTTAGTTTTCTAAGAATCATTCGATAATCTGATCTGTACTAGTAGTCTGTAAGCATCTGAATATTTCTGAAAAGGTTAAGATTTCCAGTTTTGACATTGTCTAAGGAGGGTAATCCTCTGGGTGTCAATCTGATGTTGATTTCGGTCTTTGGGATTGATACTTAGGGGATTTTGTCTCTCAGCCAAGGTCTAATGGAAACCAAGTTTTTGTTTTATCTGTACTCGCTTCCATCATTCGACTGTACCCTATCGATCGAATCTTCGAACTTTAGGTAGAAACTAATGGGTGTAAACATGTGTTTGAGACATGTTATGTTTGATGGTTGCAAGTGGTTGCTAGTGGTTGCTCGTGGATGCATATACACACACTAGGCACTAGATCAGCTCGAATACACTCTCATACTGCGTATGGATGTGTGAGCATTTTCAATTTCTGTGGATGCAAAATGATTGTCTCATCACATGGATGTTGCATATGAATGAATGGTTGTCACTCATATATGAATGATATGTATCAAATAAGAAAATTGCATACATGTTGGACTCATGGCACTGACACAATTCGCATTAAGGAGTCAACTGAATCAGTGGACCGCTTGATCTTTGCATTAGATAAGGAGCATCTACACACACTTTTGCATATGTTCATACAACATTAGAAGTTTTCTAAGGACAATGGATGCTTGTGGATGATGGTTGAGTAAATGGATGACTGGATTGTAGGACACATTCTTCTCAACTTGAAGATTTCGGGGACGAAATCCTTTAAGGAGGGGAGAATGTAACACCCCGTATTTTCTGTAATCATATAAGTAACAAATCAGAGAATAATTAAATTATAATATAAGAATCAAGGGAAATGGGTTGTGCCATTGCGTTCGTGTCGAAATTTTGCTTGGAAACGAGCCCGAGTTTTCGAGAAACGGAGTACGTTTAAGGGAGATATGGCCCTCCGAAGTTTCAGAGAATTTCAAAATCAAAAACAGCTCGAGAATTCAAATTCGAATTCGAATTCAAGATCACAGAATAGGCTGGGCGGGAAATTTCCTGCCCATGGACCAGGTCGACCTGGGGGTCGACCATAGTGTCGACCTCCCAGGGGCCAGGTCGACCATAGTGTCGACTCTAGGGGTCGACCTGGCCAGACCAGGTCGACTATAGTGTCGACCTGGGGGTCGACCTGCTCCCGAAACCCAGTTTTTTTAACCTGGTTCATTCTGATGTATTTGGTCTTGTTTCTGTCTAGATTCATCCGCCTAATAAACAACCCCCTAGCCTCATTCTCTCCACACCATTTCATTTTGTCTATATTCTGCCTCTGTTCTAATTAAAAATAAAAATGGTGTCGCTACCCTGCTGGAATCATAACTTGGACTGTTGAATCTTCTTCCAACCTGAATAGAATTAAAAGCTAAATCAAATCTCAAATCCAAGTTTAGAGCTACGACAATTAAAGAGGAATAATTCAGCATTTGTGCATCAACAATAGTTTATTATCCTTTCTTAAAACCATGAAAGGCAAGTACAATTATTTTCCGCTATAAACTGTAATTATAATTGTGATATGATTATAAATCTGAATCTGAGGTTATGTATATTCTTATTTGTCAAATCTGTTTTTATGTGACCATTCTGTACCTCTTTCTTCTTTTTGTTCTATAGCCAGGGTACTACGAGCCTGCGCCGAATCTCATAAGAGAATAACACACGAACGCTAAATTTTGGGACAAATAATAATGCATAATTGGACATGAAACTGTTGCCTATGAGACTATTGCCCATGACTATGATTCATTGGCTATGAGACTATTGCCTATGACTATGATTCATGACTATGAGACTATGGCCTATGACATTGAATAAGAAACTATTGTGATTAGTCGCCCATGACTATGTGGTTAGTTTCCTATAACTATGGTAGTTAGTTTCTTGTGCCTATTCCCTTAATGATGTTAGATCTCATATTTAGTATGTAACTTTGCTAGTTTATTCCCATTTACTGTTATGTACATCGAGCATATAGGGCCATTTCATGAGTATTTAGAGAACTTGTGGAAACATGTTATACGGGGATTGGGCGTAGCTTAACTGAGTAAATCTGGCATAGCAAATATGTTGGCATAATCAGATTTTGCTATAATATAGAATGATTTACATGTGTATTAGTCTTGGACATAAGTGGTGAACTAGAATATTAAATCTAGTTTTGACATGAACTGTAAATGGGAATATTAAGGCAAAAATTTGGGGCAAGTATCGTATTATGAATTATGACCTTGATTTAGGCATGTAAGTTTAGGCTAAATTTATGATTGGGAAAAATGTGTAAATAGAGTTTTAGATATATATAATCTGCTAAATCTGTTATCTGCTAAATCTGTTATATTGCCTAAACTGCTAATTAGATTGAATTGCCTAATCTGCTAATTATGTTAAATTGCCTTATCTGCTAAATCTGCTAAATAGCCTAATCTGCAAGATCTGTTTAATCTGTTGAATGATGTAATCTATTGGAACTGAAATGCTGAAATTTGAAGTATGTGGATCTGTAGGCTCGACTTAAAATTGAGCAAAACTTGTTAATAGAACCTCGAATAATCTGCTGTAACTTGTACAGAAGTTTAATCTGTTAAATAAACAAAATTAGTCTGATATCTGAAAAATCTGTATTGGAATGAATTGGCTATGACATGAGGTTAGACTCTGTTTGCGGTAGAAGCGTGCCCGGAACCAACCGGCTTGACCAGCGACCGCAAACTGTCAGTTAATGTGAGAGGTCGTAGGGATAACCAAAATATGCTTTAGACATGAGGTTAGGTCTGGCTTGTGCCAGAAGTCTGCCCGGAACCGCCCGGCATATCCAGCGGCCACAAGCTACCGACCTAATGTGAGAGGCCTGTGCATTAATATTTAATTAATGCAAATCTGGGATAAATATGATGTCTAAAACGTGTTGGATGGATAGGGTTAAACCAACTGGACTAATGAATTAAACAAACCCGTTTCGTGAATCTGCAGGCCCAATTACAAAGTTAGACAAATCTGTAAATCTGTTAAATCCGTATATCTGATCCGTTAGTCTGAAAACTTGTCTGATTTGTGAACTAGTTGATTTGAACTATGTATGTCTGAACTTGTAAACAAGTTAATTTGAAATCTTTTAGTCTGGGGACACAAGGTTAGGAGGGAAATTACTTGTGTCATCTGTTGTTTGGGACCCATATTAGTCAGTAACCCTTTGTGGAATCAAAACTTTGACCCAACAGTAGGTAGGGTCCAGCACGCTTACTGAACTAATTATAAGTGGTACATTCTGATAATGGCGAGGTGTGTTGGCGGTGCGTTCCAACCGGGTCATGTGTGTGCATGGATCCCGGTCTGCCTCTAAGGATGTAAGACGCCGTGACATCTATAAGTAGGTCTGTGCCAATTGGTTGTCACTTTAGGGAGTGATACACCCTACTGTGGAATCGACACAGGGTATTTTTGTATTAGGGAGTTGATCGTTTGTGGTAGGGTTTTGGGGTACACTTAGTTCTGTCTGTTTCTGTTGGTACCGTCTGTTTCTGTAGGGTGGCAACACCTGTCTGTTTCCACGTGGTATCGTCTGTTCGGGTGGTAAAGGCCCATTTACTAGTGTACACCTAATTTTACATTCTGTTTCCATAGGGATAAATCTGTTTCTATTTCTATACCTTCTGTTCGGGTGGTAAAGGCCCATTATTAGCATTCTGTTTCTGTCTGTTTCTGTTGGGGTGGTAAAGGCCCATTACTAGCATTTTCTTCTATGGAAATTATTCTGTTCCCGTTTCTGTTTCAGTAGACATTAGAGTGACACCTAATCCTGTTATACTAGTTTTAGAGCAGAGAAATAAGAAGTATTATTATTATGTTTCTTCTGTTTAGCCTAAGTACATCTACTGCTCCTGTTACTGTTATCGCTCATCTAGTTTTATTTGCATTCCATGATTATTATTATCTGTTCATATGCTGAAAGTCACTGGACTTGCCAGACTTTATGTCTGACCTTGCTTGTTTTCGCCCATTTTCTTCCATTTCCCCCTCCCCCCAGGTTTTCCAAGGAGGGAATTCTTTAGCTTGATCCGGATTTCTTCTGCTTGAAGTGCGTAAAGCATGGCTTAACTTCTTATGGCACCTACTGTGGGGATTATAAAGTTTTGTACTCTGATGATTTTCCGAACAAGACTGATATTTAGGTACTTGAGTTTTTCTGGAAAGATGTAACCAAACTGATTTCTGTTTTCTTGCTGTAAAAAAGTTATAATTTCTCAAGTATTGTTTATCTGTCTTGTAAATTTCTGTTCTGTCTACTAAAACGCTCCAACAAAGTTAAGGCATTCCCTTTGTGAGTGTCCTTAACGGAGGTGGGGTGTTACATACAAAGTCAATGGAAGGTCTAAAGTCAAACATAGAGATGAACTCTAAGCTTCGCCGCTCAACAAACAACGGACTCAAGGACAACCTTTTCCTGCTTAAGGTGTCTGCCACCACGTTACCCTTTCCAGGGGTATATGCTATCTTAAAATCGTAGGACGCTAAAAATTCCATCCACCTTTGCTGCCTTAAGTTCAAGTCCATCTGAGAGAATAAGTAATTTAGCGATTTGTGTTCTGTGAACAATTCAAATTTCTCACCAAGAAGATAATGGCGCCAAGACTTAAGCGCGAAAACAATAGCGGCCAACTCTAGGTCATGTGTAGGGTAATTTCTCTCATGCACTCTCAACTGCCTTCCTCCGCAGGCTAATACCCTCTCCTCTTGCATTAAGACTGCACCTAGTCGGGTCCCACAAGCATCGGTATAAACGGTAAATGGCTTACTCCCATCTGGAAACACTAAGACTAGGGTTGTGGTTAATGCTCTCTTTAAACGTTGGAACGCATCATCAAAATCTACGTCCCACGTGAAAACTAGGTTCTTCTTGGTCAAGCGTGTCAATGGGGATGATATCTTTATGAAGTCCTTGATAAACTTCCTATAGTAGCCTGCCAACCCCAAGAAACTCCTCACCTCGGTAGCATTTTTAGCGACCTTCGAGTCTATGATGGCCACCACCTTCGCGGGATCCACGGCTATCCCTTCTTTGGAACCACGTGCCCTAAGAATCGCACTTCCTTTCTCAAAAAGTGACATTTAGAAAATTTAGCTTTAAGGTTATGCGCTCGAAGGGTCTCCAACACTTCCCTAAGATGTAGGGCATGCTCTTCCTCGCTCTTAGAAAAGATCAAGATGTCATCCACAAAGTCCACCACGAATTTATTAAGGTACTCCCTAAACACCCTACTCATCTAGTCAACAAAGTATGTAGGGGCATTTGTCAAACCGAAGAGCATCACAAGCCACTCATAGAAACCGTCCAGAGTCCTAAAGGCAGTCTTGTCTATGCTATCCTCGGCCATTCTCAATTGATGGAAACCAGTGGCTAAGTCCAACTGCGAAAATACTGAGGCACCAACTAACTGATCAAAGAGATCGTCAATACTCGGCAGTGGGTGCTTATTCTTCTTAGTAAGCTTATTAAGTTCTCTATAGTCTACCCAAAGTCTAAGGGACCCATCCGCCTTCATGGAAAATACTACTGGAGCACCCCACTCCGATATACTACGTCTTATGAACCCCTTCTCAAGCAACTTCCCTACTTGCTTATTGAGTTCCCTCCTCTCACGAGGAGCCATGTGGCGTACTGGCAGAGATACGAATTTTTCTTTGTCTACAAGATAAATATGAAAGTCTATCTTACCTTTTTGGGGGTAGACCCCTCACCTCATCGAAGACATCAACATATTCACGGACTATATGAACAGAATGTAAATCATCATTGGATACGTCAAGTGACTCAAGATAACTATGCATCACGGATCCTCTAGGATCACAAGAAATACAAGTGGTCTTTCTACTACGAGTCAACAATTTTACTACCCTTCGTTCACAATCTAGGATGACACCATGTCTGGCTAGCCATTCCATCCCTAGAATCAACCCATAGCCCATGAAACCAAGCACAAAAGCATTACATTCAAAACCAGCACCTACGATAGACAATCTCAAATCCCTACAAGCCATGGATAAATTAGTCGACCCACTAATAGGATTTGAGACTATAATGGGATCCACAACGAGACTAGTATTTAAGTGCAGTGTTTTGACTAATGATATAGAGATAAACGAATGTGATGCGTCAGAATCGAATAAAGTATGGACAGGATGATCAAACAAGAAAATCAAACTTTCGACAGAAATTTTTCTACCTTCTTCCTGGCTCGGAGCCATAAGAGCCTGAACCTGCCCTCCTGAAGTAGAACCTGCCCTCTGCCCTTGCTTCTTAGGACAGTCCTTGATAGCATGAACTGTATCGCCACAATGATAACAAGTGAACTTATTCTTCTTCCTACAGTCTTTCTTCAAATGGCCAGGTATCCCACAGTTATGACACTTCCTCTTTTCTTTACCACCTTTCTTTTGTTGTTGGGCTTTCTTTGGATCCTCCTTCTTATCTTGCGGCCTAAAAGTACTTACACCCTTCTCTTCTTCATGCATGTATGCCATATCAACAAGCTTTTCACACGTAGCCCCCATTGGAATGTGGGACATAGCCAAACTATGAAGCGGTTCATTTAGGCCCTTTGAAAACCTCAAGGCCTTCTTGTGAGGTGTATTCACCAACTCTAGCCTAAATCTTGCCAACTTATTAAATTCGGTCACATACTCCTTCACGGTCAAGTTTTTCTGCTTTAATGTCAAGAACCTCTCCATGAACATACTCTCCTCAGCTAGAGAAAGGAATTTCAACTCGAACCTTCCCCTAAAATATGCCCACGTCTCTACAGCATGCTTTCCATTAGTAACTTCCCACCAAAACGAAGCTTCGTCCTTCATCAACCAAGCAGCCAATTGGACCTTCTTACAATCGTCCAAATCGGAAATGCCAAACATATCCTCCACTTCTTTTAACCAATTTCTAGCTTCAACGAACATTTCAGACCAACTAAAAGGTTTTACACCCATCGAACGAAAGTCTTTACATATCTTGGAGAAAGCATCTCCACGCGGAGGAATGACTGGCGCTGGGGGAGGAGGAGGAGGAACGTCGGTCGGACCCGCTGCAACGGCCCTAGCCTCGAGATATTGACAAAACCAACCAGGTACATGAACACCCTCTGGTATCTCAGATGCTCCAGACATGCTAAAAAAGAAAAAGAAAGAGTTTCAAAACAAGGGAAGCGAAAGAAAGATATATGGATTACGGGGATTATCCTCTTTAAAGTAAACTTTCCTTGAAAATAGCTTCTTTAAAACAAGTTTTTGAAAATACTTTTTATGAAAATAATACTTTTGAAAACACTTTTCAAAACTTTTTATCTGTTCTTGTAACCATAGCTCCGATACCACGTGTAATACCCCATGTCTATAATGTCACTCACAAAGGGAATGCATCAATGTCCATGGAGAGTTATTGTTGTATAGAACAGATAAATTACAAGAATAAATAAATAAAACAACATAGCGGAAGATAAAACTTATTTCATAGCATCATAACTTAAAACAAGATTACATAATTAGTTCCAAAGCCATTACAACAGGATTAATAGTCTTTTCCAAAAACTTCAAAGTTCATAAAGAAGCAAATACTTAAATAACATAAATGCATAAATCCCCACTGAGCACTGGCAAAGCCATAAATGTAACAACCCGTTATTTCCAACGATTTATATTCCGATTTAAATTGAAATTTTTATTTTGAAAATATTCTATAATTTTTCATAATGGGAATTTGAAATTTAACTTACGTACAGTGAGACATGGCAGTGGTGAAAATTTCATCGAAAATTTTGAATGTTTGTCGATCGCGCAATTATCAGTGCAAAGCTGCGCATAACAGTTCAAAATTTAACGATTTTAAAATTTCTTCAAAAACAGTTTAGACAAACACGAAAAATATTATATTCGTTGTCACGAATACAACGGCGAAATTCGTTTCGCGAAAATCGGAAGTTTTGACCTCTGTTTTCCGTTCGCATTTTTACGTCAAAGGGGTCCGTAACGCGCTTTTGAACGGAGCATCCTGACACGGCAAATTTCATACTGTTGTGTCCGTCTCGTCGCGCTGATTACCAAAATATATTCATTTGTCAGTTTCGGTGTTCGGTTCGCGTTGGAATTGTGAAAATGCTTGCACAGTTCATTTTTAAAACAAAGTCATTCGAGTTCGACGTGTCCCTATTCCGATTCAACATATTTTTTTAGACATTTTGGGTCTACAAACCTGTCTTTTTATTTTATTAAACCGTCCATTTTTATTTTATTCTATTCTAAGGCTTAGAAAGTGGCACTTTTTGGGGTTGGTTTACATGCATGGAAATATAATGTTTTGGTTCCAAAAGTCTTTCTAGGTCACGCATATTCCATTTCCAAATATGCAAGCCTTTTATATGCACGGTGCACCTTTGTCTATGAAATAAATGCATGAAGTGGACATGCAAATGAGTGCATGCTCCCCTTGCCATCTACCTTTTCACGTTTCACTCTTCATTTTCAAATGGTTTGCCTTTTTCCAATGCATGCGTTTATTTTGTTTTTATTTTTCAACGTTAGTTCACCATTTCAAACGAACGGTTCCTAATAAAGTGTTTTTACCAAAGATGCGTTCAAATTCTAATGAACTGTTCAGCCCACGTTTCCTCCGATACCGCAAATGCTTGGATTTAAACCACTCTCTCCATCACATATTCTATCTTCCCAGTTCGCCATTTTTAGTTTCCCATCCTTTTTCAACTTACCTTTCCCAAATTTCCTTTCCTTCCATCATCGTTAATTTCAAGCATGGAACCCGAGCCTCGCTGCCGACAGCACTCTACTCCGACCAGAACCCATTTGCGCTCATGCGCGTGTATGGTCAGTGTGATATTATATATTTTATATAACCATTGCGTGTGTGTTGCTCTTCTGTCATGTCATCTGTGTGTTCAAGTGGGGTTTTGTGCTTGTGTAGTTTTGGGCATGAGTCATTGTGTTTTCCGTGTGATTGTGCATGCGAGAGTGTGTTTTCATTTTCTTGGTTGTGTACGTAAGCATATGTTCTGTTAAACGAGTGTGTGTGCGGGTTTGTACATGTCTGTAGTGTGTATGTTATATATCGTATGATATGTATGTTGTATATTGTATAATATGTGTATAATCAGTGTGAGAGTGTGTTTATGTATAATATGTATTATATAATTGATTTTGGTGTGCGTTTATATAATTTATAAATTATATTTTGGGGTGTGTCAAATTATAAAAATATATAAATATATTATAATTCTGCTGTTTGTACTCACATATAAAAAAAAAAATTGTTTAAAAGGGGCGTTGTTTCTATTTCTACAGAGTAGAGTTTGGTGTCAAGTTCGATACCCATTCCAAAACCCATAGCCAAACCATTCCAAAGCCCAATGGTGAACTGATTCATTCCCCTCTTATAATATATATATATATTGACTTGATTATCGAGCTGAATCCGTTTGAATCGTACCTGGAAGTCATCATTTCATTTTGGCGTCAATCCATTTACCATCTTGAATATGTGCCACGAAAGGTGAGTTTATCTTACACCTGACTCACATTTATTTCATGGATGTTAGATCAATAATGAACTGTTATATGAAATGCATAGGTTGCTAGTAGAAATTGTTTGATTTGATATGTATGCACATTTCATATGTGACACGATATATTCATATGACACATAGTTGCACTGATGATATATAGGTTGTGATTGATACTATGTGATTGTTGATACCCTAGTTTTAGGAAAATCACTAAGGGTTGAAATGATACATACCCGAACGAACATTAGAATAGGGAAAAATCGTTATGGGTTGAAATGATAGGTCTGAACGATTTTTATTGAATTTGGGATCGCGGGTTGAAATGATAGACTCGTAGAAATTTTATAAATTACGGGTTGAAATGATAAATATCCGTATCACTTGACCATAGGGTAGAAACTATATACGAACACCGTCGGTCATGTTTTCGAAGTAAAATGAGTTTTATTTTAAAATATTTATTTAGACTTTATATATTTATATTTATATTTTATTTAAATTTAAATTATTTTGTATATTTTAAATTATGTGTTTTAAAATGATCTATTTGTAAATAGGGATTTAAATATTATTTAAGATTTTACTTATAAATTTATATATTTTAAACCATATAATTTATTCCTATAAGTATTTTAACCTTTTTATATTATTGTAAATATTTATTTAAATCTATTTTATATTATTTTAAACTTATATATGTTTATAATCTATTTCTAATTTATTTTAGAATTTTATAAATTATATATATATACATATATCTATTTTCAAAATTAATTTTCTTATATATATATATATATTTCATGAACTTTAATAAAGTCAAGATGGATAGGTTAGATTTCACAATTTAAATTCGAAGTTTAAAGATGTAAATTTATATAACGATGTTTGAATAACGAATGAACTCATATTATGTTATGAATCAGAACCGATACGAATTTTAGTAGAGATGAACTTGAATTGATAAAATTAAGAAATTGAATTTGATTTGGTTTAAATTATGAACCTTGATAAGAAACGAATGTGAATTGGGTAAATTAATTTATATTTTAATTTATAATCATATATGAACTGAATTCAAATTTTAATTGATTAAACATGAATTGGAATATATATATATACATATATGTTATATGCGGAATTGATTTTTATATTGTTTGGTTTGAATTAAGAATTTTGTTAAATTGATGCATAAAAATGGTTTTATATGGTGATTTGTTTGAATGGAAATATAAGATTTTGATTCAAAATGTAGAAGTAACAATTTTGAACTATATGACTTGAATGATAAAGTACGATAAAATTTGTTTAAATTGAAATGTAATTTTGACTTGAATCGTATATTCGAATTCGAATCAAATGTTGGATTTAAATGAATCGAATTGAAATGATTCCTTATGAAGGAAATAATGACCACGGTGTGAAAAATGTAAACGATTGGTTGTTAAAGAGACCGGGATCGGCTATTGTCGCACTCTCTGCCAATACCGAAAACCACTTTAACAACTGTGTACGCGGTGGAGTTCCAGAATGAAGGGGATGATTTGGCGAACGACTCTATTTTGTATTTTCATATTAATTACGAGATCCTGACTACCTTGAGTCAGCTTGATGTGGCTAAAACAGGAGCTACGCACGGACCAATTGAGGTCATACCTCTTATCGAGCACACTTCTTCGATATTATTCTATTACTATTGAGATTCGATTTGGGCCCTTTTGATATGGGAGTGTGTCTCGAGGTGGGCGGTAGTTGCGGCTATGCGTTACCACCAGTCCGGCTCTGCAAATGGTGAATCCATCTTGGCATTCCTTGCATGCCTTGTCACATGCCTTATACGAGCCCACTACGATTTTGTTTTGTACTGTTTTATATGGAGTGCCCTCTGATCAACCTCCAGTTTACGGAGGAATTACGGTACTGTATATACTATGGGAATATACAAACGGTGTAAGGGTAATCATGGTAATCCCGCTTACGCTATTTTGATATTTTACTTTACTGATAGACACTATTGTATATAGCGTATTATACTATATAGTATTTGTTTGACGGATCCTTAGTGGATGGTGATCCCAAACATCCTCTAAGTTACTGATTGCATTTCATCGAACATTTCATTTGTGTTGATTTACTTCCATGAGAATGTTAGTCCTGATCCGAGTTGTTTTGTTTTGCATTATTGCTCGGGTCAGATCGAGTATTTCAGTTTTCGAGATTCACTCCTGGAGTCTGAAGTTTATATTGGATTTTGGCTCACCTATATCTACCTGTTCAGATGATCCAGTTCTAGCTATTCTTGTCGTATCTGTTTATGTAGTTATCTTTCATTTACTGTATTAGACTTTCGCTATACTATTTATGTAAACTCGGATGTAAAATTTATTTAGTAGCTTTATGAACTACTATTGTATTTTAAATTTTCCGCTGTGTGATATTATATTACTCTGTATTTGTGTCTGTGATATGTGATTCAGTGATTTATTCTGTTTACTCCAGAAGCTAATAATAATCTGTTGTTTTGGACGTTTCGAGTTGACATGTTTGTCAATTCGGCACGGTCAAAATGGCAGGTTGTTACAAGTGGTATCAGAGCTTTGGTTTATCAAAGCTTTAACTTATGGAGTAAAAACTCATTAGAGATAGGGTAGAGATACCCTCGAATGAGTGGAATCAATCGCAGAATTCTTCTTGGGAGAAAGCGTATTTTTAAAGTAAATAGTTTTAAAATGGTTTTAAATGTTTTAAAATAAATGTTTTCGAATATAAAAATTTTGTTTAGTATTTAAATCCTTTCTGAAATTTACTTTCCATTTGAGTCTGTCTTCCTTCGTAGATCATCTTTGATTAGGTTCTTTCATTCGTTCAGTTTTCAACTCGAATTCTATAACTTATTCCTGTCCATAACAAGGTAAGAAGTAGAAGAAGAGTATCAGTCTTCTAGCAAATTCATTCTTATTATATTAGCTCGAAATAGGTATTATAATTCCCTAGATGCAGTATTGAAATTTTGATATATCTATTTTGTAAGATGTATATTTGTAAACAACATATTGTTTGGTAATACCAATATTTTGAAAGATTTGATGTTTATACTATAAGTTGTTATATTTTATAGCTATATATATTTTGAATAAGATTTAAAGATTAATATTTTGTTAGAAATTGACTTTGTATTGATTGAATAATTTTTCATGAATTTGATTTCATAAGAATATTGTCTGTATATTTAATAAGGATTTAAGTTAAATTTTAATAAATAAATTAGTGGGGGAAAGATATAAATTTACCCTACTTAAATTTTTTTAATGATTTGAAATATATTATTTATAATATTTGATTTGAAAATTTGGTACATATATATTCTGTTTAAATATATACAAAAATGCTTTGAGTATTTACCTGACGTTAAAATTAGCCTATCGAATACTTAGTGATTGGGTATACGTCAGATCAACGTATGTATTAAATCCTATATGTATTAGATAGACATAGAGTCACACTCCAGTCGCTTGAAAATGATTCTGGTGATGACCGCGGCATCATCGATATCTATTTTCTTGTTTCGAAAGTGGGATAACTATATGTAGTCAATCGAGACGTCGAGTGAATACTTAAAATTGTTTTAAAATGTTTGAAAATATTTTAGCTTCTGATTTATCTATATTTCAAATTATATATATGTATGAGAATAAATATGAACCATTTAGTTTAAAAATATTAATTACTTAATTATTATTTCCCTGCCTCGTTCCTTTTCGGGGACGAAAAGGTTTAAGTGGGGGAGATTGTAACAACCCGTTATTTCCAATGATTTATAATCTGATTTGAATTGAAATTTTTATTTTGAAAATATTCTATAATTTTTCATAATGGGAATTTGAAATTTAAATTACGTACAGTGAGATATGGCAGTGGTGAAAATTTCATCGAAAATTTTGAATGTTTGTCGATCGCGCAATTATCAGTGCTAAGCTGCGCGTTCAAAATTTAACGATTTTAAAATTTCTTCAAAACCAGTTCAGACAAACATGAAAAATATTATATTCGTTGTCACGAATACGACGGCGAAATTCGTTTTGCGAAAATCGGACGTTTTGACCTCCGTTTTCCGTCCGCATTTTTACGTCAAAGGGGTCCGTAACGCGCTTTTGAACGGAGCGTCTTGACACTGCAAATTTCATACCGTTGTGTCCGTCTCGTCGCGCTGATTACCACAATATATTCATTTGTCAGTTTCGGTGTTCGGTTCGTGCTGAAATTGTGAAAATGCTTGCACAGTTCATTTTTAAAACAAAGTCATTCGAGTTCGACGTGTCCCTATTCCGATTCAACATATTTTTTTAGACATTTTGGGTCTGCAAACCTGTCTTTTTACTTTATTAAACCATCTGTAATGGCCCTGATTTTTAGCCATTTTAATTTGAATATTTAATGTTGTTTTAAATATTTAAATCGAAATAGTTACGAATCTTATTTATACGTATATACGCAAATATGCAACGTTTGAACTTCGTATATAAAAGTAGACGATACCATACGAGAAGCGATATATAATTATCTACGATGAGTGTTATATCTCGGTTATGGGCTCGAGGACAAATCATATAGACAACATATGTTACATATGTGATAAATAATAATAATAATAATAGCCAAACTTATTTATTGGCAAAACATATGTCACTAACTAAGTTGTATACAACAAAGGAAAAGGGTACATGAACAGATCAATACACAAATAAAATATACAATCTCGAATCTGAATAGACAATTCAATATAGCACAAAATATAGCCCAACACCCTAGGCTTAATCGTCTCCGTGCAGCTTCATCTCTGCTGAAAAGAAAGAGAAAAAAAAAAGTGATCAATACAAAGGAAACAAAAGAATAAACATATATATATATATAAATCTGTTTGTACAACTGCAAATACATAGAAGAAAGAAAATATGTGTCCTTGGCTGTACAATGCAAGATGGAATCAACATGACAACTCGTATTAAATATGCGTCCTTGACAGTAATACATCATTTTTCCAAGGTCACAAATGGAACAGCAAAAAGGAAATAAAATCTAAAAGAAGTACATATGAACAGCTAAGTATATATGTTTACACCATCACTTTACAAAGTCGAAAACAGGATGTATCTTTATATACATATACGGTAAATCCGGTAAATCTTATGTACAAATCCATTTCTGCCATGACATATACCTGTCACAGCTTCAAATATGCTAAAGAAATAAACAAATCAAGAGCTTCATGAAAACAGACAACTCGAACAGACAATAGACAATGTGAACAGACAATGTATAACCTTACCTAAAATACATAGGGTCAGTACATGAGAATCCATCACAATCTTGACACTGTTTTGCTAAGCATGCACAACGGCCTCCATCAAGGTACCAACAGTTCGGTCCCAACGGCTAAAGAGAGAAAAAAAAAATATATATTAGCAGACAGCTAAATAATCAAATCAGAAACAACTGTATATATTCATACATCAAGATCTTAGCTCATGAACAGCTAAGGGGTAGTAGGAACAGCTAAACAATTCGATATACATATATCAAATCAACAAATATATATTTATATATACAGTAGGATCATATTCAAGTACCATACCCAAAACAGAGCCTATAAATCTAAATGCAGGTTTCAATTATCTGCAATTGAATAGCCAACTCACATTACCAGTTCGATCACTATCCAGACTTGAAATGTCGGACCAAAACCAACAAATGTTCTGCTAACCGGTCACACAGTCATTAAGATCCATCAATGTTTCCATCACCAATACACACAGTCTGAAAGGAGGAAGAAAACCCAATGGCCTAACCTAGTAGCCGAACCTATCTAGAATTTCTGATGGACATTAATATTATTCAATTCTATCAAACCACTATAAATAGGTACCGCACTTATGTGTTTCATCACCACAGAAAACAATTCGAAATTAATTCAGTAAACCAGAAACTCATTCGATACTGAGAGAAAATTATATAAAAAAAAAATACAGTAATTAAAATCGGGTTCAGCACTTATCTGAAGTCAAAGGCCTTGGATTTAATCCATACCCACGCTGGAAGCTTCGGGATGGGTTGCTGGTGGTCGTAGGGAGTAGGGGACGAAGCCGCTCCATTTCCGATAGCTTGGAGTTGGTCAACGGGACAATGATGGACGTCGAAGGAGTGTCTAGGGTTTGGAAAATCAATTTAAGACGGAGGGCAAAGGTATGAAGGAACGTGTTTGCGCAGGGGGTGCGATGCATTTACTCTCGATTTCCGACGAGGAGAGAAGCATGGAAGGAGGATTGATTTCACCATGGAAATTTCTTTTTCTGATTTTGGAGGCGGCGGATGGTTTGGGAAAATGAGGTTTGGAAAACCGATTTAGGGTTTTAATTAAGTGGAAGTGGGTGGGCTTTTGGGCCGTGAATTCAAAGGTAAGAGGCCGGTTTTTAAATATAAGATTCATGTTTAAAAATCTAATTACCTTATTAAATTTGTTTATAAGGTATCTTGCACATATTTTATCAGAATTTAACACGGTCTGTCTCATTTGAACCGTAAAGACGAGATCTTCGAGATGGAGCAGAGTTTGGTCAGAATCGGGAACAACTGAGAATTTTATTCGAATTAAACGATAGTTTAATTTGACTAAAAATCAGATAATTATCGACAGATTCAAAACCAGGTGAGTTAATCTCACTCAGTGTTCCCATTTATATTTTATATAAATTGGGTTTCTATTTTTGGTGTGCTCTGTTTGCTGTTAGTTGACTGTTTGTTAATTGTTAATCCATGTGTTGATTTAACTGACGAAATTAAACTATCGTTTAATTTCAGCAGATTAACAAATCGTTATTCCAACGATTCGACCAAATAGGGGTAACTTACCCTGTGGATCACGTTTTCTATAAACGTGTTTAATTGTTGTTTTGATTGTTTATTTGGTTGATATTGAACAGTAGTTATTTCTTATTATAGAAATTATCAATTAAATGGATTTATTTGATTAGTGATCATGGGTTGGGAAATTAACTTGTGTTTGGTTTAACCAAAGAGCAATATTGGTTGGGAAATCAGCAGTACATGGCCTAAGATTAAATCATTTTGTTATATCGGTTTACCACCCGGTGAATCGACAGAACTAAAGTTATAAAAATTTATTTTATAACAAGAAGTAGATTTCGAAATAAATTATTTGGAATTATAAGGGAAAATAAATAAGTGTTTTATTTAAGATTTGATTAATTTTATAAGGTCAACTCTGATGTTAAATCAGATTCTTAAGTACGAGGATGAGAAATAAATCGAATGGCGTTGTTTTAATTTAAATATGATTTTTTTTTAAAAAAAGAAGGGAATTTAATAAAGGAATTAACTATGAAACTAGTGACCACCAAAGAAAATTATTATTTTAATAAATTCAAGAAATACTTTTTAATTGAGATTCATTTAAAAAGTATTCGAAATTGAAAGTGAATCCAAGGGAATGGTGAAAGAGAATTACGAACAGGTTTTATAGTTAAAACCCAAATTTTTGTATAACAAGTTATAAAAAGGAATTTTAAGCGAAGATAATAGCTTAAAAGTGATGTTACTCAGTGAATTGAGGACTAATGGTATATTCGAGAAAAAGATTTTCAAAGGGAAAGGAGGTTTATGAAGCCATACTTTTGAATAAAATATTAAATGGAATTTGGTTTGAGATTGGAACGAAATATTGGTTTTATATTACAACTCATATTTTTCTTTGGATATGAACGTTGTTGATCAAGGTCTGAGAGGTAATTAAAATACCCCAACTTGAACGACATCGGGACTATCTGAGGAGGATATCAGTTGTAATGGTGAAAAGGGATTAGTGTTAATTTATTTCCATTAGTAAAATAATAATGTAAAGGCTGGGATTTTACTCAACAGGAATAAGCACTGGATACTAATGAGTAACGAATTAAAGATATTTCGAAATATTAATTACGAGTTGCTTTGAAGGGAAAATATCGAGAACTGGATATGATTTTTCAAGTGATAAAATAAAAGGAGATTTCAAATGTTGCTTAACTTGAAATAAGCTGAGTCGTGTTCCAATATGGTTAATAAAATAAGGATAGGGGTTTGAAATGGTTGAGTATGATTATGGGATATTTTCATAAACATGAAAATAAGATATTTAAGAGAAGAACCTTACCTCAAATAAGTTATATTTGAAACGTTAAGGGTTAGAGATTAACTATCGTTAATCGTTTTTAATTAAAGAGGCCATGTAGTGTTGGTACTGAACTGGTAACTCATGTCATTCACACAATTATTTATTTGGTAGTTAAAACACCGACTATCAAACCTTACCCATACGATCGTTGGTACGGAAAGACCGGGATCGAATTTATTCGAAAACCATTCCGACCAACAAATACGTGAAGAGATCAGAAGATGATCGAGATGGAGCATTGAAGACCGTTGATCTTCATAAGCGGAAGAACTACTGATTGGATTTCTCTGGTTTAGCGGCCGGAGATATTTCAACAGTGATTCTGTCGTGTTTTGGAATCTTCGGATTGCAAGGACTTTTCGCTACTGATCTGTAGGGTGATTCCTAGGATGCAGTAGGAGGGTGCCTTCGGTTCATCCTGTTCCTGGATGACTTGTATGGACGAGTGTCTGACAGAGTATTTCCTAAGAATCACGTACGTTGATTTTTACAAACATACTTCTGTCAGCTGCAGAATATTTTTGTGGACGTCAATTAGTGATTTGACGGATCTGACGATGTGGCATTCAAAGTGAATGATGGCCAAATGTTCGAAGAGATGAATTCTAGCCTCAAGCCTCATCAACCGGGAGATGACAAAAATCGGGCAGGCAGCATGGCTATGTGGGTCGCTCCCATTAGGGTGTATAATCACCTATCTAGGGAAATTCCTTTTGTTTCTAAATCTATCGATTCTGCCCATTCGGGAGACGGTGGTTTGAGTCCAACCGTCGGTGATATACATTCGATACACTCAAGCGAAATGAGTGGTCGGTCATGTGAGGGTCGGGTTGCAAGACGTTCTTGTTGAACCCTGGTGTATTCGCCTCTAGAGATACATGTGCGGAAGGTGGTCCCATACCTTGTCAAGTTGGAATCCAATCTCCAATAAGCGCCTGCGGTTTTGATTGTATATATATGTGGAGCGTGAGATGCAAGCGTTCCACTAGATTGTTATATACTTGTATTTAGACATTATTATAATATCAGACAAGTATATGGTTTCAAAACTGTTTTGGGTTATCGTAAGGTAAAAACCGTCCATGTTTATGTGTGGATTTGGTCTTACGATTATCCTTTTCTTTTGAAATGATTTTGAACTTTAAAATCATGACTGGATGATTTACCTTAAATACTGTGCGAGTTTTATCTCACTCTGGTTCACCAGACTGACCCGGTGTTTTGTAAATGCTCGGGTTAGCCCGAAGTGTACAGGTTCAGGTTCGAAGCTGAAGAGACGAGCTGGAAGAGTTCAGTAGTATGATATCATTCCGCTGTATTGTATATAAGGGCAGGCTATCAAAACTGTCCAGATGTGTGTTGTACTCTGATGATTGTAAGTTTTATTTAAAGCTCTCAACAAGGATTTATTTCTATATTATATTTTGTTCCGCTGCGATGTGAGACTCTGTGTAGTGTTGATTCCTCTGCTTACTCTTCTATTCTAATATTCTTTCTTTCTTATCTCACCCTCTAAATTCTTTCTAATAACGTCCAGTGTTTCGGTGTTTGGAGGATCGGTATAAGATACGGTAAAGGTATTTATATCGATTTTCGAGGCCGAAAACCGCTGGGTCGTTACACCATCCATTTTTATTTTATTCTATTCTAAGGCTTAGAAAGTGGCACTTTTTGGGGTTGGTTTACATGCATGGAAATATAATGTTTTGGTTCCAAAGGTCTTTCTAGGTCACGCATATTCCATTTCCAAATATGCAAGCCTTTTATATGCACGGTGCACCTTTGTCTATGAAATAAATGCATGAAGTGGACATGCAAATGAATGCATGCTCCCCTTTCCATCTACCTTTTCACGTTTCACTCTTCATTTTCAAATGGTTTGCCTTTTTCCAATGCATGCGTTTATTTTGTTTTTATTTTTTAACGTTCGTTCACCATTTCAAACGAACGGTTCCTAATAAAGTGTTTTTACCAAAGATGCGTTCAAATTCTAATGAACTGTTCAGCCCACGTTTCCTCCGATACTGCAAATGCTTGGATTTAAACCACTCTCTCCATCACATATTCTATCTTCCCAGTTCGCCATTTTTAGTTTCCCATCCTCTTTCAACTTACCTTTCCCAAATTTCCTTTCCTTCCATCATCGTTAATTTCAAGCATGGAACCCGAGCCTCGCTGCCGACAGCACTCTACTCCGACCAGAACCCATGTGTGCTCATGCGTGTGTATGGTCAGTGTGATATTATATATTTTATATAACCATTGCGTGTGTGTTGCTCTTCTGTCATGTCATTTGTGTGTTCAAGTGGGGTTTTGTGCGTGTGTAGTTTTAGGCATGAGTCATTGTGTTTTCTGTGTGATTGTGCATGCGAGAGTGTGTTTTCATTTTCTTGGTTGTGTGCATAAGCGTATGTTCTGTTAAACGAGTGTGTGTGCGGGTCTGTACATGTCTGTAGTGTGTATGTTATAAATCGTATGATATGTATGTTGTATATTGTAAAATATGTGTATAATCAGTGTGAGAGTGTGTTTATATATAATATGTATTATATAATTGATTTTGGTGTGCGTTTATATAATTTATAAATTATATTTTGGGGTGCGTTAAATTATAAAAATATATAAATATATTATAATTCTACTGTTTGTACTTGCATATAAAAAAAATTATAATATTTTGTTTAAAAGGGGCGTTGTGTCTATTTCTACTGAGTAGAGTTTGGTGTCAAGTTCGATACCCATTCCAAAACCCATAGCCAAACCGTTCCAAAGCCCAATGGTGAACTGATTCATTCCCCTCTTATAATATATATATATATATATATATATATATATATATATATATATTGACTTGATTATCGAGCTGAATCCGTTTGAATCGTACCTGGAAGTCATCATTTCATTTTGGCGTCAATCCATTTACCATCTCGAATATGTGCCACGAAAGGTGAGTTTATCTTACACCTGACTCACATTTATTTCATGGATGTTAGATCAATAATGAACTGTTATATGAAATGCATAGGTTGCTAGTAGAAATTGTTTGATTTGATATGTATGCACATTTCATATGCGACACGATATATTCATATGACACGTAGTTGCACTGATGATATATAGGTTGTGATTGATACTATGTGATTGTTGATACCCTAGTTTTAGGAAAATCACTAAGGGTTGAAATGATACATAACCGAACGAACATTAGAACAGGGAAAAATCGTTATGGGTTGAAATGATAGATCTGAACGATTTTTATTGAATTTGGGATCGCGGGATGAAATGATAGACTCGTAGAAATTTTATAAATTGCGGGTTGAAATGATAAATATCCGTATCACTTGACCATAGGGTAGAAACTATATACGAACACCGTCGGTCATGTTTTCGAAGTTAAATGAGTTTTATTTTAAAATATTTACTTAAGACTTTATATATTTATATTTATATTTATATTTTATTTAAATTTAAATTATTTTGTACATTTTAAATTATGTGTTTTAAAATGATCTATTTGTAAATAGGGATTTAAATGTTATTTAAGATTTTACTTATAAATTTATTTATTTTAAACCATATAATTTATTCCTATAAGTATTTTAACCTTTTTATATTATTGTAAATATTTATTTAAATCTATTTTATATTATTTTAAACTTATATATGTTTATAATCTATTTCTAATTTATTTTAGAATTTTATAAACTTATATATATACATATATCTATTTTCAAAATTAATTTTCTTATATATATATTTCATAAACTTTAATAAAGTCAAGATGGATAGGTTAAATTTCACAATTTAAATTCGAAGTTTAAAGATGTAAATTTATATAACGATGTTTGAATAAAGAATGAACTCATATTATGTTATGAATCAGAACCGATACGAATTTTAGTAGAGATGAACCTGAATTGATAAAATTAAGTAATTGAATTTGATTTGGTTTAAATTATGAACCTTGATAAGAAATGAATGTGAATTGTGTAAATTAATTTATATTTTAATTTATAATCGATATGAACTGAATTCAAATTTTAATTGATTAAACATGAATTGGAATATATATATATATATACATATATGTTATATGCGGAATTGATATTTATATTGTTTGGTTTGAATTAAGAATTTTGTTAAATTAATGCATAAAAATGGTTTTATATAGTGATTTGTTTGAATGGAAATATAAGATTTTGATTCAAAATGTAGAAGAAACAATTTTGAACTATATGACTTGAATGATAAAGTACGATAAAATTTGTTTAAATTGAAATGTAATTTTGACTTGAATCGTATATTCGAATTCGAATCAAATGTTGGATTTAAATGAATCGAATTGATACGATTCCTTATGAAGGAAATAATGACCACGGTGTGAAAAATGTAATCGATTGGTTGTTAAAGAGACCGGGAACGGCTATTGTCACACTCTCTGCCAATACCGAAAACCACTTTAACAACTGTGTACGCGGTGGAGTTCCAGAATGAAGGCGATGATTTGGCGAACGACTCTATTTTGTATTTTCATATTAATTACGAGACCCTGACTACCTTGAGTCAGCTAGATGTGGCTAAAACAGGAGCTACGCACGGACCAATTGAGGTCATACCTCTTATCGAGCACACTTCTTCGATATTATTCTATTACTATTGAGATTCAATTTGGGCCCTTTTGATATGGGAGTGTGTCTCGAGGTGGGCGGTAGTTGCGGCTATGCGTTACCACCAGTCCGGCTCTGCAAATGGTGAATCCATCCTGGCATTCCTTGCGTGCTTTGTCACATGCCTTATGCGAGCCCACTACGATTTTGTTTTGTACTGTTTTATATGGAGTGCCCTCTGATCAACCTCCAGTTTACGGAGGAATTACGGTACTGTATATACTATGGGAATATATAAACGGTGTAAGGGTAATCATGGTAATCCCGCTTACGCTATTTTGATATTTTACTTTACCGATAGACACTATTGTATATAGCGTATTATACTATATAGTATTAGTTTGACGGATCCTTAGAGGATGGTGATCCCAAACATCCTCTAAGTTACTGATTGCATTTCATCGAACATTTCATTTGTGTTGATTTACTTCCATGAGAATGTTAGTCCTGATCCGAGTTGTTTTGTTTTGCATTATTGCTCGGGTCAGATCGAGTATTTCAGTTTTTGAGATTCACTCCTGGAGTCTGAAGTTTATATTGGATTTTGGCTCAACTATATCTACCTGTTCAGATGATCCAGTTCTAGCTATTCTTGTCGTTTCTGTTTATGTAGTTATCTTTCATTTACTGTATTAGACTTTCGCTGTACTATTTATGTAAACTCGGATGTAAAATTTATTTAGTAGCTTCATGAACTACTATTGTATTTTAAATTTTCCGCTGTGTGATATTATATTACTCTGTATCTGTATCTGTATCTGTGTCTATGATATGTGATTCTGTGATTTATTCTGTTTACTCCAGAAGCTAATAATAATCTGTTGTTTTGGACGTTTCGAGTTGACATGTTTGTCAATTCGGCACGGTCAAAATGGCAGGTTGTTACAATAAAGATGAGAGAGTCTAAAGCGATACATCTATGCTTTTCAAGCAACTGAAATAAATCAGCACTAAGCTATAGTATTCCCTCCTTGCAAACCTGAGGGGGGGGGGAAGGAAAGAAAAGAGGTGGAAACAAACGGGTCAGACATAAAGTCTGGCGAGTCCAGTAATTTTAACAAATAATAGGTAAGGTAAACGATCAAGACATAAATAGGCATCATGATATGGCTGTAACTTAGATAAGGTAGATAAAAAGGATGGACAAGATGATTTCGTTCCTAAGCACTAAGACAATCTTACACCTTGGCTAAGCGAACAACCCTCCAATTACTAACCCCGAAGACCGAAGTCAACAGTAGACTAGCACCCAAAGGACTATCCAACTCAACCAACATGTATTTCGTTGCATCGCACTTTTGCTAACTTACACCACATTACTTAATTACACCGCACATCTACTAGTCTCTTTTTACTAGAGGTTGATCCCTTCCCACTAACTGTACTCACATGACAAACTTGGTAGTTACTTGTACCTAGCTGCTATCGCAGGTGCGGGCTTGCTCCTACCACTGCTAAGGTACCCTTTATCTACCCATTCGATCGGCTCCCTAAACCCCGTAGGCACCCGTGCTGGTCCCACAGTGGGGTGCATCACTCCCCGAAGTGGCAACCCCGATACCAACATGAAATGCAGGGCATACCTACACGATGCAACAACATCTTACCTACCAGCCCGCACCCATGCACGCACATGAACCCGTTGGACTTGCGTTGCCACCGCTTCACGTTTTGACCTCTTATATTCAAGCCCAAAAAGCGTGCCCCAATCCCGGTCCAGTACCGGGCCCAATTAGATACTCAAACGGGTTATTGGTTGAAACGGGTCCCCACCGACACAAGCCTCCCACCCATGCTTGGTCCCCACTACGTTATTCTCCCACCTAACCATTTTAATTTAAATGTCCATGTCTTACACATGCTACGGTTAAGTCCATACTTACATGTCATAATTTACATGTCCTATCTTATTCCGGTTAAGTCCATATTTACATGTCATAATTTACATGTCACCCCACTTAACCCTCTAACCATACCCATGTCTTATTAGGGTTAGTATTCTTTAATTCATTCCTTATGACGAACGGTGCATGACCTCTCACATTAGACCGAACACTTGGTGGTCGTTGGATTTGCCAGGCGGTTGCGGGCAGTCTTACGCCACAAACCGGGTGTAACCTTGTGTCATTAACCATTACGCCTACAATCCATTCCTTTGACCTCTCACATTAGACGTCCAATTGTGACCGCTGGATTTGCCGGGCGTTTCCGGGCAGTCTGTAATGACCCGGATTTTGTCGACTTTGGTTATCGCCATAAACTCAGTGATGACTAACCAAACATCGAAAAATACCAGAAAATTAATGAAAGAAATTAGAGGGTGAGAAAAGAAAAGATAGAAACTTAGAATAGAAGAAGAAGAAGAAGAAGAATACAACATCAGAGTAACACGAACCTCACAGCGGAACGAATAACATATAATATATATAACATAACTTGAAATATACATCTGTACTTGAATATACATCATTATCAAAGGACAACACTTACAACAAAGCGGAAATAACTATAGCTATATAATCCTGAAGCCTCCTGCTCCAAGCTCTTCTAGTATATCTGTAAATCCTGACTACTTGACAGCCCGTACAAAATTGGGCACCCAAGATTTTAGGGAAAACAAAACAAAATAAACTTCGGGTCAGTCATGGGACTGGTATGAGTAAAACAGTTTAAAACAGTTTGAACAAGTAAACGATATCTCATAAGACCACGCTGTATAACGGAATGGGTTTTTCCCTTATGAGAATCCAAATTATCTTTATGTCAAAAACCTTTTGATATTATAATAATGTCTATCAACCACAATATAATAATCATCTAGCAGAAACGCTTTCATCTCACGTTCTACATATATAGTATACAATCAAAACCGCAAGCACGTATTGGGTAATGGATTTCCAACTATGACAAGGTATGGAACCACCTTTCGCTAGTGTACCTCTAGAAAGGAATACACTGGATTCAACACGAACATCTTGCAAACCGGCCACACATGACCGACCACTCATTTCGCTTGAGTGTATCGAATGTATACCACCAACGGTTGGGATCAGCAACCGTTTCCCTAATGGGACAGTATCGACAATAGATTTTTAGAAATAAATGAAACTCTAGATTAGGTGATTATACACCCTACTTTGGAGCGACCGACTTAGCCATGCTGCCTGCCCGATTTATGTCATTTACCGGTTGATGAGGCTTGAGGTTACGCTTCATCATCACATCAGATTCACTTCGAATGCCACATTGTCAGATCCATCGAAAATCACTAATTGATGTTTACAACAGTACATTATGTGTTAGCTAAAGAAGTTTCCTTCTCCGCTTCCACTCTTGGTACGGTTGAAGAAATCAATGTACGTGACCTTTCTGGAAATACTCTGTCAGACATTCATCCATACCAGTCATCCAGGAATAGGATGAACTGAAGGCACTATTCAGTACATCCATCTTAAGCACTGTTATCTAAGACTTATACAATAGCCCTTGCAATTTACTCCCTCTTCAATTATGCTTGGCATGTATGATTCGCAACGCTTATGCCAATACAGAGTGGTTCTTTGGATAATAATCCAACCGGTCTCTCCATATTAACAACGTTAAAATGGTCAAAACTTCGATAGTCTGTGATTTAACCATCAAAGAAAAACCGGTGTGCAAACAACGACATTATTTCCAGGAGGAAATTATATTGATCAATCATCATTCAACATTTATCTCTTTATTTCATTAATTTACTTATCTCTTGTTTCCCTATATTCAACATTTCTTATTTTCTAAATTTAGAAAATATATGTTATTACCATTGGAAAACATTTTCATTTCTTGTTTTCTATATCAGAAAACATTTCTGGTTCTTAGTTGGAAAACATTTCGAAAACTCCTTCATTGGACTTAGAAAGATGTTTAAACAAACCATCGCGATGCTAACTCAAACCATTACGCTTATTAACTAAATTCCTTTAACCCACCTTCACTATCGAACCTTAACCATTCCTTAGTTAAAAATGAAGTCAATCAAGTTGGGGTAATACTACCTCTCAGACCTTAACTGAACAACGTTTCTAACCTTGAAATAGACAAAGTTCACCTTTTAATTTAACAAACTTCATTACGTAACTCTCTTTCGAATAAACTATATTCGATAATTCTTTCCTTGGATAAGGTATATTCGTTAACTCTATTCAATTTACTCTATTCGATTAACCCTTATCAATTAATTCTATTTGACTAACGCTATTGGATTAACTCTATTTGATTTAACTCTAGTCGATAAGTCCTTTAAATCTATTCAAATAAACCAAATTTTATTAACTCCTTTAATTCCATTCGAATAAACTATATTCGATTTATTCCTTTAAATCCATTTGACTCCATTCGAATAGCTAATATTCGATAACTCTATTCGAATAACTAATACTCGATAACTCCTTTTACTTTATTTGAATCACTAATATTCGATTAACTCAAATGATTCTATATGAATAAACTATATTCGATTAACTCCTTTATTTTAACTCTAATCGATTAACTCCATCGAATAACTAAATTCGACAACTCCTTCGAATAACCAATATTCTATAACTCACTTCGATTAAACAAATCGATAACTCTTTTCGATTAAACTATAATTGATAACTCCTTTCGATTAACTAATAATCGATAATTCCTTTCCTTTAACTCTATTCGAATAAACTAATATTCGAATAACTAATATTCGATTAACTCCTTTTCGAATAAACTATTTATTTATAAAGATTTTATTTTTACTAAAGGTTCTTCACTTTACAAATGATTTCCTTTTTAGTAACGTTTTCCTTTTTATAACGTTTTCCTTTCTATAACATCCTATTCGGTTATAAACAATTTTCCTTTTTATAACTCTATTTATTTTCTAAATATTTCCTATCAATTCTATTTGTAAATGATTCACAAATATTTCCTTTTCTATTATTCTATTTGCAAATGGTTTGCAAATATTTCCTTTTCAAATCTATTCTTTGATTTTATAATTTCCCTTTTCTAGATATCTCCTATTTATAAATATTCCAATTTATAAATATTTCTTATTTATAAATATTCCATTTATAAATATTTTATTTTCAAATATCACTTTGAAAATATTCCCTTATCAACATTTTGGTATGTTATGGAATTCAACATATCAAATCACGATGATCAGTATCGTCCAAACACATATAATCGACAACAGATTATATATCACATCATATATCACAATATATGAAAAACAGTAAAATAAATGTCGAGGAATCTAGTCGGATTCCTCCAACCTGTTTCCATGCATCCACAGATGTTACACAATAAAATCAACATAACTTTCAGTTCCATATGATATATTCTGTTAAAAAGAATCAATATAGAAATTCAGCTAACTGACTAGCAGTTAAATCAAATAGTCAACACACAGTCAATCAGCCAATATTTAACAGTCCTAAAAATACAACATGAAATTATAACTGTTCAGAGTTAGTGAGATTTACTCACTTTGGCAGCTCATCATTAAAGAACGAAAAACTGTTTGTTTGATTTGAATCAAACAATTTATTTCGCCATAAATCCAAACGAGCACTGATCAACTCCCCATCAGTTCCACTGTGGAGTTCCCGTCCATACGATCCTAAGGGATCCAACCGTTCGAAATTCTGATTCAGTATGACCCCGATATTAGGTTTACAAGTTTAACAATAATTTAAATTGAATTAAAACACAAGTTATTCACCATTGGGCTTTACCCTTTCTTCTTGGCCCAATAGCTCCCCTTAAAGCCTAACGCTAACCCCTTTAACCTTTCTTCCCCAAAACACTATGCCGTGACCTGCTCCTCTAAACAAACATGACCGAAATTTTTGAACCCCCCAAACTACATCAGTGCTCAACGGAAATCAAAACAGACACCACCGTGTTCTTCCTCATCTTGGCCTCTTCCGCCCAGTCCCTACAATGAAGAACTCAGTCTCCTCGTACGAAAACAACCTGCTGCTATTTGGTTCACTTCCACGCGACGGAATCAGCCAGGGATCAGCGAAACACCCACAAACCCCATGATCTTATGCGCCTCGACACCAGAACTACATATCCACCCTCAATACTTCCTCCGCCGTCGAATTGCTCTGCTAGGGGTCAGCCCTAGGTTCCACTGTGAAAACTTTGAGGGCCAGAAAACGCGTCGTGATGCATAAATTTGGTACCACAATGAAGAGCACTCTCTCCCGAATCCAATTCTACTTCTAATGTGATTTCTAGGATTATATTGGATTTTATTTTGAATTTCCTTTCTATGAATCTCACTGTATTTGTTGTTTGCTGGAAATTATGAGTGATGCGGCTGTAGAGAGATTATATACTGAGGTCATATATTTTGTGTGGTTGAAAACATAAAGGATGTGGAACTTAAATGTTCACACATTTTATTTACATATTATATTTATTATTTATTTTTGCATCTAAAAATTCATGCGATCACACACTATACCCAAAAATCACGAAACTGGACATGTAGATAGATTTCGACTTTTTAGTCCCAACGAAACTGGTTTTCGTCGAATTCTAACTTCGTATGTTCACACAACGTATTTTTAACCATCGAAATACTAACTGTTTCTCACTCTAAAAATCCGTACGACCACACAGTGACTTCAAAAATCACGAAACTGGAAATCTAACAACTATTTAACTTTGCGGATCCAACAAAATTAGTTTCGTCGAATTCCAACATCGTTTGCAAAAGTGGCTATTTTTAAAGCTCTGGATGACCCATTTAAATATATAAATATAATTAAATTAAATATTTATAAATAAATATTATCGTATATATTCACAGTGGAATACCATACAGCTCTAGAATATTAGTATATGAATTTCTAGCTTGATATTTCAAATCTGGGTCAACCTAATATTCGATTTATATTGAAATCCCTTTTTAAAAAATAAATAATTCCTTTGTAAATTATAAAGGAATTCCACGACTTTTCTGAAATTTGATTTGGACATAAATCAAAATCTACACGACGAAATCCCGATTTTTCTCTTCCACTAGAAAGATATACTCCACCAGCTCCACATGTTTCTTGTTTCACAGAAATCCGGCTTAAAACGAATCCTGTACATTTAGTTGAAGTTCAAATCGCCAATTTACGAACTGCAGCGCCATTTCAAACTCGATTTTAATTATACTATAATTCTATGTTCAAATTGTCGTTTATATAATTTATTCGTTATTCAAATTCAAATTCCAAGCTGAATTAAATACCACAGATGATCCAGTTCACACCATATCGCCATTTCAGCCAATTTTGATTATTTCGGAATTAAATATATTATTTAATTTATTATTTTAATTAAATATTCACCATTATTTAATTCCACGACCATTTAATTCACTATATCAGTATTTAAATAATTAAATAAATTAATTATAGTACCTCTGCAAATGCGGGTCATTACATTCTTCCCCACTTAAAATAATTTCGTCCTCGAAATTGCTATGGTAGAGAACGACCCTATCAACTTGTTAGAACATATATGTTCACTTTTTAACTTCAGTTTCAACTAAACCAATTTAATTTCAATTAAATTATTAATTTACTCTTATCAATGAAAATTTCCAAAAATTCTGAAAATTTTCTAACACCTTAATTTTTTTGAAAAATTTCGCCAGCACCTCCTTTGTACTGGTCAATACGTCAAACTCCAACTCGCCTCTCTGGGCCATCTCCATCCCAAAAGAAAATCAAACAGCCAAGCGGCTTGCCAATTCGGCTCATAAATCTTGTATCCAATAGAAATATAAACTTGTACCTTTTGTCGGCATATCAACTCTATCATTTCCATATGATATCAACTCAGCATATACTAATGTTATCCCAACCAAATTCCAGTCTGCTTTCATCCACAACACCACCATTCGCTTATATCCGAGCCAAATATCATTTCAACTCGAGTTTCTTCTCGATTCCCAACTCTTAACTTGATTATCACATTACACTTCAAATTCGAATCTCACAATACAATTTGTCTTGATATCATTCTAATTCAATCTCAGTTACCACTTTACTGGCTTTATTTTAAATTCCAATTTGCTTTCACAAATTTCTGTTAAATTTGTTTTTAATTCAAACAGTCTTTCTGGGAGTTTTTAAACAGTTTACTCTTTTCAAAAATCAAATTTTCCTTTTTGAACATGTCACTGAGCCCTTAATTAATATTCCATTAGTTAAATCACTTTTCCATTTCTTTACCAATATTTGTTTACCAAATATTTTCAATAACCATATTGGCCTTTTATGTTATTTGGAAAACATTTCCGAATATCGCCTTCCTTTATTTTCTAAACTTTAGAAAATATATGTTATTTATAATTGGAAAATATTCCAATTACTTCTCTCTTTTCCGATCTCGTTTATTTCTATACTTAGGAAATATTCTTTATTATATTTCCAAGCTTACACTTATTTAGGTTAAAACGGATGTTGTGTAAAACATCGTTAAGACAACCCAAATACTATATTCAACTAACTCTTATCCAACATTGATCTTCGAGCTTGAAATCTTACTATTTATTTGTTAATAATGAAATCAATCAAGTTGGGGTATAACTACCTCTCAGACCTTGACTGAATAACATTTATAACGTCAAAAAAAGATATGCCTACTTACTCGAATAATCAATACCATACAACTACTTATTCACTTTTAAACACGCATACGCTTCCTCTTTATATTCTTACTAGATTTTTTCTTAGTGTTCCTTTTGATTTTACTATTCCATTTCTAAGTTCGTTTCCTTATCAACTTCTATATATATATATATATATATATCGATACGTTGATTCCTAACTAACAAATTATCCTAAAAATATTCTAACTCCTTAAATTCCCAGAAAAATTCGCCATAACCTCCTTTGTACCAGGAGCATCGGGATATTTCAAATAGCCTCCCATGGCCCTCACCAATCCAAAAGAAAAAGAAAAAGCCAAGCGGCTAGCCGATACGGCGCATAAAATCTCATATATGAATTAAATACATACCTTTTCGTCGAGCATTCTATTTATATACCTTCATACCTTATCCATACCTATCTCTTGTATATTTATACCTGCCCAATCTATTTTAACTATACCTGATCATTTTAACTCAATTCGTTAATTAATTTGTTAATTAACTCTTTAGTCTATTTCACTTTTATATTTGAACATGACATGTTCAAATATTTTTTAACTTGCTTATTAACTAATTTGAATCCAATTTTCAAATTTAAGTTCTATATTCGATTTCGAACATCCATTTACAAATCCAATTCACCTTTCAAAGTCCAACTTCAAATTCAAAACTCGATTAACTAATTCCTCTTCGACTTAGTTAATTCTATTCAATTTGTATTCAAATCTTATATCACTTCTATTATTCAAATCTATATATCAAAATCTATTATTAAAATTCTATATTATAAATCCTATTTTGAAATTCAACACAACTTGTCTTTCCCAAAACAAATTCAAAACAGTATCTCTGGTAGTAAATCGTCACTTACAACTCTAAAATGAATACTGATGATGAAGCTGTCATCATCGGAATCTGTTTTCCAGCAGTCGAAGTGAGTTCAATACTATAAAACCATTTCTAAACTTTTCCACTTTGAAATTCATTTCAAAATATAATTCACACTGCTTGTAAAACAATTTAAAATATCCCAGGATCTTAAATTTTCCTTATTTTTAATCCAAATCCATTTACAAACACATCCAATTTTCCAGAATTTTAATTCAATTTCTGGTTTATATTTCAGATTTAACTCATCTGATTTCACATATTTCACTTATATGAATTCTGATTGGTTATTTACTTAAGCATTTAATTTATAATCTTACTCGATTATAATAACAACCAATATATCCACTATATTATAATTATTCCAATATAAATCCTTTATATCAAAATATACTTTGGGTAAAATTATTTTAATTTACCTTCTTTTCAAAACATATCGTGACGACCCATCGTATTCGAGTGTTTAGTAACTCCTACCGATACAGTGGATCAAACTGATCGACCAGAACTCATAAATAACTCAACCAATAAATCTCCACAATATAAAACAATTTTTTATATCAATAACAAATACGTTCTCGTATATATACATTCAAACTCAATCTAGGGTATTACTAACCCTATCTCTACTGAGTCACGCCACAGAGCCAAGGTATTAACTAAACCTTATGCTCTGATACCAACTGTAATGACCCGGATTTTGTCGACTTTGGTTATCGCCATAAACTCAATGATGACTAACCAAACATCGAAAAATACCAGAAAGTTAATGAAAGAAATTAGAGGGTGAGGAAAGATAAGATAGAAACTTAGAAGAGAAGAAGAAGAAGAAGAAGACAACATCAGAGTAACACAAACCTCACAGCGGAACGAATAACATATAATATATGTAACATAACTTGAAATAAACATTTGTACTTGAATATACATCATTATCAAAGTACAACACTTACAACACAGCGGAAATAACTATAACTATATAATCCTGAAGCCTCCTGCTCCAAGCTCTTCCAGTATATCTGTAAATCCTGACTACTTGACTGCCCGTACAAAATTGGGCACCCAAGAGTTTAGGGAAAACAAAACAAAATAAACTCTGGGTCCATCATGGGACTCGTATGAGTAAAACAGTTTAAAACAGTTTGAACAAGTAAACGATATCTCATATGACCACGCCATATAACGGAATGGGTTTTTCCCTTATGAGAATCCAAATTATCTTTATATCAAAAACCTTTTGATGTTATAATAATTTCTATCAACCACAATATAATAATCATCTAGCAGAAACGCTTTCATCTCACGTTCTACATATATAGTATACAATCAAAACCGCAAGCACGTATTGGGTAATGGATTTCCAACTATGACAAGGTATGGAACCACCTTTCGCTAGTGTACCTCTAGAAAGGAATACACTGGATTCAACAAAAACATCTTGCAACCCGGCCATACATGACCGACCACTCATTTCGCTTGAGTGTATCGAATGTATATCACCAATGGTTGGGATCAGCAACCATTTCCCGAATGGGACAGTATCGACAATAGGTTTTTAGAAATAAATGAAACTCTAGATCAGGTGATTATACACCCTACTTCGGAGCGACCGACTTTGCCATGCTGCCTGCCCGATTTCTGTCATTTACCGGTTGATGAGGCTTGAGGTTACGCTTCATCATCACATCAGATTCACTTCGAATTCCACATTGTCAAATCCATCGAAAATCACTAACTGACGTTTACAACATTACATTATGTGTTAGCTAAAGAAGTTTCCTTCTCCACTTCCACTCTTGGTATGGTTGAAGAAATCAATGTATGTGACCTTTCTGGACAAACTCTGTCAGACATTCATCCATACCAGTCATCCAGGAACAGGATGAACCGAAGGCACTATTCAGTACATCCATCTTAGGCACTGTTATCTAAGACTTATACAATAGCCCTTGCACTTTAATACGTCTTCAATTATCTTTGGCATATATGATTCGCAACGCTTATGCCAATACAGAGTGGTTCTTTGGATAATGATCCAACCGGTCTCTCCATATTAACAACGTTAAAATGGTCAAAACTTCGATAGTCTATGATTTAACCATCAAAGAAAAACAGGTGTGCAAACAACGACATTATTTCCTGGAGGAAATTATATCGATCAATCATCATTCAACATTTATCTCTTTATTTCATTAATTTACTTATCTCCTGTTTCCCAATATTCAACATTTCTTATTTTCTAAATTTAGAAAATATATGTTACCACCATTGGAAAACATTTCCATTTCATGTTTTCTATATCAGAAAACATTTTTGGTTCTTAGTTGGAAAACATTTCCAAAACTCCTTCATTGGACTTAGAAAGATGTTTAAACAAACCATCGCGATGCCAACTCAAACCATTATTCTTATTAACTAAATTCCTTTAACCCACCTTCACTATTGAACCTTAACCATTCCTTAGTTAAAAATGATGTCAATCAAGTTGGGGTAATACTAACTCTTAGACCTTAACTGAACAACGTTTCTAACCTTGAAATAGACAAAGTTCACCTTTTAATTCTTTATCAAACTTCCTTACGTAACTCTTTTTCAAATAAACTATATTCGATAATTCTTTCCTTGCATAAGGTATATTCGATAACTCTATTCAATTTACTCTATTCAATTAACCCTTATCAGTAAACTCTATTTGACTAATGCTATTGGATTAATTCTATTTGACTTAACTTAAGTCGATAACACCTTTAACTCTATTCGAATAAACCAAATTTGATTAACTCCTTTAATTCCATTCGAATAAACTATATTCGATTTATTCCTTTAACTCCATTTGACTCCATTCGGATAAATAATATTCGATAACTCTATTCGAATAACTAATACTCGATAACTCCTTTTACTTTATTCGAATCACTAATATTCGATTAACTCAAATGATTCTATTCGCATAAACTATATTCGATTAACTCCTTTATTTTAACTCTAATCGATTAACTCCATCGAATAACTAAATTTGATAACTCCTTCGAATAACCAGTATTCTATAACTCACTTTGATTAGACAAATCGATAACTCTTTTTGATTAAACAATAATCGATAACTCCTTCGATTAACTAATAATCGATAACTCCTTTCGATTAACTAATAATCGATAATTCCTTTCCTTCAACTCTATTCGAATAAACTAATATTCGAATAACTAATATTCGATTAACTCCTTTTCGAATAAACTATTTATTTATAAAGATTTTACTTTTAGTAGCGGTTCTTCACTTTACAAATGATTTCCTTTTTAGTAATGTTTTCCTTTTTATAACGTTTTGCTTTCTATAACATCCTATCAATTCTATTTGTAAATGATTTACAAATATTTCCTTTTTAGTAATGTTTTCCTTTTTCTAACATCCTATCAATTCTATTTGTAAATGATTTACAAATATTTCCTTTTCTATTATTCTATTTGCAAATGGTTTGCAAATATTTCCTTTTCAAATCTATTCTTTGATTTTATAATTTCCCTTTTCTAAATATCTCATATTTATAAATATTCCAATTTATAAATATTTCTTATTTATAAATATTCCATTAATAAATATTTTATTTTCAAATTTCACTTTGAATATATTCCCTTATCAACATTTCGGTATGTTATGGTATTCAACATATCAAATCACGATGATCAGTATCGTTCAAACACATATAATCGACAAAAGTTTATATATCACATCATGTATCACAGTATATGAAAACAGTAAAATAAATGTTGAGGAATCCAGTCGGATTCCTCCAACTTGTTTCCCTGCATCCACAGATGTTACACAATAAAATCAACATCACTTTCAGTTCCATATGATATATTCTATTAAACAGAATCAATATAGAAATTCAACTAGTTGACTAGCAGTTCAATCAAACAGTCAGCACACAGTCAATCAGCCAATATTTAACAGTTCTAAAAATACAACATGAAATTATAACTGTTCAGAGTTAGTGAGATTTACTAAACTTTGGCAGTCCATCGTTAAAGAACGACAAACTGTTTGTTTGATTTGAATCAAACAATTTATTTTGCCATAAATCCAAACGAGCACTGATCCACTCCTCGTCAGTTCCACTGTGGAGTTCTCGTCCATACGATCCTAAAGGATCCAACCGTTCGAAATTCTGATTCAGTATGACCCAGATATTAAGTTTACAAGTTTAACACTAATTTAAATTGAATTAAAACACAATTTATTCACCATTGGGCTTTACTCTTTCTTCTTGGCCCAATAGCTCCACTTAAAGCCCAACTCTACCCCCTTTAACCTTTCTTCCCCAAAACACTATGCCATGACCTACTCCTCTAAACAAACATGACCGAAATTTTTGAACCCCCTAAACCACATTAGTGCTCAACGGAAATCAAAACAGACACCACTGTGTTCTTCCTCATCTCGACCTCTTTCGCCCTGTCCCTACAATGAAGAACTCGATCTCCCCGTACGAAAACGACCTGCTGCTCTTTGGTTCACTTCTAGGCGACGAAATCAGCCAGAGATCACCAAAACACCCCCAAACCACATGATCCGATGCGCATCAACACCAGAACTACAAATCCACCCTCAATACTTCCTCCGCCATCGAATTGCTCTGCTAGGCGTCAGTCCTAGGTTCCACGGTGAAAACTTTAAGGGCCATTAAACGCGTCGAATGCACATTTTGGTACCACAATGAAGAGCACTCTCTCCCGAATCCAAATCTACTTTTAATGTGATTTCTAGGATTTTATTTTGAATTTCCTTTCTATGAATCTCACTGTATTTGTTGTTTGCTGGAAATTATGAGTGATGCGGCTGAAGAGAGATTATAAACCGAGGTCATATATTTTGTGTGATCGAAAACATAAAGGATGTGGCACTTAAATGTTCATACATTTTATTTAGATACTATATTTATTATTTATTTTTGCTTCTAAAAATTCGTGCGATCACACACTATACCCAAAAATCACGAAACTGGACATGTAGCTAAAGTTCGACATTTCGGTCGCAACGAAACTGGTTTTCGTCGAATTCTGACTTCGTATGTTCACACAACGTATTTTTAATCGTCGAAATACTAACTGTTTCTCACTCTAAAAATCCGTACAACCACATAGTGACTTTAAAAATCACGAAACTGGAAATCTAACAACTATTTGACATTGCGGATCCAACAAAATTAGTTTTGTCGAATTCCGACTTCGTTTGCAAAAGTGGCTATTTTTAAAGCTTTGGATGACCCATTTAAATATATAAATATATTTAAATATAATTAAATTAAATATTTATAAATAAATATTATCGTGTATATTCACATTGGAATACCATATAACTCTAGAATATTCCTATATGAATTTCTAGCTTGATATTTCAAATCTGGGCCAACCCGATATTCGATTTATATTGAAAGCCTTTTTAAAATATAAATAATTCCTTTATAAATTATAAAGGAATTCCATAGCGACTTTTCTAAAATTTGATTTGGACATAAATCAAAATCTACACAACGAAATCCCGATTTTTCTCTTCCACTAGAAAGATATACTCCACCAGCTCCACACGTTTCTTTTTTCACAGAAATCCGGCTTAAAACGAATCCTGTACATTCAGTTGAAGTTCGAATCGCCAATTTACGAACTGCAGCGCCATTTCAAACTCAATTTTAATTATATTATAATTCTATGTTCAAACTGTCATTTATATAATATATTCGTTATTCAAATTCAAATTCCAAGCTGAATTAAATACCACAGATGATCCAGTTCACACCATATCGCCATTTCAGCCAATTTTGATTATTTCAGAATTGAATATATTATTTAATTTATTATTTTAATTAAATATTCACCATTATTTAATTCCACGACCATTTAATTCACTATATCACTATTTAAATAATTAAATAAATTTATTATAATACCTCTGCAAATGCGGGTCATTACACAGTCTTACGTCATGATTGCGCCTAACCTCGTGCCAAAGGTTCATTAACATCGTATTTCACCCATACCCCATTTTCATGTCATATGTATCCAATTAAACATATAGTCATGTCTATAATATTGCCTATTCCAAATTGTCACTAATTACACATTAATTAGCCTTAATTACAAATTTACAATTTTAGGCAATTTCATCAATTCCATGTAATTCATACCCAAATATGCCAATTTCACATATTATCCAAGTATCCAAAACATCCAATTTTCCAAATTTCCCATATTCCAAATATTCCACATCATTCCCACGTATTCGCATTCGCGTGTATTTTTAATATAGGCTCGAAGGTAGCCTAGATCCACAAATAAAAGGAATAGGGGTAAGAAGAGAGAATCAATTCATAGAAAATTGGTATAAAACATCATCATGAAATAAAGAGGCATATAGACTGGCATAGGGGCATAATAAAAGATTCAACATGAATAAACTGATAAAAGGTATGAACTTTACATAGAAACATAGGCATATGATGACATGAATCAAAAAGGTGAAGACTTGGTGAGATTTTCATTACAAACATATATATGAATCCTTTTTATAACTTTTTCATGTTACTTTAATCCCATTTGATTTGTGAAAATAACTGTACTCACCTTTCGTGGCTTAAGAAAAGGATTAATGAATTGAAACTGGTGCGGAAACGTTGAATAATCTTCTTAAATTGTTGTTGAAGCTCTAAACTTTGATTAAAATTGTGTATGAACACTTGAGATTTAATTTAGAGGCGGCGACTAGGGTTTAAGAGAGAGCTTGACAGCATAATGGTGTCATAGATAATATTTTATGAATTAGGGTTAGGTCTTAAGGTGTATATATAGATGTCTAGGATCGATTAGAGCTCTTAGATTAACCCAGAAATCATCAGGACCACTTGGATGCAACATCAGCCCTCATTGCGAATCTGGCCACGGTTTGACAGCCAAACACCCTGGATCGACCCCTAGTCCACCCAACGGGTTTTGGGTCGACTCCGAAAATGGTGCGGTTCGGCTATTCCCCCTCCCGATTTGCTGTTTTGAACTTTTTTTAATATTTATTTATTTTATTTTTATATATATCTATATATGTATATATATTTCTCTCATATGCGTACAAACTTCAAGGCTTAATAACATCTTCATAAGGTATTCGTTTCGTGCAAACCAGATGTCTATCTTGACCCAAAATTTTGAGACGAACATAATAGCGAAACCCATTTCACTTAATTCTTCTTCTAAAAATTTAGTATACTTTAATTTGTGAATTTTAATTTTATTAAATTACGGGGTGTTACATCTTCCTTTTTCACTTTTTGTTTTTTTAGCCAGGCTACCTTCGAGCCTAGGCCTATCGCTAAAATACGCAAACGCACGAAATTGGAACGATTGGGAATGATTAACTTAGGGCATAATTCATATTGTAGATATGATTGGGAAATTTGGACATAATTTGTACCTTGAGTCAAAACTTGGGATTTGGGGGACATAATCTATATCTTGATCTAAACCTTAATTTGAGCATAATTGGTATCATAGATCAGACGGGAAAGTGGGGGCATAATGAACATGGAAATTGGTTACTAATGAAATGCCTAGATTTACAGTAATTAGGAACTGTAACCGTGCTTAGAGACGAGGTTAGATTACACTTGTGGTAGAAGTCTGCCCGGAACCACTCGACATATCCAGCGTCCACAAGTGTTAAATCTAATGTGAGAGTTCTAAGTGCATAAATGTACACATGATGGTGCTAAGACATGAGGTTAAGTCCGAATTGTGGAAGAAGTCTGCCCGGATCCAATCCACATATCTAGCATCCACAAGTGGTAGACTTAATGTGAGAGGTCTAGTGCATTAGTAACCATAAATGAATGAATGGTGATGACTGTTTGAATCCATAAGGATTACATGAACCTGTTAACTTGAGTAGGGGTTAAGTAAACTTACTTAAATTAGTGGGAGGGTTAAGTTAATCTTGTTAAATGTGTGGGGACGGGTTATACATATGAACCCGACAAACTTAACCTGTTAGGTTTATGCAATCTTGTTAAACTAGTAGGCATAACCTGTTGAAATCCTAGTAGTGGGGATGCAAGCTTAGGGGGAAGCTTGTATGTGTAGGACCCATTTTAGTCAGTAACACATCTTAGTATCAAACGGGGAACCTCAAACTAGGTCAGGGTCTGGGCACGCTTATTGAGATGATTATAAGAGGTCTCGTGAGTGAGGGTGTTGGCGGTACATTCCAACGGATTCATGTGCATGCATGGGTCCGATTGCTAGGGAAGATAAGACAATGTAACACATCAGTGGTGGTTGTGCACATCTTATAACCAAAGGGTTGCCAATTTAGGAAGTGATACATCCTACTATCGGGCTAGCACAGGGTGTCTACGAGGTAGGGAGCCAATCGATTAGGGGTAGTAATCAGGGTACATCTAGTCTTGCATGTTTAGGAGCCCATTATTGTCGTTGGTGGTTAACACCTGTCAGTTTATAGGGCTACCTGTTATTGTGTGGGGTAAAACCTCTCACTAGAAGTACACCGAAGTCTACCATGTTGTACTTATATGAATCATCTTATTCTTGTTATACTAGTATTGGTGCAGAGAAAAGTACTTGAGAAGCGCAATGCATGTTATGTTCTATTTATCCTGTTCACCTTATTATACCTGCCTTATGACATTGTTACCTCTCTCCAACTTATTTGTCTATCATGATGCATTTACTTACTTATATGCTAAAAGTAATCATACTCGCCAGACTTTATGTCTGACCCATTTTGTTTCCTCTTCTTTCTCTTTCGTTCCCCTCCCCCTCCCAAGGTTCTCAGGGTGGGAATACTCAAGCTTGATCGGGATTCTGCTTTCCTTCTCCTTGGAGCTACTTTAATGTATTGCTCGATTTCGTATTTGCTCTACTATGTCTACATTTTGAGGATTATGCTCTTTTTATGTATTATTGTACTATGATGGTGATTTTGTACAAGGCAGAAGTTTTATGTTTTTAGTATTCCAGACTTATTGTGTAATTGGGTTTGAACCACGAAGCTTTCCATTTAATAAGTTTTAATTCCGTTGTTATTTTAAATCTGTCTTCTGATGTTTTTGTTTCTGTTCACCTATAATGCTTCACAAAACTTAATTCATTCTGATAAAGAGTGATATTAACGGACGTGGGGTGCCACAATCAGGGTAAGATAACATAAGAGGAACCTATCGTATAACTTATAGCGCAAGGATAAGATATAACAGAACATATACAACATCTAATAATAGTTAAGCAGAATTGAGCAAAATCTTAAAACTTTTCCGTATCATCACAAAAATGTCCATACAACGTTGGATAACACTATAAGAGTGTGTACAATAAGCCTCACTACAAACACTAAGAGAATACATCAAACGACAGAAACGACAAATACTAGATAGTAGAAGACAATATGCTAGCCTCCTTATCGTTATCGTTTAACAACATCATCCTCACTAAGATTTATCACATGTCACCTGCTACTTAGTCTGCCCATCCACAACCGGATGAACAATCCAAGGTAATAAGAGGGAAACATAAAACCTTGAGTCAAACAACAGCTTTAGTGAGTGATAAAACAACTATGTAACATCATCAATAAAGCATATGAGAATAGGCAAATTAACCAACAAATCTACCAACATCACTAGAGCAGAACCCATACCGGTTTTCCCCATATCTGACAGTGGTAGCCTTTACAAAAAGTATTTAGAAACACCAGTACATTCATGGCAATCAGTTATCAAGCGTAGACCATTCTAATCGATATCGACATCTCTCAAGCACAAGCCCCCGAATGCCTGAACCAGCATCAGACAAGCACCCAAGGGATATTTCCTTCGAAGTCGATTAATCTACACAAGGCGATACAAAAAAACAATCATCATCCATTAATCTGGCTATCACCGCCAATCCTTCTTTGAAACCAATCGTTAATCGTATGACCGGCTCAACACCTTGTCATCCATCAAGGGCTAGTGGTAAACCCCGGTTTTAGCAAAACTCCATATGCCATTGCAACTCGTATCTCTAGGCCCATCATGACTGCCCATGGCACTCGACCAGCCACTACTAGTCTTTGGGTGCCCCCGTTGTAGCCCTGCTTTGAGTCCACTAGAACCTAAAACAACGATAATCTCTAGGCATTCAATAACTTGAGCCATCCACCATGATGACTATACATAACCGCAAGCGCCTTGTCGAGGAACCATTATTCATGAGCTCAACATCTTTGAGTCGTCTTCACATTCGTTGCATTACAACGATCAACGAACATATCACCACATTTCGAACATTCCTACTTGAATTCATTTCGAAGTAATATTCATTCCCGAACAAAAATAACAACTATATTTAGTCGATATTAATCATATTGTCCACCATCCAATACTCAGGTCATTCCGACCTGATCCCATCAGGTCGTTCAACTGACCCACGACCTGACCCTCCCAGGGCGCTAACTAGCTGATTCCAACGGACCTGGTGCATCATCGATTCCAAGCCAAAAAACCCACTCTTAACGACCTGCCTACCCAATGTGGAACGATCTAAACAGTTCCGAATGAACCAACCTATCCTCTTAGTTGGCATGCCTTGCCTCATTCTGGGCCAACCCTCCTTTCTTCATAGAAACTTGGCCTACCGGAAGTCCTTCACAACGTAACTCTCACGACCATATGCCCCACGACCCGACTTAGTAAAACACCATTTGCCAAAGACCCATTTATCTAATGACCTGGCCTTTCCTTGAGTAACAAGCCACAAGCTCTGAGCCTGCCACGTCACCAACAACCTTAGCAAAAACGACCCGACTTTAGATCTGACCAATCTAACTCAAATCTTGACCAATCATCACCAAACGACAACATCGATTCAAACAACTCATCTAAATCATCCAATTCAACCATATGCACTTTATTAACTCATTAACAACACCAAAATAGCGATTATTCATCATCGACTATATAGAATTTACCAAATCATGAAAAATCAATGAATAAACAAAACAATGGATCTAAACTTGCGTAAGCATATGAATTAACCTAGAAATTACTAGTTTTAAGTTACTAGATTATATCCTATAGTGATTCATATGAAAATATACTTACCATGATGTAGATCTTGGTGAGAAAACCTTAAAATGATGAAAATAAGGTCAAATAACCAATATACTTGATTGAATCCGTGTGAGAGATGCTTATCACTCACAAATCTTCGAATTAACTCGAAATAACTAAATTCCCAATCTGGACAGCGAGAACACTTTGCAATACTCTCAATTTAATGCGATCTTCCCTCACTCAATGTAGATCTTGCTTTGCTCGATGTTAATTTTCAATCTTCACATGTAGATCAAGAATTTTATTGGTGGAAAGGTGTATTTGATTAAGCAAGGTGGAACATGAGCTCAACCAAATAAGATTATGAAGGAAGTAAACTATTCTACATGCCTTTAACCCCTTATTTATAGCCTACCAGTAGCCCACTAATAAGCCACCCAAGATCAGCCCATCAATTACTTATATAACCTGAACTGAAATTGTGAAACACTAAAACATTGATTTCTCCCAAACCACTGAATCAAATCTTTAATGTGATCACTCTAAGGAATTTGCAACACCATATCCTTTCCAATGAAATCGATCTCCACACCTGATTCGATTCCAGTCAAAAGTTATTCCCTATACAAAACTGACAGGGTCAAAATGATCACAAATAAAATTGGTAAAAATTATGGACATGTCTCATATCCCCATAACCAACATATCAAAATACGAGAATGGTCCAACACTCAAGGAATCAAATAAAAATATTTTACGATCCTCTGATACATAAAATTCAGGCTGTTACATCCATCTCCTCCAATGTCTACATGACCGAGCATCCATAGTCTATTACCATCGAACCCTAATCATCCCACTCCACTTAGATTTTTAGTGAAAATAAAAACACAAATGAACTCCAATAACCTTCTTATTTCATTCTCAAGCAGTGGAACAACAATCTAGAACCATCACCGAACCAAAAATATTCATGCCATGCGAAATCTCAAACTCATATTTACTTGCTTAAATCCTCCTCCTCAATACTGTAGCAGCCTCCCTATTGCCTCGAAAATACTCAACATCCTCACAAACTTCTCAACAAGGCCATCTCCACCTAACTACTCACTATTTCAACTACACCTGACCTTCACATCATCTGGTCTCCCTCATCGACACTGCCTTTGAACCTGATCGCCTACTCCTCTAAACTACTCATGCCATTCCAAAGAAAAAACGAACTCTGTGGAAACCAAATAACACCAAATTATCGCTTACCAAAAAACCCCATTACGACTTCGAACTGTGGCTCACACGAATATCAGGAAAAACACAATTCATGTTTCGACTTCAATCGGAAGGCCTAAACCAAAAATCCATATCCTAGACTCGCGATGGCCATAAACTTATGTGCCTCCGAATCGCTTGACCACCTAACGTTGAGCCTCCTCCCAAACGCGTTTTTCTCAAACACCACCTTTGTCCTTCCTTACCTCCAACGCCCTAACTTATTGCCTACAAACCATGCCAAAGGATTAAACCAAAGCAGAAGGAAGAGAGGGGAAAGTTTGTGCATTCAATTTTGTGAAGAGCTTGGTTATTTTGGTTTCAAAAGGAGGGCCATTGATTTTAAATTTGATGCTTTCATATGGTTTGGATTTTGCAAATGAAAATAAGAGGGGTAGGCGTGTTTTATAAACGAGGATTGGAGATGAGCGATTTTGAATTTAAAAGGGACAACCGTTTTAATTGCCTGAAGCTCGATCGAAATTCAAAACGGAGAACGGAAGGGGTATCGCATTTATTTATAAATGAGATGTAGGCTTGGTAGGTCACCTTCGGTGACGGTTTAGGGTAGCTTAAATACATAAGCTTTTAATGCGATTTGAGTTTTGGTTTGATTTAATTTGAAATCGTATTTATCCATAAATTTATAAAAATATTTAAATTTTATTTTTATATAATTTATTGTTATTATATCCTCATGAAACTTATGCCTGAAGTAACACACTCAAAACCCACAAATGAACTCCAATCGCAGTGAAAATTGACATATTACTATGGTTTTTACTTTTCGTATCCAATAAAATTAGTTTTGTCAAAAACCGAGGTCGTTTGAAAATTAAATATCCTTTAGTTTCAATTTAAATCCTTATAATAATTTAATTTTAAAAAAAAATCAATTCCTCAAAAATAAATTATTATTTTTTTCGTTTCTATTCAAATAGAATTTGTGTTGATCGTCTGAATCGTTTCGATTAAGTTTTAACTTCGAATTCAAATATTTTCGTTTTCGTATTCTGATAATTCAATATACTCGAAATTTAATTGTATTCGTTTATTAAATCGTTAAACCCCATATAAAAATCCTTTTATATTATCAACTCAACATTTAAAACAATATTAAATATTTAAGATTTATTGATCCAAAAATCTGGGTCGTTACATTCTTTCCCCTTAAAAGAATTTCATCCCCGAAATTATCGAGGAAGAAAAATGTTGCAAACCCATTAAGAAATCCACTTATGTTGAAACTCTGCTCTTTATATTTCTACAATCTTATTTCCAACAAATCTTTGTTTTTCATTCATATTGTACACCATATATGCTTACATTCATTTAGTCCGAATGATTTACAACCAATATATTCACATCCAATCCATATTCCATTCATATGCACTTAAATCCATTCAAATTGATTCTAGTCAATTTATTCATTTTGATCCATTTAACTTGCTTAAGTTAAATTTTAAATTCCAGAATTCAAATTTTCGGGTTTCTATTTCATTTTTTTTAAATCACATAAATGTATACATACATTTATAACCATCTCACCTTCAAAACATTTGAATTTTCAAACAAACTTGTTTTCTTTCAAACAAATATTCATCAAAAAAAATTATAAGTTAGCAATTCGCCACTTAGAAACTCGAAAATGAATACTGATGATGTTGCAGTCATTATCAGAATTATTTTCTAGCGACTAAAGTGAGTTTAGTACTTTATCACTTTCAAAATCCATTCAGAAAATGGTTTTCATTCCAATTCCTCAAAGTAATGCTATATTACTTTATACTCATTTAGAATAATGCTTTTCAAAACATCAAGGATTTTAAATTCTTATTTCTGGTTTGAATCCAATTTTAATTCACCTTATTAGTATATTTCATTCTTATATAAATTATATTTGGTTACATAACCATTCCAATTTTATAATCTCGTTATAATAATAACAACCAACTCATTCACATATTATAATAATTTTAAAAAATTATTCATTTTTTATCAAAATGTAATTTTTGGTAAAATTATTTTAGTTACCCACTTTAAAACAATATTAGTTGAATTGCTCTTCACAAGTGATTAAAAATTCCTATCGATATAGTTCTACTTTCTGTATCGCCCGAAATTCATAAATCTCTCTCTAAACCAATCAACACAATATAAAACAGTTTTTATATCCACTAACAAATACGCACTCTCGTATATATACACTTAACTCTTTCCAGGGTACTACTGACCCTATCTCTAATGAGTAAACACCACCAAAGCCTAGTTGTTCGCTCAACCTAAGCTCTGATACCAAATGTAATGGCCTGAATTTCCATACTATTTGAGTTGACTAATTACACCACATGTCCAACCTACATTGCCCAAAAATATGAATCATTAAGGGTTAAATAAGAAAAAGGTAGAAGTAGAAACAGAAATAACAACACAAAATCTCACATTGCAGTAGAAAAAATATAATACATATAACAACTTCTGGAATACAAAATTTTAACAATATATACATACCATTATCAGAGTACAACATTTGTTCATCACAGCGGAAATAATTAATACGTATCTATCTATAACTGAAGCCTCTTGCTCCAAGATCTTCTAAGTATATCTGTAAACACCTAAACCACTTGATTGCTCATACAAATCTGGACACCCAAGAATTTAGGGTAAAACAAAACAAGATTAAGCATCGATCAGTTATGGGACTAGTGTGACTAAACTCCAACCACTTGGTTTAACTTTTAAAAACCGTTTTGAAAGAAAGGTTAATCGTAAGACCGATCCACACATAAATATGGATGGTTTTTACCTTAACCTAAATCCATATTATTCTGATATTATAATAGTGTTTAAATCAAGTAAATATCAATCTAGCGGAACCCTTGCATCTCACGCTCCACATACATAATATACAATCAAAATTGGATAATGGATTCCAACTGGTAAGGTATGTGACCACCTTCCGACAATGTACCTCTAGAGAGGAATACACTGAGTTAAACACGAACATCTTGCAACCCAGGCTAGACATGACCGGACACTCACTTCGCTTGAGTGTACTGAATGTATTATCACCAACAGTTTGGATCAGCAACCATTTCCCGAAGGGACAACATCAAAAGAATAAAGAAGAAAATGGATTTTCTCTAGATCAGGTGACAATACACCCTTATTGGAAGCTACCCGCTAAGCCATGTGACCTACCCGTTTTTATACCATTTCCCAATTGTGAGGCTTGAGGCCACGCTTATCTTTTAACATGTCACATCTTCGTTCACTTTGAATGCCACATCGTCAAACCTGCCAAAAATATTTATTGATTTCCCCAAAAATATCACAACATAAAGCTAAGAGAAACAAATTCCTCCATCATCCATGTGATATGTTTGAAGAGGTCAATTTAGATGATCTGTTAGGCATACAGGCAGATCCATTTTTCCAAACGTCGATTTCAAATCTAGGAATTCCACTTATCTAAATGACTTTGGCTCTTCTTTTGGATCTCCTAATGGAGATATTAATTCTAGTAGCCGCCATGATCGGAATCACATTCTCGCTAATCCAGTGGGCGTTGGTATCGAAAGTGGAGATGCTTCCTGCATTTACTGCAGAGGGTGCCGTAGCACATAAATTGGGAAGAAGAATAGGTTCGGAGATTACTTGATCGAGGAGGAAGAAGGGATTGATAATCATAATGTTGTTGTGAATACTATTTTCGCAGGAGCCACATCTTTCCTTTTACACGAAATATCAGTATGTTGATGTATTCATGGTCTTTATTGCTGCATTTATCTTCGTATTCCTCGTCTTTGTCCATAGTTTCAACAAAAAAGGCTAACCATGCACGTACAACCATTACCTAATGTGCAAACCTTCTCTTGCCACTGCTACCTTCGTGCTTTGTGCCACCACTTCTGTGATTTCAGACTTTCTTGGTATGAAAATCATTACATATGCTAATGCCTGAACTACTTTAGAAGTACGAAAGGGTGTTGGGAAAGCTTTTATTACCGCTTTTAGATATGGTGCATCCATGGGCTTCTTTCTTGCAGCTAATAGTCTTCTTGTGTTGTACACTACTAGTAATCTATTTAAAATATATTACGGTGATGATTGGGGGGGGGGGTTGAAGCTATCACTTGTTATGGTCTTGGCGGATCCTCCATGGATCTTTTTGGTAGAGTGGTGGTGGTATTAACACTAAAGAAAGAGATGTTGGTGCTGATCTTATTGGCAAGGTTGAGAGGAATATTCTTGAAGATGACCCTAGAAACTCGGCTATGATTGCCAATAATTTTGGTGACAATGTCGAAGATATTGCGGGAATGGGTTCAGATCTTTTTGGTTCATATGCTAAGTCATCCTGTGCAGCTCTTGTGGTTGCCTCTGTCTCCTCATTTGGAATCAACCATGAATTTACTACTCTGATGTATCCCCTTCTTATTATCTCTATGGGTATCATGGTTTGCTTGATCACCACTCTTTTTGCAACTGATTTCTTCGAAATCAAGAATGTGGATCAGATTGAACCTGCACTCAAGAATCAATTCAAAATCTCCACTGCTCTTACGACTATTTGAATTGCAGTCATGAGTTGGATAGCGCTCCCATCTTCTTTTACCATCTTTAATTTTCGTGTGCATAAATTTGTCAAAAACTGGGAACTTTTCTTTTGTGTTGCTATTGGTCTATGGTTTGGTCTTGTGATTGGATTTATCACATAACTCTACACTAGTAATGCATACAACCAGTGTAGGATGTTCTTAATTCATGCAGAACAAGAGAAGCTGCTGATGTAATTTTTGGACTTGCATTAGGATACAAGTTTGTCATCATCCTAGTTTTTGCAATTGCTATTTGCATTTTTGTTAGTTTTAGCTTAGTAGTTATGTATGGTATTGCTGTTGCCGCTCTTGGAATAATGAGCATCATTGCTACTGGTTTGGTCATTTATGCATATGGTCCAATCAGTGACAATGCTGGAGGTATTGCTTAAATGGCAGTGATGAGCCACAGGATTAGAGAGAGGACCGATGCTCTTGATGCTGTAGGAAACACAACTGCTTCCATTGGAAAGGGATATGCCCTTGGTTTCACTGCCTTAGTTTCCCTTGCACTCTTTGGCGCCTTCATCAGTCGAGCGGCAATCTTAACCATTGATGTACGGAACCCAAAAGTTTTCATTGGTCTCCTTGTTGATGCGATGCTTCCATACTGGTTCTCAGCGATGGCAATGAAGAATATGGGAAGTGCTGCCTCAAAATGGTTGAGCAAGTACGGAGGCAGTTCAACACTTTTTTCGACATCATTGTGGGAACTGTTAAGCCTGATTATGCAACTTATGTCAAGATTGCTACCGATGCTTCTATCAAAGAGATGACTCCTTCTGGTGCACTGATCATGCTCACACCCCGTTATTATTGAGACTTTCTTTGGAGTCGATACACTCTCTGGTGTGCTTGCTGGATCACTTGTGTCTGGAGTCCAGATTGCAATCTTTGCATCCAACACTAGTGGTGCTTGGGATAATGCCAAAAATTACATTGAGGCTGGAGCTTCAGAGCATGCATGAACCTTAGGACCAAAAGTATCAAACCTACACAAAGCTACTGTGATTGGGGACACAATTTGTGACCCATTAAAAGGCACATACGGCCCACCACTCTACATTCTTATCAAGCTCATGATAGTTGAATCCTTGGTCTTTATTCCCATCTTCGCAACACATGGTGGCATCCTATTCAGAATATTTTCATAAAAAATATGTATGTTCTATTAAGATTGTCTGGTAGGGCTATGATGATGATAAAAGAGATGTATGATGTTTTGTTTAGCTTTGGTCATTTTTTAGCTTGTTTCAACAACTTAGGAAGTTGTTTTTGTTGTGTTGTCAGTTGTTATATTGGATGCAACCCTTGGTTTGATAATGCAGTTTATTAAGAAAAAGAAATTCTGTTAGGCATACGCTGTTAGACATTCGTCCACGCAAGTTATCCTAGGATTGGATGAACCGAAGGCACCATCCCATCAATCCATCTTATGCAATTTTTACCTAGGATTAATAGAATAGCTCTTGCACTTTAATCTATCTTCAAATATCTTCAACATATTTGATTCGCAATGCCTATGCCCATATGGAGTGGTTTACGGATAATAAATTCAACTGGCCTTTCTGTATTGACAACAAAAATATGAAATGGCTAAAACCTTTATAGCCGGTTATTTAACTGTCAAAGGAAACATCCACATAACCAACGATTCTATTTCCAAATGGAAATTCTACTAATCAAGCACTAAGAAAAACTGAGACCCTTTAAATTAATATTTAATTAATTAAATTTATCACTTCCTGATTTCTCTTCAGTATCTTTACCCAGATATTTCTCCAAACCCATTTACCCACTCACGATTCTTTGAAAAAAACATTTCCATCTATCGTAACTATTTATTTTCTATATTCCTAAAAGTAACTCTTTTTAGTGTCAGAAAACATTTCCATACATTCACAAATCACTATTCTTCCACATTCATCAGTACCTAACGGTAAACTAGTAAGAGAACAACTCACTAAGTGTCAACCCCAAAGGTCGAAACCAACATTAGATCGACACTCAGGAAGCCATTAACCTCGACTAATCACTAGTTAGTTTCTAATTTCCTTAACTCCATTTCTTAACTTCTGGCCAATAAAATCATTTCAATCTACAAAACGTTTGCTTATAAATCATCACACTTTAAAATGTGTAAATGTTTCTCCTTCCAATTTCTCAAGATTTAGTTTTATAAATTCTTGTTTTTTCCTTATAAACTTCCATTATACTTTTATTCTCTTATTAAATTTCATATAAAATTGACAAGTCGATTTCTAGTTATCAAACTTTCATAATTTTTTCTATGTGCTAAATTTTTTGGAAAATTTCGCTAGCTTTTTCTTCGTACGACTCGATCAGTACAACTACAAGCCACATCTCTGCGCCTTTTCCATTCAAAATAAAAATAAAAAAGCCAAGCGGCTTGCCAAATAGGATCATTAAATCTTATATTTAATTAGATACGTACATCTTTTGTCTGGCATTCAATTTATATTCCTTCTTACACTTCATTCCATACCTGTCTAATATATATCGAATCATTCCCAATTTATTTCAGCTCAATCCAATCATTTTAACTTAACACACTAATTTATTCTCTAATTAGTTATTTTGCCTATTTTCCTTTTTATTTTAACATACCACGTTCATACATATTTTTACTTTGCTTATAAAACAATCTAATTCAATTTTCAACTCAAATTTCATATAAGATTTCGAATATGAATTCACAAATCCCATTCACTTATCCAAAGTCAAATTCAATTCAAAACTGCATTTGGTAATTATTCTTCTAACAAGTTAGTTCTATCCAACGATTAAAAATCTGAATTTTGTTCCGAAAATCAATCCATTTACTCCACTTGAGTTCATATTTATTTTATAACTCAAGTCTATATTTTTCTAATGGAAAACTAAATTTTATTTGCTTAAAATCCTTTTATTAATTAAAATAAACCCTTATGGTTTTTAAACGATTATAGCGCTATTTTAATGGAAATTTAATTTTGACATAACTCAAAATCTATAGGATGAAATCGAAAATTTTCTCTTCCATTAGAAAATTATTACTCACTAGGTCCGGATGATTCTTGTTTCAAAGAATTCCGACTTATATTGAGTTTTATATGCTCGATTGAAGTTCGAAATGTCAAATTACGAACTATCGTGCCACGACGAGTTTGTTTTAGCTAAATTTAGTTAAAAATGTTTAAACTTCATTTATTTAACAAATTCCAACTTTATTCTATAATACTGAAATACAAATTAAACCGCTTTTCTAAATAAAACTAAAAATTTCCGATTATCCTAAATCGTCAATTACTTCATTCAAAATTCATAACTCAGCTGTAAATTCATTTACAAGCTCAACTTCTAATGTCCAATTTCCTTGGAAATAAATTATTTTATAAAATTTGATATAATCGAATTTTAATTATAAGTTCATTAAACTTATCTCAATTTAGTTTATATTCCAAATTCTGGAGTAAAATCTATCATTCCCCCTTTTGAAATGATTTCTAATTCCCTTTTTAAAATTATACTTGAATTTATAATTCAAAATTAATCAATGATGATTTACTTCACTGTATTTATAAACATCATTTATAAATTAATTTCCTTGTTTTATAAATTAAAACAAGCATCCCTTCCAAATATCCATTTGAAACCCAATTTCTATTTTGGAATATTTTATTTATTATAACTTATATATAATATATAATCTATTTTCATATTTAATCTTATATTTTAGTTTGTATCTAATATGATTTCAATATCTATTCTAAAAATAAATTATTTTTTTGTATTCGACATAGTCGAATTCAAATCATAAATCTGTATGGATTTATTCTAATTTAATTTTCATTCTGAGCATTGGAAAAAATTTCATCGTTTCCTTTTCGAAATGATTTCCAACTCACTTTTAAATTCATATTTAAATTTAAATTCCCAAATTTATCTAATGATACTTTATTTCACTTCATTTATAAACATCATTTATAAATTCAACTACTTGTTCTTATTATCAAACAAGTCAATATTTCCTAGCCCATTCGAAATTCAAATTCAATTATGGAAAAATAAATTTTCCTTTTCAACCTCAATTTCTTTTCATTTTATTCGAATATATATTTACGATATTTTATATACCAATACCTAGGGCCAGTGCCATTCTAACATCCAAAACACACAATTATCAATCATAGATTTTCAAACACATCATATAATAATATATATGGAAATAACCATAAAAAATTAGGGTAATCCAGTTGAATTCCTCCAATCTGTTTTTCCTGCATTCAGATTTGTTAGACAACATAAATAATACCTATCCAACTTCAAGTCAAGATATCGCGGTATAGAAGGTCATCCACTATATATATTGTGCGACGCATAGGGTCATCCGCTAATGGTACTACAGGAAATAACCAATCACCAAATATATATATATATATGTATATACAGATGTATATTTAATCAACAAGCCTAAATATAACTAGTATATATAATAGCCAAAATAATATTTCAATGCATCCAAACAACCAAGAAACATCATATACATAACAATTTATTAAAGAAATATTAATTTATAATAAATTATAAATGGATCTAGCGAGTGAGTTTACTCACCTTGATTTTTATTGCAATTCGCTCTAATTTTAAATTAAACCAAACGATGTTCGATTTAATTTAAAATTCATCGCTGAGCCTGAAAAATCCCTACCCCATTCCAGCTCGTACATTTTGCAGTTGTAAACAAAACGTGATTTTACAGCGTCCGAATCTGATTTTATATGAATTAGAGATTTATTTTATAAGTAACCGAGTAGTCCAAATATAAATTAAATATTAATTACTGAATTCGAAATTACCTTAATCATCTTCTTAACCTTATTCCATTTCCTCTAATGTCAAAACAACCGAGCATCGATAGTCCATTAGCATCCCTCTCCACTTCGATTTTTAGTGAAAACAAAAACACAGATGAACTCCACTATCCTTCCTGTTTAATCCTCAAGTAGTGGAACAACAACCTAGAACCATCATTGTATCATAATTGTTCACCCCACACGAAAGCTCTAACCCACATATACTCTCTTAAATCCTCCTCCTCACTACTGCAGCAACCTCCCCCATGCCTATTTATTCATGTTATGAAAGTTTGATTTTACTTCCGCTATGTATATATGTTCTGTCTTGTGATATTTCTGTGCATGTTTACCAATAATGCCCCTCTAAAGCTAGTGCATTCCTTTGCGAGTGACCCTAGCGGAGGCGGGGTGTTACACCTATCTACTCACTATTTAAACTACTCCTGACCTTCACATTGCCTGCTCCTCCCACATCGACACTGCCTTTGAACCCGATTGCTTGCTCCTCCAAACAACTCACGCCAATCCAAAGAATAAGAAAAAAAAACTCTATGGAAACCAAATAACCCCATATTACCCCGAACAAAAAAACCCCATCGCAACTTCGAATTGTGGCTCACACAAATATCAAGAAAAACACGATTCTTGTTTCGACTTCGATTGAAAGGCCTGAATCCAAGATCAATATCCTCGGCTCGCGATGCCTGTGAACACGCATGCCTTCGAATCGCTTCACCATTTGACGTTGAGACTCCTTTCAGTCGCGTTTTCTTCGAACACCACCTCTGGCCTTCCTTACCTCCCATGCTATAACACCCCGTATTATTTAATGAAATTAAAAATGTGGAAATATGTACATAGATATATTTAAGAGGAAAATTAAATAATGACAATAAATATTTCATGTAATAAGTTAATTAAGTGCAATACATGAAATGCGAAGAAACACATGCAATTAAAAAAGAAAAATTTGAAGAGCTTCAGGAATTTGGTCACGAAATTAGCGTCATTGCGTTCGTGGCGATTTTCTAGTCAATTTAGATCTATTGTTTGCAAAAAAGCGATATAAAATGAAGAAGATATTTTTAAATTAAATATTGTATCAAAACATGAAAAAGAGGAATGAGAAAAGAATAATGTTTAGCATTGTTCTAAGGTTTGTAAGCAAAAGACTTAGTAGCTCATTTGGTTAGAACATGTGACTTGCATATAAGAGGTACAGAGTTTGATCCCCGCCAGCGCCATATTTTTGTTTTAGTGGAATGGCTTAAAAGTGGCTTAGTGTGAACGCAATTCAAAAAGTGGTTTAGTGTGAAAATGGTTAATTGGGAAAATAGATATATATATATATATATATAGAAAAAAATATACATGCATACATACATACATACAAACATACATACATACATACATACATATATATATATATATATATATGACGAGTACGCATCATGTGGCGCATGTGATGCATTTTTTTGGTAAAGGATTGTTTTTTTTTAATGTGGCCATCTCTGATTGGCAAATGACTAATTTCTGAAGTATTAGGGCTTATGAGTCATGCTATGGATGGCTGGATGACACATCTCTTTGGTTTGATGGCTCTAATTTCTCCTAGACTAATCTTATGGCTAGAATTAATCCTAGACATCTATATATTCGTAGCTAAACCTAGACCCTAACCTCATAACCCTAAGACTATGGTGCCGTCATGTTGTTCGTCTACAGGCTAGCCTAGCCTCCTTCATCCTCTCCAAACTAGAAAATCCAATCCAAACTAGTTATCGATTAAGAAGAACATCAAATCAAACATCTACATCAAAGGATAGCTTTTCAAATTCAGAAATCAGATCCCAGAAATCAAGATCCATCCTTTTTCCGTAAGTTCATTTATTGTTCCGATTTGAACACCTAGTAAGAAATGATGACTGTAATAACTGGATCTAGAACTATGCCTACTTCTATTTGTGCCTATCCTTTTGTCAATTCTTAATTGCTTATGCCTATTGGACTGTTGTGACTGACATAGAAAAACCTATCACGCCTATTGGACTGTTGTGACTGACATACAAAACCAATCATGCCTATTGGAATGATGTGACTGACATAGAAAAGCCTATCATGCTTATTGGATTGTTGTGACTAACATAGAAAAACCTATCATGCATATTGGACTATTGTGACTGACACAGAAAACCTATCATGCCTATTGGACTGTTGTGACTGACATAGAAAAGCCTATCATGCCTATTGGACTGTTGTGACTGACATAGAAAGGACTGTTGTGACTGACATAGAAAAACCTATCATTTCTATTGGACTGTTGTGACTGACATAGAAAACCCTATCATGCCTATTGGACTGTTGTGACTTATATGATGAAACCTATCATGTTATACATCTTATGCCTATGAGACTATTGGGACTAACAAAATTGAACCTATCATGTTGTATTAAATTTGTGATTCTTTTATGTATATTAAATTACATGCTAAGTAGATGTGATGGCAGACTCTATATCTTTTTCTTCTCGTAATGAATCTCTTTCAACGATACCTCCTTCTTCTTTGAATGGATCTCGCCCATACTCGTACCAATCTCGGAAAAAGAGGAGCTTTATCCCTCGTCCTGATTTGGTGTCCATTCGTTTTAAGAAGCGTTGTTTTCGTTGTGGTGATTGCAATCATATTGCAAGGAATTGTATGAAGCAGAATATTGATGGCATATCGTTTCACCGGAATAAATTTTTTTCAGATTCGGCAGGTGATTTAGGGCAAAATCCGGAAAAAATTCAAGAATCCCAATTACTGAGTTCGGGTATGGTTCTTTTAAAGAGTTTTATTTGTATCGAGGATCAAGTTCAAATTGTCAAGAAGGTTCAAGAACTTGTTATTGGAGATGGAGGATTCTATAGACCGTGCTTTGACAATGGTGCAATGTTAAATCTATTCATGATGTGTCTGGGAAAGAATTGGAATCCACAATCGAAAACCTATGAGGACAGGAGATTAAATGACGGATCTTTTCCTCCAAAAATTCCAGACGATTTCAAAAAGCTGGTGAGTGATTCAATAAATGTTGCGCATAGAAAATTAGCGGAAAAAGGATGGAAACCTGATGAACTTCCTCACATGACTCCGGATGTTTGTATAATAAATTACTACAATTGTGATGGTAAATTAGGATTACATCAGGATAAGGATGAGAGCAAGGAAAGTTTGGCACTTGGCCTACCTGTAGTATCAATTTCGTTAGGTGATGCAGCAGAGTTCGTGTATAGAGATGAATATTGCATCATCAGGAAAATTATCCTTGAATCAGGTGATGTTCTGTTGTTTGGTGGAAAATCGAGAGGATTATTTCATGGTATTTCAAGTATTCTTCAGAATTCGGCTCCGGTTGAAATCAGAAACAGAACAAATATGAATGGGGGTAGATTAAATTTGACATTCAGACAGTGTGATACCTTGCAGATTTCTCCAATTAATACAGTAAATCATTCGCAACTTTTTCATTCAGTTTTTCATCCTTCTTTTGCGGACATGGTGCGAAAACCTGTGAATGGTATGCCTAATTGGTATTCGGTGAAGGCTAATACAGCTCGAAATGTGGGTTCTAGTGTATGTTATCGCTGCGGAGATTCGACTCATTTAGCAAAGGAATGTAGGAATGGACTGAGATGTTTTAACTGTGGAAGAATCGGGCATCGGAAGTACAATTGTCCAACTAAGTTCTCTGGTAAATCAGTGAGGGATCTGATGCAATTTAACTGTTTGAGGATATGTCTGAATATAATAGAACTCTTGGATTTATATGCTCCGGACTTTCAGGGTAGTTTGAAAGGTGGTGACTACTTGCTATTGATGTTGGGTTGGAATCTAGAAGGAATGGTTGATGAAATTCTGTGGTGCAAGAAGACTGATCATGTGAATGTTTATCCTCCGTTGCCAAAGTCGTTGAACAGAAAAGAACATGCCTTTTTGTTCAGCCTGAACTTAGTTAAGCTACGTAAATTGTTTGCTGATCATTATGTTGGCAACAGTATGTAGGCATTCAGGCTGCTAGACATGATCCTCGAGCATTACGATGCTTTAAATATAGCTATTATGGGAGAATACAATGCTGGGGTGTCTCACACTGCAACTGAAATTAAAAATGTGGAAATATGTACATAGATATATTTAAGAGGAAAATTAAATAATGGCAATAAATATTTCATGTAATAAGTTAATTAAGTGCAATACATGAAATGCGAAGAAACACATGCAATTAAAAAAGAAAAATTTGAAGAGCTTCAGGAATTTGGTCACGAAATTAGCGTCATTGCGTTCGTGGCGATTTTCTAGTCAATTTAGATCTATTGTTTGCAAAAAAGCGATATAAAATGAAGAAGATATTTTTAAATTAAATATTGTATCAAAACATGAAAAAGAGGAATGAGAAAAGAATAATGTTTAGCATTGTTCTAAGGTTTGTAAGCAAAAGACTTAGTAGCTCATTTGGTTAGAACATGTGACTTGCATATAAGAGGTACAGAGTTTGATCCCCGCCAGCGCCATATTTTTGTTTTAGTGGAATGGCTTAAAAGTGGCTTAGTGTGAACGCAATTCAAAAAGTGGTTTAGTGTGAAAATGGTTAATTGGGAAAATAGATATATATATATATATATATATATATATATAGAAAAAAAATATACATGCATACGTACATACATACATACATACATACATACATATATATATATATATATATATGACGAGTACGCATCATGTGGCGCATGTGATGCATTTTTGTTGGTCAAGGATTGTTTTTTTTTTGAATGTTGCCATCTCTGATTGGCAAATGACTAATTTCTGAAGTATTAGGGCTTATGTGTCATGCTATGGATGGCTGGATGACACATCTCTTTGGTTTGATGGCTCTAATTTCTCCTAGACTAATCTTATGGCTAGAATTAATCCTAGACATCTATATATTCGTAGCTAAACCTAGACCCTAACCTCATAACCCTAAGACTATGGTGCCGTCATGTTGTTCGTCTATAGGCTAGCCTAGCCTCCTTCATCCTCTCCAAACTAGAAAATCCAATCCAAACTAGTTATCGATTAAGAAGAACATCAAATCAAACATCTACATCAAAGGATAGCTTTTCAAATTCAGAAATCAGATCCCAGAAATCAAGATCCATCCTTTTTCCGTAAGTTCATTTATTGTTCCGATTTGAACACCTAGTAAGAAATGATGACTGTAATAACTGGATCTAGAACTATGCCTACTTCTTTTTGTGCCTATCCTTTTGTCAATTCTTAATTGCTTATGCCTATTGGACTGTTGTGACTGACATAGAAAAACCTATCATGCCTATTGGACTGTTGTGACTGACATACAAAACAAATCATGCCTATTGGAATGATGTGACTGACATAGAAAAGCCTATCATGCTTATTGGACTGTTGTGACTAACATAGAAAAACCTATCATGCATATTGGACTATTGTGACTGACACAGAAAACCTATCATGCCTATTGGACTATTGTGACTGACATAGAAAAGCCTATCATGCCTATTGGACTGTTGTGACTGACATAGAAAGGACTGTTGTGACTGACATAGAAAAACCTATCATTTCTATTGGACTGTTGTGACTGACATAGAAAACCCTATCATGCCTATTGGACTGTTGTGACTTATATGATGAAACCTATCATGTTATACATCTTATGCCTATGAGACTATTGGGACTAACAAAATTGAACCTATCATGTTGTATTAAATTTGTGATTCTTTTATGTATATTAAATTACATGCTAAGTAGATGTGATGGCAGACTCTATATCTTTTTCTTCTCGTAATGAATCTCTTTCAACGATACCTCCTTCTTCTTTGAATGGATCTCGCCCATACTCGTACCAATCTCGGAAAAAGAGGAGCTTTATCCCTCGTCCTGATTTGGTGTCCATTCGTTTTAAGAAGCATTGTTTTCGTTGTGGTGATTGCAATCATATTGCAAGGAATTGTATGAAGCAGAATATTGATGGCATATCATTTCACCGGAATAAATTTTTTTCAGATTCGGCAGGTGATTTAGGGCAAAATCCGGAAAAAATTCAAGAATCCCAATTACTGAGTTCGGGTATGGTTCTTTTAAAGAGTTTTATTTGTATCGAGGATCAAGTTCAAATTGTCAAGAAGGTTCAAGAACTTGGTATTGGAGATGGAGGATTCTATAGACCGTGCTTTGACAATGGTGCAATGTTAAATCTATTCATGATGTGTCTGGGAAAGAATTGGAATCCACAATCGAAAACCTATGAGGACAGGAGATTAAATGACGGATCTTTTCCTCCAAAAATTCCAGACGATTTCAAAAAGCAGGTGAGTGATTCAATAAATGTTGCGCATAGAAAATTAGCGGAAAAAGGACGGAAACCTGATGAACTTCCTCACATGACTCCGGATGTTTGTATAATAAATTACTACAATTGTGATGGTAAATTAGGATTACATCAGGATAAGGATGAGAGCAAGGAAAGTTTGGCACTTGGCCTACCTGTAGTATCAATTTCGTTAGGTGATGCAGCAGAGTTCGTGTATAGAGATGAAGATTGCATCATCAGGAAAATTATCCTTGAATCAGGTGATGTTCTAATGTTTGGTGGAAAATCGAGAGGATTATTTCATGGTATTTCAAGTATTCTTCAGAATTCGGCTCCGGTTGAAATCAGAAACAGAACAAATATGAATGGGGGTAGATTAAATTTGACATTCAGACAGTGTGATACCTTGCAGATTTCTCCAATTAATACAGTAAATCATTCGCAACTTTTTCATTCAGTTTTTCATCCTTCTTTTGCGGACATGGTGCGAAAACCTGTGAATGGTATGCCTAATTGGTATTCGGTGAAGGCTAATACAGCTCGAAATGTGGGTTCTAGTGTACGTTATCGCTGCGGAGATTCGACTCATTTAGCAAAGGAATGTAGGAATGGACTGAGATGTTTTAACTGTGGAAGAATCGGGCATCGGAAGTACAATTGTCCAACTAAGTTCTCTGGTAAATCAGTGAGGGATCTGATGCAATTTAACTGTTTGAGGATATGTCTGAATATAATAGAACTCTTGGATTTATATGCTCCGGACTTTCAGGGTAGTTTGAAAGGTGGTGACTACTTGCTATTGATGTTGGGTTGGAATCCAGAAGGAATGGTTGATGAAATTCTGTGGTGCAAGAAGACTGATCATGTGAATGTTTATCCTCCATTGCCAAAGTCGTTGAACAGAAAAGAACATGCCTTTTTGTTCAGCCTGAACTTAGTTAAGCTACGTAGATTGTTTGCTGATCATTATGTTGGCAACAGTATGAAGGCATTCAGGCTGCTAGACATGATCCTCGAGCATTACGATGCTTTAAATACAGCTATTATGGGAGAATACAATACTGGGGTGTCTCACACTGCAACTGAAAATGTGGGGGAGTTTCACACTGATACTCAGGTAAATGGTGATTGGGTGTATAAAAATAAGGTAGTGGGGAGTACGGTGAAAGAAGGATCTCGTTTTGAAAGTGAAATGATGATTGGGGTTGGTCAATACTGGGACTCATTATTTGATCCAATAATGATGGATCCGGCTGTTCTGAAATGCATGGGACATAGTAATGATTTACTGAAAGTTGATGAGCGTATGGGGGATTCTATGTCGTGGGATCCGGATGTTTTGATCTGCATGAAAAGTGTAAACGCTACACTGTTTGTTGATGAGTGTAAGGTTGATAACTTTGATAAGAATGTGAAAGATGTGATAGAAGGGGAAGACTCTGTTATGGGGGATGATGGTCAAGAGGGAGTTTCGGAGAGGAACTTTATCAGTGTTAATGAGGTAACTGAGGGGACTATTTGGGAGGTGGCAAATGATGTAGAACTGTTGAATAGTTTTGAAGTTTTATCAGATGATAATGAGGGGCTGATATTGAGGAGTGAGGCTACTAATGGTGCTGAAGTGTTGGATGGACTGAGACATGTCTATTTGCCGAGGAAGGGATTTAAGGTAAAGAAGTTTAAATACAATGTAAGGCATCATAGAAAGCACACGAGCAACTTTTGTCAGTCAAGGAACAAGGTGGTAAATTGTTGCAATGTTAAAGAAGCTGTCATGGGACATGAGCGTGTGGTTAGGGGAAAGTCGTGTATAGTTGGGGATCGAATGGTTGTTGCAGAATGTTGTTCATTATACCTCGATCCTAGGTTTATGTTATCTTCAAATTATGGATCATCCTCGAACAGTTACTCGTTTAATCTTGAATCAGTAAATGGGTCTATCATGGTGATAATTGGCGAAGGGGATTTGAAGATTTGCTCATTAACAGTGTGGCCGAGCTTCAGTGTATCCAGACATGATGTCAGTTCACAATTATGCGCCAGTCACTCCAGTTTTTTATCCAGCTCTTATGATGAGAAAAGTAGTATTTCAAGCTGTTTGAATGATGTTATATTGAAGGCCAGTGGTGTTTTGCATCATGGCGTCAGCCACTCTAGTTCTTCTTTCAGCTCTAATGGAGAGGCAAGTGATTTTTCAAGCTATCTGCATGATGAGGTATTAGAGATCAGTGATGTTATATGCCAGAGCAGAGGTACTCCCTCCTCTTCGGCTAGAAGGGGAAGAAGAAGTAGAATAGTCCCTTGTTCTGGACTGGTTCGTCGAAGTGCTAGGATCAGAGCTAACTCTTCTCCTTTCAGAGGTAGGTCCCCGGGTTCAGATGCTACTAGCAGTAGCAGTCTGACCCTGGGCTCAGGTATGTCTCCGTCTCTTGGTAGTGATTATACTCCTTTTGCTTTGGGTAGTCTTACTACTAGTCAGTTATTTCAGTTAGCCAATGACACGGCTTTTATCTTTTCTGATATTGAGGTTGATGCAGAGTATATTAGGAGTAGGGAATTAGAGCGAGTTTCTTCTTTGAGGAGATGAGGATAGTTAGTTAGAATGTAAGGGGATTAAATAAACCTAAAAAATGTAATAAAGTTAGAACTTTTTTTTAGAGACAATCACATTGATATCATTTTGTTACAAGAGACAAAAATTGAGTGTCCTGATTTTAATTTTTACATGAGGTTAGGAGGGTCTATTTTCCGTAATTGGGTTTGTCTACCGGCAATTGGTACTGCCGGTAGACTAATGATTGGGTGGAAAGAGAGCCAATTTAAACTTGAGCAGGAGTTTATAAAGATTCATTCTTTACATGTTATTTTAACTTCTTGTTCTGATAATTCAGTTCTATGCATTTCTAATGTGTATGGTCCACATACTACGATAGAAAGGAGAATTTTGTGGGATGAAGTTTCAAATTTTGGAGATCATGTTCCTAGTCTTTGGATTGTAGGAGGGGATTTCAATGTTACTAGGTTTCTAGGGGAGAGATCACCCCGTGAAGGGGATTTCTCCGCTATGGAGGATTTTAATGACTTTATTGTAAATAATAATTTGATTGAGATTACTATGGAAAATAGATCGTTCACTTGGTCGAATGTTCGGGATTACCCTTCTTTTGCTTTATTAGATAGATTTTTTATTAGTTCTGGGGTAGAGGATAAATTTTCTAATTGTAAAGTTAAGGGATTACCTTTTTTACATTTCGATCATAGCCCTATCATTCTTACGTGTGAAATGAATATTTCTATTAGTAGCAGTTTTAAATTCGAGAAAATGTGGTTACTTGATCCTAGTTTTATCAACTTGGTTTCTATTAAATGGAAATCCTTGTTTTATTTTAATTTTATCTATAATGGTAATATGGCGAAGATTTTTGTTGCTAAGTTAGGTAAATTAAGATTTTTTCTTAAGCGTTGGAATAAATATGTATTTGGTAGTGTAAGAGTAAAGAAGGATAGGATTATGTGTGGGTTGTTAGATTTAGAAAAGATTAGCGAGGCTAGAATTCTTAATCCTACTGAGAAAGTTAAATATTGTAGCCTAAGAGAAGATCTCAATCAGATATTAGAAAAAGAAGAGGTTATGTGGAGGCAAAGGTCTCGTATTCAATGGATTAAAGAAGGTGATAACAACACAAAATTTTTCCACAGTATGGCAAATAAAAGGAGACGGGATAATTTAATTCACTCTATTTTTATTGATGATGTAGAATTAACCCTCCAAAAGGATTTAAATGAAGCTTTCACTAAGTATTATAAACAGATATTTGGTTCTAAGATTATGAGAAGAACCAATGTAAGATGGAATGATTTATATCCTTGTGAAACCAGGATTAACCTAGAGAGTTTAGATGCACCCTTTTCTGAACAGGAGATTTGGAGGCGATTAGGGACATGCCTAGTGACAAAGCTCCTGGGCCTGATGGTTTTTCAGTCAACTTCTATAAGCAATTCTGGGAAGTCTTAAAGTTTTACATTATTGATTTATTTAATGAATTTTATAATGGGGAACTTCGTTTAGGTAATTTTAATATGGCGAATGTTATTCTCATACATAAAAAAGTGGGGGCTAATTCTCCTAAAGATTTTAGACCTATCTCTCTTATTAATGTTTCTGTTAAGATAATATCTAAGGTTTTAGCAAATAGGTTAAGCAGTAAGATGAAGGACCTAATTGACAATTCCCAAACCGCATTTATTAAAGGTAGAAATATAGTGGATGGTGTGGCAGCGGTACAGGAATACATAAATGTGTGTTGTAAGAATAATTTTTCATGTGCCATTTTAAAGATAGACTTTGAGAAGGCATTTGATTCCATAGATTGGGATTTTATTTGTGAATTATGTCTGGCTAGGGGTTTTAGTGTTAGATGGACCAACTGGATCTTGTCATTGCTCAAGTCGGGTTGTTCTAATATTGTTGTGAATGGGGTAGTGGGTAAGAAGATACAATCTAAAAGGGGGCTTAGACAAGGAGATCCCTTATCGCCTTTTCTGTTTAATTTGGCAGTTGATGTATTCTCTAGAATAATTAAGAGAGCAGGTAGATTAGTTGTCCTTGGTAGAGTAGGAAATGGGGATTTTAATAATGAATTAACGATACTTCAATTTGCAGATGATACTCTATTATTTTCTTCTCACTTGCCTGAAAATATTATTGCTCTCAAGTTTATACTTTATTGTTTTGAAATGTTATCTGGTCTTAGAATTAACTTTGATAAAAGTGCAGTAATGGTTCTTAATGATTTTAACAACGTGGAGTCTTTAGTAGCCAGTACTCTGAATTGTTCGACTATGAAATTTCCTTTTGATTATCTAGGATTTAAGATAAGGCCTTCGAAGCTTAAGAAGGAAGATTGGATAGTCATCATTGATAAGATTAGCAATAGATTATCAAATTGGAATAATAGATTCCTGTCTAGAACAGGTAGATTAGTTTTAGTTAATTCAGTCCTATCGGCCATTCCTTCTTACTGGATGGCTGTTCATCAATTTCCGAAATGGGTCATTGAGAGGATTGATAGGATTAGAAGGAACTTTCTTTGGAATGGTGATGCCAGTTGTACAGGTTATAAATGTCTAGTAAACTGGGATATGTGTTGTAAATCTAAGATAGAGGGGGGTCTGGGGATCATTAATCTATATAATTTTAATTCTGCCTTACTTGCTAAATGGTTATGGAAATATAGATGTCCAGAAGTGAAGGCTTCTTGGAAATCTATTGTTTCCAAATTTTATTATTCGCATGGAGAATTTTTTATAGATAATAATGGTGGATGGGATAATAGAGTATCCCACTTTTGGAAATCTGTCTTGAACTGTTATGAATTTTTTAAATTAGGGTACAATGTGGTAGTACATTCAGGAAACCTAACTTATTTTTGGCACGATGCCTGGATTTCAATAGTGCCGCTTAAAATAGAATTCAATAAGCTGTATAACATTAGTAGTTTTAAGAATGCTCTAATCATGGATGTGTATAAAGCAGATTTAGATCCTCCATGGGAATTTACATTTGATAATATTCTGGAGGAAGATTTATTAAGACAATTGGCCTTACTTAAAGCTAAATTAGCATTGTACCATTTGGATGAAAATAATGACTCTATTAGCTGGGGTATAGATAGAAAGTTAGTATACACTGTCAATTCAATGTATAGTTTTATTAATTTTTCAGGTGTTTCATTATATCCCTTTAAATTTATATGGAAATCTAATTCTACACCTAAAGCAAAATTTTTAATGTGGTTGATCTTGCATAAGAAGCTTAATACGATTGAGATGTTAAAAAGGAAAAATATTATTTTTGACCGAAAATGTTGCTTTTGTAATACTGTAGAGGAGGATGTAGATCATCTATTTTTCTCTTGTAATTTTACCTTTTACATTTTTAATATAATTATTAGGATTTTTTCCTTTGACTGTTTTAATTCTTGTAATAGTTGTTTTGATTATTGGAATTATCATAGACTTCGATTAAATCCTAAACAGCAATACATTTTAGATACATTAGTAATTTTCATATGTTGGTTTATTTGGGTAGAGCGGAATCAAAGAATCTTTCAATCAATCTATGTTCCAAAGGATAAGTTAATAATTAGCATAGTAAAGTTTTGTTTGCTTTGGATGTCTAATTCGTGTTTTAAACCATTTGGCAAAGTGCAAATTGGGCATTTTCTTTTCAGGGTTAGATTAAATCTGAGCTTATTCATTCGTATTAATAGTTATTTTAGATGCTCTAGATATCGTTTGGCTTTTTGATTTCTTATATTTGGGGTGATAATTATTTTTTGATTATTAGCTTTTATGTTTTTTTACTATACACTTATATAAGAATATATGTCCATTTATATATTTATATATATGTATTATAAACACATATATATAAATATATAAATAGTCATATATTCATATATAAGTGTAAGTTACTGATATTTTGTTTTTAGTTTATCAGGTTACAGGTTGTAGATGTGATGGGGGAGCGCTTGGAGTTGTTGTTCGGATTGTTCATCTTTGGCTAGCTTTGGATGTATTAGTGTATGAGGAGTAGTGTTGTTATTACCTGTATTGGGGTTTTGTACCATCATTTTTGCACGTAGTTTGTTATATGTAAGGGAATAGATATACTTCTTATCGGGTGGTGGCCTTGCCGGAATTCGATAATGAAGTATGATGGGTGGTGGCCTTGCAGGAACTCATCTATCTATTTCCCTTACATTACTGTGTGAGTTTTCTGTTAGTTTGGGGTCTGTATTTGGATATTGTATCACTTCATCTATTTTTCTTTATATATATATGTGTGCTCTCTTCCTATCGGAAGACCACACATCTTTTGCTCAAAAAAAAAAAAAAATACATGCTAAGTTATGTTCATACATGTTATATGCTAGATCCAAGCTAGTACCCATGTTTAAGATCTATATAAGTTCATGTTTTCACAATTAAACATATGCTAGTTCGCATGTTAATTGGATCTAGTTTAAATGCAAGATCACGCATATATGCTTAATTAAGTTTATGTCGTTCTATGCCAAATTTATATTACACATATTGATCCATGTTGTGTTGGAATGTTACATGTCCCTTTCTTTCCTTCTGTTTATAAGTTAGGCTAATTTGCAAGCCTAGCGTTCTATGTGAATTATGCGAACGAATAACGGGGGAAACGTTGGGGAAAAAATATTAAATTACATGCTATTGGCACAGATTGGCTCAAAATCATGAAAATGATTAGTAGCATGAAATGGTAGAATTTTTATAACAAGAATTATGGACATAATTTAGAGAGTAAATGGGGCATGTCTTGAATTGACAACACTTGTGGATAATTTACATATGAACATAAATTTTAAATATGTAAATTAATTAAAAGACGAATATGCCTAACCCGAGGTTAGATTGAGTTATGGTGTAAGATTGCCCGGAACCGCCCGGCACATCCAACAACTGTAACAATATAGATCTAATGTGAGAGGTTAGCGCATAAAGCCCAAAACCCCGAGGTTAGATTGAGTTGCAGTGTAAGACTGCCCGGAATCGCCCGGCACATCCAACGATCGCAACAATATAGGTCTAATGTGAGAGGTTGGTGCTTTAATGAATGAATTAAATCTATGGAATAGACAGGCTAAGAATGGCAGGGTTATGTTAATTAAGGCAACACTTAACCAATATAGCATGTTAAATAAACAAGAAGGTGGCGTTAAGTAAATTTAGAATACTTAACTGTTATAACATGTTAATTAGACATGTAGGTGAGGTTAAGTAAATTTAGAACACTTAACCATTATAACATGTTAATCAGACAAGTGAGTAGAGTTAAGTTAATGAGAAACACATAACCAATATATCATGATGAATGAGTAGGGTTAAGTTTATAAGAAACACTTAACCAATATAACATGATGAACGAGTGGGGTTAAGTTAATGGGAAACACTTAACCAATACAACATGTGGTTAAGTTAACATGATTGAACAACACTTAACCAATATTACATGAACTAAGTGGACAGGGTTAAGGCAAGCTTAACCAATAATACATATTAACTTGATAAGTGGGAGGGTTAAGTAAGCCTTAGGTAGGTGGGTAATATTAGTATATATAGGCCCACATACTTAACCATTAAATAAACATGCTTGAATCAGTGGGAGGGTTAAGTACATCTCGTGTAGGTGGTTAATATTGTATATATAGGCCCACAAACTTAACCGGTAGGAAACCCTAGTAACGAGGACCCATTTCAACAGTAACCCACATAGATGTATCATGGTACCCTGAACTCGGCAGGGTGGGGCACGATTACTGGGCTGATTATATGCGGTCAAAATAGCAGCGGTTTGTGCAGCAGTGTAAGTCTCGACAGAGTACGTGCGTGCACGTTCTCTGGAGCGGGAAAAGCAGGCACTGGGCATCAGTAGTGTACACCGTGCATCTTGAATTTGTGTCGGGTTGCCACCTTAGGAATTGATACACCCCATGGTGGGACCAGCATAGGTATCTACATACATACAGGGCCGAATGACACATGTAATGAATACATACGAGTTAGGGAGCCGATCGATAGGGTAGTAAGGGTACATCTAACATATCCATGGCAATTAGGCTGATTGAGGCAAGATCCTCATGCTAGATGTACACCTGAAGGCTACCACAATTGCGGGGTTGGGATCACCTTATTTTTCCATAGGATACTAGTTGGACACTAGTAGGGAATACGAGTCACTCTATAAAAGACACTAGTTAGGATGCTAGTTAGGTAGTGCAGAGAAAATAGGAAATCAGAGAAAGAACCGAAGCGCATTCAGCGTCTCTTGCCTTGTCATATCGGACGGTGCGGTGTCGGAAATATCCTAATAATTAGAAGTGCAACCATCATATCTTGTTTATCTTTTGTACCTTGTCATATCTAGCGCTCATCATTTGTTGTCCTTCTAAGCTTATTATCATGGTTATGTCTTGCATCCGGTTTATTCATGTCATGATGCCTTTTACCTGTTTACATGCTGAATAGTCACTGGACTTACCAAACTTATGTCTAACCTAGTTTGTTTTGCCTCTTTTCTTCTGTCCCCCCCCAGGTAGTCTGGGGGAATAGCTCAACTTAGTTTGGACCGTTTCTCTCTCCAAGCTTGAAGATTCTTTGATGTATTGCTTTGGACTCTCTTTTCAACTGCTATGGCTGGCTCATGCTTTATTGGGGAATATCATTGTCACTTTATGCTTCTTTATTTTGTTAAACAAGATAGATGCTTTGTTGTAATGGGTATTGGTGTTTTAGTGTTGGAAAACAATCTTTATACAAGCTGTTTTATCAATAAAAGTAAAGTTTAATTTTTTTCCGCTATATAAATTTTGTCTGTTTTGTTATTTATCTGTTCTATACACTTATGATGCTCCACCAAAGTTAATGCATTCCCTTTGTGAATGACCTTAACGGAGGTGGAGTGTTACACATGGTATCAGAGCTGAAGGTAACCAAAACATATAAAAAGGATTTTGAAAACCGTTTTCAAAAGCATTTTTATAAAGAAATATTTAGAAAAACATGTTTTAAAGAAGCATTTTTCAGGAGAAAAGTATTGTTTTTGAAAGGCATATTCCCTAAAGCCATATGCACTATCTTTCAGTCCTCTATTTGAATCCCCTCTTCCTTTCTGTCTGCCATAGTCTCATAGGCATACGACATGTCGGGGGCGACGTAGTGCCCAACCTCCATCTGGAGCCGCAGTAGCTTCATCTGTGACTAATCTTCTTTCAAGCTTTGTAGGTTGCCGAGCCATGGAGGTAGTTTCGAGAAACTTGTCAACAAGCTACACAAGGATGGTAAGGATGAGAGTAAGGGAGTTTTGGTCTAAGGAGCACAAGCCTAAGGATAAGAAGCTTGTTGATATGGCTTAATTCATGAAGAAGGAAAAAGGTGAAAATAAAGAGGCCAAAGTGGAAGAATTACAAACAAGGGATTGGAATACAAGAAGGGTGGTAGAAATAATAGACCCCACGACAAGATGAAGCATTTTCTAAAGGAAAGTTTATTTTGAAAAACAAAATCCTTAAAAGTCATATATCTTTCTTTCGATTCTTTGTTTTGTAATAACCCGGAAATCCGAGCCAATTTTAAAAAAATTATTTTGACAATTTTAGCGAATTTTGAATATTTAAAATGAATTATTTTAAATAATAGCAACGAGAAATTTATTTTGAATAGAATTCGAACGTATATATTTATATAGCTTGACGTTGGAATATAAATATTTATTTATATATATAAAAGGAATTGAAAATGGCACGGTTGTTCGATAATTCGATTTCAAAATTCAAATGAATGTACCGGGTGCAAAATAAACCGAATTTTAGTTAAGCCAAAAATATTTGAATCTATTTGAGAATACCTTTCCAACGAATCCGAAAAAATTGAAATTTCGTAGCGGGGATCAAAATATAGGTCCAGTTGAAAATTCTGAATAGTCGCTATGGAATTCAGGCCCTTAAAATGGAAATTTTGCAAACGACCTCGGTTTCCGACGAAACCACTTTCATTGGATATGTGATGTCAAGTTATTGCTAGGTTTCAAATTTCATAATTTTTCGAATCAATATGTGAGCGTGGCAAAGGAAAACGCGTTTGACCAGTTTCAGTTGAATTTAATCGACTGGAAAATGGCCATTTTTCAAATGGTCTCAAAATTCGACGAAATCAAAATTGTTAGGACCGTATCGTCAATACGAAGCTAGAAAATATTTTTCGGGAATTTCTAGAGTCTGTATGTGGCCCCGGTAAATTGAAAAGTACGTTAAAATCAAATTTGAACGTTATATTAATTTATATTTTAAATTTGATGAAAACTGATCGTAACAGCCGAATTGGCTTATGTGGCATATCCCATTGTGTTCGGAATGAGGGTAATTAGCTAGGGGCGACAGATGTTGGGTCTTGTTTCGAGTTCAAATGAAAAGTCAACATTTAGATTGTAAAATAAAATAAAATAAAATAAAATATGAACTACATCTCTCTCCACTCGCTTTCTCTCTCTTCCTCCTTTCCCTTCCTCTCCCTTATACTCTCTTTCGCCGATCTCAGTTTAAAAAGAAAATGAAAAAACAAAAAAAACCGACGCGTCCTCATCAGCTCCAACTCTCGTTCGCCACCGCCGTGGAGCCCCTCTCTCCGCCGATGTACCCTACCCCGCAACCCCCCTTCTCCCATCCGATTCCTCCTCATCCTAGATCCACGAAACCCTAGCCGGAACTAAGGGGATTGGTCCGCCTACGTCATTCCTACCACCACCGGAAGCCTCAAGCGGTGCAGCTGCTCATAGGTGCTGAGGACGAGCTCGAAAGCTCCGACTTTCGAATGTGTTCTCTGAGCACAAGGGGAGCTCGAATTGGCTGATGCTCCAGGCGCGAGGAGGAGGAAGTATGGCGGTTCCGATGGGCTTGCCTGATGTGAGACCGGTGAAGCAATAACGAGTGGCAATGGAGCCCTAGGGGCTGACTTTTATTTGAACAATGGCTTGAGGCCTGAAGCGTGGAAACGATGAAGAAGTTCCAGATTTTATACAGTGAGATTTTTTGTTGTTTAATTAACTTGATTATGTAGCATTGTTAAAATCGGATTTAACTAATTTTGCAATAGATAATAAGGTGATTTTTAAATATAAATTACATGGAAAAATGTATAAGCATTTATTTTCAGTTATTAAAATGTGTATACATTTATATTATACATAGCTTGGAGTAAAAATGTTATTAAAAATAACATTGTTTTAAATGTTCTAAAAATGCTATTTTATGAATAACATGAATTATTTTTAGATTTCTAAATATGAAAAATAAGGAACATTGATGTAGAAATATGATTTTTAACTAGTATAAGCTATGGAAATATTTTTAGAAAGCTAAAAATATAATTCTTATCTTACCTATGCTATTTTAAAAATAGTCGTGTTATGGAATAACTTTTAATTCGATAAAAATATGATTTTCAGATTATATATGCGATGGATAAAACACGACGAAGAATTTCTACATATGAAGAGTCGCGGTGTTTGGTATAGCTTGGGTGATAACTTCTCACCTTTAATTTATTTTTCTAGTTGAAATATATACTAGGATGTAGACGGTTTTTAGTAGCACCCGACACCCGTCGTCCACAGACCATGGACGGCTTGTATGCTTGTTTGTTTGATTTTGATGTGTAGTTAATTGTGTGATGTGAAATGAAATAAAATATTTATATAGTTAAAATAAAATATTTTATAGTGTAATATACTTTATAGTTAAAAATAGAATTTTTAATGTGTATATGAAATGAAATGAAATAAACAAATCGGACGATTTGTTTATATACACACATTTGAGTGATATTGATTGGGATGATAAATTTTAGACATCGCCCAACTGCACAAATAAAATCTGTGTTTGATTGTTTGAAAACCCCACACGGGTATTGGGGTGATATATGACATACACTAATCCCAATAGTTAGTTGTATGTCGATCGATTGATTGATAGACTGTTATAAGCGTTAAATATTTATATTTGATGCTTATACAGTGTAGAACGCACTTTGGATGATGGTTGATGATTTATCGTTGCTGTTATATACGTGTGGTAGAAAATCCATATAATTAACATTATATGGTAATTGATTGGGCCTCATTCCAGTTTAGAAATAGAATATTTGAAATAGAATATTTGGAAGTAGAAATATTTGAAGTAGAAATATTTGAAAAAGGAATATATGAAATAGAATATTTGAAAGTAAAAATATTTGAAAGCCGTGTTGAATAGATTGACGCCATTTTGACGTGAACGATATTATATCAATTTTATTCATTTTATAATGAATATCGAAAGTGATTCCAAAATCTGATATTTTGAAAAGAATTGGAATTCGAATTGAAATTGAATAGAAATGAATTCGATTTGAAATTTAATAGAAATGAATTCGAATTGAAATTGAATAGAAATGAATTCGAATTGAAATTGAATAGAAATGAATTCGAATAGAAATTGAATTGAATTGAATTAGAACTGAAATTGAATTAGAAATCAATTTGAATTGACATCGATTTGAAATGAATTTAAAACGAATTTATATTGGAAAAATTCAATTTTGATTTGAATTTGAAAATGAGGTTGAAATCATTTCAAAAATGAATTTAAAACGATTTATAAAATACGTTTTAAAAGGAAATCGATGAAGTATATATTATATATATATATTATATATAATATAATGGCCTGAATATAACATGTCGCGCTGCGGTAGTTCGTGAATTTCGACCATTGACTTCAAATGGAAATTGCGGGAGATCCGACCATCGGATTCTCCTAAAACCGGAACCGTTGGGTTCGTATCGAAAAGAGCTTTCTAACGAATATTAGAAATTAGAAATCTAATGGTTGGATTTGGAATTATGTCCAAATCAAATTTGGAAAAGGTCGCTACAACTGCGGTTCGATGGCAGTTGATGGAAGCCGACTGTACGGGCCTTGATAAAATTATTAAAAATAGTAATAATTTGTGCAAAATCTTAAGAAATGATTTGGGAAGAATTGGGATGAAAAACTCCGTATTTTAAAAGATAAAAATAGATTTTTATCGAAATGAACTAGTTTTGAACTAGAATTATAATTCTATTTATTTTTAAATTAATAAACTAGATTTGAAATGGTTTTGAAATATAACCAGAATTTCCAAAAATTGAATTGGAATGGATTTGAATCGAAATTGTCTTTGGAATATTTCGATGTTGGGTTTCGTGATTACACAGATGTTGTTATGGAAATTTGAAAGATATATTAATATCTTTATTTCCAATACGATATTTGTTGGTCATAGAATTTGATATTGAATATAAGCCGATATATTTTCTATTCAGAGCCTTGTATTTAATATCAAATGTGATTTGGGTTTATCGTGAACGGTGTCTTCATTAACACTGTTCTTAAGCCTAGTTGAGAAAAAGATTAAATCTTTTTATTTAGATTTAACGAAGTGTACCAATTAAATAATATTTAATTGGAATTGAATTGGCATTGATTTTTGGGTTTATCATGAACAGTGTTTTAAATAACACTTGTTCTTTAACCCGATAATTAATGGAATTTGATTTTGGGTTGTCGTGAACGGTATCTTCAATAATACTGTTCTTAGACCCAAAGGAGTTAAGAAAATCAGAAACTAACTGGAGATTAGTTAAGTAGAATAGTTTCTGGGGTATTGATCTGATGTTGGTTTCGGCCTTCGGTGTTAATGTAAGGACCCGTTACTTCCCCGTGAAGGAAAGAGCGGATACTTTGAGAACAACACATAGATGAACGCAGACGGAAGAACATTTCATTGCTATTACAACAATTCCATCAGAATACAAGAATAATACAGAGTATAATTGAATAAATTACATTCGATAAATATCAGAGATTACAATAAATTACATAGCAGCGGAACAATAACACAAAACACAACTGAGGGTGATATACGGATATAGAGCTTTCCAGATATCATTCCAGCTGTAAACCAGGATCCTGTGAATATAAATCTTCAAAACCAAAACTACTAGCTGCCCGTGCGGAAAATAGGGGCACCCAGAGTTTAGGTTAAAACAATAAACTCCAGGTTAGTCATGTGACTGGTGTGAGAACTAAAACAGTTATTTATAATTTTACTTTAAAAGAGAGTAATTCAAGGGACCACACCGTATAACACGGAACGGGTTTCCTCCCAAGAATACCAGTGCATAGAATAAACAGTGCAATGCTTTTTCGGAAAATGAAGCTATTATAAGACCCAGGTCCCATCACACAATGCAACGCAAGCCGGAGGATAGGGTTTTCCCTTATAATAGCCAAACATACTTGATATGTTGAAAACAAATCACTTGATACTATAATAAGTGTATAGTGTCAAAACAATTTCAATCATAAATATAAATCATAGGCGACATAGCTACCATCTACTATGTCGCCATACCAGTTCTACAATTAAAACCGAATTACACGTATTGAAAATTGGATTCCGTCATGTGTCGAGGCAAGGAGCAAGATCCTCTCCGCGCTCGAGACACTATAGCAAATGCCTCAGGACTACACACTCTGGGCAATCCAGGATCGGTTGGGCCGGTCCTCACTTACGTTAGAGGATTATTTATTCCTGAACACACGTTTCCCGGTCCTTACAGACCTATAATTGAGGCGCCCCATTCCAACAACCACAAAGGTGAAAAGTATATAAATGTCAGGGCTGGTAAGTCACTGACACCACCATAGCTAGAAAGAAATGTCGTGCTCTCCCAACGGTCCGTATTCCCTTTTTAACTCGTACCGAGGTGTGAGGCTCGCGAATTCACGTTATACACAAAGCTATGCCACAAAGGCCATGCTTTGATCATCAACCACAAGACTTTGCTTTTCAACAGAAGCCTTGATCCATGCAACTTAGCATGCCACACAGGCAATTCATGCCATGCGATTGATATCTATCAATATATAACCTCTAAGCTCGTACGTCTCAGAGAAGGGCGTTAAGCAAGAGAATAAATTCTCCGTCGCCAAACAGATATATATTTAACAGAAATCAATCAACACAGAATAAAATCCAATGTCAGACACACAATCCATTTACAAGTTCGTTCTGGGTCTGAACGAAACCGGAGGCACTTTCCTCGCATATCCATCCATCTCCAAGTACGTCTGGACGATCACCAACTATTTCCATCCTCTTGGGTGTACTGCCCAATCAGGATCGTCAGTAATTATCCAAACGATGTGAAGACTTCCGGTCTTCGACCACCGTCTTCATCTTCGACATATCGTCGAATCGGTTATTCAGAATGGGTATAAACCCGGACTTTCCGAACAACCCGCGTATATTAAAAACAAATGTTACACAAACACAACGAACGCCTCATTCCAATTCAGAATATCCTTAGGGAAAGGTTCCCATTAATTTTATCCAAGATAAATTCTTTAAAATTTATCCTTTAATCTTCCTTTGGATGTCGTTTTAAACCAAACTATGGTTTTCTAAACTAGTCAAGATTAGCGAACCACACCGAAGTAATTAGTTATTTTATTTCCCAATCCCAACCTATTCATCCCATGAAGCAAAACTGGTAATATTCCATATCTAACACCGTGGTGTTATCGGTAAAATTAATTACCATTTCACGTTCAAATCTAATTAAAGATTTAACTATCGCTTTGGAGCAAAACTGGTGATACTCTGTCCTCGCTCATTTCTAAATTTGATAATTTAGATTATAGATTCACATTTCAACCTAATTGCAGATTCGTTAAAACTCCTTTTACTGGGTTAAAGAACTAGGTGTTATTTAAAACACAGTTCACGACAAACCCAAATCACATTCTATTTGTTATCGGGTTAAAGAACTAGTGTTATTTAAAACACCGTTCCCGATAAAACCATTTCAAATCCAATCAAATATATTAGAAATTCCGATTAATTAAAACCCCTTTTTAAATCTGATTTATTTATAAAAAAAAAATCGGGTTTTAAAGTTAGTTCAATCTAGTTCATTTCGATAAAAAACTATTTTTATCTTTTCAAATATGGAGTTTTACATCCCAATTTCTTCCAAATCATTTCTTATGATTTTACACAAATTATTTATATTTTTAATAATTTTATCAAGGCCCGTACAGTCGATTTCCAACAATGGCCATCAAACTGCACTTACAGCGACCTTTTTCAAATTTGATTTGGACGTATCTCCAAATCCAACCGTTAGATTTTGAATTTCAAATATTCGTTAGAAAGCACTTTTCAATGCGAAACCAACGGTTCCGGTTTTAGGAGAATCCGACGGTCGGATCTCCCGTAATGTTCGGTTGAAATAAATGGTCGAAATTTACGAACTGCCGCGGCGCGGCGCGTTCTATTCAGGCCATTATATTATATATATAATATATATTTCGTCGATTTCTATTTAAAACGAATTTTATAAATAGTTTTGAATTCGTTTCAAAAACATTTCAACTTCCATTTCAATTCAAATCAAAATTGAATTTTTCCTTATAAATTCGTTTTAAAATTCATTTCTTTTCAATTCAAATTTCAATTCAATTTGAATTCATTTCAATTTGTTTTCAATTCAGTTTGAATTCGTTTTCAATTCAATTTCAAAGTCGTTTTCTATTCGATTCAAATCAAATTGGTTTTCTATTCAAATCAAATTCGTTTTGTTTTCTATTTGAATCGAATTCGTTTTATATTCAATTGAAATCAAATCCGTTATATATTCAATTCGAATTCAATTCAATTCGAATTCGATTCGTTATATATTCAATTCGAATTCAATTCGTTATATATTCAATTAAAATCAAACTGGTTTTCTATTCAAATCAATTCAAATTGGTTTTCTATTCGATTCAAATTCATTTTGTTTTCTATTTGAATCAAATTCATTTTATATTCAATTGAAATCAAATTCGCTTTATATTCAATTCGAATTCAATTCGTTATATATCCAATTCATTTCGAAATCGTTTTCTATTTAATTCAATTCAAATTTCATTTCAAAATATGCGATTTCGAAATCACTTTTCAATATTCATTATAAAATGAATAGAATCGATATAAATATCGTTCACGTCAAAATGGCGTCAATCTAACCAACACGGCTTCATATATTTCTATTTTCAAATATTCTATACAACAAATGAATATTTAATTTTGTCAACACACGACTAATCTCAACGAATGAGTACTGTCCACGTGTGACTATTTTTGTTATAATATTTCGTTCAACACATGATTAATCTCAACGGATGAGTACAGTCAACACATGAACTTTTATTTTATAGTGATAGAGATATAAATTTTATTGTTAAAATATTTTCTAAATTGGAATGAGGCCCAATCAATCACCATATAATGTTAATTATATGGATTTTCATACATCACACGTAGATAATAGCATTGAAAATAATCAACCATCAACCAAAGTGCACTACATTGTATAAGCATCAAATATAGATATCTAACGCTTACAACAGCCTGTCAATCAATCGATCGACATAGTTAATCAATCAGGATGAGTGAACTTCAAATTTCATCCCAACACCCATGTGGTGTTTCAAACAATCAAACACAGATTTTAGTTGTGCAGTTGGGCGACGTGTGAAATTTATCGACCCAATCAATATCAGTCAAATCAATGTACATAAGCAAACCGTCTGGTTTGTAAATGAATATTTATTTATTCATATTCACGTTAAAAATTATATTTTTAACGATAAAATATTTTATTTTAACATATGAATTTCTATTCAGTTCATTTACACAATAAAAATGATATTTTTATTTTTCTAATTTATTTTAGAAAATTTTGGCGGCATAACGGCACGATACTAGAAACGGGACAAGGCCTAGCCTTATCCCCGGTCTAGTGAAGGCCCACGGCATTCACACATCAATCAAAATCACCAAACAACCAAATTTCAATCAAATAATCTAACCAATTTTTGCAATCAAACAAACAAGTCCATGGTCTGTGGACGATTGTGTCGGGTGCTACTAAACACCGTCTGCATCCTAGTATGTATATATATATATAAATATACAAAACTAGAAAAAGAAATTGAAAGGTGAGAAATTCTCACCGAAAGCTATCCAAACTCCACGGCACTTCATTTATAGAAATCTTCGTCGTTCTTGCCTTTTTGTCATCTTCATTGACCGTAGCCACTACATATGTAAAAATCGAATTTTTACTATGCTATTCAATATATAAAAATCGAATTTTTACTTCGCTATTCAATATATAAAAATCGAATTTTTATTATACTATTCAATATATAAAAATCGAATTTTTATTTCTTCTTCATATATATAAAAATCGTATTTTTATTTCTTCTTCATATATATAAAAATCGTATTTTTATTTCTTCTTCATATATAAAAAAATCCGATCTTTCACTATATAAAAATATCGTCTTTTTAAATATAAAGATTTCGCCTTTTCAAATATAAAGATTATATTTTTAACCTTTACATATAATAAAAATAATGTCTTTAACCTTTACATATAAAAAAAACATCGCTAATCTTCATATAAAAACCACATTTTTAATCGATGAGATTACATAGAAAAAAAATCTAATCTTCTTCATTATAAAAATATAATCTTTTTATAAATAAAAATTATACCTTTATACAAATCAAAATAATAACTTCCCTATTATAAAGATCACACCTTTTCTAACTTAAAATCAAATCTTTATGTAAATAAATCTCAACTTTATATATTGAAAGAGCCTAACTTTACATACATAAAAATCTCATCTTTTCATGATAAAAAAAATCGTATTTTAATCATATCAAACAAATAAAATAAAAAATCACACTATTAAATTTGTTAAACAATGTATTTTTATACATGCTATTCTATTCTATTTTTTTAACCATCCATATAGTAAGTAAATAAAATAAAATAGAGAAGAAACTACCTTAATCACGTTTAAAGAAATAAAGGCTGATTCTTTGTTCTTCTTCTTCCAGGCTCTATTCGAACCCAATGCCCCAATCTAGGTCTAGAAACCGCCAGTCCCCTGAGCCGTCGGATATTGATCGTCCTCTCCTTCTCGAATCGCCGAAGTGCCGCCCTTCCATCACCATGAACGGCAGCCTATTCGAACCACCGGGGCTTCTGGCGCGGTCTAGGGTTGGACTGAGGTGGCGATTTGGTATTAATTGGATCGGTTCGGGCTGGGAGGATGGAGCGTGGAGGGGGAGGCATTGGTTGACGGCGGACGGGTGGATCGACGTCAGGTGGGGGTCTAGGGTTCTTGCGGGCCAGAATAGAATAGGAAGAGGAGGGGAGAAGCGACGTGAGGTCGTCGTTGATGGGAAAGGGGATCGCCTGGGCGGAGCGTGGAGGTGGGGCGGCGCGGGGCGTCGTCAGGGCTAGGCGGTGGGAGGCGTCGTGGCCCTCTTCCCTTTTTTTGAATATTTTTTTTATTTTTATTTATCCCAAAATCGATCTGAATGATAATAAGGGGGGCGTTGACCTGATGAAGAGGGAAGGGGGTTTATTAAATTATTTTATTATTTTATTTCTCTAGAAAGTAACTTTTTAACACGGACTCGAAATCAAGCCCACCGACTGTCGACCCTAGCGTATTACCCCCGCTCCAAACACAATGGGATATGTAACGTAGGCCAATTCGACCGTTTTGAAACAGTTTTTGTCAAATTTAAAATATAAATCAGTATATATTCAATTTGAATACACATTTCAAATTACCGGGGCCCCATACGAACTCGGAAAAATCCAGAAAAATTATTTCTAGCTTCGTATTGACGATACGGTCCTAACAAAACTAGTTTCGTCGAATTCTGAGACCTTTGGAAAAATGGCCATTTTCTAGGCGATTAAAATCAACTGAAACTGGTCAAACGCGTTTTCCTTTGCCACGCTCACATATTGATTCGAAAAATTATGAAATTTGGAATCTAGCTATAATTTGACACTGCGGACCCAACAAAAGTGGTTTCGTCGAAATCCGAGGTCGTTTGCAAAATGTCCATTTTTAAGGGCCTGAATTCCATAGCGACTATTCAGAATTTTCATCTGGACATATCTTTTGATTCCCGCTATGAAATTTTTATTTTTCGGATTCGTTGGAAAAATATCATCAATTAGATCCTAATGTTTTTGGTTTCACTAAAATCCGGATTTTTTTGCACCCGGTATGTTCAATTGAAGTTTGAAATCGAATTATCGAACTACCGCGCCATTTTCAATTCTACTTATAATTATATAGAATTATTTATATTCTAACGACGGCGTATATAATATATACGTTCGAATTATATTCAAAATAAATTTCTCGTTTATTTTATTTAAAATAATTCATTTTAAATATTCAAAATTCATTAAAATTGCCAAAATAAAAATTTTAAACTGGCTCAGAATTTCCGGGTTATTACAATCTCCCCCACTTAAGACTTTTCGTCCCCGAAAAGGAACAAAGTCGAAAGTGGTTTGATTAATCAACTCTACGTTCGATCTGGCTTTCATTCTCCAACTTTTCAGTTTCTGAGAATTTTCAAATTCTCAAAAATTTGGCTAACACCCTAAATTTTCGAAAAATTTCGCCATAACCTCCCCTGCATCGGGAGCCACGGGAAAATCCCGGAATTGCCATATAGGCCTCCTGATCTCAAAAAGAAAAAGAAAAAGCCAAGAGGCTAGCCAATAGGCTCATAAAATCATCATCACCCAAACAAAACAGTAGATTATGTAGTAAACATGTACCTATTTGTCGGGCAAACAAATTTTATTCTCTGGCTCTAGCCTCCTTGCTATGACCTGTTCATTAGATATACATGTATATGCAAGCAAATGCGACCAATTTTCAATACAGTTCAAAATTTGGTTCCATTAGGCTTAATGGTTAAAATTACCAAACAAATAAACAAACAACACAAACATCAATCAATTAGTGAATTAGAGTTTCAAATTCATAATTTTGATATGTATACAAAAAATCATGTTTTTGATGCCAATTCACAACAATGTGTTCTAGGTATATAAGTTTTGGTTCTCACACCAGTCTAATGGAAATATATAGAAAATCACACCTTCGAAACACGAAAATAAATACTGGTGATGGCGCGCCATCATCAGAATCATGTCCGGGCGACTAGAATGTGACTCTATATCTATCTAATATATTAAAACTTCGAATATACGTTCATGACACGTATATGCAAAACCATTATATACTAGATTGTCCAAATCAATATAAATAAACTATTCAAATACATGTAAAACGATTTAAATTTTCAAAACAAAATTGTTTTCATTTGAAAAATATACTCTTCACACTCGTTCTAGGATACTACTGATCCTATCTATAACGAGTCATTCTATTTGGATATTACTAATCCAATATCTAATGAATTCTTTCGTATGGTTCTAATGTGTCTTGTTCTTGAGCTCTGTAAACCAAAGCTCTGATACCACTGTAAGGACCCGTTACTTCCCCGTGAAGGAAAGAGCGGATACTTTGAGAACAACACACAGATGAACGCAGACGGAAGAACAATTCATTGCTATTACAACAATTCCATCAGAATACAAGAATAATACAGAGTATAATTGAATAAATTACATTCGATAAATATCAGAGATTACAATAAATTAGATAGCAGCGGAACAATAATACAAAACACAACTGAGGGTGATATACGGATACAGAGCTTTCCGGATATCATTCCAGGTGTAAACCAGGATACTGTGAATATAAATCTGCAAAACCAAAACTACTAGCTGCCCGTGCAGAAAATAGGGGCACCCAGAGTTTAGGTTAAAACAATAAACTCCTGGTCAGTCATGTGACTGGTGTGAGAACTAAAACAGTTATTTAAAATTTTACTTCAAAAGAGAGTAATTCAAGGGACCACACCGTATAACACGGAATGGGTTTCCTCCCAAGAATACCAGTGCATAGAATAAACAGCGCAATGCTTTTTCGGAAAATGAAGCTATTATAAGACCCAGGTCCCATCACACAACGCAACGCAAGCCGAAGGATAGGGTTTTCCCTTATAATAGCGAAACATGCTTGATACGTTAAAAACAAATCACTTGATACTATAATAAGTGTATAGTGTCAAAACAATTTCAATCATAAATATAAATCTTAGGCGGCATAGCTACCATCTACTATGTCGCCATACTAGCTCTACAATTAAAACCGAATTACATTATTGGAAATTGGATTCCGTCATGAGTCGAGGCAAGGGGCAAGATCCTCTCCGCGCTCGAGACACTCTAGCAAATGCCTCAGGACTACACACTCTGGGCAATCCTGGATCGGTTGGGCCGGTCCTCACTTACGTTAGAGGATTATTTATTCCTGAACACACGTTTCCCGGTCCTTACAGACCTATAATCGAGGCGCCTCATTCCAACAACCACAAAGGTGAAAAGTATATAAATGTCAGGGCTGGTAAGTCACTGACACCACCATAGCTAGAAAGAAACGTCGTGCTCTCCCAACGGTCCGTATCCCCTTTTTAACTCATACCGAGGTGTGAGGCTCGCGAATTCACGTTATACACAAAGCTACGCCACAAAGGCCATGCTTTGATCATCAACCACAAGACTTTGCTTTTCAACAGAAGCCTTGATCCATGCAACTTAGCATGCCACACAGGCAATTCATGCCATGCGATTGATATCTATCAATATATAACCTCTAAGCTCGTACGTCTCAGAGAAGGGAGTTAAGCAAGAGAATAAATTCTCCGTCGCCAAACAGATATATATTTAACAGAAATCAATCAACACAGAATAAAATCCAATATCAGACACACAATCCATTTACAAGTTCGTTCTGGGTCTGAACGAAACCGGAGGCACTTTCCTCGCATATCCATCCATCTCCAAGTACGTATGGACGATCACCAACTATTTCCATCCTCTTGGGTGTACTGCCCAATCAGGATCGTCAGTAATTATCCAAACGATGTGAAGACTTCCGGTCTTCGACCACCGTCTTCATCTTCGACATATCGTCGAATCGGTTATTCAGAATGGGTATAAACCCGGACTTTCCGAACAACCCGCGTATATTAAAAACAAATGTTACACAAACACAACGAACGCCGCATTCCAATTCAGAATATCCCTAGGGAAAGGTTCCCAGTAATTTTATCCAAGATAAATTCTTTAAAATTTATCCTTTAATCTTCCTTTGGATGTCGTTTTAAACCAAATTATGGTTTTCTAAACTATTCGAGATTAGCGAACCACACCGAAGTAATTAGTTATTTTATTTCCCAATCCCAACCTATTCATCCCATGAAGCAAAACTGGTAATACTCCATATCCAACACCGTGGTGTTATCGGTAAAATTAATTACCATTTCACGTTCAAATCTAATTAAAGATTTAACTATCGCTTTGGAGAAAAACTGGTGATACTCCGTCCTCGCTCATTTCTAAATTTGATAATTTAGATTATAGATTCACATTTCAACCTAATTGCAGATTCGTTAAAAATCCTTTTACTGGGTTAAAGAACTAGGTGTTATTTAAAACACAGTTCACGACAAACCCAAATAACATTCTATTTGTTATCGGGTTAAAGAACTAGTGTTATTTAAAACACCGTTCACGATAAACCCATTTCAAATCCAATCAAATATATTAGAAATTCCGATTATTTAAAACCCCTTTTTAAATCTGATTTATTTATAAATAAAAAAATCGGGTTTTAAAGTTAGTTCAATCTAGTTCATTTCGATAAAAATCTATTTTTATCTTTTCAAATATGGAGTTTTACATCCCAATTTCTTCCAAATCATTTCTTATGATTTTACACAAATTATTTATATTTTTAATAATTTTATCAAGGCCTGTACAGTCGATTTCCAACAATGGCCATCGAACTGCACTTACAACGACCTTTTTCAAATTTGATTTGGACGTATCTCCAAATCCAACCGTTAGATTTTGAATTTCAAATATTCGTTAGAAAGCTCTTTTTGATGCGAACCCAACGGTTCCGGTTTTAGGAGAATCCGACGGTCGGATCTCCCGTAATGTTCGTTTGAAATAAATGGTCGAAATTTACGAAATGCCGCGGCGCGTCGCGTTCTATTCAGGCCATTATATTATATATATAATATATATTTCGTCGATTTCTATTTAAAACGAATTTTATAAATAGTTTTGAATTCGTTTCAAAAACATTTCAACTTCCATTTCAATTCAAATCAAAATTGAATTTTTCCTTATAAATTCGTTTTAAAATTCATTTCTATTCAATTCAAATTTCAATTCAATTTGAATTCATTTCAATTTGTTTTCAATTCAGTTTGAATTCGTTTTCAATTCAATTTCAAAGTCGTTTTCTATTCGATTCAAATCAAATTGGTTTTCTATTCAAATCAAATTCGTTTTGTTTTCTATTTGAATCAAATTCGTTTTATATTCAATTGAAATCAAATCCGTTATATATTCAATTCGAATTCAATTCGTTTTCAATTCAATTCGAATTTGATTCGTTATATATTCAATTCGAATTCAATTCGTTATATATTCAATTGAAATCAAACTGGTTTTCTATTCAAATCAATTCAAATTGGTTTTCTATTCGATTCAAATTCGTTTTGTTTTCTATTTGAATCAAATTCATTTTATATTCAATTGAAATCAAATTCGTTTTATATTCAATTCGAATTCAATTCGTTACATATTCAATTCATTTCGAAATCGTTTTCTATTCAATTCATTTCAAATTTCATTTCAAAATATGCGATTTCGAAATCACTTTTCAATATTCATTATAAAATGAATAGAATCGATATAAATATCGTTCACGTCAAAATGACGTCAATCTAACCAACACGGCTTCATATATTTCTATTCTCAAATATTCTATCCAGCAAATGAATATTTAATTTTGTCAACACACGACTAATCTCAACGAATGAGTACTGTCCACGTGTGACTATTTTTGTTATAATATTTCGTTCAACACATGACTAATCTCAACGGATGAGTACAATCAACACATGAACTTTTATTTTATAGTGATAGAGATATAAATTTTATTGTTAAAATATTTTCTAAATTGGAATGAGGCCCAATCAATCACCATATAATGTTAATTATATGGATTTCCATACATCACACGTATATAATAGCATTGAAAATAATCAACCATCAACCAAAGTGCACTACATTGTATAAGCATCAAATATAGATATCTGACGCTTACAACAGCCTGTCAATCAATCGATCGACATATTTAATCAATCAGGATGAGTGAACTTCAAATTTCATCCCAACACCCGTGTGGGGTTTCAAACAATCAAACACAGATTTTAGTTGTGCAGTTGGGCGACATGTGAAATTTATCGACCCAATCAATATCAGTCAAATCAGTCTACATAAGAAAACCGTCTGGTTTGTCTATGAATATTTATTTATTCATATTCACGTTAAAAATTATATTTTTAACGATAAAACATTTTATTTTAACATATGAATTTCTATTCAGTTCATTTACACAATAAAAATGATATTTTTATTTTTCTAATTTATTTTAGAAAATTTCGGCGGCATAACGACACGATACTAGAAACGAAACAAGGCCTAGCCTTATCCCCGGTCTAGTGAAGGCCCACGCCATTCACACATCAATCAAAATCACCAAACAACCAAATTTCAATCAAATAATCGAACCAATTTTTGCAATCAAACAAACAAGTCCATGGTCTGTGGACGATTGTGTCGGGTGCTACTAAACACCATCTGCATCCTAGTATATATATATATATATATATATATAACTAGAAAAAGAAATTGAAAGGTGAGAAATTCTCACCGAAAGCTATCCAAACTCCACGGCACTTCATTTATAGAAATCTTCGTCGTTCTCGCCTTTTTGTCATCTTCATTGACCGTAGCCACTACATATGTAAAAATCGAATTTTTACTTTGCTATTCAATATATAAAAATCGAATTTTTACTTCGTTATTCAATATATAAAAATCGAATTTTTATTATACTATTCGATATATAAAAATCGAATTTTTATTTCTTCTTCATATATATAAAAATCGTATTTTTATTTCTTCTTCATATATATAAAAATCGTATTTTTATTTCTTCTTCATATATAAAAAAAATCCGATCTTTCACTATATAAAAATATCGTCTTTTTAAATATAAAGATTTCGCCTTTTCAAATATAAAGATTATATTTTTAACCTTTACATATAATAAATATTATGTCTTTAACCTTTACATATAAAAAAACATCGCTAATCTTCATATAAAAACCACATTTTTAATCGATGAGATTACATAGAAAAAAAATCTAATCTTTTTCATTATAAAAATATAATCTTTTTATAAATAAAAATTATAACTTTATACAAATCAAAATAATAACTTTCCTATTATAAAGATCACACCTTTTCTAACTTAAAATCAAATCTTTATGTAAATAAATCTCAACTTTATATATTGAAAGAACCTAACTTTACATACATAAAAATCTCATCTTTTCATGATAAAAAAAATCGTATTTTAATCATATCAAACAAATAAAATAAAAAAAATCACACTATTAAATTTGTTAAACGATGTATTTTTATACATGCTATTCTATTCTATTTTTTTTAACCATCCATATAGTAAGTAAATAAAATAAAATAGAGAAGAAACTACCTTAATCGTGTTTAAAGAAATAAAGGCCGATTCTTTGTTCTTCTTCTTCCAGGCTCTATTCGAACCCAATGCCCCAATCTAGGTCTAGAAACCGCCAGTCCCCTGAGCCGTCGGATGTTGATCGTCCTCTCCTCCTCGAATCACCAAAGTGCCGCCCTTCCATCACCATGAACGGCAGCCAGTTCGAACCACTGGGGCTTCTGGCGCGGTCTAGGGTTGGACTGATGTGGCGATTTGGTATTAATTGGATCGGTTCGGGCTGGGAGGATGGAGCGTGGAGGTGGAGGCATTGGTTGACGGCGGACGGGTGGATCGACGTCAGGTGGGGGTCTAGGGTTCTTGCGGGCCAGAATAGAAGAGGAAGAGGAGGGGAGAAGCGACGAGAGGTCGTCGTTGATGGGAAAGGGGATCGCCTGGGCGGAGCGCGGAGGTAGGGCGGCGCGGGGCGTCGTCAGGGCTAGGCTGTGGGAGGCGTCATGGCCCTCTTCCCTTTTTTTAATATTTTTTTTATTTTTATTTATCCCAAAATCGATCTGAATGATAATAAGGGGGGCATTGACCTGATGAAGAGGGAAGGGGGTTTATTAAATTATTTTATTATTTTATTTCTCTAGAAAGTAACTTTTTAAAACGGACTTGAAATCAAGCCCACCGACTGTCGTCCCTAGCGTATTACCCCCGCTCCGAACACAATGGGATATGTATCGTAGGCCAATTCGACAGTTTTGAATCAGTTTTTGTCAAATTTAAAATATAAATCGTTATGTATTCAATTTGAACACACATTTCAAATTACCGGGGCCCCATACGAACTCGGAAAAATCCAGAAAAATTATTTCTAGCTTCGTATTGACGATACGGTCCTAACAAAACTAGTTTCGTCGAATTCCGAGACCGTTGGAAAAATGGCCATTTTCTAGTGGATTAAAACAACTGAAACTGGTCAAACGCGTTTTCCTTTGCCACTCTCACATATTGATTCGAAAAATTATGAAATTTGGAATCTATCTATAATTTGACACTGCGGACCCAACAAAAGTGGTTTCGTCGAAATCCGAGGTCGTTTGCAAAATGTCCATTTTTAAGGGCCTGAATTCCATAGCGACTATTCAGAATTTTCAACTGGACATATCTTTTGTTTCCCGCTATGAAATTTTGATTTTTCGGATTCGTTGGAAAAATATCATCAATTAGATCCTAATGTTTTTGGTTTCACTAAAATCTGGATTGTTTTGCACCCGGTATGTTCAATTGAAGTTTAAATTCGAATTATCGAACTACCGCGCCATTTTCAATTCTATTTATGATTATATAGAATTATTTATATTCTAACGACGACGTATATAATATATACGTTAGAATTATATTCAAAATAAATTTCTCGTCGATTTTATTTAAAATAATTCATTTTAAATATTCAAAATTCATTAAAATTGCCAAAATAAAAATTTTAATCTGGCTCAGAATTTCCGGGTTATAACAGTTAATACCTAGGGAATTGCTCACTTGTTAATTTACGGTTAGGGACTGATTGAAATGTGATGTGATTTTGGGGTTTATCGTGAACCGTGTTTTAAATGACACCGATTCTTTAACCCAGTCACAGATTAAAACTAAGTGGAGTTTTAATGAATCTTTAATTAGATTGAAATGATCGAGAATGGAGTATCACCAGTTTTGCTCCAGGCGGTAGTTAAATCTTTAATTAGATTTAAACGTGAAATGGTAATTAAATTTACCGATAACACCGTGGTGTTAGATATGAAGTAAGACCCATTTTACTTTATGGGATGAATAGGTTGGAATTGGGAAATTAAAACAAATGATTACTTCGGTAAGGTTCGCTAATCTTGACTAGTTTGAATTGATATTCAAAGGTAGATTAAAGAATAAATTTAAAGGATTTATCTTTGATGAAATTAATGGGAACCTTTCCCTATGAATGTGAAATTTAGAAACTAACTGTCGGTTAGCTAAGCAGAATGGTTTTTTGGATATTGATCTGATGTTGGTTTCGGCCTTCGGGGTCGATATTTGGAAAATTATTCTCTTGTTAATTTACGGTTAGTGACTACTGAATTGGAATGAGGCATATGTTGTGTTTGTGTAACACTTGTTTATAATATACGCGAGTTATTCGGAAAGACCGGGTTTATCCCATTCTGAATAACTGATACGACGATAAGTCGAAGATGAAGATGGTGGTCGAAGACCGGAGGTCTTCACGTCGTTTAGGTGATTACTGATGATCTTGATTGTGATGTACACGCAAGAAGATGGAAACAGTTGGTGATCGTCCAGACGTACTTGGAGATCGATGGATATGCGGGGTACTAGGTGCCTCCGGTTTCGTTCAGACCCAGAACGAACTTGTAAATGGACTGTGTGTCTGACATTGGATTTTAGTCTGTGTGATTGATTTCTATTAAATATATATCTGTTTGGCAACGGAGAATTTATTCTCTTGCATAACGCCCTTCTCTGAGACGTACGAGCTCAGGGGTTATATACTGAGGGATATCAAACGCATAGAGTGAATTGCCTGTGTGGCATGCCTAACTGGTGAATGATCAAGGCTTCTTTTGAAAAGCAAAGTCTTGTGGTTGATGATCGAAGCACGGCCTTTGTGGCGTAGCTTTGAGTAACATTTACTTCGCGAGTTTCACACCCGGTATGAACCAAAAACGGGAGACGGACCTCAAGGAGGACATGCTTTTCTTTCTAGTTAGAAGTGGCGTCAGTGGTTTTACATCCCCTGACGAGTTTGACTTATGTGGTTGTTGCTGTTGCGAGGCACCTCGGTTATATCGGTTTCGCCCGATGCATTCTGGTCGGCAGACGGACCAGACTTACGCCCCAAAGGGCGGGGAAACGCAGTGTTCAGGAGTTTTAACCCACATCGGTGGACCGGCCCTGTCGCTCCAAGGTCACTCGAGCTCTGACCTGAGGCTCGGGCTAGAGAGTCTCGAATCGGTAGAGGACTATCGTTTGCCTCGATTCATAGATGGAAATCCAATTTAAAAATATGTGACATTTGCGGTTTTATTTGTAGAACCTAGTATGGCGACATAGTGGGATGGGGCGCTTATGCCGTCTGTGATTGATACTTACGATTTGAAGTTGTTTTATACTCTATGCACTTATAATAGTATCAAATGATTTGTATTAAACGTATCAAGCATTCTTGGCTATTATAAGGTAAAAACTCTATCCTCTGGCTTGCGTTGCATTGTGTGATGGGAATTGGGTCTTATAATAGCTTCATTGTTCTTTATTTAGCATTGCGCTGTTGTTTCATGCATTGGTGTTCTTAGGAGGAAACCCGTTCCGCGTTAGCGGCGTGGTCCCTTGATTTACCTAACTTTAAAATAAAGAATAATAACTGTTTTATTTCTCACACTAGTTACATGACTGACTTGGAGTTTGTTGTTTTAACCTAAACTCTGGGTGCCCTTATTTTGACACGGGAAGCTAGTAGTTTTGGTTATATTCACAGGATCCTGGTTTACAGCTGGAATGATATCCAGAAAGCTTTGTATCCGTATATCTCTTCTATTGTGTATTGTATTATTTTCCGCTGCTATGCAATGTATTGTAATCTCTGATATTTTCTGTGTAATATTTATTCATTTATACTCTGTATATTCTTGTAATCTGATGAATTGTTGTAATTAGCAATGAAATGTTCTTCCGTCTGCGTTCTTCTGTGGCTTGTCCTCGACTCAATCCATGATTTCCCGTAAGGGGGATTTCGGGTCGTTTCATGTTTCGAGTTCCTTACTCTTTCCCTTTTTGAATCTCTTCCTCCACGTATAGATACTTTTTCTAAGATGTGTAAGGAATTCCGTGCAGAAAACCGCTTCATGGGACTGAGACGTTTGTCGAGGCTAGATGTTGGCTCAATGAAGTGGAGGACTTGTTGGTACCTTTGAGATAGACGTTGGGAGGAAGGTTCAACCATCTGCTTGGTTAATGAAGGATGAAGCTTCATTTTGGTGGGAGGTCACGAACGGAGAATGTTCGGGGGAGACATGGATAAGACACAGGATAAGAAAGTGGATCCA